>OZ025254.1:43185326-43520948 GCA_964019135.1 Arenicola marina | reverse complement strand
TGGATGTGGAGGAGGCGGAGGTTACTTTGCAGGTGGAGGTGGAGGTGGAGATGTAGGTGGATTTGGATTTGGAGGTGGAGGTGGAGGTGGAGGTGGGGTGGGAATAGAAGTGGGGTGGGGCTGGATGTGGAGGAGGCGGAGGTGGCTTCGCAGGTGGAGGTGGAGGCGGAGGTGGGGGTGGATGTGGAGGTGGAGGTGGAGGTGGAGGTGGAGGTAGAGGTGGAGGTGGGGGTAGGGATGGAGGGGGAGGGGGAGGGGGAGGGGGAGGGGGAGGGGAGGGGGGGTGGAGGTAGGGTGGCGGTGGCGGTGGAAATGGTAATAGAGGTGAGCGCTGGAGGTGGGGTGGAGGTGAAGGTAGAGGTAGAGGTAGAGGTAGAGGTAGAGGTAGAGGTGGAGGTGGAGGTGGAGGCGGAGGCGGAGGTGGAGGTAGACGTGGAGGTGGAGATGGAGGTGGAGGTGGAGGTGGAGGTGGAGGTGGAGGTGGAGGTGGAGGTGGAGGTGGGGGTGGGGGTGAAGATGGAGGTGGAGGTGCAGGTGGCTGTGGAGGGGGAGGTGGAGGGGGAGGAGGTGGCGGTGGCGGTGGAGGTGGAGGTGGAGGTAGAGGGGGGGGGGGTTGGGTGGGGGTGAAGGTGGAGGTGAAGGAGAAGGGTGAAAGTGTGAATTAAACATATGTGCAATTGAATTCAACATATGTACAATTGAATTCAACATAAGTGCAATTGAATTCAACATATGTGCAATTGAATTAAACATATGTGCAAATTATTTGGAAATATGTGCAATTGAATTCAACATAAGTGCAATTGAATTCAACATATGAGCAAATTATTTGGAGATATGTGCAATTGAATTCAACATATGTGCAATTGAATTCAACATAAGTGCAACTGAACTCAACATATGTGCAAATGAATCCAAATCAATTTTACATATGTTAAATTCAATTATACATATGTCTAATTCAATTTCACATGTGTGCAAATATTTGGACATATGTGCAAATACTCTATTAAATTCCATTTTGGCTTGCCATACTGCAAAGCGTAAGGAGTGACTTTTCGTTGGCTGAGACTGGCGAGCGGTGGTTCATCCTTCCGACGTCCTTAAAAGTGATACATGTTTTAGGCACCCTCTCGTGTGGAGGGTTATTGGATAAAACAGCAGTCCTCCACCGTGACAGCGGCTGTGGCAGGAAGCAGAAGGGGTTTATTGGGCATAATTCGGGCATCGCGGGAACGTGTTACCATGGCTGCCGGCGCATAAACTGACCTACGGTCGTTAAAAAACGCTCATTAGCATTGAAGCCATGTCACAAATCAAGCAATTCGCTCCGGGCCACAACAGATGCTTGGACAGCAACGATGCCTTTTATAGGAAATAACGATTCTACATTGGCCGTGTTATCAGTTTTACTCGCGGTTATTAGGGGCAGGCCACGTCACGTGTTTTGCCAGTGTCAGCTATCACCATAATGACAAGGCAAGATCATCTAGCGGTTGTGTAATACGGTATTGTTGCATTCTCCAATTGTAATTTGCACTTCTGATCAAATGAATAATACAAGTTAATTTTCACTAAAGATATATTGGCCCTCACCTTTGCGCCAAATATATTTAACTGATAATAAACATGTATATCTAGATGACGATAACGTATTATCTTTATATTTATCATATATCTGTGCTCGAATTATCACACGCATGCGTCATCGCGAATAAAAATGCATTTCCAATTCTTCAATAACACCACTGTGACATCTAATCCAGGTCAGAGGATATTCGCGACATCAGTTATTGTAACAATACATCGGAAAGGTTCATGAGCTATGTCAAATGAAATGGCTTGTCCTCGGTGGTCCGTCTTCAATGCTATCTCCACGAATTCGGTTTTTGTAGAACGTGCCACGTCAGTGAATAAGTAGTTCATTAGCTAAACCGAAAACAACAACGGCTGGCTTCACACGACATAGTGAACGTTAATCATACCTGAAAGGAGCCTTTGTATTGTTTTTGCATTGGTCCAATCCAAAGATTCCATTGGATGGCGGTCTAGAATAAAGGAACGGGACCTACTTGGGATTCAGGTGGCGCACATGACCGCGTGGCGCCGCCTGTCACTTGGAGATTGAAACTGCAGATTGAACCACGTGTTTCCTTTCAGCCGTTAAACAAGGAGAACGAAAACAACCGAAAAGAACGCACGCCTTTCCCCTCCAGTCTCCGCAATCAGACCCAACTTGCTGCTTCGCATCATCAATGTGACGTGGTTACTACAGAAGGCCTCTCTGGTAGCAGGGAATGACGGCATACATAACTACAAATGTTCGTAAATAACTTACGCAGGCGTTGTACCTCAATTATGTGGGTTTTTTCCACCTCGCTACACTGGCTCTAGTCTAATTAATATCCAGCAGCGGGCTACGGAGGTAGTTGTTTGCCCACTTATTTAGATGAATCGGCTCACATAGGTGTTTATCAGTGACAGTCACTGGAAACGAGTGATGATTTTGTTGCCAATGTTATTAAGAAAAATACAATTAAGCAATGCTATTTAAATAGTAGAATTATAAAGAAACCTACATCCGTCGTAGTAACCAGGCCAGTTGTCAGTGTTTGGCATGTAGACGTTCATTGCACTCAATTGCCTTGACCTTGTTACTATGCGCGGCAATGGACGACAAGTCAAATACCGTCATTATCCTTAATTACTTCTATTTTTGTGCATACGTTCCGATACGCTCCTGGATGTTTTAGGCGCACAATTGACTTGTTTGGTCATAGATCTGTATTATGCTACGCGCGTTTGTTTAATGTCACGTTTAACCGAATCGTTGTATGCAATTAACATTTCCATTAGCTGCAGGATTGATTGGTCGCAAACTTGGTTTCCCGCACAGAAGGCGGTGAACCACCATTATATATTAGCCACATTAGCAAAGCTTGCAGCTGTGTCATTGGCCCGTCAACGAGAGCAGAGGGATAAGGTCAACATAATAGGTCATTTTTTTGTTTTCCTCATTTCACGGACCATTGAGTATGTTAAGCCACAAGGGAGGGTTTGGTGGGCCAGTAGTGGGAAGCGTAGACAATAAACATGGGTGCCCTGCAATCCCATGCGTGTCTTCAATTTTGTGATTCAGGCGCATGGCAATGATAAAAGAGCCGGTGTGTGATGACTGAGTCGAGCGGGTTATCTTCACGTTGTGCAGCCACACTCTTCCCCATGACGCCATCTGTTGTCAAACAGGTAGCAATGGACGAATTGTGCGGGCACGAAGCGCTGACAGAACTGGGGCACGACATCGCGAAGGGTGGTGAAACGTGTGACCATCACATTCCGCTGTTCATGCACGCTGACGACCGTGAGAGCTCGAGGCCCACAATTCCCACGTATCGATTTTCCCGTGTTTTTAGCCGCGTTAAAGCCGTGTTTCTTTTATATTGATGGCAGACAACTGAACCCATTGCAGGACGTGCGGGTAGTACAGGAAGCACGTAAGCTCTTGATTTAGCCTTTTGTTATCCACTTTATTGTACTTTCATTTCCAGCATTTTCCAGACGGTTCCCATACTTGCGTGCGTACGGACTCAAACAAGGACAGAAAACCATCGTCGGGAGACAATCTTTCGACGTCCTCGAACCACGCTAATGTTTTATAGGTGGCGGGTCGAGACAAATTGTGACATGTTATAGTGTTATGTTTCCACCGACACGAGGTGGTAGCCGTTGCCAAGGTGATCCACGCAATCAACTCATTTACAGGCGCCTGCTCAGCGATGGCAGCGCCACCGGCGGCGAAAAACTCCGATCATATTCAGAGAATACAGAGATAGCGAATCGAGTGACCTGCATAGTACATTTATTATGTAAGGACAGTGCGCCTTTGCATTGAGGTCTATTCACGTACGATGAAAGGGCCTCTAGGTTAGGTGAAAGTCATTAATAACATTGTTTTGTAACTGCCGTGTATGATCCATCACGGAGCTATAATATCGCCCACATTCAGATGTAATTATAACTATGATGGAGACAATGATTACACGAATGAAATTATTAAACAAATAACAATGTAAAGGGTACAAGATTGTTGTATCTTGCCTGTGACAGTACAAAACTACCGCAGCGTGTTAGGACCATATATCACCTTGCTTTTCGAAGTCGACATTTCGCGTTGGGGAAGTCGAAATTTCGTGATCGAAAGTCCATATTTCGTGATCGAAAGTCCATATTTCGTGATCGAAAGTCCATATTTTGTGACCGAAAGTCGAAATTTTGCGTTCCTGAAGTCGAAATTTCGTGACCGGAAGTCGAAATTTCGCGTTCGTGAAGTCCACATTTCCCGTTGGTCAAGTCGAAATTTCGTGACCGGAAGTCGACATTTTACGTTCATGAAGTCGAAATTTCGCGTTCGTGAAGACAAAACTTCGCGTTCATGAGGTCGAAATTTCGCTTTGGCGAGGTCGAAATTTCGCTTTGACGAAGTCGAAATTTCGAGTTCACAAAGTTTAAATTTCCTGTTGGTGAAATCGAAATTTCTTGGGATAACCCCCTACTCTTTGCGAAGAAGGACATGAGCTCCTTTTCCTGCGACAAATAGAGACATGACACAGCAGGGCTTGAACCACCCACCAACGAGCCGATAGGATACCAGGTGACCAGAGCACTCAATGCGAGCGCTCTAACCCATTGAGCTATCGCGGCGGCCCTACCAAGATGGAGTTTTTGATATCAAGGCGGGGGAGGCTAAGTTTTTTTCACAAAAACGTATATTACTCCGCCCTTCAGGCCTCCAAAAACACGTGATACATTTTGCAACAGCTTGCCATGGCACTAGCTGAAGCAATTTGTTATTTGCCATAGTGGGTGAAAAATCCCAACCGTGGCGACAAAACTAATATTTCCCAGGGGGTGGGAGGGACATAGCTCCCTCCGCCCCTCTTGAAAGTCAAATGGTTGGTTTCTTAACCCATAGTCTCACGCGCTCGGCCACGACAGGAAAATATGAGGGCAGTTACTCTAATACAATGCACAACTTTGGATTGCACTTGCGCATCAGCAATGACGAAAGTTTAAACACCATCAATAAGCTAATTTTTCTACTTTATCAGACTTCCTTTTATTTATTGACAATTACGGCGGGTCTTGGATGAGGTGAGACCTTCAGGTGTCGTGATTTGAGTAACGCCTAATGATTTTTTCTACCAACAAATACAACAGCAAGGAACTCGATCGATAATGAATGAAACGTTATGAAGGCACATATGCTCTATACACAAGTATCGTGCTTCAAGATAAATTCCCCCTCACCCCGCGTGCCATTCAATCGTGACGATAGGGGTGGACGGCGAGGCGGAGAAGGGATGATAATAGCAGTAGCTGAACCCGAACCCAGGAACACCAAGTCACAGAAACAAAACCTTGACTCATTTACAAGAACTATTAAGGGTCTCTGTCGCTTGTCCCTGATCAGAAACATGACATATCACTGTTGCAGTGTCTTGGTAAATACCAATCACGAGAATGTGGCCAACACAGTGCACAGAAACAAATAATCTGAAATACAGATCACGAAGCAAAAGGTCAGTGTTCAATGTCAAGGTGCTACGCCCTCGCAATTCATACAGCAACTAGCATGTCACCAGTCGGTATTCAAAATGTCCCTGAAGGTCCTACGCACTTTTAGCGAAGGAATAATATATCTTGAGCGATGTTCTAAGAGTAGTATGTGCTTGTCGATCGTGACCAATTGCCCTTGAAAACATGAAACCATGTTAACGATATATACGGAGTGACCCATTGCCTGTGACTCAACCCCCATTATTGACGCATCAAGCGCGTGTGTTAAATACGAAATAGCATTCTATATTTAGCCTCCCGGTCACGGAATTTTTACTTCCGACCATGACATTTCGCCTTCATCAACGAGAAATTTCGACTTCACGAACGAAAACATCGACTTCATGAAGGCGGAATATTGACTTCCGGTCACGAAATATGGACTTCCGATCACGAGATTTCGACTTCACGAACGCGAAATTTCGACTTCGGAAAGCGATTGATTGGATTCACCTTGCTGCTGAATACATTTCCTTTCTTCTACCCGAAAATGCGAATGCTGTTGTCATCCTCGTACATTAAATACATGCACATGTATTTTTTGGTAAATGCCTCATCTATGTGCTCGTGTTTGCGTTCCCTTTCGTCCCCGGTGTCTACATATAAATATGCAGAGGTCAGTCCCTTATGGAACCATTAATTTAATCGATATTATTTTTACCCTTAACGTTGAACAGAAATAGGACACATTACATAACGGATTAAACACAGTACGTGAATAATCCATGTGCCTTTGACATTGACGCGTGTAGTTGATCTTTAGCGCACGCGTAATACTACGTTATCAATATCGTCAGCACGAGCGGTAAATAGGAGTGGTGAGGTGTCATCCGTAGCAAACCAATTGGTACAAATGCAATCGCCCCGACCCCCCGCGCCCCCTTTCCAGCCACACCAGCACCACGTCAGTGACCCTCCCTCAGCGCAGCTGGAGCCACTTTCGTGCCTCGCTGCTCGCTGATCCGGCCAATGAGATTCGGTAATTGACAGCCCTACGAGAATCGTCAACAGACTGAAAGCTCCCCCCCCCCACACCCCACATACGCCAGGGAAACGTCCACTGCGCCCATCTTTCAACAGGTGTCGTCGCCCTAGGTAAGAGGCTGACGGCGTTTTAATGTCACGCTCATGTTCCGGTTAATTTGACAACCAGCCGTCGAGACATAAAAGCTACGAGCCCCTCGTGTGACCTCACCATGTGTCCTCACGTGGAAAGGTGAGTTACTTCCATCATCGAAGCAAGGACGTCTCGGAGACGCTGCTAGGCCTCGGAGGCTAGGCCTAGCAGCCTAGCTAGGCCTAGGCTGCGTTCGACTGACTCAGCTTCTACTACTGATGCAATTAAATGCCTTTGATTAATTTGTGCCAAATTTTGCATTTTAAATTAATGATGTTTTTTTATGCAGCTCTAATATCAGTAGTGTGTCAATGTAAAAGGGCCAGCATATGATTTTACTTCTCCCCACCATGCCCAACAATTGCAACAATTTAATAAGCTTATCTGTATTTTTCTTCTTTTAGATGCACGAGGAGCTATACTGCAGATATTTGCAGACCTATATGCAGACAATATTCATTTGCTAAATGTTATTGAGGCGTTTAGAATAGGTGTGGATATTTATATATGCCTGTTAATTATTACTTGAAGGGTTTTATAGCCTTAATCATGTTAATTCCTTAATTCTTATCTAAATTCTGTAATGTTATAATCCATTTCTGGTATAGTTTCTGTGCAAGGATTTAAGAATTCATATGTACATGACATGCACATATGCACATGAGTGAAATGTATAGAACACGTTCTTTTTGTCCTTTATGTGAAGTACATAAGCATGATTTTTAAGCAACTGACTGAGCAATATTACATATGAACAGATTATGGCTCTATTTAGTAAACTCAGATGGGTCAGATGGACCAAGTATTAAGTAGCAAGTATTACTTTTTTTCACCGGGGTAATTTACTTTGTCTGCAAAAATTGTACATATTTGTCTGCTCTACTAAAATACCTTTGTATAGTCATAAACTGCATCTCCAAAACTCACATGATGGGAGCTTGGCCTAGTATCTTATTATATATAATCATGTATCAAATGCATGATCAATCTGTCAAACCCCTAATATATAAAGTTACTTTTATATTCACAGCATATTGTCAAGATGCTGGTTGAGGCACTGGACTATTGAAGACATGGAGGAGAACCAACTTATCTTAACCCTTTAGTGTTACGGTTTCGTGAGAGGTCAAACTTGCGAGAATGGTGCTTTTTCAAGACCAGGACACCACATCTGGAGCCATCACAGGATGCTGTGTCATTACTATCACAGTGAAGCATAGTTCGGATGCATGCTTATGCAAGTTTTTGGGAGGAAATAAGCCAGGAATTTTTAGAATTATGAGCTGGGTCATTATGAAAACTTGGTAGCCAATGTTGATTTACATCAATGCTACCTCAGAATTATGGGACAAAATGTATTTCATTCAGTTTCATGAAACTATAATACCTATGAATGCTTTCAATAAATGTGTTTGCCATTCTTCGATCAAATATGGCTGATGTTTTGTTAATATAATTATTTTCTCCCGACGTATACATATCTAGATCCTCTAAACTCCTGAAACTTCAAGAGGAATCGATGCAGCACAAAATACCTCTCTAATTACCAGTATTCTCAGGATAAGCGATATATTCCACGTTATATGTGCAAGACACTTTCTTGGCTGCAAACCTATCCAATGATGTTCTTGGGCAGTCACTTCTCTCATGTTTATGTATGCATGTAGTTACATTTATAACTGTTATAAAAAGAAATTAATAATATGTTTTATTTTATTATATGTTTTACTCTTTGAAGCAAATACCGGTATTTAGTGCTTAAAATTTCATATTGCTGATTTATTTGATATTTGAGACTTAAGTTAATGTTTGGTAGACTCTGAACTTAATTATTATGAATGTGTGTGACCACAAAAGGTTAACTCCCTAGATTCTTTTTCTAAGTGATGAAAAGCCAGCATAAACATGTACAGAACTGTTAATGAACCTGTAATTTTATGCGCTATAGAACTATAATAGTTTTTTCTCTAATCAAAACCTATAATTTTTAAAAAATAACATAATACAAATTTCTATTTCACCAAAAGATAAAATCACCTAACAAGCAAAACCTTTTTCACTATAAGACGCAGCATATGAGAGGAGTGATACAGTAAAATGTTCATTGATTACCTTTAAACAATTAACTGTAATAATGTGCAATAACATATTATATCACAGGCTTATGATGATACTAAATATATTATAATGATGATACTTAATATATTATAATGATGCTTATGATGATACTTAATATATTATAAGGATGCTTATGATGATACATGGGGCATGGCTCTAAGCTTATCAGGCCTTCCTCTAGGCAGCATGTATGCTGTGGTGTAACAGCACCATGTGACCTTAGAGCCAGGTAAGGCTTTTAGCAGGACAGATATCATTATGATATATATATTATACATGTATTTAGTAAAGAATGAAATTTTTCACCACATTCCAACTCCCTTCCTTTAAATTCCAACAAAAAGATACTGTAAAGAGCAGGGGCGGATCTAGAGATGGGGTTAGGGGGGGGGGGTGCCGCCCCCCTTGGTAACTTGAACATACACTGCAAAAGTCGCGTTCTTCGAGTTACCCCCCCTCTCGGGTCGCAAGTTTTCCCGGCAGAGTGCACTCCCCCTACCCCTAACCCGGTCGCAAGTTTTTAGAGTACAACCCCTCCCCCCCTTTCCAAATTCCTAGATCCGCCCCTGACTGATTTAATGCCATTTTAATACTTTTGCAGTTACAGAACACAGATATCTCAACTTGAATGCTAAATTCACAGGCATCATAAAGGGACAGAGGGAGTTGCGGGCGGTATTGGGCCCATATAGGCCTACCTTATATAGCTATACTACACGGGCCGCATAGTCGCACCTAGCCCCAGTTCTGTGGCTGTAGGACGGGCAAAAGTCTGTCAGGGCCCGTCTACAGCTACATAGCCAACCAAGTATTTTACCCCTGAACGCCTTGGGTTATGTAAAACAAACTAAGCAACACTCACCGCCAAATCCAGTATTTTTTACTGCCATAGATGTTATGTTCTGTGATAGCACGGTTGATATCTTTCAACAGACGCGATGTTCCATGACATGTCCACCTTTTCCCACACAACACGTTTCGAATCGCCCGCCTCTCGCCACCGCTTGTCTTGGCGGAAGTTGTGACCTGCTCGCGTAGCGTCGCTGGGCTAAGTCGCACCCCCACCTCCATCCATCACCCCTAGTCCTGAAACGAGTCTGACTTGCAGGCCTCGCACGATACGGAGACAGGACAGGCCGCTCCGACGCGGTCCACAGCGGAATAGCCAGGGGGCGATGCATCCAGCAGGGCTACCCCTTTCCCCTTTTCCCCGCTTTACGGTGCCTAGCTGTGGCTAGATTTTAGATATTTAAATTTTGGACATTACAACTCTTTAATAGATCGACTTCTAGATTGAAAGTTTAAAGTGAAACAAAACCATCGCCCCCTCTCGCCCTTGGGATCAATGGCCCGTCCCTTAGGCTCAGCGACTTTCCGACATATTTTTGCCGAGTTGGTACCTGCGCCAGTAAACCACCGATGAAGCTGACTGCAAAGTTAAAAAAATGAACAAACTGTGTCTTGTCATGATCAAAAAATGATACGAAAACATCAAAACGGTCTTGTTTTACCTTTATCGTGTACTGTAATGGCGCATCATTGTGTTCTTACGCCTTGCACCACACAGCTTTGCATGGGAATGGTTATGTCGACCACTTGCTCTCGCCATCTTGGTTGGTGAGATGCCGCGGAGGCTGATGAGATTTTTGTGACGTCACTGTACGGAATTCCGTAAAGTGAATTTAGCCGTTTACAGACCCAATCTGAGTGAGCTGGCCACGCAGCGGGGACATTCTACCTTTGACATTTAAAAATTAGCTCCCTCGCCACGATCCGTGACTGTGTGTAGCAGTCACAGGGGCGAGGTGACCTATTAAAACCACTCAGTCCGTCCAGGGAACCGGTGGTGTGACAGTCACGAGTGGGGTGTATGTTCAGGGGTATGCCTCGCCGTGCATCTTATACACATAGCCTGGGAAGGCTGCAGGTAGTACCGCGGTGTGGTAACCATTGTAACTTTAAACGAGTACCTTTAACTGTGTAACTACTCAGTTCACTTCAAGAGCACGGGTTTAACTAGTTAAGGGCCCGCCTACAATCGTTCGCAGCCAACACAAAATCATTGCTTAACCTCTGGATCTACGTGGTACGTAAGATACAGTCTCTGCTTAACAACCTTTATCTTTAGTAGACATTCATTCGCTTGCAACATTCACAGCATGCACTTGCTTCCTGTGATACTCCCGGGGCCGCCTCGATAGCTCTGGCAAAATAATTTGAGCCTAGAAATATCGCTCCAGACAATCAATGATTCAATGATAGTTTCGCATGATTAACATTAGTTGTTGTCCTGCAAATACGGAACATTCGCGTAATATTCGCTCAATGTTATTTCCATGTTATGTTACGGACGAGCATTCCCGTAATGTTCGTTCAGTGTTCTTTCCGTGTTACGTTACGAATGAATTACGAGTATGTTTGCGAATGGTACGCTTGCACAAAGTAAATTGTGTTACGCTATTATGCCTTGAAACTTGCGACAGGGGGAGGGGGTGGGATCTCTGAACAAAATTGCGAAAGGAGGTCCACCACAAATTGCGACCGCGGGGGTCCGCGCCTCAGATAGCGTTCTTCCTCAAAATGGGGGGGGGGGGGGGTCACCCCTTAGATGGCCTCAATTGCGCACTAAAAAACATAGTTCTTCCTCAAAAGAAAGTTGGGAGGGAGGGGGGGGGGGGGGGGGCCAGGGGTCCCGGACCTGCCCCTCTTGGATCCGCCATGAGTTGGGATGCACATGAATACAGATTCAGAACTTTTGCGGCGCTTCCTCCCGAAGGATATTGGCGCATTGACCTGTCAAACACGCGGTCTAATAAGGAAGACATTAAAAATATTTCTGCACCTTCATGTTCGTTTAATGTTCTGGAAAGGCTCGCTCGTAATATTCGCAAAAAAACATTCCCTGAATATTAAGAACACTTTCCTAAAAAACTTTCCCGGAATGTTTTTTGGTAATATTCCAGTAATATTCGCGGAATATTCGGAGATAGTTCGGAGAATATTATTTTGTTACCTGGGTTACTTTATGAACACTATACAAAAATGTTTTCCGTGAAACTAGGTCGCCAGGCTCCAAATTCGATGTCGACAAGCACCACGAACGTCTCTTAAAGATTTGAAGGACAAGAAATATATCAACCGAGTCACATGTATCATAATTCCAAATCTGCCATAAAGTCCCATTTCAACAGCGCAGAAGCCATGAAAGTAATCGCTCAAAACCCGGTCTCCGTGGAAAAAAAGGCAAGTCTTCAACATTGATATATTAATAATAACTCTAGTATATATTCCTGTATATTGCTCTAATTGCGATACATAATACATCTAATTGAGGCTCGACGTGACACAACTCCATGCCACGTACAATGCATGAACATGTGATGCCAAGTGGAGAGGTTCGGCATCACGTGACCGTAACCATGGGCAACGCAGCTGGTTTTGCTAGTGTGTTATGTCCACCTATATTATTATCCACAATTACTGGATCATGCATATGACACATATGCTATAAAACAAGTTATGTGATATTTTCGTTATCTTTTGTAATATAGTTTTGGAGGGTTCATGTCACAACCTTTACAACGCCTTCCACCGGATCCAGATTGGTCACGATTGACCCATATATTCTATATCTGCTTCGTTTTCTGAAAGCAAGCAGTAATATGAACCTGAGCCACCCACGCAGATGAACCGTTGAGAAGCGACAGGCGGGGAAAGTGCATTCGTAATCTTTCGTCTGCGAAAAAAACCACCGTATAATTCAAGCTGTGTTTCTTCGTTACATGACAATGACAATATGAGGGTTATGACGTCATCAGAAAAGCAATATCTTCAATTGAGGATAGGGCTGAAATCAAGTTAATGAGAAGCACGTTATATGATTTACTTTGTCAACTTTGAGCGTGAAATGCATGTTATCCACAAATAGTTTCTCAACGAGAGATATCTGTGGGTGTGTTGGCTTTTGTGGCTGTGGGTCTAAGGGTCTGCGTGGCTGTGGGTCTAAGGGTCTGTGTGGCTGTGGGTCTAAGGGTCTGTGGGGCGGTGGGCCTAAGGGTTCGTTGGTCTATGAGACTGTGGGTCAGTGCAATTGCGACGAATCATGAAGCTCGCAGCGGACAAACTTAGAATGTAACAAAACTCACTGCCTCCATGTTAATTAATAATGACAACGTTGATTTGCGACCCCAATTATCGCCTAGAGTCACGCGTTAAGGCCAGAAAACGGCCAGTTATATGTGAGCGGTAATGAGATAATCCGAAGTTTTCCGCGCGCACCATGTCATTCAGCTTGCGATAAAGGAACTGATCAGTTTACTTCCCTACCCCCTCCCCTAACCTATATATCCCCCAATTGCCCACCCCCCCCCCCCGCCCACCCTCTCCCCCAGCCGCTGACCCCCGAGTACGAGACGGTAGAAGGGTCGGTCCAGGTCGAGGGCCCTCACTCATCACGCAACCATCCTTCATTTTTATTCCTAAAGAGAACGTTTACACCATTTAGCCCGACGTCAGCCGAGTAGCGTGGTTCCCGTTTTACAGTTTAATATGATAACGCAGCTTAAGTTGGCAAATCCCACGCATTTAACAGTTGGATATTGCGAAATCGTTGCCTGCGTGCATAATCGTGGCTAACTGCGACCATCATGCGCAGTGCTATTAATGGAAATTAAATTTATACAACCCGGCAGTTGGGTTCATTTTTGATATTTTGTGTAATGCATTTTGGGACAAATATTGCCCACTGTGATCGTCGCTATTGAGGCGGGGCTACATATATAATTTCAATTAAATACAATCAACAAGTTACTTTGTATGATGGGTACCGATTATTAATTGGACCAGCTGAAACAGTAACTGATGGATTACGTATTGCGGCACAAATCATAACATAAATTAGTAACGACGACAATGTTACAACATTTATCAATGATATATTATAATCATTTTTTGATATGCGGTGTAATATTTGTTATATACCATGTACTCCAGAATTCGACAAACAACGGACCTTTCTTTCATGTGTAGTTATACATTAATTGTATTGCAGTTCTATTTTGTTTTGTCCCTGTTAGTTTTTGCTTGTGGTGCCGCTTTGGCAGGTATATTTGGTAATTGGTGTCGACGTGAACTGTCTTTTCCTGCCCAGTTTCCTGCCCAGTCGAAGGCGGCGCCAACACCAATTGTTCATGTATTCATTTAAATAGATTGTTTTCCGGACACACCACGGCGACAACGGACTAAACCAGAAATACAGACGTTTGATTAATAAACTCCGACCTTCAGTTCATCGAATATGTTCTTTACCTGTATACATTGATGTCGCTTGTGAGAACTATTTCTCTCAGCGGGCATGTCTTACCCGTTCATTATGATTTCGTTAATCCACACGTAAGTAGTTCGGAAGAGCTCGGAGAAAACGGCGGAAGCTAAATTCCAATTTAATTTTAACTTCACCGTAACTCAAGATCACACTATCTGGCAATGCCTTTATCATGCCTTATTGTAAATGATGTTTGATCTTCCGTATCGACCTTTTCAACATTTGAGCGTGGAACCAGCCAGCTCAATTCTATAGGAGACGCCATCTGGAGTTGGGTGAGTGAAGTGCTGCCATCTAGTGGGGTCTCTTGGATACTGACTTTCTGTCGACACTGGGAGAGAACTCGACCTTCGGCCTTCATCGAAAGCCGGTCGTCTGTTGTCTGATGGCACGATATAGCCTTCCGTGTGGAAAGTGCGGATAAACCCCAATCAATTCAAGGGTCTCAGCCTCACTCGTGACTCACTCTGCAGGAAACAAAGGACGCGTCCTGAGACCCATTTAGCTCGCCATGACATGTGGTTCCCACTGCTATTTGACCTTATTACTGAGCTTCGTGTTCTTTACACTGGCCCACGGATTATAGGAGGGGGGAATGGGTGGGGGAGGGGAGTAATGGCAGGGGTGGATGATTGGGGTGGGGCCATGGTAAGGGTGGAGGAGTGGGGTGGGGTAATGGTAAGGGTGTAGGAGTGGGGTGGGCGTAATGGTAAGGGTGGTTGGTTGAACCACTTTTGGTCATATCGCGTCAATGGGAGAAGGAAGGGAGAGTGGAGCCATGGTATCGGGACGGCCTGGTAAGGGTGGAGGAGGGGGGTTGGGTGGGGGTGAGTGCAATGACAAACATTCAGACGCCCACCGCCACCCGGCCTCGTTGCTGGAATCCAGGTTGATTATAATGAACCAACTGAATATAGATGAGGGGTCGGGACTGTGGGATGGGAGGCCTGGGGTGGGGTGTGGTCGGGCGAGGTGCGGCGGGGGCTTAAGGTGATTGACACAGGTTGCGAGGCGGCAAGTTTAAGGTGTGAACTAAAGCTATTAAAACTAATGTAGCTATATCAACCGGCATGGCCACATGAGCTCGTCATTGGACTCGTCGTAGAATCACATCACAATATCGGAGCTTATTTCAGGAGCAGACATGAAGAAATCAACAATTTTCATGTTACTCCGAGGAACTGTTGATTTCTATAACAGGCCGAATTGTGTTTACGAAGCTAAGGTAAAATGATAAGATGACGGTCTGAAGCTCATCTGACTGAGTTATATGTTTGATTTTGTATTCGCCTCACAAAGCTATACATACACTTGTACCAGAGCGCGACGCTGTGATATAAACAGATCTTGCCCACCATGATGTCATTCTGGAAGTGCGTAGGGATTTTATTAGAATTATAAGAAAGAAAAAGATATATTCGTGCAAGGCATTTGAGCTGTTGCTTCTAATGATATTCAACATGGGAGCCGAACCAAAAATCCGTGGTAATACTCAGTTTCCTTTCATATGTGTACTTGCATTAGTATGGCTACTTTCAATTCTGAGTCACCAAATATGCACAGTGAATCTGATCTGAGGTTAAGTAAAGTAAACTACGGCACATGTTGAGATTTACTTAACGATCATACCTTCTTTGATATCCCTAATTACAGAAAACACGCGACTAATCATTACAATGGTGGTGCTAGTCCCTAGGTAAAGAAGCGAATTGCAAATAATGCAAAGAATCATATGCCAGGAAGTCAGTGTTGTACATTTTTGTTGATACCGACATTAGTTACACCATTAGTTACTCCATTTTTGTAGTAGGTTATCGCATCCTGCCAGATGGTTCGAACCTCTACCCAGAGTAAGCCCCAGGGTCGCCCCAAAATCGCCCCAAAATCTTACCCATCTTACCCATCCAGTCAACTAAAACTGTGTAAGATCCGGGCCCATCTACGTATCATATGATAAATTTGCAAGACTGGCAAACCCCACTGTGAGGAGAATCCTAAGGTTCGGCCCCTCTCCAGCTTGCAAATTGAGCGGACCCTTTGGCTTACCAAACATCCCCCAAAGCAGACCTATGCACATACCAAAAATGTATAATTTAGGACCTAGTGGCGTACGAAAATTTACGAAAGACACATTACCTTGAGATACTCCCCCGTGGGAGGAAGATAACGGTGTACATTTGCTTGAAAATGAAATCGTTCACGCCATGCATCGGTCCACACGTCTCCCTGTAAGTATCACTCACGTCCGTGTATCTCGGCCCCATACACGTCAGCCCCCAGGAGGGGCTTCCTGGTGGCGGGACCGGGTCAATAGGGTGGGAGATGCTGAAGCCCCGAGGAGGCGTCGGCGGCCAGCTGGGACACTAAACCAGGGCTCAGATGAGGTCACCCTCTAGCTAACATGAGTGTGGGCGTCCTAGTCAGGGGGAAGTCGGGGAGAGGCGGAGATGGGGGAGCTGGTTAGATCAATCCCGGGCCATATTTAGGCGTAAATAACGTAGCGAGGAAGAAAACCAACTAGGTTTAGCCCCAACCTTGATGCCTAATGAGGTGTCCGGGATCCGATTGAGACGCCGCGAGACAGCGATTCTTACGTTCGATGCTGTTTTATTAATGTCGTGCGCTGCGTTCTGTGCGGTGGTTGTTCGTCTTCACTCGCGTTAGACAATAATCAGCTAAAAGTAACCATAGATGAAAATACGTTATACTATGGTCCGAAGGCCTGGAGTACGAAACCTTGACGTCCCTACTTTACTGCCGGAATGAATATCAACAAATGTTGATCGATTACGAATAGAAATATCACTTTGACCTATGTATGGCGTATGGCGTTTCGACGTTCTTTTAATCTTCTGTTTGTAGAACATGGTTTGGGGCTTAACGATGGCTGTAGGGCACATATGCACTTGTTGTCGTCCTCTGCCGTAGTGTTCTACTGTAACCAAGGACAAGTGCACCGTGCCCCGAGGAATATGGTGGTAACTCATCTGTCCATATTGAATTCTTGACCCAGTCGTTCCTGTCATAAACATGCCAACAAATCCTCCATTCCTACCCCGCTTGCCTGTTCAGTGGATAGTTATGTGGTAAAGCAAAGTGCCTGACAGAAAGATTCCATATCTTCCATCGCGAATTCAAGATATGACTCATTCATCAGGATTACAAAATCCGCCCTTTTCCGGTGTATTTTTTTTTTACGAACTCTCTTCTAGGAATGGATTCCTGTTTGAACTACTATTATATGTTACTACAACCACCTATATTTCCCATTATCCGCCATATTCCCCTATCCCCGGAGGTAGGGAGTTCGGAGTGGGGGATAACGCCAAGAACTAGAGAGATCAATATCGAATCTCCAACATTGGGACATTTTAAAGCTGGGCGCGAAAAAAACGATCGCGGTAAATAAGCAAAGGGTCTTTGCGCTGAGCCAGGAATCGTTGGAATAGCGCTCCCCCAAAATTGCCAACAGCTAATCGCGAGTCTCCAAGAATTCCTAGATGCCAATCGCGGAGATCGGCAAAGGTACGCCGCCCCCCGTACCCCCCTCCTCTCCTCCCCCCCCCCCCCCCCTCCTCCATCCTAACCCTCGGTCTTCCGACTAGTAGATCATGATTAATAGCGTCAGAAACGGGTGTTGGCAAAAACTCGAACACGGGTCAAGGACGGGGCTAAAAGCTTTGGTAACTCATCCGATTTGTCATGGTCGCTGCCTCGTATGTGGGCTGCGGGAATACAGTTCATGAACGATTAATCCTTCTGCTAACGACGGAAGGCATGCAACAGTTAATTACAAGGATAGACCGCTTGTAGCGGTTCAACCTGGCTGCATTTCAACCAATTTATGGTGTAGTCCTTTTGCGCCATTTTATTTAAAGCACGGGACTTTTTTCTCCTGTTGTAAGTGAAATTAAGCCAGTCGGCCACCATGTCGGACGCGGCAGCTCACCCTGTTTGTGTGTATTACTGCCACTTTTGTCCCGGCGGCTGGCCTAGCAGTACAGTTTTGCCCCTACTAAGGTTGAATTTGATATAGTGAGCAGAATTGCGTGTGGCTGTATGTATATTTTAAGTTATTTCTATTGTACACCAGGTGGTACTATTGGCATGACGTAGGGTTTGTGTGAATGAAACTTGTAATAGACGAAATGTAGAAGAAGTCGTCCTAATTTTAACCTACAGTACAATATGGGTACTGTTTGCGACATGATTGTCTGCACACAATGATACATGACGTGACACACCCCGGTGAATGAATAAAGCGCACGTTGTTTGGAGTTCATTCTTGGTGTATGGACCGGGCGGAATCATGTTTATGCATATTAAATAATGAACAAACAAAGACCACAAATACCAGAAACAAATGAAATATGTCCTTTCCTCAAGGACATACATCATCACTGCATGTCATGTGTGCCACACATGGCCTCATCTATGGATTGAAGATTATATTCCGATGCTTTAGAAGCAATTCTCACCCACTGGGAATAAATCGCGTGACCGAGAACAAGACGCGTCACTAGTGAAATCATAGCAACAACATGGCAAAGACACGTGCCAGACATACGGTCAACTGAATGTATCTGTTACGTTCGTTGTTGGATGGTTTATTAGCCAACAAAACGGTCTTGTCAGGTCCTTCCGATTGGTACATTTTGTGAAGTTCGTGTCTTACGGTCCAGACGTCCGGATCACCAGTCACGTAGGCGATTTACTAACCACCGCGATTGTTTTCAAATCAATTAAGTTAAATAGTTGCACGTATCTCCGAGATACATGTGGAAAGTTGAAGAGCGCTGTTTGACATCCAATTGGTCGTTTCCGTTTACATCAAATGTTATTGATGTCGTTAAACCCGATTGACAATAACAGTTCCAAGAACGAGCGTGATCTACTAATACATTGTTGACGCATTTATCAGACGACCATGACTTTCTGGCTTATGGTTAGCGCAAGCCTCCCACCGTGAGTGATCAGACGCGATCGCTGCCGGGTGGCTGTGGGTCTGTGCTCCCTCCGCGGACCTTCATCTCTCGCTTACCGTGACCTGGTTCTTGCACACACCCCAACGCGTGCCTGGGACCAAACCAGGAAGCAGTAATCCACTTCGGGCAATATCCTGTCGGAACTTTTGTGTATTCTCAAGTACTTTTTTGAAAATATACTTACCGACAGGGCGGTAAACATGAACTATGTGTTATAATTGATTCTTTCACAATTAGTCTGATCAGGCAGGTTCTGTATTTATTTTTTTGACTGTAATTACACATACACACATATATATATATATATGTATTTCTATGTTGTTTGCTGAATAAAGCGTCGTATGTTGTCTGATGGCACGATATAGCCTTCCGTGTTGAAAGGGCCGATAAACCCCAATCAATTCAAGGCTCTCACCCGAATAAGCGGTTAGCCCCGAAAACACATAGCCCCGAAAACAGCTGGAGTCAGTGTCAACCACTTTGCCACAAACGTAAAATGCATGCAATAAGGCCAATATATCCATCAAATTGTCCGTTCCACTAGCTGGGATACACAAGGTAAATTGCCTACAATTAGATATAGTATATCCAATCCTGGATAAACGTGTCCACAGTTCTCGGGGAACGCTACAAGCTTTATCCAAAACACACCATGTGCATATCACAACATAATTGCTTTTCAGGCCACATTTCCGGGGAATTCATATGTATTACCCCTCGAACGTCTAGTGTGATTAATTACTTTATCGTTTCATCAACACTGTTTTATAGATGCAATGGTATTAGGTGCGTATTTCAGTCCGTACACTAGCCTGCATCTTAGATTTTCACATTCCAGAGAGAGCACCATCAGTCAGAGACAGGCGACGTACACGGGACGATCGGATACGATGCAATTGGGAACCTGGTGATTTATTTAAATATTTAAACAACATATCCTCTCAAATCTCAAGTCTTAGGAGGTAACTGCTTCAGTTATGTGAAAGTCGAAAATCATTTCCTCTACATTTTTGTGACATATAAGCGAAATTAATACTTAAAGCACTATACTTAGATGCGCCATGTTGGAATTTGTAAATTTTAGAATCAAGGCTAAAAGTATCTCAACGTTATTTATCTCTTTAAGTCTGAAAAACAACAATGTTAACACAAAACTACGCGGTTTGGTTGTATCGCGCGGACGTCCTAGCAAGCCGCGGTCGACATCACACAGAATACCGAACGGGCCTCAATAAAACGCCGAATATCTGCGGAATACCTGCGAAATCATTCGAAAAACTGCGGAATTTCCGCCGCAAAGAACTTTACCGAAGTATTCCGCGTTTTATTGATGACCCTGATGGCCAGAAGTACGAAGCAAACATTTACTTCCGTATTTTACTTCCGGAATGAATATCAACAAATTTTGATCGATTTATCCAATAGAAATGTCACTTTGATCTATGTATGGCGCATGCTATGTTAATTCTAGAGAGCCGAATGGTTGCATGAAGTGACCCCATCTGGTCTGTCGCAAGGTCTGTGCTCTGTAGAACCTTTAGCCGACAATGGATACAATGGACTCCTTGTGTGTGTCATAAGGTCACACTTAAGGCTGCTGCTTTCATTTCTAGTCTAAATGTCTTCATCCTTTATCCGAGGTGCGGGGAAGGTCAATGACTTGACCTTCACGCGATCCGGACCAGCAGGCAGGGTCACAATATGAATCGCCAGCTGCGCTCTGAGTGGGTCACCACGGACGGGATGCGGGTGACGAGCGGGAGGAGGGAGGGGGGGGGGAAAGGGGATTTAAACTGCCGGGGTGTTAAAGATGAGACTTGAACACTCGTACTGAAGATAACATAAACTGATCACAAAGTGTTACGCATGTGTTGAAGGCCGATCGCAGGTCACACCGCTCACCTTGTACTTATTCGTAATATCTCATATCGTTAATATGTTCGAAGTTGCATTGGCGACTGTCATATAACTTTACATGTGTGTAGATAGAGACTGGGTAACGAAGGAGACAACACACATGATGAGTACACGAATGAGTTTTACTTATGGGCATAGGTGTGACGTCGCCAGATTGCCTCAATCACTGATGTTCGACTTTATGTCACGAATGACAACCGAATAACGGGACACTCAATAGACCGTTCCACATACCCCAGGCGACATCTATCGTCAAACATATTCTCGCATGACTTTACCATGCACGGCTATGAAGTTTGTTCTGGCGCCCGGCTTCAACGTTCCTTTTATAATGGGTAGGTTGGTTCTATGGCAGTGTTATGCACAGCACAGACATACAACATGTCTCTTTAAACTTCCCTCTGAGTATTATATTATCGAATAAATTTGCAGCTTATATTTCATTAGATTAAGAACAGTTTATACGTTGATAGATCCGATGCTCGCGGCGTATAAACAAATCAAATAATAGCCAACATCTTGTCAGATCCTTGCGATTTTGTGCGATGTTCGTGTCTTACGGTCGGGACGTCCGGATCGCCAGTCGCGTGAGCGATTTACCAGCCACCGCGACTTGTCAACTTAAGCGAAATAATTGCCCGTATGGCTGAGATACATGTGGTCAGTTAAAGAGCCCTGTTTGACATCCAATCCGTCGTTTCCGCTTACATTCATTGTCAATGACGTCGTTAAACCCATTGACAATAAGCGTGCCAGTTTATGGTGACAGGAGGTTAAGATGGGATGTGACGTGGATTATCAGGTGATGTAAGAGTCACAAATAACGCTTGTCCGATATAAGAACTGCCCATGAGGTATTTCATCGTTAATGACGTTTTCATCTTCCCGTGGGCGTGATTATGCTATTTTTAGGTGCTAAAGAAGTATCTTTACGACGGCCATTGCAGAAGACATAAAATTCTCTCAAAGCAGAACTTCCTAAGCCATCGGCTGCAAAACTCAGGAGTGTGTTACGTTCCAATTATCCCATTATCGGGCAGACAGCCATGACACCAACACGACCATTCACTGTTCCTTCTGGGAACAATATCAATGGTAATGCAGTATAATTATTAATATTAAATAATATAGATAGGTGCTACCAAAAAAATGCGAGCGTATTTTGAATTATTCAGATATTCCGAGGGGATACATCTGGATTAATATATCGCTTCGGCTTGCCAGCAAAAATATCTTTGGCGGGATGACGTATGCCATGCACGTGCTTGTCACATCGTTCGGTTGCTTAGGAACTCTCATTGTGACGTCATGTTTTCTAAAATGTTGACGTCACAACTACTCACTATGACAGCAGCCGATGGGCGGTTACCAAGAGCCCTCTGCTTGGCAACAGACATTGTCATTTATCTCGTCGCTTATAAATGAACTTTAATTTGAAGTATACATCCAGTGTTAACATTGAATAATGTATTCGTTAATTTTGTGGGGCAGCTGATTTAATTATTAAAGACATGACATAAAAGGGTTCGACCTTTCTTTGCTTGAATACTTTATGTACAGCTGATATTTAATCCGAATCCGAGAACGAGTTACGCGAAATGAAAGTCCTAAGCCTATGCTTGAAATGGACTTTGAATGTGCATGCATGTTACCTTAAGAGCTCGATTGCGCTCGCTAATAAAGCGAACTGGGGTCCCCTCGAAAGGATAAATATGCTCCACATTGAGTGGTTTGATATGCAAGCTATGACCTTGTGAGTCTCTTTGTCGGCGATGGATAGGGTTGTCTGACCAAAGAAGCCACCATTACCGTTAAAGTTTCTATTTAATCAAAAAGCTGCAATAGGACGAGCCTGGGCGCAACAATTGGGCGGGAAAGATTTCACAATTCCTAAAAGCAGGAACACCATTATACCGTATGAAGCTCCGGAGGCTTGAATGACGAAATAGTTGACTACACATTTTTACTTGCTGACATCAAATGAGTTACATGGCCGGCTATATACCCGGATAAATAGCGCCATATGGACCAACCGAATAGGTCCAAATACAAACTGCAACTTCTCTTTCTTATTAAACCGTCTAGACGCTTTTCCTGGAGAATCGTAATTAGTAAGCGCGTGATCAGTCACGGTCCTCTCTGGCGCTGACAGTAC
This sequence comes from Arenicola marina, assembly GCA_964019135.1. Lineage (NCBI taxonomy): Eukaryota > Metazoa > Annelida > Polychaeta > Arenicolidae > Arenicola > Arenicola marina. Next base: position 43,497,717 of record OZ025254.1, on the reverse strand, counting down.
TCGTCATCTCGTACTTATCGACAGAAAGAGAACTTCTATGAACACAATATATTGCTCTGCATCTAACACGTAAGGTTTATAGAAGTTCTAGTTTTATTGCAAGGAGAGTTACAGGTGAAAGCCCTCGATTTATAACATGACCGCACCTCACCTCCAATTGTATTACTTTACCTAAGTAAACCCGACTTTTTTGTGTCTTTCGTGCTCACCCTTATAATCTATGTATTATGTCGAGGGGGGGGGGGGGGGGTGATCTCAATGAAATGCTGGTGTTTGAGCCAACCTTAGTGCATATGGAAGCTAAATTTGACCAAGGAACCTTCCGTCACAATCATACGGAACTAAAGCGTCTTCTGCCAATGGCGTGTCAGCATGGAGAAATGTTCTTTGTGTCATAAAAAAGGATAACATCGCAGTACAAACGTAAATTTGGCATCATTAAAATGGTCTAGTGCTGCTTTCTCACGTCAGTGATTTTTAGAGTGATTGAGGCAAATTCGCGGAAAATATGGGCCGAAACGTGTGTCTACGGCATTTATGACTTTGACTTTAGATCCATCTTGCCCCAGATGTGCGACAGTGCTCCTTGACGCCTGCCAGACAGTGACTTGGCATGATTGGAGGGTGCCGGGATTATTAATGGGTATTGATTCTGCCATAACACTCTGGCGGTGACAGGTTACGTCCTGAAAAATAACGCAAAACAGTGTATGGCCACGACCTAAACAAATTCGGGAGACATACTGAAGTATCTGGAGAGACGAGATGGGCTGTTGTTTCTCTCTCCCGTTGACATTCACATTGTTCCTGCAGTAGCTGGTACTTGTCTTCCCCGTTGTCGGATATAATATTATCGATTTGCTGGAAGACGTCTGAACCCTGGCCGCCATGTCGCGAGACAGTTAACTCCAGGGGCAACGACATCAAAGAAGATTAAACTACTACTGGCGCGGTCCGCAATATCCCAAAGCCCATCGTCAACCATTATAGTCTAGAGACCCGTGTGTTATGCGGGTAGTGACCTGATGGTAATGGCGCTGAAGACGAACACAGCGGACGATACAGTACTGCAGGCTTACCTCATCTCCCACGGTTCTTCTCACTCTCCTTGCAGATCACGCGATCTTTGATGGATCAGAATAGCATGTTTTTTTTTCAGTTTTATGGGAAATAGGTTCATTAACGCATGTCACCACATCCCATAAGATATCTTATTAGTTACTTGCAATCCATCAACGTTCTTAGCCGTTAACTTCCGGTCGTGTTCTGTTCTACTTTGTCTCTCATATATTGCTTATTTTTGTCGTTTCATGTTTGTTAGTTTCTTTTCTTGCGCTTTTGTCGTTTCGTGTGTGTTAGTTTCTTTTCTTGTGCTTTTGTCGTTTCGTGTGTGTTTGTTTCTTTTCTTGTGCTTTTGTGTTCTCTGTTTTTTTTTTTAGGTCTTTTCTCGTGACCTAAATCCACTGTATTTGTTCATTGGCACATTGAAATAAATATATTCTTCATCTGGATCTTAGACTTGTCAATAAATAACGGGCGTATTGGGTGGGCTTAATTACGAACGTGCCAATGGGCGCGAGGGTCAGATGCTCAGTGTTCTTGTGAGGTAGAAATGCAAGAGGAAGGGATACGTACACTACAATATATTACGAAAGGTGCGAAACTAACTTGGACGCGCCATGCCTTATGACAGCTCCTGAGGCGATCCACCAGAGCGACATGTTGCAGAGACAGACCACGCAGGGCGCGACACGTGTCAATTAACCATGAATAACATGTATGAACAGGAGTAACAGAGGGTGATGTAAGCGGAGGCGATGATTACTCGCCACAGGTGATTCCCAATAAGGACTATTATCAGAAGAGTGTTTCGTAGCTTACGATGGCGATGTGTCAATGAGAGCCGTGAAGTTGCCGTCGGCGATGGCCGTAGTCATGGCACCATGGTTCCCAAAGAGTGGACAATGTTGGACAGATAAAGGGTGAAGCAGAGAATGCACAAACAAAGACGACCTCATATATGAGTTCCTTGAAAGATTATTGTGGGAAGCGAAATATTACACCATATATTACAAGAGTCTCCACAATAGAGCTGTCTTTGCCAGATGACTTTTCCAAGGTATTTTCACATCACAAGAAGATGGGATAAGATAGAGAAAGGAGTGTACATGAAAGCAAGCTATCGCCGCATCACTGTTACACCGCGTCACCACTTAGACGATGCAAGTCGCGATTAACCCAATTTACGCTGCCGTCGGACCGATCATGGAGGTTATTAATCACATCAATCGCAAAGAAATCGCTTCACAAAAAGAACGATGACCGCATGTAGGCAGCGAAACAGTATCAGCTTGCCTTCCTTAAGGTGGTATGCTACCTTTGAAAACTTATGGCCACAAAAATGTGAAATATTAACCAGATACATGTTTTTATGTATTTATTACAACGCAATAGTTAAAAAAAGTGTCTTTTGGCAATTTTTTCAAAAATGTGAGGTAAGATAATTTAATTGGTACGACTGACTGCCGTATACGCACATCTGAATATACGCGCCTACGACCGCCATTTGGACTGAGGCTCAAGCTAGCCAGCCGGGCCCGTAGACACCACGTCCGTTGGCGGACCCATCAAACCTCTTGTGATGAAAGCTTCCTTGTAAACACATGTTGGTGGTGGCCCAGTGGTATTTTACTATTGCCATGACGGCACAAATATTGAATTATGCACTAAAGCGCAGTCTTTTGCCGTTTGGAATAACCTTCCTTTGTTTATGTATTACCAATTTTGAACTAAATATCTAATTCCGTTTTACCAGCTTCTTCCTTTGTGGGACATCCAGATTGTCTACGTCAAAAACGTGAGGTATGTTCAACGACTTGTCACCGGAACCATAACACATCGCCTTGGCTCAAAGTTCTTTCGTTGTTTGTGAAGTGCCTTGCATTTGATTACGAGATTTGTTTCGATTCGTTTCTAAACAGCGCTTCTGGTGCCGGCGCGACAGCTCAGTGGGCTAGAACGCTCGCATTGAGTGTTTTGGTCACCTGAGAGCCTAACGGCGCGTGGGTCGATGGTTCGAGCCCTGCTGTGGCCATGTCTGTGTGGTCGCAGGATAAAGATCCCATGTTTTTCTTCGTAAAGAGTAGGGGGTTACCCCCGGGAACATGGCTCCACTCTCCCTTCCTTCTCCCATTGACGCGATATGACCCAAAGTGGTTAAAGCGTCCTAAATAACCAACCAATCGAACCAGTGCTTCGGCTTCATTCCCAACATGTAGCAATCCTTTTACAGACACGGGACTCGCATTGAGCCCACCCCACCCCCTATCCGGACTAGCCACATGAAGCCTCAGTTTCATCACCGAACTGATCAAAATCACGAAGAAGATTATGCGACTGGCCTGAAGCCTTGGGATGCCAACTTCATCTTGTGTTCTTTGCGGTCAGGTTGTACGACTGAAATGGACAGTACATCGTGTGAAACCACCAGTATAGCTACGCAGGAGGCTGCGCAACCGAACTGGCCATAGTAAATGTCCCTATAAGTGGAACAAACCCGCTGACGGTGTCACCATACCACATGGCTGACACCTATAACACTACTTATTAATACGAAACCAGCATCAGACGTGACGGAATACACTACCCGACAAGACATGTAATAAGGGGCTGATTCAGTGCGAGACTGAGGTGGAGAGGTAGGTAGGTATGGTAGGTATCGCCGTGGCCGCGTCCTTGACATTTTGGCTGACACAAGGAACGTAATACTCATATAGATAATCAGCCTCGTTTATTCACAGATTAAAGTACTGCTGTGACGTCATTCCACCGTCTAAACTTTACATTATTTTTCACGAATGTACTGTTGTACCGCAAAATTGCGATTGACTCAACGAGACGAAACTATTTTTCTGTTGACTTTTTGTCCTTCTGTTGCGAAATCGACAATAGTAGTCAATGCCAATCATGAGCAATAAGTGAGCTTGTCTGAAACAGGTTACAACCACAATGGATGATAAACTTGAAGCTTGACGCCCGATGGAAAGCCCAAAAAAAAACAGATACAAATTTCTCATCAAAACAAGTGTAGATCACAAAATCCACTTTTAGCAACTGAATTTGAGATCTTAATTCATATACAAAATACATACCGACATTTCCGTATATCCTATAATCACACTAGAAGTAATTTTTCTTTCTCGTGAATCCCACGAAACTCAGTTTGCAAAGCGTATCCCATCCATCAACAACGCACTGGGTGTTACACCATGGCAACATCTCTGCGTATCATATCCTTTCAGTATCCAATAATTTGAACGATTGTATCATATTCCACAGTCAAATGATCATTGTCGTCTGTATAATGACACATAATCCATGCGAAGTAGCCTAAGCGCCTTGATGCGAAACACGACTTAATTCTTGCATACTGAAGATGCACTAAACTGACTTGTGGCTGCAGCGTCTGACGTTCTTCCATGTCCGGACGAACCACTGTTTCAGCTTAGCTCACGTATGACTCAAGTTTACAATTGCTACAACAATACATTTCGTGCGTTCTCAGATGGAATATGAACCAACTTCAATGAGCTATTTTATTGGTTTCGAAAGCGAGAGATGCAATGTACATCTTAAAAGAACTCTTATTCATGCTACATGGACCAGATGAGGCGCACCAACCGTACTTTAAGTCAGAGAATACCCGTGTAACAGTTCATCATTGAAAAGATATGTACTCGGCTTTGCGCCTCGTACATTCTTTTTCAAGAATGTTCTGTTACATGGGCATTCTCCTTACCCTAATGTCGTCTTTATGAACGTTTAGCACTTGATGGTCCGTATGTATTCTGCAATTGAAACTACGTAAAGCATCCAGCCGTAGTTCGGTTCTATTCCCTTCCCCGAAGGCTGGACAATCAGCAGGTGGGCGTCAGGTGGGCGGAAACGCTTACATAGGCTGTTCGTCTTGCTTCCCCAAATCATTGCTGGGTCCATTGCTGACTTGGACCGCATCTTCAGTTTGAAGTACGTTTCAATCCAATTGCTTCTGAAGTCGTTAACCCCTTTTTGCGTCGTTATATTATACAGTATTGAGGAGTGGCTAACACTTGTGGATCCCACGTATTAAAAATCTCGAATTTCCTGATGCAGCAATTGTCCGGTTGGTTGGGGGTTCAAGGGGAGTTAGTCGACGGCAACGTGCTGTGTGAATAGCGTCCTCACGTGTTATCAAGAGTTATCAAGGTCGACATTATTATATGCAGGTGTCACGACACCTATACAAAGACACGGAACAACTGCCAACTGGGACCAAGGCACCAAAACAAGTGTATAATCGATCTGCAGGATGTGTTCCATCTGCCCTTGTCTTCATGTTGATTGCCAACACACAATTCGTGCCACGTAGTCTGTCGGTAAAGGCCTGGGATAAAACAGTAAAACTGTGGTGGGAGGGTTATTGTTGTCATATATCTAGTGCAGTCCCGCCATTTGGTGTTGCCCTGAGCACAACTCAGCGGTCTTGAACGACCAGGGGCTAGTTCATCAGCTTGTATCCATGGTAACATTACCGTGCCCGGATTGTATCCCATAAACCCCTTTCGCCCCCCGGTCCAAGCCGCTATCGTGGCGGATGTCACTAACGCCAAACGACAATGATTTCGAACGGTTCCTGCGGCCAACTATATATTTTTTTTGTGGTCCCCGTCCTGGCGACTAACCGTCTTAATGGGATACATTTACGTATCCGCCAGACGGAGCTCGTTCCTCGCATCACAATTTTTCCTAGGACTATGGCGTACGCGTAACGCTCTCTGCCGGGAGATCGACGAGAACTGTGACGTAACAGCGACATGGCGGCGGGGAGAGTTGTTGAAAATTGTTGTTGAAAACTTTCACCAGTACAAAAAGTGGTGGATTTTGTTTGTTTTCAATCTCATTGCCCTTGGAACTATAAAGGTATGAAGAACAACTTGACAAATTAATAAGGACCGTTTGTTTCTGTACTTTCTGCAATCGACGGCCGAAGGGCGCTAATTTTTAATCAACAATCGCAACCGACACTGGCTTCATGGCCCTCCGGCCCGCTCCCCAGAGCGGATAAGCCAGGGAGGGGCATGCAACAGGGCTAAGTTCTGACCTGCTGTGACCTACATTTTCAATTTTGGTAGACCCTAAGTCGAATGCAGGGTCTTGCCGTAAACTGTTTCTTAACGAAGGCATCGCCTGTTCATTGGACACGGGCGATCAATCTTAGTCTGCCGTCATATCTCCTCACACTCCATTAGCAGTCTAGACCAGCGCCATGTATGGGAAACTTATTGCGTGGCTTTTGGAAAGGGATGGCAACATTTAAAAAGTGATCGTTCCAAGCCATACATTGTTTGAATATAGATGTTCACTGAATAAGTTATCTTTACATGATATTGGGGATACAATTAAGGTAATACTTCGATATAGAAATGGTGATATGTGATATGATATGATATGACACTACCGTCACCACGTGATTTCACCAATTCCAAAAGCTTAACCAGAAACCACTTTCATATAAAGCTGCGTCTTACTCTGGATAAGATAGTCTTGCATCCGGCGACACAAAGCACCATACGAAGCATGACTTCCGCCAAACGCCCCCGTTCCATGAAAAGGAGTAATTGGCAGATGCTTTCATCGGTGTTTTCACGCGCGCCCGCCTACACGCGGCGTAAATACCCGCAGCAAAACATTTTATAGCACTCTATAGAATGTCTATAGAAAAATCTATGAAAGTATGATTTTCTATGGAACGTTTGTACATAATTCTATGGACCAATTTTTTTCTATAAAATGTAAACATATATTTCTATAGAAAAAAATATCCCTTTAGAAGGTGTAGGGATACTTCTATAGAGCAATTGGTTTCTACCGAAAGTATATAGAGATAATATTTCGACAGAGCCATTTTTTTCCTTTTGTAGCCGGTTATGGTCAGGTAGGGGAGACCGGGGCTAAAAGTAACAGGGGTAAGTTGAAACACTGCGAATATTTTGATATCCATTCGGTACTGGGCGCTGATGTTTTGCTGCCAGGAACAGCTCGACTCGCGCCATTTTTGAGGCAAACGACAGTATCGAAACTGCAAACTAGAACAACTTAGAATTTGCCACGCGTAAGTTATTTATTATTCTGCCATGAAATATGTGTTGTTGCATGGACGGTACACATAACCCAACCTATTATGCAGTCGTTGACAAGGTGACATAATGACAGTTATACTAGGTCAAACATCACATGTCTAACTTTTTCCTAACTAGCCAGTTTATTCGTGTTTTTCATGACGGGCAGGTGGGGGTCAGTTGTAACACAAGGGCTCGGGGTATATTGTAACACTCTTGCACCCTGCCCAATTTTACATATACTTCCCATTGAGCTTCTTCGTTCTCAAACCCCGCCACGGTTCTGTAGTTCTCAGCAAGGGACAGAGTAGGCCTATTCGTTCAGTTGCTGCGAAGTAGTAAATTTGTCACGTTACACTCTCCAGATATTCAAAAGCAGAGGAAAGGTCGGAAAAGTGGGCCCACGGTCAATCGAGAGCAGACTGTCGACTATTGGCCACATGCAATAGTTTTAAATGGCACTATTCATGTTTCATTTTCATTGGGGCATTGGTGTTGGTGCAAATGATCAATTATACAGTTCCAATTGCTAGTGGTCTGCACCAAAATGAATGCGCCAATCTACACGTATTTTTCAGTGACAGTTCTAAGCAAAGCTAAGCATTCTGCCCATAATGACTTCACTTTGTTACAATAGTAAAATTTCTTTTTCATGGTTTCACACTCGTTACCGCAAAAGCCACGCATATCAGAGGTAACTATTTCACTCATGTATTAACTTAATTAGACATCTTTACATTCTGTATGCAAATATATTTACTAAATCTTTACTAATTTTAATAAAAACATTTCTAAAGGTTTCTATCGTTTTTCTATGGAAATTCTAAACGTTTTTCCTTAGAGTTTTCATAGAATTTTTTATGGAATTTCCATAGTCTCTATCGAGTTTGAATAGTTTCCATACCAGTCTTACAACTGACAGCCCGCACAACAACGAGCTCTGGATTAAACACACCTACGTTTTCTGCGTCAAGCGGACGAGAGGTTTGAGGAATTCTGGAATATATTCTGTAAGAATACTCCTGAAAGCGATATATGAAGTGATACCCACGGCACGGCACTATCTAAGGTAATATTCGAAGATTTAATCTACGCATTTAAGGAACGTTGGAAGCCTTGCCGGCATATTGATTTTCGCACCTACTGCCTGCTGCGAAGTGAGAATAGCGGCGGAGCCAATCCTTTGGAAAATAACGTTAGCAGCATGAGGTGTGAAGGTCTGCCCAACTGGCCGTGCCCGTTCAGTCGACACGGAGTTAATGTTGGACTCTCCAACTATGCACCATGCACTGCCGCGACGAGCGCTTTCTTTGGAAACTCCCTGGAAATTCTATGGAATGTTGGTGGTTTAGGCCGCTTTTGTGCACATGCAGTCTAAATCGGGACCTTCGGAACGATGAAGGATGAAGCAATAAACAGATTGTGTGCTCGAGCCCGGATTTGAACCCAGGACCTAATAGGGAGGGCCCCGGAAAATTCTATGGAAATGCTATGAAAATTCTTTGTAAACTAAGGAAATTCTAGAGACATTCTATGAAAACTATGGATATTCTATAGATATTCTATAAAAACTATGGAAATTCTATGGAAATTCTATGAAAATTCTATGGAAATTCTATGGAAATGCTATGGAAACTCTAAAGGAAAACGTTTGTAATTTTAAACGTTTGGAATTCAGAAGAATCAAATAGAAAACGTTTTTTTTTCTATGCGATATTTTCTTGCGGGTAAAGAGACATGTGGCGACCGGTGTCTTTACGGTAAATCGAATGTCGCAGTTATATCTAATCAATTTGGTTTTGTTGCTTTGCCGATGAGATAAAATAAGCCAAGTGTATGTTATTATTGACTGGTAGACACTCGATGGTAATCCGGCGCCTGCCAACTAATGCCACCATGATTGCCTTTTCGTTGCCTAGGCGACCGGTTCCAATGGCAACAGGACCGACCTGAAGGGCGCCTCTCCTGTTGCTGTCTGTGAATAATTATGCCCAGGAGAACTAATACGCAAAACAGACCGCCTCTCACCCTCTCCGGCCAGTAAATCAAGCACGTGTCCACAGCCTTGTTTATTATGATGAAGCAGACAGTTTTTATTGTCTGGCAGGCGCAGCATTCTTCGTGTTAATACGATTAGTTGAAGCTGAGCTTTATTGCCTAATTTATCTCTGAGAAAGGACATGACGGGCGATGCGCCGCCTGGCGGCAGAGTGGCCCTAGTGCTGGTTGTTCAACGTGACCGCCATAAGTTTCCCTCAGCAGGAGGGTCGCACAGACCGAAGCAATTAGTCAAGTCATGTCAAGTCAAGTCAAGAACAACAAAACTTACGGTGAATGGAAATGACAAGAAAAATACATTGCCGTTAGTTGAGGCGGATCCCGTTAAGACGGTTAGGACAGGGGCCACCTTAAAAAATAGATAGTGGGTCGCAGAAACCGCTTGAAACCATTGTCGTTTGGAGTCAATGACTTTCACCACGATGGCGGCTGCGACCGGTAGGAGAACGGGGTTTATTGGATGCAATCCGGGCATGTTTTAGTAATGTTACCATGGATACAAGCTGATCAACTAGCCCCTGGTCGAAAAAGACCGCTGAGTTTTTGCTATATATATTACAACAATAACCATTCCACCACTGCCGTGTTAGCTGTTTTATCCACGATTATTACCGGCAGACGACGTGGCACGAATGGTCAGTGTTAGTTATCACCATGGAAGCAAGATAACTTGAGGTTGACCTTCATAACATGTATGTTGCTGTATTAAATGAGCAGAAATCATTAGTTGGATGCTTAATTGTTGAAAATATAATGTTGCAAGAAATAACAGCCGATTTGACAGGTTTTCAATAATCTTGAAATTTTTCCCCCAGGCCGACAGCAGCGGTAAAATATATTACCACCCCACCAATCCCCAACCAACAGCACGTGTGCTGCATCAGAAAATCTGAAGTGCTAGCGACTCTTAACTACTCTATTATAAGGAGGGGGAATGGTTTCATGACTTCTGAAGCCGGTGGACTGAAGATGCGGCCCATGATGTTAAATTTTTGAAGAAAATTACTTGACCCTAATTTGCAATTATACGACTAATTTACATTTTGTTCTTATCGCGTTAACTTAACAAAGGACTTGTCGCAACGAGACACAGACTGGTATAAACGTTTGTTTTCAGCCAAGTGCAGATCAATTGCAGGGGGGTGGGGGTCAACAATAAACCAATATATGGAATGGATACGGTCGGAATTTCCATTATTATATTTCTCGCATGTATTGGACAATTTACCGTTGATAAATAGCTGATTGATAGCTCCGAGTCTGTGTCGTCACACACTGGGTAATGGATCTCACTACAATAGAAAAACGCTTTCCGCCAAATCACGTCAGGTGCCGGGTTGTGGGCCGGTGGGGTAGTTGCAGTAACGACGATGCCGCCGGAGCCCGGACGATCGATCACCCAGTAACAGTGCTGTGCCCGGACACTTGAAACGTTATCAACTTAACTTAGGGGCTTTGGTGGATTGCTTATGCGCTCTGTTCGACAGGTTCATGAATTCTGGAGGAAATAATCTGGGTGCAATCAAAGACACTACACGACGGGGATACAAAGAGGATCGATCTGTCACTGCGCCCAGAACCGTGGTACACGCTGTCTTCCTGGGTGCACGGTGTACTACGGCGGTGACTGTCGTGTAAAGTGTGGGTTAGTGTGAAGACAATACGACACGGTGCGGACTGTTCTGGGCGGAACAAGACGCTCAAACACAAACCAACGTTCTTTGGCGTCGCAGCATGTACCGATAATTAATGGCCAGTGCCATAAAACAACAAACTCAATGCATTGAAGACGCATTAAGCAGCATCCAACACTGATTGTAATAGAACATGAGCCTCGATCTGGTGCAATTACTTCGAGTAGAACATTCATCATCCCGTGTATCAAGCCATCATTATATTAAACGCTATATTTCCTATGAACTACGAATTAAGCTCGATAACATACCCCCACCCCCTGCAAAACAGAACAATCCTAGCCCTGTTATAGTATAGTCTTTGGCCACTTCCGGTAAGGGGACGCATAGACTCTGGCGATGCGCAGTCCAGTCTTTTCCAAGGCCCGATATTCTTGTTATTGCAACATCAGAAAAAGGTTAATGTCATTTCGGAACTATCGATCGAAGCAAAAGAAAAACTATCCAGCCTTTGATGCCAGTTCCTGATCTACTTAGAGCTCCAAAAGGCCAACATTCTAGTTTTTCACACGAGCCACCAACCTGGAGAGAACATCCGGAGAGGACATATCCATCTTCATCTCGTCATGTGGCGTCTTGTAAACGAGTTGTCAGCCCTGGTTACGATATTTGTTGGTAACGCTTTACGCTTTTGCGTGGGCGTCCGAGAACGTGAAACAACATCTAATTCCGCATTGCTGACATTTGTGCAAGCTACAATCCTAGATGGCTCAGCCTCTAGGCATTATACAGGCATGGGTGTTTCATCATCTAAGCAATGAACATACCTGGGCAATCTAAAAAAAATCGGGTCTGGATGATACATATCTCAGTCTATGAATGCAACTAGATAATTTAGTGAAATTCCCTTTATTCTAATGCATAGATTTACATAACACTGGCTGATAAGCGGATGGTTTTCTAAGTTATCAAAAACCTTGTTCTGATGGCTTGGTTTAGTCGGACGGCACAACCTTTGTAGAACATATTGCGATGAAATGACGAGTGGAACTTTGACCCAGTGTAACTTTGAACAGAAGCAGTTATTGTTCTCATTTGCTTACGTGATGCAAAAAGTTAACCATGCGAGACAATACCTAATTTCAATCGTTGTAAACTTCAATGTAGATAACACGATGACTGAGCTCTACAACTCCTGTCAGGACCGTGCCACAGAATTAGACATAGTTTCAGTAAACTATTTTATACTCTATCACCGGTCAATTTAGAAAAGGAACAACTTGGAACGGGGTTAGGGCTCCACCAACTCAAACGTGTTGACGAACGGGGGACTCTCCCCCTCCATGCATCGGCCCGCGGGTAAAGCCCGCATACTGCCGTTCAAACGGTACGATCACACTCTGGCCGAAACAGGGGCGGATCTTGCGGCGGGTCGGGCGGGGGGTTAGAGGGGTTGCAACGCCTCCCCGCCTTGGGAACTCGTATTCACTGTGAAAGTCGGGCTTCATTACGAAGTGCATCGCAAAGTAAAATGTTGAGGAGCAATCCAGTGGCGGATCCAAGGGGGGGGGGGGTTAACCCACCCCTCAAGCAAATGGGTGTTCATTACGAAATCAATGACCCCAATTGAGCAAGACGTGTCATTTTTTCGAGCAAAATCAAGGCCATCTGAGGCGTACCCCCCCCCCCTCCGTCCCTTCAACGTATTGTTTTAGAGAGCGGCGAGCGCCCCCCTCCCCCCTCCGTTTCCAAATTCCTAGATCCGCCCCTGCTAATGAGGGGCTAAATCTGGCCTCGTAATGCTGAATGACTCGCTTTGGAAACCCTTGTGAGGCTGCTTGACCATTACATACTTCTGTGGTGGTCCAATGTCGGTCCAATGTCCCTCCCGGATAAACGAAGACGGTTGGTAAGTTGAATATGAAGCTTGCAGCTCACGCCGTGTTGACGAGATTAATGGAGATCCTGTTCAACCATCGCTGCGACCCCCAGCTGTAACATGCCCTGTACCGACAAGCAGATCTGTCAATTAAGGTGATTAAGACAAATATGCACACAAACAACAATATAAACATCGATATTAATTCAGTACAGTACTTGCCAACTTCAGGGTCTTGCATCCCAGTTAATGAAAATATATACTATACAGAGACGGAGGGAGAGATATTACTATTCTACGTCATAGTGCCATTGCAAACATTTTGCATGTACTGCATAAACAGGTGACCCATCAAAGGTGACCTTCATGGAGAATCGAAGCCCCGTCGGAGACTTATTACCGCGTCAAAGGAGTGACCTCCACGTGGTTCTATCCAAAGAAGCAACTGACAGCTAGAATCCCAAGACCTTAGACTGGCAGATATTCTCCTGCTCGTTATTGGCCCCTGTGAATGGTGATTTAAACGGTAGGTAATGACCCAGTTTATTGTGTCTGGACCTAGTATATATTCCTCTTGACCTTGACGCTTCCGCCGTCGCGTAATGGCATGACCGTAATGACATGACCCTGAAGGTCGCTACCCGCTACCTCGTTAGGAGCACGTGTTGATTAATGCGGGACCAGGAGGGCGATGATAGGGGTCTGGGAGGGCGATGATAGGGGTCTGGGCGGGCGATGATAGGGGTCTGGGAGGGCGATGATAGGGGTCTGGGAGGGCCATAACAGTGGCCCTGGAGGACCAAGAGTGAGAGATCGTTAGGGATTTGCAGGGGCGCCTGGTTAGGACATTGCGAGGGTGGCTAGCCATCAGCTTGGGTCAAAGTCACTGCCAGTCTTCTTCCAGCTGCAGATGTAGTTCTCATGTGATATTAGATACCGTGAGGTTGCATGTATAGCTGTATCGTCAAAATGTTTCGGTGGTACGCACACCCATGATACCTGGAGTATCCATGGATACGCGCAGAGTATCCAAGTCAACGCACTGCTTGCCAACATAGATTCGAAGCTCAAGGATTTCAGTAATCAATAGATGGCTATTACAAAGGCGAGCGAGCGATAAACAGTCTCCTTCATATGAACTCGTTGCTGCTAGGAAGCCAGCCCAAGAGGACTATCAGTAGTTTTAGTGTTAATATAATCTTATATCAAGTAATATAGCTGTAACTGTAGAATACCTCGCATTGAACGTAATGTCTGTCTCCTTGACCGGGCGCTTATTCAAACGGGCACTTATTCGAACAGGGGCGCTTATTCGAGCAACTGCGGTACTCGCAATGTGTTATATTATATAAACCACATGATATAGGTCACCAAAATAAGCGATCAACGCTGTACATTAATTGGCATGACACATTTATTGGGAACTGTATATTTTGTTTTCTGGCACGTTGAAATCAATCAGGGTATTAACAAAACCTGTTATGCCTCATGCAGTTCTTACAAGTACCAAAAGATGGAAAAATCTACTTTAGGTAAACGTCACTACTCGTACGATTTTGACGTTACTGGAATCACTTGCCATAACAACGGCAGGTCAATTTAAGGACCATGAAACTGGTCTTTACTGTGATGGTGAGATTGGAAAGACACACCGGTGACCAATACCTTCTAGCTTGTGGTGGACTGACGCAAGAGTGTCGCGGGAGAAGCAGGAGTCTGTAACACTGCACCGCAACTCAAAACTAACAGTTCATTAACTACTCTGTTTATCCTGAAACCAGAGCTAGTCCTGCCGTTGCAAACATAACAAATACGAGTCTGTAACAATGGTTGTGATGAGTCTCACCTCTCAAGGGTGTCCACTGCACCGCAACTCAAAGCTAACTGCTAATTTTACTACTGCGTTTATCCAGAAACCAGGACTAGTCGTGCCGTTGTAAACATAACAAATACATCGGAACATCAGCAATTCGTAGAAATGGCTTTCGTCTTGTTTTGCCCCGAAGTCCGATGGTTTGTGATACACGCAAGCAGTCCACTCGCTACACAAGGCAATTCAATTCAATTCAAATATCATTTATTTGGGCAAGAACGAGTGCATACAAACGTAAAAATACAAAACAAAGTGGTAACTTAATTCATTCTTACCCTGGAGACTCCTATTAAGACCACGATGGTCGCTAGCATAGGTGCCACCGCAAAGAAAAAAAAAAGAAAAAAAAACAACAACAACAACAACAACGAAAAAAAAAAAAAAATTATCGCTTAATCGTAAGAGGGTTACATTGCACTCATTTGTACAAAAATGTAGGGATCTTGCGAGAGATAAATTAAAGACACATAGCCCATTTCTAGAGATATATAAAACAGGGGAGGACCTCTAATAACCTAGTCATTTTTACAAATATAACAATTAACTAAATGACATTCCAGAGAATACTTCTCGACTAAGAAATTTTTGACATATCTTGAAAAACCGTCCAGTACATGTGTCTCAATCTTATTCAATATAATATCTGGCATTTGGTTTATGCATCTGGCAACGCGATATCTCAAACATTGTTCGGCAAACTTATGCTTCACACGTGTAACTAGCAGATCATCCTTGTGTCTTGTGTTGTAATTATGCAGATCCGACAATTTAGAAATAGACAATTCAGTTAAAAAATAATCTGGCAGATCACCGTGGAGATACTTGTAATAAAATTTTAGTTGGTGGTAAATCATTATATCAGCCAACTTCAATATACTAAATTGTTTAAATAATGGTTCCGAATGAGAAAAATAAGAGCTCTTGGCTATGATACGAGTCGCCTTTTTTTGCAATAGCCTTATACGATCAGCTTGATAACCCCATGCTAGAACATTATAATGTAAATGGGGTAGGATTAAAGAGTTGTATATAAGTTTCAGAACATAGGAAGGTACGGTATGTTTTAACTTGCACATAACTCCAATAACCTTGGATATTTTAGAAGATATCTTGTTAATATGACCATTCCACTTGAGATCCTTCTGAACTGTCAGTCCCAAAATATCAAACTCATCTACGCACTCTAGAGGTATGTTATTTACAGACAAATGTGGAATTCTAACAACTTTGCGCGGCATACAAAATATCATAAATTTGGTTTTTGAAACGTTCAGTGATAACTCATTTGCACATAGCCAACCGTATATCTTAGAGAGTTCATTATTTAACACATCATCAACAAGCATATTATCAGACGATGACGCAGTCAACGAGCTACACAGAGTTGTATCGTCAGCATATACAATGGCTCTAAATAGTTGACTAGCGTGTGACATGTCGTTCACATATATAATAAATAGCAGGGGACCTAGAATAGAACCTTGAGGTACCCCTCGAGATATTTTCGTTACCGTTGATTTAACATCTCCCAAGTGTACATATTGATGACGATTTGTTAGATAACACTTTAACAAAGAAATAGCTGGTTCAGATATACCATAGTGTTTTAGCTTATGGATAAGAATATTATGATTCAAAGTGTCAAACGCCTTCGACAAATCCAGATATATACTGAGAGGAACATCGCCCTCATCCAGTTTTTGCAAAGTTCGATCAACTAATTCAAGCGCGGCAAGCTGAGTGGAATGTTTCTTTCTGAAACCATATTGACCGTTGTAAAAGAGTTTTTCTTTCTGAAAATAGTCATAGATTTGATCATAAATAGTCTTTTCAAATACCTTTGAAATTGCAGGAAGAACCGAGATAGGTCTATAATTGTCGATATTGGAAGCATCTCCTTTCTTAAAAACAGGAGTTATCTTTGCAAGTTTCAGTTTGCTGGGGAATATTCCAGTAGATAGCGATTGATTTATGATTAAGGCTAATGACTCACTTAGATCTAATTTTAATACCTTAAGTAGTTTCACAGATAGCCCATCATCCCCAGTACTTAGTTTAGGTTTGAGACCGTCGATGATTTTTTCTACTGTTGCTTTAGTTATAAGCTTAAAGTTCATTTTGGACTTAACCGGTGATCCGAGGTATTGAGAAAAAGAGGGATGGTCTTCAGTTTGAAAGCCATTACAGGCTTTCGAACCAACAGAAGAGAAGAATGCATTAAAAGTATTTGTTACGACTACTTTGTCACTAATAAGTTCTCCATTTATGTTAAATTCCTCCGGCAATGATTTATTCTTCGCCCTATTGTTATTCAGGACTGTGTTAATCGCTTGCCGTTTTTTTTATATCCCCCTTACACTTATCGAAGTAATTATAATAGTAGTTTTTTTTTGCAGTACGGATACATTGTTTTAAAATATTATTATACGTTTTGAAATTTACATTTAACGTATTATATTGTGAACTGGTAGGTGGAGTCATCTTAAGTTTCTTATACAATCGATCCTTAAATACAATAGATTTGATGATACCTTTCGAAATCCAGTTTGACTTTTTATGCTTTCTTTTATTAAACTTCACAACTTTATCCGACAAAAAAGTTTCTTTGGATTTTACTAAGATATCCTGTAAGGTATCGTAGTTTGGGTTAGGGTCAGTTCCCAATTCATGGTTTAGTCTACTAAACACATCTAAACCTTCCACGTGATCAGAAAACGATTTAATTGCAGCAGGATTATTGTTTCTAATTGTGACATATGCGGGTGATTTTCTCGTTGCCTTTAGCTGTATGTCTAGGCTGACAAAATACGGGAAATGGTCTGATATTGATTTCACTAAAATACCAGAAACAGCAGACTGCATGACAGGGGAGATTCGTACCAGAAAATTATCTAAAAGGGTTCCTTTATACTTTGAAAGTCTTGTTGGAAATGTAATCTTTGGAAAGAACCCAAGGGATGTGATACTGTCAAAATAAGTACTAAATGCAGCTTTTTCATGGATTTGAAGCAAGTCAATATTGAAATCTCCAGTTACTAATAATTCACCGCTCTTTCTCTCAAAGAGAGATAGTATTTTAGAAAATTCCTCAGTGAATGTCGAGTAATTCTCGTTAACGTCGCATGGCGGCCTATATATATTTCCCAGTATAATAGTTCTATCAGTTTCCATTACCTTTATAAATTGACTTTCCCAAATTTCAGAGTCAATAGGAATATCTAAAACCGAGAAGCTTAGCGTATCTTTTAAATATATCATTAGCCCACCATGCTCACTACAAGTTTTACCTTTGGATATAAGCGTATATCCATCAATATGTAATAGGGATGTATCTGACATGTCGCTTAACCATGACTCTTGTATGCATAAAGCGGAAAATTCAATACTTTTCTTACATAACATATCAATCATTATTTGAAGTTCATCGATCTTAGCATTGATACTGGCCACATTCATACTAAGGATGGAAAAATCACTGGTCCTGTTTTGCAGAACAGGATCCAGTTGATCTAACTCATAATAAGGAGAATGCTGAACATATTGGTTAGCAGGGTCTACATCTCGGATATTACCATTAACTGGGTTTAAAAGTTCAACCAATGAGTTCTTTTTTGCTCCCCCTAACTGTTGCAAAAAGTCATTTACATTCACAGGCATTAAGTAAAAGCAGAAACAATACTTTCATTGCCCCAATGGGACCAACGCGAAAGTGATGGGATGAAGTGAAAATATAATATGCGTCATCCCCGGTCATCTTCAGGGTTTCAATAAATGAGTTTGTATTTAAACCACCAAATTGTTGTAAAATGATACCGTCAAGATCCATCTCTAACATATGAAAGGTATAGTTGACTTATCATAAAATAAGATACAATGTAAGCGATAATAAGTTAAAGATACATAATTGTACCCTGCGCTTGCAAAAACAACTCGTGGGACCAAAAGTGGAAAGAAACACAGAAAAACAACAAACAAAAGCATAAATATATATACAGTTAGGTTCACCCGTGTTGAACATACGGGGAACCAGTTGGTGCCTTGTATTTGCGGCAACATGAGCAAGAAAAAAGGGGGGTGGGTTGGTGAGGGGAGTCGGGAGAGATGAGAGTTGGGGGTGGACATGGAAATAGACATGTGAGAGTTGATCGGTCAGGTGTGGTCTCACTACGCTTGGGCAGGTTCGCTGAGGGGTATTTAAGCGTTTATAATAAAGTGGAGCGCTTAACGCAGGGGGGATAAGTTTGAAGTCACATGAAACATACATGAGCATATAGCCGTACAGTCGCGGTGAACACACTGGCGGTTTAGCCTGTAATAATTGGGGAGTGAAAGACCACGGGACGGATATCAGGCACTTTACCTGGCTTTAACTGTACATTTTGGAGTGACTGAAGAAGAGAGACGTACGTTAGAGAGGTATAACCATGATGACACTGAGCCAGAGTTGGCCGCTATTGTTGGCCGCTGGTCGCGAGCAGCAGTCAATGTGAATAACAAGCCTGCTTCTATGCTAAGAAAAGAGCAAATGAAATTAATGTCGCGTGTGATGCGTGTTCAGTCTAAATAAAACTCGTGATTTTCCTCCCCATCCACCCCCAATTTGTACCCTTCATTACCGTTGGCTTCAAGCTCTTGATAACGGGAATGCGATGCCACGTCTCGTGACGCGAAATAGATGCGTAGCTGTTCCTCCTGGGATCCCGCAACACAATGAAGACGTTGAACTACTTGCGTGACAAGTGAATGGAATGAAACCAGGACAAGGTTTTGAGTCCCCATTTCAGGTAGGAGAGACCGCCCGCCACCCGCCTGCACACGACTGTCCCCCGCCTACACACGACTGTCCCCCGGAGTGGGAAAGAATGACACAATGGTTCTGTGTGTGGCCGGTCCAAAGACATCCGGATGCAAATAATTATCTGTGCGGGAAACCCTACCATACACCGTTCCACGCTCCGAGCTAAGCCCTGCCCACGCGTGAGTCCTTTTTTTGTCAAGCATGAGTAGAGTAGGAAAATTGACAATCATAGCTTATGGCAGGTAAAAAGTGAGAGGTACTCATCTCTGAAACTGCCAAGAACGTGACAAGCCGCTTTGTTTGTCGGACATGTTTGTGATTGAACATATTTTATCGCCACATGCTTGGACAAAAGCAATCTGAGAGATTGCCAGCCTAGAACCAAGCATGATGGTGTGCGAGATGTGACACTACGTGGCGCTTATTACACCACCGGATGTAAAGCCTTACTTCCGGCAAGGAATTGCTGATAACAATAGATCGTTGAACCGGTCGCATTTTCGCGTGGGGCGATGAGAGGAGTACGATGTGACACTATGTGGCATCTATGTGTTCACCCTGCCTAAATCTTTACTTCCGGTGAGTGATTGCTAATAAAAATATACCATAAACTGAGTAACTGTGGCTCGATGATACTCATTCACCTTCAGCGTATGGCATCCTGCAGTGTGTTAGTGCTGCTCAACATGTTGGTGCATTGATTGTGTTGAGAAGGCAGTCTAGAGAAGGTAGCGTATACGCTATCATGAAATATTATCACCCATTTGTTTATTCTCCAATTAGTAATATATGTTACTATTCGGTGTGGACCGAATTCGAGATGATATGTGATATGTATGGGCTCGCAATCCGTTGCGTCATGAGACGATGGCGTCCATCATCCTTCTTAACAGTGGGAGGGTCGACATGAATGAACGGAGGATGAAGGGGCGGGTGATGAGGGAGGGGGGGGGGCGACGTCACGATTGGCATGTGTCCAGCAGACGACTTGAAACTCGTGAGTCTCAAGTGAGTCTTCCCTCACCCAGACGGATCGGGCGCATTGGTTCCAGTGGAGATCGATATGTAGGTCAAGATCGGGCCGGACGTTCCTGGACTTCCTGTAGACCGCCTTCGATCTGACCGCAACCATTAATTAACGTGGTCTGGAGGACCGTGACACCGACGTCAGTCCCTTCACTCGTTGTATCAATGATGTACTTACACTGATGTACATATATTTATGTATATTTTAGCGGGATTATACATATGTTATCCACTAAATTGTGTTGGATGTTAGAACTTGTAAACAGTATGTGTCGCACGTTAGTTAGACACTGCACATTGAAGTACACGGAACTCGCTTAACCTTTTGGTTTAGCTGGCGTGTGTTATCTTTGAGCTGGGATCAGTTAATAAACGTCAATTGTGCTCACCTTAAAAGTGAATAAGTCACTCAAGTGTTCTACATCGATCCCACCTTAGATCGTCACTGTCATACGTGTAAAGTAGCGACCAAAATTAATAAGGTTACGGGTATACTCTACACGTTGAAAAATTTACTTCCTCCACATATCTTAGTCACTATTTATAATGCTCTAATTCTGCCACACTTATATTATTACATACTTGCATGGAGTCACCAAATAGATAGACTAAGCAAACTCCAAAGAAAGGCAATTAGGATTATTACTAATAACAGATTTATTTCTCACACAAAACTGCTATTCAAGGAGTTAAAACAGCTCAAGTCAAAGGACTTACATAAATTACATGAACTTAAGTTTTACTATAAACTTGTTAACAATGATCTGCCATTATATTTCTATCAAGCCGGGACCTTCACAAGAGTATACGACATACATAATTATAATACTAGACAAGCATCCCCAGTACAAACCATAAGTTTGCCGATCACTGCATTAGACACAATCTACTAACCGTAATGAATGACACTCTACAAATCATCTTAGACAAAGCAACATCACATTGTTTAAAGGGCTTTACGCAACACATAACAAATACGATCATCGATTCATTCTCCGATTAATGTAACATCCTTCACTGCTGCACATGTACACAACTAAAGTTGTAACTGGCATACAACGGCCTATAGAATACCTACTTATCTACAATGCCATTCCATGTTTTAGACATTAACTCCCTGTATTGTGACACTTTTGTTCTATTTATTTGTTTGTGTTTTTTGTGTTATCTAGTTACTTCTTTTTTTTAGGTGGCTCCCATGCTAGAGACTAACCGTCTTATTGGGAGTCTCCTCAACTAATGCCAATGTATTTTGGTCTTGTCCGTAGGTACTATTCACTGTATTTCTTGTATGTTTATTTTTTGGCATGTTGAAATAAACATATATGATATCGGATGTGCAGTTCCACCATTGAAACTGCTACCATGAGGTTTTCAACAATGGCGTCTACGGAAAGTAGCATCTTAATTTTGGGTGAAACACGCCATGTAAACTTTATATGTCTTATTTCCGTATTTGACCTTTTTCAAGACGCTATATAATCTCGTAGAACACCCAGCAGTGTCTAACTATACTTGATTCAATATACTGATTACGTGTTTACAACACATACACGCAAATCGATATATATATATATACATTTTGCAAAAAGAAAATTATATTTTAACTGTCTGTCCCCTATCTGAATAACGCCAAGCTCAGCGGATTTAAGCGAACAGTATTTTGAAATGGCGGGAAATGACAGACCTGCCTTGATATACTCCCACTGCAAATGGGTATTCTTCACATATAACTTCCATAAACAGTTCATCCCAGGCGCCCTCTGCTTTCAGTAATCGTCGCATCCATGTCAGTGTTCACGCAAACAATGAATATCAGTCATCCCTTTTCGACACGTGAATCCACGACTATTGCATATTTCGCGCTCTCATTTGTCATACAGCGGCACTTATCATTCCTTCCAAGAAGTGGATAAAAATTATGATATGCACGAGACACACAGGAAGTCGCACCCTCGACTGTCAGTAGAATAATAGAGGGTCTCGTGTTTCCATCCGGTCATTACTAGCCAAACAAGCCATTCGCTAAACGGCATGACAACGATCTATTTTTATATTATTCCACAACATCCGTAGGCGAATGCAAATATAAAGTCGATATCCTGCATTTCCTTCATACAGAAGGTGATTACTTCACCTGTACAACCTGCGTAACTGCATTTTTAACATTGCCGCCACCCCGTTTCCATTGCTTTAGGGTTTAGTATGTAATGCTTGTCTCCTAGGACACATCGAACTGGAATCGACAGGCGCCGTCATCCTCCCGGTGAACTCTGTGCACCAATCGCGATGTATCCATAGGCAATGAGCGTGAGGTAAGGCGTGAGAAGCGACGGAAGGGATATGGCATCGTGCATTCGCAACCACTTTATAAAGCTTTAGGAAATAAATCTACATATTGTATCCAAACCCTGTAGGCGGCTAAGTGCGTGCCTTGCCAAAGATGGCGTTATTATGAGACACACAACTCGGCCATAAAATGAGGCAATTATGCATAACACATTAGAACTACTCTAAAGGCAAATTAATTAATGGTGATTGCTAACAAAATTACAGGCAGGCTGCAGGACGCAGTTCCCTTGTGTAGCTTATTTGGAGGCAGACGTTTGCGCTCAGGTGGAACTTCATCATGTGCAAGGTTACTTTGGATATTGTATGAAGAATGAATTGCCACAGAAAGGAAAGTACAAGTCAATGTATTGGGTCTCTGGGTCCTGCAGCCTGTCTAATTATATGAGCGCTCACTCAAAGTTTACCGAAGATATCGGGCAAACCAAGTGTGAACGGCCTTAATCAATTTGGCTTTAGTGGTGTAATTGGTAGTACCCTTCGCATATCGCAACCAGCAACTTGAATTACTCGGATACTATATTGTCGTGCACTTATTTTATTTATCCGAGTAAATTTCTTTGAAATTATTAAAATAATGCATTATCCAAATTCAGGAAGGCACGGTCTCCCGTTGGGGGTGATGCAACCATATAATGACCCAAAAAAATAACTGCTCGATTTGCTACATAATCTGATTTAGCGTTTTGCTTGATTCCGTGTTAGATATCCGCCTGAAGCAGACTGCCGGCGCCTAAACCCTGGGACAACCACCTTGTGACCGACTTTCTCTCGTTTCGCTTTATCTTTACCGTATCTATAACATGTTGACTGGTCCTTGGTGACCAATTACCTCAGCTCTGCTTGCCATATATACCATTGTCTTCGGCGTCCAGGGATGTGTAACGCGTATATTGGCCAAATCCCTTCTGGACAGAACTAACGGCAAGCAATGGAGTTATTCGCGTGTGATGTTTTTTCGGTATGGGGAATTGTTTATTGCGTCATCTGCCTTTAAGTCGGGTTTAAATCGGATTTTTTTTTCCTTTCGTCTATTTCTTGCCCGGACGGGAAACTGGTTAGCTGCCGCTGAGGCCGGAACGCGGCTATTTCCGTGTCCTTTTTATATTATTATACCTCTGTTTAGTTAGAATGGCAGATATTAACATTCTTTTCACGGTTTGCCCTGCCTGACAACGGTAGACACACATCAAACCTTGCTTTCTGCCTTATCAGACGGATTTACTCCCAAGAGACATATGCCCAACGTTGTTCATGTCACCGGTTAGTGTAAGCCAAACGTTCACTGGTCATAACTGCGTTCATCTGTCTGAATCATCAAATCGATATCTGAAGTTACGTTGGGGAGGCGAGGCGCCGCGACCGATGCTTGCATGATGGTGGAGGTGCAATAAAACTAACGACTGAAATAAATATGGATTGCCGTCACAACAATTTAGTAATACAATAAAAATTGATTTCGCGGCTCTACATTATATAATGTATTCATTGACGTCAATATCTGTAGATGAAAAATATAGAAGATATGGAAAATCGAAGATGCAAGATAACCAGATATGAATTTGTGTCAATAAGAGTTCACAGTTTTTATTCACGAAATCACCATAAACGCGATTAATAATTAACTTAATCAAATGGGTGTCGAACCCACCTATTTGCAAGAGGATAACCTGAATATGCGTGCGTTGGGGGATATAACGGGTGTCAGTTTGAGGGGCAAAGTGCAACGAAGGGTCCAAGGTCCAATTTCCCAGCGTCTTGTCGAAAGTTAAGTTGGCGTCTCTCGCATGTCATGAATTTGTGTCAATAAGAGTTCACAGTTTTTATTCACGAAATCACCATAAACGCGATTAATAACTAAATTAATCAAATGGGTGTCGCACCCATCTATTTGCAAGAGGATAACCTGAATATGCGTGCGTTGGGGGATATAACGGGTGTCAGTTTGAGGGGCAAAGTGCAACGGAGGGTCCAAGGTCCAACTTCCCAGCGTCTTGTCGAAAGTTAAGTGGGCGTCTCTCGCATGTCATTGAACAAACTGCATTTATCCCGGTAACTTGCCGTCACCATGTGTGGTAGGTTGAACAAACGTGCTTGGCGTAATGCAAAACTTACCATTCGCACCAAAATGCTAATCTACAGGGCGTGCGTTCTAAGTAGCTTGCTGTATGGCAGTGAAACGTGGACTACGTATCGTGGCCAAGAAAGTAAATTGAATAACTTCCATTTTCGTTGCCTGCGAAACATTTTAGGCATATCTAGGCAAGATCACGAATGCTGAAGTGTTAGCCAGGGCCAACCTACCAAGCATTCTTGCTCTTGTGCAGCAAAGTCGTCTACGTTGGCTTGGGAACGTTCATCGCATGCAAGATTAAACCATTCCCAAGGATGTGCTATACGGTGAACTCGCCGACGGCAAAAGGCCAACTGGACGGCAAAAGCTTAGGTTTAAGGATGTTTGTAAGCGGGACATGAAGGCTTTCGGCATTGATCCAGATTCTTGGGAGGATCTGGCATCCCAAAAGAGCGGATGGGCACGTCTCGTGCGTGACGGAATGGCCCACCATGACGGGCTTTGGTTTGTGAAACTGGACTTAAAACGCCAATCTAGGCGTCCAATAGCGAGCACAAACCAGGATCTATCGTCAGGTCACCGTTGCGATGACTGCGGTAAGCTCTGTCGATCACAGATAGGCTTATTCAGTCATAAGCGTAAATGCCGTGTTACGATTCGTATAACTTAAACCAAACAAAGCTGCAAATCCATCGTCTTTCGCAGAGGACGGATGCCAACCGTTTGCTGTCCCTCATTTACTGGCACACTTCCTCATGCTCGCTACGGACCATTTGCTGTGACGATTACTGACATATCCTCCTCGTGACCTTGACACCTGCACCGTCGCGTAATCAGATGATCTTGAAGGTCGCTATGCACTAATTCGTTTTGGATTAAATCAATGACGGGCTGAAAGGGCGGTGATGGGGGGCTGAGAGGGCGGTGGCGGGGCGCTGAGAGGGTGGTCACGGGGGCTGAGAGGGCGGTCACGGGGGCTGAGAGGGCGGTCACGGGGGGCTGAGAGGGCGGTGAGAGGGGGCTGGGAGGGCGGTGACGGGGCTGAGAGGGCGGTGGCGGGGCTGAGAGGGCGGTGACGGGGGGCTGAGAGGGCGGTGACAGGGGGCTGGGAGGGCGGTGATGGGGGCTGAGAGGGCGGTCACGGTGGTCTGAGAGGACCATGGTCCAGAGAGCGTTACGGATTTGCCGGCCTAAGCCGTCTGATTGGATTCCCTTTAAGGCTGTGTGGCGTTCAGGATATCCTCTATTAAGGCTCTACTGTGGACGACAATGCATCTGAGGCCCACATTATGTCTCTCGTCTGATTGAACTTTCGGGGCGAGGGCTGAGAACCGTAGCAAAATGGCTAAATGCGTCCACACAATGGAACAGACGAAGGCCAGTCACTGTGGAACACGGCCTGTTCCTCTGGCCAAGCAGCGATACGAGTAATACGAGGCAACATCACTACGTGGCTAGAACCGTCATGTCTCGTACCAATCATGTTTTATATACAATTGAAGAGGATATTACAACACAATATAAACGTGGCAATCGATGGGGCTGTATGAAGTAATATTCTGATAGTAGTCACAGATTGGGATCACGTTAATCCGATGAAGTTGTTATCACCTGTAAACCGAGTATATTGCCCAGGAATTGGACAAATAACGCTACGACCAACAGTGTGACGGTCTATTGGATTAGACAACATGGCGTTATGGTGTTATGCACCTCTCTCATAATTCACGCAATGCTGTCTAACCAAATTGTTCGAATAATCTATACATATTGCTAAATATGATAGTAGGAGTGTGCCGTGGTGCCCAATGTGGCCAACACTTTTTGACAATACTCGCAATACTCATGACAACACGCATAGTACCCATCATTTACAATATGCTGGGTACCCATGGCAACATACAGAATACCCATGGCAACATGCAGAATACCAATGAAAACATACAGGGTGCCCATGATGCATATCGACAGGCGGAGTAATGGCATAGCCTCGAGGGTTAACTATGGACACATAAAAGGGAGGTGTCTCATTCCATTGCGTAGCATCTACAAACAAGCGTGAGTTGTGTAAGCAAAGAGACTGCGACTACCCTGCAGACACATCCGTGTGCCCGGTCGTGTTATCGTAAGTGGATTAAGAAAGGTCGGCAAAACGTGTACATGGTGAGCTGCCCCCTTTGATCTAACAAAGTGTCCATTATGCGAGGCTTCGAAAGGAGTAGTGTGCAGTGAATAGTGAACAGTGTGCGGCCATTACCTGAGTGTGACGTCATGCTGCCTTGTCCGCCACCTCGTCCGTCTGTCGCGCGCAGTGCACCCATTATGTACGTGTTAAACACCCGACTTTAAGCACGACTTCGGCCCTTTTTTTTTTGAAAGTCGAGCGCATGTAGTGCTCGAGTGTTTTACGTCAAACCGTCAGCGTTGGCAAAATTCGTCTTCACGCTGGACTACTAAGGGCGTGATCGATTCGCCTCTTCCAACGTTTACCTCTTCCGGAAGAGTGCATGCAGTACGATCGTTTTGCCTCTTCTATTCCGAGAAGACCTCTTCTGCTCTTCCGCCCAGGTAGGTGGAAGAGAGAAGAGGTAGAGGCTATTCCAAGATGGCGGAAGCTAACTATGCAATATTCGCTCAGTGTGACAAAATAGGTTTTATGGAAATAAATGAATGAAACAATGAATACAATTCTGTGAAACATATGTAAGACCTTTTATTCTGTTATTTGAAAGATATGTGTCAGGTATATGAGGGCCCATATATGCAGCTACCCATGTATCTATCTGTTGAAGTTGGGCGATAATATATGGACGTGGGCGATAATATATGGACGTGGGCGATAAATTGTGAGCTATAAGTGAGTTTCCGTTGGCCATATTGAAACTACTCTTCCAACTCGTCACACGCGATCGATTCATCGCTCATATTCTCTATTCTTGGATGAGCTATTCTCTTCCTGGAAGAGTTGAATCGATTAGACTCTAAGAGTGTTGTCACAGAACCTGCCGACACCAATCTTCGACAAACCCTGTCGGCACCACTCTCAGACATGACGGCGGGTCTGGCTTGCTCAACCCAAAACTGATCAAACGCATTCGAAGAACTCATA
The DNA here is from genome assembly GCA_964019135.1 of Arenicola marina. Lineage (NCBI taxonomy): Eukaryota > Metazoa > Annelida > Polychaeta > Arenicolidae > Arenicola > Arenicola marina. The sequence continues at coordinate 43,469,760 of OZ025254.1, read as the reverse complement.
CGTCACACAGGCGGCATAGCTTTCTGTAGCCTGGTTCCGCGGCCCCAACTTCGCTTGTATAGTTGTACGAGCTTGGAGTTTCTGAGATTGGGGCTTGTAGAATTGGAGACGAGCAACAGACTGACGCATTCGCCTTATTCACGGAATCGCCATTTTGACGCCAAAACGAGGCTGTGCCTGCAAACAAAAACTACGTAACTCGTTCAACGCGTGAAATCTAACGGGAGACACTGCTGCGGGTTCGCTGCGAAGTAGCTCCCCGGGTGATTTCAGTAATAAAATGACCGATTTCAGGCAGATGAAAAGGGTGCGTGTGTTCTGGAGCAAGTATATGTGAAAAAGGAGGGTTTTTTGGGGCGAGTATATTTTAAAAAGTGGGGTTGCGGCATGCAACAAGCGTCAATTGACATGGAAGCCCCCCTATATTTGTTAACTCGCTTTCCACGTTAGCTAGGACATTTGTGCTGTAACATGTCAGTCTATGGACCTACTATTGTTTTTGTTTTTATTATGAGTATTTTTATTGGGTATTGAGTGAATCCTATGACCCGAACATTCTTTGCATACTACCACATGAAAACTTGTGCACACCAGCGTTGTTGAACCACGTGATTTACCCGGTATTGTTTGATCGAAGAAATTATGCTGGGTATATGGAAATATGCTGACATATTTTATCTCATGAAGCGACCAATGTGGCAATAATTCTAACCGCCCCCCACCCCCCCCCCCCGCCCCCCAGGGGCGGATTCAGACTTTAGAGGGTGGGGAGGCTTGAATTTCGCGATTACAGGGCATACTACAGGGGCGAATCCAGACCTTAGGGGGTGGGGGGGCATGGGCGGATCTAGGGATTAGCCAAGGGGGGGGGGGGGTCTCTGGAAACTTCCGACCGAGGGTGTGGGGTGTGCTCTCTGAAAAACTTGCGACCGGGGGGGGGGGGGTGCTCGGAGAAGCCGACTTTAACAGTGTATGTTCAGGTTCCCAAGGGGGTGTTGCAACCCCCGTAACCCTCCCCCCACTAGATCCGCCCCTGGGGGGCTTCAATTTCGAGATTACAGTGCATAGGCGGCGATAGCGGGGGGGGGGGGGGGCACTGGTCCTTCTCCTGCATTAGGTAGCTGCTCGTGGACAGCGATAGGCTGCTTTATTCTCCACTGCCCCCCGCCCCCTCTATGCACGTATTGATTGATTGTGCTTATGCCGCTGCATGAACTAATCGATCGCTTACGCCTAGATGCACAAGACTAATCTTAAAACCATGATGACCCCTTTTATGGGAGAATGTGATTGTTGCACGAAATGTAGGGCAAAAAATAAGTGCACTTCTCGGGAATTGAACGCACGACCTCACTATCAAAAGGCAAACGCTCTAGCGACTGAGCTACGCGGTCTTCAACGTTATGCAATGCGTTTCAGTGCGTCTCCAACGTACCTAGAGCAACCATGCAGCCCTGCAAAGTTTGTAATAAAAACACCATTAACGTTTGATGTAATTTGCCGCTAGCTTTCCAATGGACAAATCAACATATGGACCTTAGCTATCTTCCACTAAGAAGATAACCTCTGTTGAACTGATAGCATCCCACTGCTGGTCGGGGATACCCCCCAGCTGGAGGGGGTCACCCGTTCCGTGTGGCTTAGGCCTACACGTTCGGCTATTGTCAAATGTGCTCGAAAAAGATTAAAATTTGCAGAAATAGTTATTTGTTAACCAGTTTAAGCAATAATGACCTGACAGACTTAATAGTGACCATTAACGGCAGGAGAGAAAGGCCCTTGTGCCAGACACCAGGGCCACTCATCATATGCACTAGCCGTTCGCGCGCAAACTTGCAGGTATAGCTTCGTTTTCGCGTGGGAATTCCCAACATGTGAATAAGGCGAATGAACAAGCGACCGGCTATATTAGCAAGCGACTCGATTGTCTAAACCAGAAATATACGCGTCTGAATAATAAAATCTCACCTTCATTTCATGGAATGTGTTCTTAAACAGAATAATTTGGTGCCGCCGGTGAGAATTAGTTTCTCTCGCGGGTATATCTTACCCGGTGATTATGACGTCGTTAATCAAACAGAAAGTTGTTCGGAAAAGCGCGGAGGAAGCGGCGGCAGTTTGATTTGACTTTGGTGTTTAACGTCACCGTGCCTACCTATCACAATATCTGACAATGCCTATATTATACCTGCTTCTAAATAAAAAAAACACTTATATTGGTCCCGTAGTGACATTTATACCATTTGGGCGTGGAACAAGCCAGCCCAATGCTAGGAGACCCCAACAGGGGTTCTCGATTACCTAAGTGCTGCCACCTAGTGGGGTCTCTTGGAGACATACGGCGGGTGTAATGTCAGGCCTAATGACATATATTAGACGATGCCGGAAAGTGCAACATCTTTATAGCAACGTTTTTTGTGTGCTACATTGACGACATGAAGTGCACCGCTCTATAATTACAAAGGCGGGCACCAAACACCGGTACAAACGGTATGTCTGAACATGGCGACGCAAGATTACGACACTTTCCATTTATCAGCAACACATCAGGGACGGTATTCATCCACCCCTCGTAGTTTACGCACCTCTCCCTGGAGTCATTTCACAGCTGCTGAAGCACGGCCTGGGGTGTTATACGTGTCATTTGATCATGCAGTAGCAGTATGTAGGGTCGGGATATACGGTATACGGCAATCGTCACGATATCAGTAACTGTATGATGGCTTCCCAATTCCCACGTGTAAACTGCCTGAGGATTATGCATGAATACGGCCCCTGATCAGGGTCGGTAAGTTCGAAATGACATACCAGTGACGATGATATCCTCACGTCTAGCTGTAGCAATGGTTTGATGGTGTTCTAACTGTTCGCTGAAGATTGTTGTTCCGGATATATCGGATAATGTTAGATCTCGCAAGCTCTGATTTGTACACGTGTTAGAATAATGGAATAACGAAAAAAAGACACATGAACGGGAAAATAATGAGATAGTATTACAATTAATTAGATTGAAATGATTTGTGGAGTATATGGAACTTTAGTCAATAGATGCAGCGTCTGACCTATTTGTCGGTGTCTTTGCGTGACGTCTGAGCCTCGCTGAGGGAGATGACTGATGGTCCTGGAATACAACGTTTTGTCAGCCTGTTATCGCACTTCTGTCTCGTGCTTTTTTCCCCCCTCAAGCCGGTCATTCATTCTGCACCTCTTGTATCCGGCTCGGGTCTGCGCATCGCCTGATCTTGCCTGGGCCTGCCGTCCGGCAACCAACCAGAACAAGCCCACCACTTGGCGTCTGCCTTCCACCAGCCAACCCGACCAGGCCACCACGTGGTAGATTCCAAGCATATAACATCGTGACTTGGTCCCCGCGTTCTTCTTATATTAAAGAATACATTTAATATTTTCTTATTAAAAAAACATACTAAACAATTGTGAATATAGTTAGAAATAATTTAAACATACTATTGTTATTATAATTATGAATTATTATTATTATTATTATGCTATCTGGGACGTAATTGTTTTACTTGTCGCAGTCCACCACAGTTACAATGATCCATGCTGCAGCCGTCCTAACTATTCGTGACTTGGCAGGCATCTAATTAATTTGTACCGAAGTCTCCGTGACGCGACGGCCAATGTCGTAAAGTCTTCACTACTGGGATGGTCTTTGCTGCGTGTACCGGCAGCCAAGGCTCAATTAACAGTTGAAAGCCACGAGGGCGTTTAAGAGTGTGCATTTCAATGCCGTTAGTGTTCGGGTTTTCTCGATATGTGTGTATTCTGTATTAACATTGTTTTATTGACTGTAAGATGGGAGGGAGGGGGGGGGGATATCCGCGGTAAATCTTTCTCTTCTGTCTCAAACTAAACATGTTCGTAGAGAGTAAATTCTCAATGGTTTGCCCTGTGTTGAACGAAAATAAGAAACAGTCAAAATGTAACTCATCGCCATGTTGTTTTCTATCTTAGAACGAGGCAACATTTCGCTATAACACCCGAGCGTAATTACGATACTACATGACCTGGGGTACCGCGAAAACTTGGTGCTTCATTATGCTTGCTCATGTTCACTGTACGGTTGCCAAGATTACCAGTAATCTACCACATATACAGCCTTACTGATTATTTTTTTGCATAAACTTTATACATGTTACAGGTAACGAATACACATATCAACGGCCACCACTAACCAAGATCTAACAAAATGACGCTGGTGGAGTTGAGGTTAAGTCGTTAAAAGTTGATAAATGATATACATAGTTTAGCAGCATACAGGGACAAAGATATGATGGCATGCAACCCTGAAGATCAATAAACGGTACCTCCCTTAGAAGAACCGGTCTGTTCCAGCAAGGCAAGTTTGTACTGCTTAGAATAATTTAATATTTTCTTTAGGAGTAAAGTTGGAGGAACCGACTAAGAAGAGATTGTAGAGACTGGCGAGTTGATTCTTAGAAGCATCCGTGAGAGGGAAGGAAAAACCATATTCAACAACGAAGGAGATCCCACACAACTGGCTTGTTGCATATGATAAATATAGTCTGTAATGGCCTGGGATGGCCTCATCAATCGCCAAGGAATCACTTCCAACATGTAACAAGGCAAGCGACCCGCGTGACGAACTGTTTGTGAGTTCCCGCAATAGTATCTTGACCTAAAAACTGTCCGCGGTGTTATTTCGCGGCAATCCTCGCCACACCGCATCATAAATGGCTTCACATAATGGAAGAGAGTAATAATAATGTCACATGGGACCCCGAGGTGGCGCAAGGCGAAAAACGAAGTGGAGATTGCTCATTGCAATGCGAGGCTTCCACGCTAGGCGGGCGACAACTGGTGCGAGCGACTAAAATAATACATGTATAGTTTAGTAATGATATAATTCCATCGTTGGTGTGAGTCGTGAACGCAACGCATCAACATTTCCGATTTTCCAGCCGCATTCACACTGACAACACCAATTTACAACAGCGTTGAATTGGACTTTGCCTAATGCTTCAAGGACCAACATGAGTAGAAACATCGTATATGCTGACCAGAAAGAAACGACACTTGTGTGATGTTGCCATTAAAAATAAATCCGCATTTGGACCTTGAGGCCACCGTCGTGTACGTGGCTATCCACTTCTCCCCCTTGGTGTCAGGGTTAGCCAATGGGGGTTAAATGGGTGTGTGTGGGGGGTGGTAGTAGCAGAGGAGATTTCAGTCGAGAGAAGGTGGGATTTGTCATTGAGCCACCTAATTGGTATTGACCTTGAGCGTCCTTTAAGGCGGTTTGTTGTCCAGGCCATCGTGGCCGTATTATGGCCGCCTCTGTCTACCATTGCAACTGAGGGAAAGGGTCTTTCTCTCGCCTGATTAACACGCTGGGTGGGTAGCTCGCGACTACGATGAAAGCGGCTAAGGGCGTCCAAAATATGTGACTAACGAAATCGAGTCTCCGTCAACAGCGTGTTTTCGACATACCGAGGAGCCATTTACGTTTAATTCACTGCGTACCTACTTGCCTTCATTTACCAAGAATTACGATTATGGTATCGTAAATGCATATCAACAGAGTTGGTACACGTCATGTTTATTTTGGGACCAGAAACACATAGGAAGTGAGATTATGGTCGCAGTCTGAGGTAATATCTAGGTCCGGACCGCAAGTACGTCTCCACAAACTGAGGGAGATGAACGACAGTTTGTGGAGAGGAACATACCGACTGTATCTAGAACGTAGCATGTGATATCAGGTTGAAACCATTAGAGGAAATGTTCCCCAAAATAAATCAGTTGACATATGTTTGGTTGTAATATAAAAATATAACAATGTGAAAAGCGAATTATATTGATGGTGCATTTGTGACATACGCACTTGCCGTAAGTAAATCGGCCGTTGTTGACATTTTTCTGGCTGAGCAAACACTATCACTTTCCCGTTCTGCAACGCCCCCCCCCCCCCACCTCCCCTGTATGTGCTACCGTCACCCCCACACCCACCCACTGCCCTTCCCTCCTCTGCCTTACTTCATAACATCACACGCCACACGCTCGCCGAGTCGTTCACCCGTTGATCTTGGCCCAGATATTTCAAAAACAACCCACTGCCCGTATTTCCTGTCAATCATATTACGGGCGTCCAATTTTGGATATAAGTTATGTAAAATCTATGTCCTTAAGACTCAAACACACCACATTATGGTAAAAATAAGTGATGTCATTAGTGGGTTTTACTAGACGTTTCGGAAGTGTCTTTGTCGGAATGTTTGGTTGGCTGTGTTAAACTTGTTTAATCGGGTCGACTTCCTACGGACAAGACACATTGTACTATCCTCCTGTTGTAAGATAACAATAGTCTTCTGGTTTCTGTTCGTTCTGCATGACCGAATGAAACAATTCTGATTCTGATTTTTTGTTTATCGTTCTTTGGTTGCGTTATTTCTTGTTGGGGTGACAAGCACATATCGTATGACTCATGTTGTGCATGCACATACAAAACAAACCTGTATCAACTTGAGATCCGAATTTTGCTCGCCTGATATGGACCTTTATGACATGACTCTGGTCAACACTCATTATGATGTGTTTTGCCTGAAAGACCGGTGGCTGCTGGTAAAGGTGTGTGTCTGCATCCAGATGCATTATCAGGTGGTCGTTTAAGCTGACAAAATAATCAAAAAGTTTAGAATGACGTACAGTGCTCGTGTGGTCTCCTCATATTACTTGGGGAGCCTCCAATATAGCTCAGTCGTTAAGCTGGTTCAGCAAGTCATGAGTAGACATTATCTATCGCGAGTAGAGCAGACAGCAGTATATGAACTTGTTTCTTTTCCCCTCAATATTCCGACTCCGCCATTCTATGGAGAATAGAATGTGCCACATCTACGTGAATATTAATCCTGTCTGCTCGTTCCTCGATAATCGCCCGCATGCAGCGTACCCATTATGTATGGAAGGTCAACCTATGCATAAACGTCGAAGAACCAACACCTACAAAACCAACACGTATGTCTGTAACACGTTACTGTTTTATCCTATCACAGCGCTGGATTGGATACACGAAGCAAGTGTACACGTCAGTCAGCTACGTGCTAATTTACTACGCCGAGGTGGAACCATTAATGCGGTTACGTCGAACTTCGACGTACTATTTTAACGTCGAACTTCGACGTACCTTTTTAACGTCGAACTTCGACGTACTTTTTGACGGGTTTTCATTGGTTAATGTTCGACGTCAACTATACGCCCTCGCCATTGGCCGACGCAGTCTACATGAAACCAGTGCTGGCGGTTATCACAGGGCAAAGGATTCCGCTTCAAGTTGCAAGATTTTCGTTGTATATGACGTAAACGAAACAACGTTGATTTCCGATAGACTGTATATACAGCTTCGGAGTGTTATATGTGTACAGTGTCATGAGAAATAAACATAATCATGTTAATATGTTTTGCTTCAACCACGATATTTGTCTTACTTTTTCTTCCACCCGGATCTAGCTCTCCAATGTTTATAAGAGGAATAATAAATAATGCCGAATTACATGTATTAACATATCCGGCCCAACCACATCTTTCCATGGAGTAAGCCCCAAATAAAGAAATAGCCCCAACAGATAACCAGATGGATGGATGTGGAGACCGTGGCTTGAGATTAAGATCTGAGACTAACGGAGACTGATACTCAGGACACGCTGTTATGTGTGACTATCATTGGACCTGGCCAAGGAGGGATCTGGAAGGGCCATCTGGATTTCTTGTCGCGTTCACCGTTACATACAAATATCCAAGTATGACACTGGTCGGCCTTGCCAAGCAACGTGTACGGTTAGCCAGACGTAGGGTCTCTAGTACTAGAAAACTCTAGGCAATAAATTCGAATTCAAATAACGCTGGCTCATTAACACATCCGGGTACATAACAGTGCGCCAAAAGCTTCGCGTTGCTGCGTGGGCAGCCCCGTTCTGAGATTGAATTCGCCGCATTCATAAATTTGCACAAATTGGATGTATCTTCGACGTATCTTTTGTACGTCGAACCTCGACGTAGTTTTTGGACGTCGAACTTCGACGTAGTTTTTGTACGTCGAACTTCGACGTATCTTTTGGACGTCGAACTTCGACGTAAATCGTAGTGCGACGCTTCGTGTTACATTACTACGTCGAAGTTCGGCGTAGTAAATTAACACGTAGCTGCCTGACGTGTACATTTGCTTCGTGTATCAAATCCAGCGCTGTGATAGGATCAAACAGTAACGTGTTACAGACCTACGTGTTGGTTTTGTACGGGTTGGTTCTTCGACGTTTATGCATAGGTTAGCCTTCCATAATTATGTCTGCATTAGACCCCCTACTTCACTCGCAGCTTGGCCTTTTTTCCTCGCGAGACGAGTGCACGTGGCATCGTTTTGCATGCTACACGACGCGGCTACCGGGGACACAGATCGCCTTTATGCGCACTTTACGCTAGGTGATTAGAATGGTGTGTCAGTGGTTTTCAGGCACTAACAGGATATTAAAAGCTAATGCCGGAACAGCAACATCTGATGTTAGCAACATATATAATCCGACATACATGTGTATACAAAGCGCTGACAAGGCATGGCTGGGGAATGTCGTTTGTGAAAGTACAGCGGTCTCTTCCGCATCAACCCGAGGAATACATAATGCCAACACTGAAAACAAGCGCCATTTGTAAGCTTGGGGGAAGCGGAGATTTGCTTCTTCCATCATTGCCCGAGATGGAAACAAACATTACACAAACAACTAAGTGTTGACACACTTTCTTGATGTTAGAAGATAGAACAAGGTATATAGAATACATAAACGCTATGATTGTACGCGCACACATTATGATAAAAGCTGCAGTCGATTCCCTACTAACGTCGAAGGATTTTAACATTGCTACCGTTGTGTCCCTAGAGGAGCGGGCTTGCCTGGTGGCACTTGCGCCAACATGTTACTATGCATCCTCAAGCTTAAACGCAACATTCAATGACAATATATTATTATTTATACATACTCAACTATCCTTTCATCTCTCTCTTCGACCCGTGCCATCAATCTGCACTAATAACACTTCGTTATAACTAAACCCCACATGTTTTTTTCCTATGTTCGTACCGGCTTGGAAGCAGCGCATCACAACAAGCGATCTCCACTCTGTTTCACGAGTTACGCCATCTCGCAGTCACATATCGTCCCGAATCAGCATCTAAAGTATTGATTGAATGGACGTTCTTCTATTATGTGGAGCTATTTTTAGGCGGTATCGCGCGGAATGGCACATAACAGCAATGTTGATTCCAAATAACGTTTAGGCCAAACAACTTTCTGTCTGGACAACAGAAACACTGCATCACGTGGGTCGCTTATCAGCAATGGCATGGGGAATCGTTCTCTCTGTCGGCGGCGGTGACCAATACAGGTCACGCAACCGTTATGCTAGGCAACTTATAGGCCACAATGCCTGATACGGATCCCTGGTCATGTATTTGCAGCATTAGCCATGTGTTAATGACAATAACGACATCGAGATTAAATTGTGGATGATACCGTGAAACTTTATTTCAATGTTAACTCAATATGCAATATGCCGTGCTAATAATGTATTGATGTCAGACTTATGTAACATGTTCTGCTCACAGCGTCAAGGAGTATCTGATCTGGGCTGTTTATCACTTGCAGTAGTGCGTGTTATCGCTACTTAGAAGATTACTTCGTGATGTAAAATGATTGAGATGTAAGAGTTCATACCGGAAATAGGCATTTGTTCTCGAGGGCGTATGTTGTATTCATGTCTGAGTGTCTGTTCCCTGAATATCAAGGCAATGAAAATGACCATATCAGTATCAATGTATCAAAGAATTTCAAAAAAATTAAGGCAGAGATGCATGATCAGCAATGAACCAGACGCCAGCGCTTTAGCCATCAGACCGCTTTTCTAATCACCGTCATTACAACGGTCTGAACAGCGGGAGACCCAGTACTTATCAGTAACCAACTACAGTCCTGGGTATTGAAGGGACGCAGTCACTGTCACTGCCTTGACGTTACCAAGATGGGTCGTGGGTCGACGCATGGAGAGGAAATCAGAAAAGCTACAGATGATGACATTATATGGCCACAAAAGGACACACAAAATATGGTTATTGAGCGAAATAACTCATAATACATGACGCAAGCCAGAAGCACAACTGGCAAGAAAACCAAATAACACTATTTTATTGACTGTTTCTGCGTTACCATAGCCCTGTGGATACGTGATGCAAGCAAGAACCACCATTAGCAAAACAACTAATTTGTGGTGTACTGTAATAACAATATTGTATTGACCGTTTCTGCATGTCCAACGCCATGTAGACATGATGGAACATCATACAAGTATGTTTAGTCCATGAAACATATGTGACCCCAACTGGACCTTTGACCTTGAGCGTTGAGTATCGGGGATACGGATTGGCTCCCTAACTCAGAAAGGACTTCCCTCCCACGATATGATGGCCGAAAAACGACTCGCGTTATGTGGTGAATGTGACTCCCACACGCTGTAGGTCTGCTGGTAAAAAAACACGTTTCGCCGAAGATTTATCTGACATAGACGGTGTTGCGTTCCGAGTCAGACCGCCATAAAGTAGCTTCGCATAATAGAAAGGAGACGACGCGATCCATATTGCCAGCCGGTCGTTGGGGCGGTGAGATGATAATAACAGGGACCACCGGGGGGCGCCACAAGTAGGGAGAGAGCGGAAATTGCTCATTGTGAGGCTCGGCTTCCATTTCACATAGACGCCAACTGGGCTAAACCATCAAAAATAAAGCGTGGTGGCTTTTAACTAGGGCATCATTTAACCAGTGCTTCCAGGCTGTACTACGTGATACGTGTTGGCCAACATGCCCATATCTCAGATTGTATGCGATATAGGGATTATTATGCATGTATATAAGTACTAAGCGTAGATATATGAGTTCAGTATTTCCAGTTGGTTGTATATTCAGGACGATTTAATCAATTCTGGTCAAATCGCGTCAATGAGAAAATGGTATTTTTATCCTGCGACTACACAAACTCAGGCGCTATGCTCCCATGTGGTCCGTGCGCTCAAGGCGAGTGATCTGGTAGATACATTGAGCGCCACTTAATCGCACTTCGGTTAACCGCAAGATCTCCTTAATCGCAACAAATCTCAAAACGAAACGTACAATCCCATGCATTGCAACATGAAGGAAATTTAGCTTCATGTGCAATGAAGTGTGTCTAATCACTTCATTCTTAGGTTGTGTGTTCCTCGGTGTGATGTGAGAAGTAATAACGCTTCAGATGTTTGATGTCGCCTATAAATAAACGCATCAAATGCGGCTTCATTCTTAGATAAAGGTCAAACGAAACTCTCAAAGACTGAACAAATAACGTTAAAACAAACGAAAAACACAGCTCAGAGGATGGTCAGTGTGTTATAATGAATTTATAGCATATACATACAGATCCAATGCGTATATAAACCAACCAACAAATGTCGCCAACTTTAATTGCGGTAAGTTTTAACAAACAGATGTTACAATTAAGCGGAATTGTCTGTATTAACATGTAATATACATATCATTAGATATTGTACCAATGTTGTGGGCCTAAAGCTCCCCCGTAACCATCAGTCCATGTACATCCCCAAGCCGTGTGGGCATTGTTACAACGTTTACTACATTAACCGGAAACAAGTTTTACATTTGAGGTTGACGTTTTATTGCAATTGAAGAAAATACGTTGTTAAGATAAAATAAGATAACGTTTTATTTAATATCGGTATGCAAGAAACATGAACACAAGTACTATTGACTAACAGTGATCAAATGACATGAGCTGATAACATATATATACATATGATAATGAAAATATAACAACCATTCTATCATCTATTTAAACCTTACGCGTTAGCTACGCTGCATAATGTCCACGAATTACAGTGACACATGAACAGCATTGTGACATACATATATTGGCTACATTTTTCAACACGTAATTGCTTTCCTTTAAATTATGCATGTCTTGAAAGGTAACTGTGCCCAATCTCTTTGATACTCTTGTAAACTTCTAATACTATGCCGCGCAATTGTTCAACATATAGCAATGGTCTACTTGCTCTCTTCCTCAACTTTGCGTATTCTGATTAATACATCAACATAAAAACATACCTCAATCCACGCAGCTGTCTCTTTTCAATCTTACGCAAATTTTTCATGTCACACAAATGCCACACAACGGGACAATAATTAAAATGTGAAAGGATGAAGGAATGTAAAGTAAGTTTGCTAGCAACATTCATTGATGTAGATACCCTTAATTAATAGTTTGGGACTTGTGCCGGCGTTTTGCATAACTTGGTTGCCCGTAATTTAATCTTGAATCCAGTTGAATACCTAGTAATGTTAAGTTCTTTTTTGCTGCCGGTTCTGTTCCAGAAACCGTAACAGATCTACCCTCACCTAGTTCGTTTCTCCTCGCAAACACGATTGCTTGGTACTTACTTGGAAATTTATATTTACTGTTGAAGGCGGTTTTACATTTGTGAGAAAAAGTTACTACACTTGCGTGTTTTCACATTACAGGGGAATTGTTGCATTTAAGGACTCAACAACGTGTTTTGATCAATTGCGGGGAAATTGCTCCTGGAAACAGTATTGGTGGCGGGTGACATTGGCGGGGATGGGGGCGGTGTCACACCGATATCCACCACAATGACAACAGGGTATGAGAGGGGGGGGGGGGGGTGGTGACCAACCCTTTCCACTGTCACTCCCAATAATGGGAGAAGGAATTATGTGCTATTTGTATCTTTACTATTGAGACTTGCCAAGGTTTTGGTAGCCGCGAATGGGCCAAGTCAGGAATATATTAGATGGATCTAACTCACACGATGGACACTTTGTTAGATCAAAGGGGGCAGCTCACCATGTACATTTTTTGCCGCTCTGTCGTTTGGCAGGTTGCCTTACTGGGTATGCCATTCACAAGACTGCCCGAGGCAGTTTGGGGCTTTTTTTCTGTCAACCACCAGCCAAATTGCTTAAAAATGGTTTCCAAGAATCGCTTTTTCAACCGTCCTTTCATCTCACTTATAACGTCACGATCAGACGACTCTGGTCTGACTGCAGAATAATCGCCGTTCGTCACTTACACAGGACTGTAGAGACGTTGGGGGATGGGGTGGCCTTATCATGGCCAATGTGAGAACACATGCTACTTTCATACGTCAGCCCCAAGCTTGTAATCACTGGCCGACATTGCCCATTTCAAAAATAATAATGAAAGGGACATAAATCTCACAGTGTCGCTCCCTTTTTATATTTCCATCGTTTTTTCCCCTTTCCATGGTAAAAATGACAATGAAGACGTTATGCGTTCCAGATTGTCGCTAGAAATGGTCATATGCTTATTCCACCCGTCGCTATGCCTCATGGGTATTATGTTTGTCGTCCCTGGTACCAGCCTCGAGGTTGGTGGGGATTGCTGGCGTATGATGGACAGTGCCAACAGTAATGTTTGCCATGATCTTTCACTTATATGTGGGTAGAGACGAATTACACGCCATATAATTGCATGTCACCAAAATCTACAGTTGACAGCTTCATGGACTGAAAGAATAATCGGCCTAAAGTTAGACATATAGAAACCCGAGACGGTTGGGGAAGGGGGAGGAGGGGTCGACTTCCGATGCACCCCCTTTTACCTCTTTTTAGTCATTGTGTGCGGTTCCGAAGGCTCTGAGTAACGTTTCTGAAGAAGAATCATAATCTGTGATTCTAGGAATTTTAATCGGAATATTAATCCCAATATTTATCCATGCGTTCCCCGTCGATTCGCACGTTTACATTGTGTTGGAATAACCCCTTCAACTGTATATACAACATGATTGGTGCCAGACATGACGGTCTAAGCCACATATTGATGACGCCCCATATTACTCGTATCGCCGCTTGGCCAGTGGACGCTTTTAGCTATTTGGATCCGAGCCGTGAGCCACCTACCGGACATTTCAATCAGACGAGAGACAGAGCCTCGGCCTCAGCGGGATTGCTGTTCAATGGGTAGATATTGGGGCATTGAGAACATCCTTGACACCACACAGCCTTAAAGGGCATCCAAGGTCAATACCAATCAGACGGCTTAGGCATGCAAATCCCTAACGCACTCCGGACCATGGTCCTTTCAGCCCCCGCCCCCTTCCCCTCCTACCTATGACCGCACTCCCCCCCCCCTCATCCTACCCTAACACCGCCCTCTCAGCCTCTTCCCCTCCTCCTACCCTCCTCCTACCCCCCTCCTACCCACCGCCCCATCAGCATCCCATTGACCAACATTAACACCAACACGAAACATTGGTGGCGAGCCTCGAAGCCATGTTGTTACGCGACGGCGAAGGGTCATTGTTCTCTCCTTGGATGGGGCCACACAGACGGTAAAGACCAGTTTGAGCGCAAATTCCTCATGCAAAAAAGGAGCCAAATTAAAGTTGTCGAATGCTTGTATCTGGTCTTGTCATATGTTTCTGGCCCATTCCCCATCAGACAGACAGATGCGGATTCTCTGTCAGATCAATGTCATTTGATGCAAAAGGCGAAATATTTATTTCACGATCGAAACTTGTTATCATCAAGATGATGTAAATACAATAATTGCCAATAATATAATTCATATCATATGGATATATTCTCCAACTTTTCATCAAAAGGTTGTGATAGGGTGAGAGCTAATCAGCGAGCGTGCTATGGGGTAGATAGTTATGCCAATCCCACACGATAGGCGTGATAAGTATGCTAAGCCTCCAAACCCATTTCATTGGCAATGATCGCATTGGTGTGTGCTTTCTGGATTTGTATACTGTCAATACCCTTATGTCGTCCAATGTGTCTATTGTTCGCTTAAGCCATGGTATAACCAGAAGGGCGCCCTGCCCCCCCCCCCCCCCCCTCCCACGCGCAACCCGGCCTTGTTTGGGGAAGCTAGCTATCTGAAGTGGCGTGGACCGTCACGCGGACATTGGACATTTTGCAAGTAAAATTATTGAGACATGCATCCAGATTTCTTCTTGGTGCACCTCCACCATCATGCCAGTATAGGTTGCGGCTTCTCGCGTTACTAACGTCAATTTGACAATTATAACGAACGTCGATTGTTCATTCGGGTTAAAGGTGGCCACGCAGGTCGGCGGTGTGGGGTCTGAACCTCGCGGCGAATGTTGAACGGGATCCACATCAAGTTTTCATCATTCTCTGTCAACATGATGTAAAAATTGACCTTCGGCATTACACGTGCAGTCAGTCTCCTCTCATCCTCGCTACGCGGCGCTACTAACAGGTCACATGACTGAATATAGGCCTCAATATAGGTCTATTAGCCTTCTCCCATTGATGCGTCTCTCATGTCGTAGATATCGCGTTAATGGTTTCGCAACGACATCTCTATGTCTGCATAGAGGTCCCCAGATGATAAGGATAAGGCAGAACGCAATGTGCCATATGCTCTCCTTACCGACGAAAGCGTCCCTAGCCAATTAAGGCCATGTTTCTATTGAAGCTGGATGAAAAAACCCACGAAAAAACCCGCAGCCCTTAGTAGCAGCAACCCATCTGGCATAGTGAAACCCGACCTAAAGGCAGATGACGAGATAAGCAGTTCCCCATGCCGAAGAAAACCTCACTCGCGAATTAAGGCTGGAAAAGACAGCCATGACTTGCCGTTAGTTCTGTACAGAAGGGTTTGGTCACTACGCGTGGTACACCACCCTGGAGCTAGGCCGGGGACAACGGTATCTAAGGCAAGAAGAGCTCAGGTAATTGGTCAAGGACCAGTCAACATGCTATTGACACGGTTAAAGCGAGCCGAGAACACTCGGTCACAAGGTGGGTGTAGCAGGGCTTAGGCGCCGGCAGTCTGCTTCACGCGGACATCTAATAATGTAAGAGTAAAA
This sequence comes from Arenicola marina, assembly GCA_964019135.1. Lineage (NCBI taxonomy): Eukaryota > Metazoa > Annelida > Polychaeta > Arenicolidae > Arenicola > Arenicola marina. The sequence goes on along the minus strand of OZ025254.1, from coordinate 43,453,808 downwards.
CACAATGCGTATTGATAATGCAACAAATAACGCAAAGAGCCTTCTTCGGGTCACAGTAAGGTTATGTCACCCACAAACTGACCTTGATAATTTGAGTAGAACATAATTATAGTGAATTTTACTCACACAAACAACAAGATGGAAAGTAAATATGTCTTCTTCTTTATTGAAGCATAAGTTGTTGGTTGTAATATGCGATTGTTACTACCAAATACACCGGTGATTCTTCCTTTGTGCGAAGAATTTCCACATATTATATTATGGGACCTTTTTTCACTATTTCATAGTAAATAGGTTTGTTAAAAACACATGGCGTCACCCGACGTAGAGACTTACTGTTACTTACCTAGTTAGACCTCCCATCAGACCCTCGCCAGACACCCCACCAGATACCCATTAGACCCCGCCAGTCAGCCCACCAGGCACCCAACAGATCCCAGCCCGACATCCCAGCGGATCCCCTATTTGGGACACGGGTTGTCATGCACGTTTTCTAGGTGAAGTAATAACCTGTTCTCCGAAACGTTGGGCGTCAACTTTATTTTTGCATTCGCAGCCGCGCCTATGTTTGTAACGGTCATTGTGGACTATAAAATAAAACGTTGTCATGACGACGGAGACGCAATTAACACAATTTAAATCCCAATGGCGCTGACGGGTGAGTTTCCTTGGTGACCTCGATGTCACCTCAAAACTGTTATTCCTTAAATGTCACGGATGCGATGTCCTGTGCGTATAAAACGGCATCACACACACACTTTTCATGGACTCGTTGGAAAGAATTATATTATCAACATCTCGAAAAGTGATGATTCGGCTTGACTGGAATTCCGTCTTTTATTATATCATGAAAACTGACATGGGTGCGACCCCTTCCAGTGGGATCATGCACGAATCCATGTTAAAACAGTCTATTGTTATCAGCAAGCATTCACCGAAAGTAAAGATTTGGGTCCGTTGGTGCCATACCGTAGCAAAATATTTTATAGAACTCCATATAATTGCTATAGAGAAATCTATAGAAATATAATTTTCTATAGAACGTTTGCACATAATTCTATAGAGCAATTATTTTCTATATTATGTGAACAGATATTTATATAGAAAACATTATTGCTATGGAAGATGTATGGATACTTCTATAGAGCAATCGGTTTCTATAGAACGTATATAGAGATAATATTTCGACGGAGCCAATTTGTTTCCTCTCGTAGCCAGTTATGATCAGGTACGTTTGCAGGTTTGTAGAAGTACCCTTTATGTGAAAAGAAAAATGAAGGTAATTCTCTCTTCTTAGATTTATTATCAGACATCATTACACCCCGTAGGCAAATATCTTACAGAATTTCACTGGAAACAATTCTAAAGGTTTCGATCGATTTTTCTATGGAAATTCTTAACGTTTTCCTATAGAGTTTTTTTAGAATTTCCATAAAGTTTTTATAGAATATTCATAAAGTTTTCATATAATTTCTATGGAGTTTCCATAGTCTCCATCGAGTTGAATAGTTTCCATACCGACCTTAAAACTTACGGCAGGCCCAACAACGAGCTCTGAATTTAACACACGTATGCTACTTTCTTTGCGACAAGCGAACGAGTGGTTCGACGAATTCTAGAACATATTGTGTAAGAAGACACCTGCAAGTGATATATGAAGGGATACCGAAGGCACGCCACTATATAAGGTGATATTCGAAGATTTAAAACTTCGCATTTAAGGTACTTTGGAAGCATATTGACTTTCGCACCGGTTGCCTGTTGCGAAGTGAGAGTAGCGGCGGAGCCAATCCTTTGGACAATAACATTAGCAGCTTGAGATGTGAAGTTCTGTCCAACGGCCGTGCCTGTTCAGCCGAGACGGAGCTGATGATGGATTCACCCAGGTCTGCACTGCCGCGACGTGCGCTTTCTTTGGAAACTCTATGGAAATTCTATGAAATGTTGGTGCTTTAGGCCACGCTCGAGTGCGCTAATCACTACAATAGAGAGGCCCCCGGAAGCTCTATGGAAACTCTATGGAAATTATATGGAAACTCTGTGGAAAATCTATGGAAACTCTATGGAAATTCTATGGAAACTCCATGGAAATTCTATGGAAATTCTATGGAAATTATATAGAAACTCTATGGAAAGGCTATGGAAATTTTATAGAAACTTTAAGGAAATTCTATGGAAAGTCTATGGACAGTCTATGGAAACTCTATGGAAACTCTATGAAGCTCTATGGAAACTCTATGAAACTCTATGGAAACTCTATGGAAATTGTATGGAACTGCATACTACATGCTACAATCTTTTAGACCCAAATTCAATGCACACGATGTCCCGGCCCTCATAATGAAGATCCTAAACAGTCGGAATAATTAAATCCTCTTTGGTGTTGGAATCATCCTGTGCAGCCACTTTTCCTTTGACAAACATCGAAACAGTGTCGTTCTTTCCCACTCCGGGGGTCAGTCGCGTGTAGGCGGGCGGCGGGCGTCTCTCCCGCCAGAAAGGGTGACTCAAAACCTTTTTCCGATTTGATTCCATTCATTTGTCACGTGAGCAGTTCAACGTCTTCAGCAAAAAGCGTGATCCCAGGAGGAACAGCTACGCATCTATTGCGTGTCACCCGGCAAGGAGCCCTATTCCCTTTGTCAAAAGCTTGGCGCAATCCAGCGTTGATAAAGGGTAAAACTGCCCCGGATGCACCAGAGACAGACACGTACGGGCGGAGGCGGTGCGGATGGGGCGAGGGGGCATGGGGGGGGGGAAGGTGCTGGCGACGAGCGGTCGTGATATAATGACAATATTTCTCTTTCTAGGAATGAATCCCATGAAGCATGACGCGCTGTCGCCAGCCAGTTATCCGGTGGGTTACAGAGTAGTCAGAGGGCTGATCCGTTATCGCCACCAAGGTGTGTCCAGACGCGGCGTCCCGCCCCCTGTCGGCGTCGCCCTACTATATATCTTCGGTGACATGATCCAACCAATTAAGAAATGGTTTTCCTGTTTTTCTTTTGTTGCGTATTACCCCTGGGATTAGGACTCATCACAACCATTGTTACAGACGGTCACTGGCGTGTCTTGCCAAGTACACCATCACAATAATGACGAGATCAGTTCCATTGTCCCTAAATTCATCCGCCGCTTTCTTGGAAAGTGCTGTTATTATAAAGAGTAAATTTCCCAGCATCATAGAGCTAAACATGCAGCGTCAGTGAAATATGTCGTGGCAAGAAAGATGCACATTGGCGATCGTTTAGCTTGCTTACATGTATCACGTGGTCATTATCAGTGGGGGAGAGGGGGGGGGGATTGTGCTCAGAAAAAGGGCTACAAACGGTTGGTCTCGTATATACTGGTACCGCCCACACTGCATAGGCTGGCTAACGTACATTACGTTTCCATAGAAATCATGGCGGTACGGCTATTCTTAGAGTTCATGTTGACAAACTGGGCGTTGACTTCGATACTCTACACCTATCCATGGATACTCTAGGTCTCGGGTGCGCATCCTGGGACACTGTCACGGTCCAGCTATACAAATAGCATCGTGGTATCTAACATCACATGAAAACTAGTTACCTGCCTGCACTGTGCTATAATGTGAATCGCTACTCAGTCTGCGGAAAGAAGCCGTATTGGCTGGGTACCAGAAATGACTTGATCTTGAGGTCGTAACCATGCGAGAGACATGATCTTTTCCTTTTGCAGCGTTGTTGTTCAAGGGTAGAGAGTGTGACCGTAGAGGCATGGTAACCTGGATACAGCCCAGCTTTCTAGAACATCCAAGGTCAACACCAATCAATTGACTTATGCAGATGAATCCTTAACGATCTCTCAATGTTTCTTCTCTGAGGTCACTTTTACGGCCCTCTCATCTCCTCACCACTGGCACCGCCTTCACATCCCTTCGCCACCGCCCTCGCAGCTCTTCGCCACCGCCCTCTCAGCCCCCGCCACCGCCCTCTCAGCCCCCCGTCACCGCCCTCTCAGGCCCCCGTCACCGCCCTCTCAAACCCCCGTCACCGCCCTCTCAGCCCCCGTCACCGCCCTGTCAGCCCCCCGTCACCGCCCCCTCAGTCCCCCGCCACCGCCCTCTCAGCTCTCCGCCACCGCCCTCTCAGCTCCCGTCAGCGCCCTCTCAGCCCCCCGTCACCGCCCCCTCAACCCCCCGCCACCGCCCTCTCAGCTCTCCGCCACCGCCCTCTCAGCCCCCCGCCACCGCCCTCTCAGCTCTCCGCCACCGCCCTCTCAGCTCCCGTCAGCGCCCTCTCAGCCCTCCGTCACCGCCCCCTCACTTCAGTAAGTGCAGAGGTGGATCCCGAAATTTGAAAAGAGGGAAGGGGTGGCGTCCACACTTGCGACCAGGGGTTATACCTATTTGTTGACGACCGGACGGTCTTCCTCAAAGGTGGGGTCAACACCTCAGATGGCCTAAATTTTGCATGGAAAAGGGCATTCTTTCTTGTAGAAAAGGGGGCGGGGACCGGACCCCCTGGAACCCCCCACCCCCCTCCCCCAACCCTGGATCTGCCATTGTACCATATAGAAGAGTTTATCGAACGACGTCGTCCATTATGTAATGATCATTACCCAATGATCAGTGCTGTCGCCCAATTCAGACAGAAGGTACTGCCCAGCACAGCACGCTTATATTACCCGCCATCCAGTGAGCCTCTTCTTTCTTAGTTAGCAGACGAACTATACTTCCGTCTAAACATGTGAGTTGATACAGATTGTGCTGGGAATTGTCTCACGGTATTTTTCTTGGAGAGACCTTTTTTTAAGGTTACCGGTTTCTTCGGGCGCCAAAAGTGGAGCGTGTGCAGTAGGCCTTTTGCAAGGCATATTTCTAATAACTTGTTTTACTTCATCAAGCTTTATGGTTGCCTCAATTCTTCCTTTTCAATGTCACTCTTTGATGAGGGGGGGTAATACATTTTCGTGATCCGTTATTGCACCTAAAATTGTTATCGTGATCGGGAACTGAGGAGAGTTATTTACGTGATTCGAGATTGAAGTAATTCTCGTGATCGTGAAACTGCAAATCCGTGATGTGTGATTGGAAACAATTGTTTTCGTGATCAGTGACCTCCGTTTCACTTGTGATCGTGATTTGCACTACAATTATTATCGTGATTGTGATATGCGACTTTGTTGGAGTTTTTGGCCCTGATTCTCGCCACTTAGTTCCTTCTTTGCTGCCATGAAATTAACCTGAGCCGAGTTCCGTATCACGGTTAATCTCCACGTACAATATTTTGTTATTTAGGCTATTTTGACACACTTTCTTGATGTCAGAAGATAGAACAAGGTATATAGAATACATAAACACTATGATTGTACGTGCCCACATATTAATAATAAATGCTACAGGCGATTCCCTACTAACGTCTAAGGATTTTAACATTGACACAGTTGTGCCCCTAGAGAAGCGGGCTTGACTGGGGACACTTGCACCAAGCCTAAAGGGTGTCATCAAGAATGAGTGATTTGGTGTATTTTGTTTAAAACATGTTCAGTGGTCCAATGCGTCGGTCAATTGGCGGCCTTATGTAGTTGGGCCGACGGTATACCAATGTTGGGCCGCTAGACAAAGCTACTTGACCTACTTGAAGCTCGCTATTTCAAACTAGCCAACCAACTCAAGTACGTTGGATTTTACATCGACCCCACCTACTCGGAACTAGGACAGCGGCAAGCGAAATGGTGGTGTCTTAGGCATCCTGTGTGTACATTGAAGTTAAATTAGACCAAGAAACTCCTAGTAATAGCCCCGTCCCTCACGGTCTGTCTAAACACGTTACAGGCAGTGCGTTTCGGTGCGGGAGTGAGTTATATGGGGTATAACTAGACTACGTTACGGCGAAGATTCAATGGGATGAGTATATTGATACCATGGTTGTTCGTTTTAATATAATTCTAGTACAAACGATTTACATACGGTTCATCGCACGATATTTCATCAACGTTTCAGGACATTCCGATGGCTGCGATGGATTTGCAGCAGTTAGAAATTTCCGAATACATAAATGCACGAGACACAACCCACGGAGTTTTTTCCTTTATTTATTGCGTGAATAATAAATACAACACACAAACACACTTAATGTTGTACATAAACATACATGAACCCACAATTCTATAAATAGTTACATGAACACACATTTCTAGATATATTTACATAGACACATCATTCATTATACGGACAGAGGACCATATCTAACGGTTTGGTATGTATTCCGTCGCTTTGCACCACCCGCTTTATGTAAAAATATGAAAAGCCAACTTTTTCTTGGCTATACGTACACATCTGATTGTTTCGCATTCGAAACCCTCTATTGATAACACTCTTCGTGTTCTTTGACTCTAACACCTCTTCGAATATGGCACGTGGATTCTGAACCCTATGTTTTTGTACTCCTTTGGATGTGAGTTTTGTTGTGTCGGGTGAGTCTAAAACATAACACTTGCTGCTAAGCCCCGAAAAATATGTCCCATGTCCCTCTGCCTTGAACAGTCCCGGGGTCCTGGCATCTCGGGTTTTATGATACGAACAACATTCCCTGGGGAAAAAACGTTCTTGTGGGACAATATCTTTTTGATGACATGATCCAAGCACCCTCTTATCATGCGCTCCCCTAGCTGCTTCTGTCATTGCTTCTCATGTGTGGGGTGGTTATTGCAAAGTACATGCTATCTGTGTCTGTTGTCGAAGGTAATGTCTTCTGAATTGGAATGTCTCTTCTGATACAATCATAATAAAATTGGAGCATCCTCAGTTTAGCCAGGGATAATATAAAAAATCCCGTGGTGATTGGAATGTCAAATACGATTCAATTATTTTCACTTTCAATCTCATAATAATCCGGTGCAACTTCTGCAGCTCTTTGGAACCTTGGATCATTGATCTTGGCACAGGCCTTGGCACGGCTTTGTACGTAACATATGTCACGGAAGCGTTCTTTCGACATAAGACTGGATCCGTAAGCTGAATTACCAATATTTTTAGCAATGAAGGCTCTGACGGAATGAGCGGGATTGCCATCAGCATTACGTCTACTTTATTAATAAATACAACTTGCTGTATGAACACCAATTTGGATTCAGGTCAAATCATTCCACTTCGCCTGCCCTTATGCTCCTTGTAGATAAAATTTCTACTGCTATCGACGAAGGAGACTACACCATAGGATTATTTCTGGATTTGTCAAAAGCTTTTGATACTGTTAATCATGACATCCTGCTCTTAAAATTGGAAAAGTTTGGAGTTAGAGGTATATTATTAAACTGGTTCAGAAGCTATCTTTACGAACGTAAACAATATGTCGAATATAATAACATTAACTCGTCTACCTCTAAAATTTCGGACGGGGTTCCACAAGGTTCTGTATTAGAGCCGCTTCGCTTTTTGATCAACATTAATGATCTCACAAATGTCAGCTCCTTATTATTTGGTATATTATTTGCTGATGATGCCAATTTTTTCATATCGGGTAAAAATATCGATCAAATGATCCTGACACTTAATAACGAGATGGACAAAGTAAGGTACTGGCTGCGGGTAAATAAATTAACCTTAAACATTAAAAAGACAAAGTATATGGTATTTAGGTCTGCCAAAAAGAAACTTCATCATTGTCCTGAGGTTAGGCTTGCAGGAGAGACAATTATGCAAGTATCAAGTCGGAAATTCTTAGTTCAACTAGATGCTAATTTAAAATGGAATGAACAAATCCAATATATTAAGGGAAAGGTTGCTCGGGGAATAGGTATTTTGGTGAAAGCAAGAAAGCTGTTAAACAGCGACACCCTACGCACCTTGTACTCCAGCTTTATTTACCCTTACCTTGACTATGCCAACGAAGTTTGGGGCAGTACATGTCATAAATATTTAAAACCTCTCATTACGTTGCACAAAAGAGCCATTAGAATAATATCGGGAGTACCAAGGCTTTCACACACAAAACCACTCTTCTTAAAGTATAATTTAATACCAATTGTTTATCTAAATGAATATAAAATAGTTATAACTATGTATAATTACTACCAAGGTACAATTACCAGGACTATCGCTGATATATTTACTCCAACGTCGCCAGTACACAGTTACAATACAAGGGCGTCTACTCATCTGCGGGTACATAAACCAAAGACTACTTTATCTGGGAAGGGAATAAGAACCACAGGTCCCAGGATATTTAATAAATTGCTTAGAAAGGTAAATTTTTGCACGTCAAAATACATGTTTAGGAAAGAAGTTAAACGCATTATATTAAACACGGTCACTGTTGAATAGTCTGTTGCCTTTACATGTGTGTTTTTTTGTGTTTTTTTACTGTGGCTAGCTGTGCTAGACGTTAATCAACATTCAATGGCTCCTATACTTTTATGTTTATTTGTTTATTGATTTACTTTTGACTGTTCTCTTCTCGCTTTCTTTCTTTGTTAGCTTGCTGGCAAATCAATTTCAACTCTAACCACGTTCACCATATACGAGCGAATAAGCATTTGGCTTCTGCTCTTGCCACTATAAATGTATTGTAAAGATGTACTAAATGAATGTAATTTGTGTGTTCTTTTGGCAATAAACTGATTATTATTATCTAGTGTCTGTCACATATTGAGTGAAGGGTAAAAAGCATTTCTGCTTCATATTTTCCACAGTCTGATATACTCGAGTAACTACCACACCATGCTGGAGATACCACCGTAATATAGGAGTTGATAAAAGTACTTTCTTGGCCTGAAGGCCGCTTACGAGCAGTCTTTTGGGTGCTTGAGATAACCCACGGGATTCTATCCATTCTTGCATATGTCTTCCCCATTTGTTGAAAGGGATGTCCATCGTACAAAACAATGGGGGATAATCCTCATAATATGCTCTGGGGCATAGACCCCCAGCCTCGGCCCTCATCTCTGCATCTTCCCACACCTCTGGGACCTCGATGTCTACTTCTATCATTCCAAATGCTTCTGTGTAAACTGAGGTCTACGCATGCGGATGAATTTTTGCAAGTCTGGTTGCGGTTTGATTTGTCGTTTGAACTCACATTTCCACCACTCTGTAGCCACACTGCTTTAAATACGAAGTACGATCGTCTGTACGTTTACGTCTTTGTTCTAACAGAGTCTTATTTTTTTCTGTTTTGGGGGCCATGCAGTCACATCCGTGGTAATAGCATCCTTGAAATTCATAAGCAGTCTGTGATGCTGAATCAAGTCCGGAGGTAGTTTACGGAGTGGGGGGGTGGGGGGGGGGGGTAGAGCAGATACATGTGAGACAATGGGGGCGGGGGTTGAACCGGGGGTAGGGACGAAGGGAACATGTACATAGTGGGTAGTGTGGGTGGGGGGGGGGGGGGCGATATCAAAACCTTCACGCGCCAAATGGCGCTGTGTGACCGGGGCGGATGCGCGCGCACTACAGCCTTACCCCCAAGGATCGTCACCCCCAATGAAAGTTACATTCGTTTGCCGCAGTCTTTATTACTTCTGGTTCCGACTCTGCTAATCACATAACTTCCCAATAGCTAAAGAGCACTTACTGCATTAATAAACGAAATAACTAATAAACAATTGTAGAAGAGAGGAGGGCCGAAGCAGTCGGTTCCTGTCAACCGTTGTCGGTCGCCTACTAATAAATCTGTTTTTATGTGTCTGCAAATATTGCTAATAAAATAGAGATGCTCACCCAGGTGGCGGGTTTTCTGACCATCATTTTTAAATTTTGCTTCTGGATTATGAATCTCACCCTCAAGAACCGGCCAAGCTCCGGTGGATTATGTGGATATTTATCTGGGTTTTGTTCTTATTCTTTTCCAGTTTAGTGCCATTCAAATCTATATCGTGATAGTTCATGTATTATCAACTATAGTTTGGCAGCTATGCCCCTCAACCCCTGCCTCATACCAACCTTTACTCCGCACTTTACTGGCTAGCGATCGCCGTGGATGGGTACCATATATATATATTGGGGAACGGCAGCCTTTACCCTCATTTGACGATACTGTAAAATGTCGATTTTCCTGAAACTTCAGCATTTGATATGGATTGTTATTATATGGATAGTCAAAGGAATTGGCACGCTAAATTTACCAGCAATCGAATGGTTATTGACCCCAACCCCTTGACGACAAAGCCAAATGATGTGCCTGATGTGCACTTATAGGGTCTGTAAGTGACGTCACAGACAGCGCGCGCTCACCTCTAGAAACAACCGTTCTGGGTACAACGCGTCAGCGGGTCCCTATACTTTACTATGGGCCTCAAACTAGACTCACTGATGTTTGAGATATGAATGCAATGTTAGATTTGAAAACCATATGGAACAAATGTTTGGGGGTGTACCTTCATACTCGTACTAGTTTTAAATCGCAAGACGCTGGTTTTCTGTACGTTTCACACCATTACAAAGAGCTCCCTATGCTTTGTATATGGGGCGGTGAAGCGTCATGTACCCAAAACCGAATTCGCTGGAGGTGAGCGCGCGCTGTCCGTGATGTCACTTACATACCCTATTATCTTGTATCGTTTATTTCCTTACTGACGTCATAGATCTGGATGCACGCACTGACCGTGGCGAGCGAGCACACTGTCGGCAGTGCAGTTTTAACTTTGTCTCTAATTTGGCTAAATAGGGCTATACAATTCTCGCGATCGCGCCGCGAGACTTCAGTTTTGGGGACAAACAAACACACGTGTTGAAGTATAGGCAGCTATAAGACAATTTCTTTCCAGGTTTATTCTAAAGATTATGAGTACCATTTCACTAAACATGGCTATTTGAGATATACGTTAAAATATTTGGAGGCGATGAAGCGCAAAACTTCGGGAATATACAAGGAAAGATCCGTCTTCAAAACACTCGAAAGCTAAAAATAACGTTCTAAATTCAGCCCTGCACCAGGGCTTTCGCAAGTTCACCAAACAGCGAGTGACGTCACAGAGTTTCGCGTGCCTCCGCGGTAACAAAAATGGCGAGAGCAAGTCATCCACTTCCGCTGTCAAAATGTGTAGTGTATGGAGTAACAACACACGGGTGCGTCCTTAAACCACATGGTAAAGACAAAATAAAACCAGTTGGAAGTTTTCGTATCCCTTTTGGATCACGAAAAGACCGAGTTTCTTAATTTTTGTAAGTTTTCTGTTTGAAGCGTTGCGCCAACCTTATCACTCGGGGAGAATCCGTGTGACGTCATTATGCCTCGTTTTCGTAGAAAATGCAAACAAACGTTAGTTTCTCAATCGTATTGTCCCGTCGTAACAAATATTCGTTATTGTGATGGCACCAAAAAATAAAAAATATGTCGTCTATTCGTTTTGGGAAGCTATATTTCTTAAATATTCTTAACCCATTACAGCCCGGCGTCCCATATCGCCAGGCCTTCCGCAATGGACCCGCCCCTCGGCGCCTGGCTTTTTCGCAGGTTGTCTGGTTTCCAGTCTCTCTCTTTGCGTAACATACACGTCACGCCTACGTCACAGATAGTCAGGATACCAGTGTGCGCAGAGATTCTAAACTCGTTCCGAACACGTGCTTCGTTTGTTTGACACCAAAATGAGTAAACCGGAAGTCTAAGCGAACGAGAGTTTATAGCCCTTAGTCTAGGCTAATGTTACAAGTACAAAATGTTATTCCGACTGACACAGTGCCACAGTGGGTTCGTCATATCCATAGATATATGTTTATAGACGCCTTTTTTCGCCTCCCAGGTTGCGGAGGTGAATTAGATAATTAAATGTATTAAATCGGCAAATGTAAATGTAGTCTAGCCTTGTGTTAACGTTACACTTTGTGGAAATACATACAATCTAACAGGCAGTGGGGGCTTATATCGTTTCAATTACAGTTTTTTTTATAGATCTAAACAGTTGTAGGAAACAGGCCCCCGATTACGTCAATTTATATAGATCTGTATTTGAATCGGCTTTAGGAATGAACCAAATCATTCCCTGCAAAGCTGTTTGTTTGCAAATCTCCAAGATATGGATCCTAACGTATAGCCGGTGATGTCAAGTGAGTTTCCTTTATTTACAGATGGCTCCTACCCTTGCCATGTCCGCCTGGTTGGAATACTGGGGAGACAAGCGGTACGTGGATCCCCATGTGAGCAGAAACGAGGTTCTGATCCAGGAAGTCAAGCAATTTGTGAATCGTGAACTATTGCCCCACCTGAAGGACCTTGCGGCACATGAACAACTAAAATATATGAACGGCTTCGGAACTGAATGGAAGCACATCGGAATAGGCAGTCTTGCCGACGGTACTAACTTGGAACCCTTCAGCGAGTTTGACTTCCTATTCGAGACGAATGACCCGGGTTTAACATTTAAACATGAAGTGGTGAAAAGTACCGCAGTGCAGAGCCAGCCTAAGCCAGATTTTTTTAACATTTGCTATGATCAAACCGCGTTAAATGCGAAAGATATGAGAATCGTTTTTCAGAATAAACTAAAAGAAATTCTTGGGAAACTCACAGAGAATTGTAAGATTGAAATCAACGGACCGGCGTTGTCTTTTTGGTTCGTGGACGGTCGCCCGGTAGGTCCATGCACCCCAGACCATTTGGCGATCAAGGTGGACATTACAATGGCTATCGCATGGCGGCTGGACACGGAACAGTTCAATGTCCCTTTGAAGTCGCATGCTAAATCGATGGACTGCCATATGATCCCTCACGGCGATCTCTGGAGACTCTCGTTTGCACTCGAGGAAAGAGATATGATCAAGGACCTACCCAAGCAACAGAAAGCGTGCCTGGTAGCTTTGAAGGTACGGTGATGCTGGGCATGTTATTGCACAGGAGACATACTCTCCTGATTATCTGTGTTGATGCTTATGCGGAAATCAGGTATTTAAGTACTTCTTGGTCGAAATGTAAATATATAATTATATACAATAAATTCTGCGCCGCTGTAGCTTATTTTGTTCGAGAAAATTACAGGACAATAAGATAGTTATGAGAATGTATGCATTTCGGAAAGGCTGTTAATGATATTAAATATACCAATGTTCTTTACATTTGGTTCCCGGATATGTTAATCAGTTGTCCTCAGATGCAGGTGCCAGGGTTCGAACCCACAACCTGCTGGTCTGCTACTCGCAGCTGAGCTCTTTCTTGGGCCAGGTCTATCCAACCTCATGCCATTGTCCTCAGATGTTGCATGATCAAATTTATCCTCCATGGGCGCACAGGCCGCTCAATACGCCAAAATATTGATGCAATGTTTCAGCATTTGCGAGATCGGGTAGCAGTGACGACCGACGATGAGCAGTCTCCAATTAACAGCTACTATCTGAAGTCGGCTTTTATTGATGAATGCAGAAACAACGGTGCTACAGACGAGAAGTCGAAGAAGTGGAGAGGCCGGCAATTAGCGGAACGAACCATAAGTATCATTGACAAGTTAAATGGTCATGAGGTAAAACACGTCTTCATGGAGGAACAGACTGTGTCCTCGAACCAACACGAAGACCGCTCACATCTCGAGGCGAGGAGGCTAGTAAAGTTTCTCCAAAGGCAGGCAATGTTGTTTAACGTTGCCCTATGGCTGGTGGCGCTTCTGATTGTGCTGTTGCCAATCGAGGCTTCCGTCACCCTTTTGGTACAATTCAAAACACTGGAGGCTACAAATGCTGGATTTTGCCTAACTGACTTTGTTGCTGACGCGTCATACTGGTTTGACATATTTACTTTTGGCACCTTTATATTTACCCTCATCGGTTTGACCATAATATTGGTTATATTTGCATGTGGCTACTTCCGGATCCGCCTGAGAGGGCGTCCGGGCCGCGCAGTCGGGAGCGCAATCCTGATCCTTCTACTCTTGTCCCAGTTCACTCTGATGGGATACATGATTTGGATGAATCTCCTTCTGAGGGAATCCTCGTCGTGCGACATCACGGCAGCTACAGCTCAAACCTGAACTCGGGCAGTGGTGTACGATGTTGCAAACTCCGCCGCACTTTGGGTTTTAACTTTGTTATATCTAGTAACATATGTAGTAAACGCGAGATGAATATATGGCATATATTGGCGATGGGCAATGTATATGTATATACAATGTATATGTATATGTATGACGCAGTGTATTGGTGATAGACCAATCTATACTCTTATGCTATTTTTGTCTATAGCACACAGATGAGCTGCAAGTGTTTCATGATTCTGTGGTGAGCGCATGCGTCAATGCCAGTGACAGAGCAACACCAGTATGTAAACCAAGCAGTAAATGAGTAGCAGGTGGATTCCGTAGAAAGTGTACCATGCTCAGGCCTAAGATTTGGCGAGAAAACACCAGCTCAAGGCATGGTCATCTTGCCGATATTAGAAGCAAGACCCCTAGCTCAATACCACAAGGCAAGGAGGGATATGTGGACTGACATTTATGTTAAAGACAAACCGTGTGGCTTATCCAACTGTGTTGAAGAAGTATCGGGCAGCTATTGAGGGAAATATCGTGAACTGTACAATTGTCGTTCAAAAAATCTCATGTTACTGGAATTATGAACGTCAGCATAAATGTTGCAACGGTTTATGAAGCACGAAACCTAAACGTAAGTGTATCTCTTCAAGTTATGTCTGGCATTATCAGAATATTGAAGCCAGTTAAAGCGCATGGTAATCACGGACACTCTAAAGATCACGCCAATCATGAGACGAACACGGTGCACAAATATATATATACCATTACTGTTCAGTAGTTTATTAAATTGTTACGTTCTCGCCCGCTGGTATGCTGCTGGCGACAGTATCAAAAATACGTAAATGTATGTTATGCCATGAACATATGTCCACATTTTGCACAGCAACAATTTGGTTTGCAAAAGGGACACTCAACTAACCAGAGCACCTTTGTACACAAAAGAGTGATCCACTACTACATTAGCGATGGCGGTGATTTTTATACCATATTTATTAGATGCAAGTACAACTTTTGACTATGCCGCAGAAAACAGCCCATTGCAGATATTCAGTCGGGATGAGCAGGCTTAAACTCCGAACCTTACTAAAGGCACAATCTGCCTCTCATTTGGCCTGCTTGGTGAGCAGGGAACAAGGCCATTCTCGATCACTGTTTAAATGTATTTAACAGAAAGATCACAGTTTTTCTCTCTGCATCTGCGCACGTGCCCCCTGGTGTTAAATGCAACTTACGCAATTAATTTTACTTGTCTGCCTACCGTAGTAAGCTATGGGACTTCTCAAATCCGGCGCGTCATTGCTGCAATACTGCATGGCAGAAAATAGCGTTGGTCATTATGTCTAATTCACTGAACTCATCAAAATTTCCTCCAATTACTATACTAAGGATCGCACCGTGAAACTACAACTACACGTACGGTTCAATACATTTTTAGTAGTATTTTGAGCAGTGAAAACTTGTGTGAATGAGCTTGTGCCAAACTAGCTTCCAAAGAAAGAAAGTCTGACGTCAGTAAAGATATTAACTATATTGGCGATCAATACCAAATTAGTAAATATATTATTAAGACGTTGACAAGTAAATAATATGAATGATATAATTGAGAGTTATGCATAACATAAGTCTATAAGGGGACGTCGACGTTTACATTAGTTTAGCTTAGTTTGTATTTGCACATTTAAATGTTTTTCTGGTTTCTTTCTCGTTTGAATTTAGGTATTTTGAACTTATGTATATCTTTTGGACTTGTGTATATATATATGGGACATACATATATGTTGCAGGTAATTGGTGATGGAAAAGTCTATATATCGCAGTGTACTGGTAATCTGTGGCTTGTCTTTTAAATATTTCATTTAGCTTGATCGTAGTCGGTATATGCAAAGCAATATACGCATTAGCCCCAGCTGCAGTAATCTCATAATATAATAAAAGGTACATTCATATTAACTTTATTTTGCCCTAATATCTTTTTGCCAACATCGTCATCCTGCCAACTATCTTGTGAGAATAGCAATGTAATCGTGGAGACACGCGTATGCTCGTTAACAACATGTCATGATGTCATGCCACTATGTCATGTCATGATGTCATGTCACGATGTCATGATGTCATGTCATGATGTCATGTTATGTCATGATGTTATGTTGTTATGTTATCATGTCATGATGTCATTTCATGATGTCATTTCATGTCATATCATGATGTCATATCTTGATGTCATATAATGATGTCATGTCATGCTGTCCTATCGTGAAGTTATGCTGTCATGATGTCATGTTATGTCATGATGCTATTTTGTTATGTCATCATGTCATGATGTCATTTCATGATGTCATGTCATGATGTCATGTCATGATGTCATATCATGATGTCATATCATGATGTCACATCATGATGTCATATCATGATGCCATGAGATGTGGTTATGGCAGTTTCATGACTAAATATATGTCTTTGATTGAACCCGACGGTCTTGGCTATGGCAGTTATTTTTACCCTCGCCAGTTTGACCATCATCTTTGTTGTATTCGCATATGGCCGCTTCCGGATCCGCCTGAGAGGGCGTCCGGGCCGCGCCTTTGGGAGCGCAATCCTGGTCGTTCTACTCTTGTCCCACTTCACTCTGATGGGATACATGATTCGGCGGAATCTCCTTGTGAGGGAATCCTCCTTGGGCGACACCTCGGCAGCTACAGCTCAACCCTGAACCCGGGCAGTGGTGTACGATGTTGCAAGAGCTACAGCACGGTGCAGCCGCCCCGTACAACACACTCAGAGGTGGAATGTTTGCGTAGGCAATATATACTATGTGTCGCAGTGTGTTGGTGATGTACAGGTCTAAATGGCACAGTGTATTGGTGACGGACAGGTCTATATGTCGCAGTGTATTGGCGATGGACAGTTCTATATGTCGCAGTGTATTGGCGATGGGCAGGTCTATATGTCGCAATGTATTGGCGATGAACAAGTCTCTATGTCGCAGTGTATTGGCGATGGACAAGTCTATATGTCGCAGTGTATTGGCGATGGACAGGTCTATATGTCGCAGTGTATTGGTGATGGACAGGTCTATATGTCGCAGTGTATTGGCGATGGACAGGTCTATATGTCGCAATGTATTGGCGATGGACAGGTCTATATGTCGCAATGTATTGGCGATGGACAAGTCTGTATGTCGCAGTGTATTGGAGATGGACAGGTCTATATGTCGCAGTGTATTGGCGATGGACAAGTCTATGTGTCGCAGTGTATTGGCGATGGACAGGTCTATATGTCGCAGTGTATTGGCGATGAACAGGCCTATATGTCGCAGTGTATTGGCGATGGCAAGTCTATATGTCGCAATGTATTGGCGATGAACAAGTCTATATGTCGCAGTGTATTGGCAATGGACAAGTCTATATGTCGCAGTGTATTGGCGATGGACAGGTCTATATGTCGCAGTGTATTGGTGATGGACAGATCTATATGTCGCAGTGTATTGGCGATGGACAGGTCTATATGTCGCAATGTATTGGCGATGAACAAGTCTATATGTCGCAGTGTATTGGCGATGGACAAGTCTATCTGTCGCAGTGTATTGGCGATGGACAAGTCTATATGTCGCAGTGTGTTGGCGATGGACAGGTCTATATGTCGCAGTGTATTGGCGATGAACAAGTCTATATGTCGCAGTGTATTGGCGATGAACAAGTCTATATGTCGCAGTGTATTGGCGATGGACAAGTCTATGTGTCGCAGTGTATTGGCGATGGACAGGTCTATATGTCGCAGTGTATTGGCGATGGACAAGTCTATATGTCGCAGTGTATTGATGATGAACAAGTCTATATGTCGCAGTGTATTGGCGATGGACAGGTCTATATGTCGCAGTGTATTGGCGAGGGACAAGTCTATATGTCGCAGTGTATTGGCGATGAACAAGTCTATATGTCGCAGTGTATTGGCGATGGATATGTCTATATGTCGCAGTGTATTGGCGATGGAAGGTCTATATGTCGCAGTGTCTTGGTGATGGACAGGTCTATATGTCGCAGTGTATTGGTGATGGACAGGTCTATATGTCGCAGTGTATTGGTGATGGGCAGGTCGATATGTCGCAGTGTATTGGCGATGGACAGGTCTATATGTCACAGTGTATTGGTGATGGACAAGTCTATACGTCACAGTTTATTGGTGATGGACAGGTCTATATGTCGCAGTGTATTGGTGGTGGACAGGTCTATATGTCGCAGTGTATTGGTGATGGACAGGTCTATACGTCGCAGTGTATTGGCGATGGACAGGTCTATATGTCACAGTGTATTGGTGATGGACATGTTTACATGTCGCAGTGTACTGGCGATGGACAAGTTATATATGTCTTGTGTGATAATAATTATGAATAATTACGCATAATCTGTCGCGTCGAAATAGCTTGCTTGATAGCGTGAAATTAAATGCTAGCTTTCATAGTATTCCTTGGCGTGTTTTGTTTCTTCATTTTTAAACAAATATGTTCGACTGATCTCAGTTTAATCTAATAATGGAGAGTGCATGGAGCATTTCAATATTGACTTTTAGTGGGTTTTTTTGCCAAATCATGATCATGCAGCTTTAAGAGGAGCAATAACTAAATGCTATTAAATGCACACGTATGAAAGTAGACCTCCAGGGGATCCGGTTTGCAAATGTGTTAGAATTACACTAACGTAGACGTAAAATGTACAATAAATAAATAGCTATGAAAGGATTAAGGAGAAGGCCGTCTTGTGCAAATGATAATGATGTTCTGACCTGCACCTGTAAACGGCCTTTATCATAAGGAGACCAATCCGTGTATGCATGCTACTTACCATGGAAATCCCCATGAAAAAGCATGAATTAATCATGAACGTTGTCTCCACAAATATATACCACTGCCCCAGGTACTACACCTATGGTGAGACAAAACGCATCAGTCGTTGACGCTGCCCACAATACGTTTTCTTTCTCAAATACACTATCGACATCAAGTTATCGTCAAAATTGGTATCATCTTGTCGTCACATTATGACGGGTGTGCGCTACAGATATGTAGTTAAGTCACATCTGTCTGAAATTGCTTTGATGCAATATACTTTTAACTAAACTAAAACTAGAAAGAAAAACAAAAAAACAGACATTTATCGCACCAATTGTACAATAGACAAACATTCATCGCAGCTATCCTCATAGGAGTTGATCTTGAAATTGTTGCATTCCGCGATTGTTCCTTTATTCAGTTTAGCCGTTGTGTACGCAAAAGCAGCCTAAATCACAAATTCGTTTCTTTCAATTGAAATTAAAGAATAAGGAAACAATGTTATTGTACTTTTTTCGCCGATAATTCATCTAATTGCGCGGTGTAATAATGACTACAATGCTGTAGTTAAATGATGTAGCTACATAATGGTAGCAAACACAGCAGGGCTAAAGATGAAATACGTATCATGGGTGAATGAGATTTTGACAGAGTTTATCATGGTAACGACGACACGGCAGCGTACTACCTCTTCCTCCATAATCCGTCCGTATTTCCCATCATCTGCAAAAATACCCGTTTTCTGCGCCGGAATTCAACTGTGCCCTGAATGTCTTTGATATCGCGCATCCCTTTAATACCGCGTCGTGCAAAATGAACCTTTATGCTTTCGTTTCATTTCTTTTAATGGATAGTGGAAAGTGAAAGCACCTCTATCTACTCCATCTGGCTGACAGACATAGTCGCGTATAATCTTTCGCTCAAGAGGTAATTGACAGCTGGCACCGTGTTGCTTAAAAGCATGCCTATTTCGTGCATTTTTTGGGTACGCTAATGGGTTCTGTTAATTATACAATTTCGGTACGTGCATGGGTCCACTTTGCGGGGCCGTTCTTCCTCAAAAAGGGGGCGAGGAGGGGGGGGGTCCACGTCTCTCATGGTCTAAATTTGCCATTGAAAAACGGCATTCTTCTTCAAAGTGGGTGGGGGGGGGGGGGGGGTCCGGCACCCTGGTCGTCCACTTTCATTTTGTCTTTGGAGCATAAATCCATCACCAGCGTATTTGCCAGACCGTCTTGTCAGCACAGGCCAGGTCACAGCTGGTTAATGCTCTTCAGTAGGCGTTCTTTGCTTTACGCAAGGCAATAAAGTGTCAACACTTAATATCCGCAACAACGGATGGAAACGCTCAGCCACGGATAATCCCCGTTAGTGCACTCAGCAGACGGTGTTCACGCCACTCTCCGGGAATGAGGCTGGCGGCGGTGAGGAGGGTGGGTGGGAGGGATGGGCAGGTGTTAAGACAACGCGCCAGTTTTTACCACGAGAAGCGGCACCATGAGTGATCTACCTCCAGGATATGCACTCTGAGTGTGTCATTGCATAAACAGATTGACGTTATGCGTCATCCGCACACATTAGAGTCAAAAAATAAATGGTACAATGTGAAGCACCGAGATCAATGCTAATTGTGTTACTACGTTATCGTGACGTCAATCCATATTTGATCGTTCGTTTTACTGGACCTCCAGCATCAACTCATTGTCGGCCTTGATTTAAACCAGTAAACCGAGGTATGACCATTGTACATTCAGTTTAAAAGTCGCCAGGCTGGTGGGGGTGAATGGGACTCTCCGTCAACAGGGCGTAAACGTTAACCTTCACATTGGCCAGCTTTTATCGATCATCCTTCTGGGAAATTGTACATTGCAGCAGTACTAGTCAACCAGCACTACTACCGATAGCAGTGCTAGTCAACCAGCACTACTACCGACAGCAGTGCTAGTTAACCAGCACCACTACCGACAGCAGTGCTAGTCAACCAGCACTACTACAGCCAGCAGTGCTAGTCAACCAGCACTATTACCGACAGCAGTACTATTCAACCAGCACCACTACCGACCACAGTACTAGTCAACCAGTACTACTACCTACAACAGTACTAGTTAACCAGCACTACTACCTACAACAGTACTAGTTAACCAGCACCAAAACAGACAATTGTACTAGTCAATCAGTACCACAGCAGATGGCAGTCTTGCGCACTGCTTGCATATTATATGATGGTGTTACCCACTGCCACAATCTACCCATACGGCATTCCCCATGTCCCTCTATTATTCTCTCTTAAACTGTCGCTTTGGGTATCGGTAATGATGCACCCACACCTTCAACAGTGATGCAACGAATTCCCATGTTTCGAGCCTCCGATAATGACAACCCCAAGCCCCAAGTGACAGCGAGGAGCGACATGGTGACAGCGAGGAGCGGCATGGTGACAGCGGGGAGCGGGTCGGTGACAGCGAAGAGCGGCATGGTGACAGCTAAGAGCGGCATGGTGACAGCAAGGAGCGGCATGGTGACAGCGAGGAGCGGCATGGTGATAGCGAGGAGCGGCATGGTGACAGCGAGGAGCGGCATGGTGACAGCGAGAAGCGGCATTATGACAGCTACCTGTTACCGGGTAAAATGCATGATACATACGTTAATACGATTTTTCACACGGGCCATCCGGCTCAATTGAGAGATGGTCGACGTTGATGAACCGGTGGGGTAGGAGGCGGGGGGGGGGGGGTATAAAGGCCATAGACATGACGGTGGAGATACCTGGCATTATTATTTCAATACCGAGTCCAGACAAATGTCCGAATATATCTTTTTCGCCGCAGACAACCTGAATCATCAGAGGTCCCCACTCCCCAAGACAGATCGATCGTCTTAGTTCCAGTGGAGATCGATATCTAGGTCAAGATGGAGCCGGACATTGACGTCATGTAGACCGCCGGCAATCTGATCTCAGTCATCAATTAACGTGGTCTAGATGGCAGGGACACCGACTCCAGTCACAGGATTCCTTTGGTCGAATATGTATAGATACTGAGGCGATGGGGCTCCTTTTTCGGGGAATCTATTCATGCATATAATAGATTAGCACCGCAAGACAAACACTGCTATTATCCATGACCATAAAAACATCTTAATAATAGGCTTCTGTCTGTGGGTGATTATGTCGATATGCCAATATCCATTTCTTCGTTCGACAGGCCGCACCTAGCGGAGATGTAGCGGCAGCCGCGATTCGTGTTTCCCAATTGGTATGCGGCGGTACAGCAAAATGTCAGGAGTTTGTTCGAAAACATGTGGGTTCATTATTTAAGTAAGCTCTTTTAAGAAACAATAGAAATCCGGAGGTTGCGTGGAGTTCGCTGTTTACATATTGTCAACGGTGATATGAAAGTTTCTTCGATATAAACATGATATGATTCATTAATATGTATTCTCCTTGTAGCCGCCCAGTGCAAGTTTGAAACTAATTTACCGAGTTACGTGAAGAATGAGTTCCTGCAGTGCAGTCTAGTAGCAATGACCAGTCTGCAAATCCCCATCGGCTACCGTCCCTACCGGGGATTTATTACGCCTCGTTTTTCAAGCCTCACTTTTAGACATATCCACTTACGACCCTTTCTCAGACTCCCCGGCTCCCATCAATATATGGTGACCGCCCAGCACTGCCCAACCTGACCATACGTCTATATCGGGTGTGATATGGCATCCTTCATTGCTGGTTTCCAGGACCCTCGTTTGACTGGCCCAGCCGTCTTGATGCTGGGTTTTCAGCAGGAACTCTGCAATTGAAATGTCGGAAAACCTGTGTTAAGTTATAGGAAAATTCATGCTGCTAGCGGGTAGCATGGGACGGGGGCAGCAGGGTTTGTATGAACCGTCCAAAGGTTAGCGTAAACGACCTTATTTGATGCTACCTTGGCTGTTCATCTTGCTTCCTTAAGTCTTTGCCGGGTCCATTGCAGACCTGAGATGAGCCATTACAGACCTGGGATGAATGTCTTAGTCAGCCGCCATATCTCACCACACTCCATTAGGAGCGTCTGGATAGTGAGCCCTATGTAAGGTGAACTTATTGTGTGGCGTTTAACAGGGCAAAGCAGGTTTTACTTGAAAACCTAAATGTGTGGCCGCCAACCACAGCTGCAAAAGTCTAGACGTCGTCCATTTTACTTAGCTGTCGTAGTGGATCGATCTAGGTGAGCTTACCTTCCCTGGTGAAATTAAGTGTGTGGTGGGAATGTTTATCCTGCATCGGATACTTCAGACAATATATAGAGTGGACACCCAATCTAAATGATCTCGATCCCAAAGGAATCATCATTTCAAAAGCAGACGAGACAATCGGTTTTGGGGGTAAAGCGTCATCATTATCTACACACTTTCCAGGTTCTGCTGCGCTGCAAGAAGTCAAATCAGCAGAATGTTACTTTCAGAAAGCACCTGCTGACACGATGAATCCCAAGCACCTCAAACAACACACACTGGCCAGATTAGCATAATTAATAACTGCCTGGACCCTTTTCCAGACTACTGGAACTGGCCACCCGGTGCGGCAGGGAGCTGGGCGCCACCATGCGGTGGAGATTGGTCCCACGCGTGGTCACACTAGTCTGTCTCCCAGGGCGACAGGGTGCTGGGCGCGTTGCGGGGTCCGCGGAGATCTTCCCACCGTAATATAAGACTTGGTTTGACCCCACCGAGGTGTGGGTTAAGTCGAGCCGTCTCACAAGTCACCGCCCTATGACGTCATTAGAGACTCCCAATGGCATCAATATCGCAGTCCCCTATCGGCCGCTTCCGCAGCCTAGGCAGGATGGGATGGGGATGAGTAGCGGGGGGGGGGGGCTTGGACAGCGCGTGCTAACGTGACCTTGAAAGTTGCGACGTCAGACACTAAAGGCTTTCGTTGTTTTTGCGGCCGCCAGGTTGACGTTAAAGGTAGCCACGACTGCACGTGTCCCTCGATTTTGTAGCAGGTTGACGACCGCATACAACAGTGTGACTTAATTATCAAGTCTTCCCCAGGGGACGGGGGAGGGGGGTGCACTACCTTACTGCAGTGGTGGGGGTATGCCGCCCATGCCGTATGGAGAGTGAAAGAAAAGTACGCAATTTGTGTTCAGCGAGCAGGGGCGGATCCGGGAGGGGGGGGGCGACCCGGCTCGGCCCCGGCCCCGCCCCCCTTTTAGGGCCGAAATTTATACCATTTAACATATGTATATCCAACAGCTAGGCCATTACTCAAAACTGCCCCGCCCCCCCCCCATTTTCAGCATATCTGGATCCACCCTGGCAAGAGAGAATATTTTGACGAAAAACATGGCATCCAAATTGGACAATGACAGTTATGCAAGCGGAGCAATTAGGCATTGTCCTGATTGAGATCCCTGGCCAAGGGAATCAGCCAATAATGCGAGGACAATGTGGGGCATCTTATTTCCTTGCGAACGGAAAGTGGTAGTCTCAGACCGGGGTGGGGCACTCTTGTACCAATCGGGTAGGGATGTTGAAAATTGAAAAAAAGTGGGTGTTTGCATGGAACTGCGCCAAAAAATGGATGAGCGGAAAAAATACCCCTTCTGAGCGGATTTGGGAGATGAAAAGAGGGGGAAGGGGGGCTTTTCACGCCCCCCCCCCCAAACCCAGCAATTTATTGCATACCCTCATGGCATCTCAGAGGAGCACATTAAGAGAAAATGTAGTTATCTGCACCGAGCAAAGAGAGAAACAGACGAAAAAGGGGTCATTAGGGCGGTACATAAGTGTATACATAACTATATGTATTGCCACCCCCCCCCCCCCAAGCCTACCCTCAGTCCATTCCATGAGCTGTCACCGATCACCCCCCCCCCCAAGCCTACCCTCAGTCCATTCCATGAGCTGTCACCGATCACCCCCCCCCCCAAGCCTACCCTCAGTCCATTCCATGAGCTGTCACCGACCACCCCCCCCCCCAAGCCTACCCTCAGTCCATTCCATGAGCTGTCACCGATCACCCCCCCCCCAAGCCTACCCTCAGTCCATTCCATGAGCTGTCACCGATCACCCCCCCCCCCCAAGCCTACCCTCAGTCCATTCCATGAGCTGTCACCGATCACCCCCCCCCCCAAGCCTACCCTCAGTCCATTCCATGAGCTGTCACCGACCACCCCCCCCCCAAGCCTACCCTCAGTCCATTCCATGAGCTGTCACCGATCACCCCCCCCCCCAAGCCTACCCTCAGTCCATTCCATGAGCTGTCACCGACCACCCCCCCCCCAAGCCTACCCTCAGTCCATTCCATGAGCTGTCACCGATCACCCCCCCCCCCAAGCCTACCCTCAGTCCATTCCATGAGCTGTCACCGATCACCCCCCCCCCCCCAAGCCTACCCTCAGTCCATTCCATGAGCTGTCACCGATCACCCCCCCCCAAGCCTACCCTCAGTCCATTCCATGAGCTGTCACCGACCACCCCCCCCCCAAGCCTACCCTCAGTCCATTCCATGAGCTGTCACCGACCACCCCCCCCCCAAGCCTACCCTCAGTCCATTCCATGAGCTGTCACCGATCACCCCCCCCCCCAAGCCTACCCTCAGTCCATTCCATGAGCTGTCACCGACCACCCCCCCCCAAGCCTACCCTCAGTCCATTCCATGAGCTGTCACCGATCACCCCCCCCCCAAGCCTACCCTCAGTCCATTCCATGAGCTGTCACCGATCACCCCCCCCCCAAGCCTACCCTCAGTCCATTCCATGAGCTGTCACCGACCACCCCCCCCCCCAAGCCTACCCTCAGTCCATTCCATGAGCTGTCACCGATCACCCCCCCCCCCCAAGCCTACCCTCAGTCCATTCCATGAGCTGTCACCGATCACCCCCCCCCCCCCCAAGCCTACCCTCAGTCCATTCCATGAGCTGTCACCGATCACCCCCCCCCCCAAGCCTACCCTCAGTCCATTCCATGAGCTGTCACCGATCACCCCCCCCCCCCCCCAAGCCTACCCTCAGTCCATTCCATGAGCTGTCACCGATCACTGATATGAAACTAAAACAGATGTGTTTTAAAACAATTCCGCGCATAAAGATGCCATACGCACTGCGATGTATTAGGTTAGTCACAGGCAGTGACAGGCACAGCGCGCTGCACCGCTAAATTCAATTCGCGTTATGTGATTTGGTGCTTTTCCAGTTTCCAATCTTCCAACAGTGCATCAGAAAACTACAATGTGTATTACCAAAGGGGAACAATAGGGGACCATTAGTAACACATAATGCATGAGAATTTCTGACATTTTTTTTGAAAACGAATGCAGGGAACATTGACAATCACTACGCAGTACAGGTTTTAGTCCGCAGTATCTTCGTGGTTCTAGTTCATTAAATCAGTAACTTCAAAACTGGGTCTCATCTCAGCGAGGAGTAAAACTTTTGGGCAAAGACTGGATAATACTTTTTGTTGCATCCTTGTTTGCTTTAATGGGAGCAAATAGTGATGCCAACAATGTTTTCCACGCGTAATAAGATGCCACTGTGTTCTGGAGGAATTTCGTCACCCGCTTAATAAACTAACCTGAGACTCCTCCCGATTTATTTGCGCAATGAACATTGCAATCAAAGCGCCTCCTGGCGGAAGAGAGTGATTTTCCCGGTAAGACCAGCGTCCCACGTGATCGTGATCGCAGGAAGTGGCTCATCGGAATGTCTTCCCGGCTCACCCCGTGGTCCAGTAGCGCGCCCCGCCATTGTCGAGTGAGCTCTGCTAGGAGAACCCATGCGGCCTTGCGGGGTTCGAATACCACTGAAATATATATCCATGCTATACATCCTACATTCTTCGCAAAAGTTGAATGAATGAAAATTGAATGTAATTTGTGATATTGAATGTGATATTGAATAACATATACCTTCGCATATATAGACATATGTAACATTGCTGTATACATCTGTCCACGTATTTATTCAAATATCTAATCAGTTATTTATATGTCCAGTAATTTGTGCGTATGTCCAATTAGATAGATATATGTGAACTTGAATCGTACACTAGGTGGATTAGCCGAGAAGCGGGGGGCATGGGAGAGCATGGGGGCGGGGGCAGGTTGGCGTGTTTATGGCGACAGGAGTTTGCGATGCGGTGTCACGTGGATTATTTCATGATGTATGAGTCAAACATAACGCTAGTCCGATGATACCGATCTGGTGTTACGTCCCAATTATTCCAGTTCCCGGCAGACATCAATGAAAACAACACGACCATTGACTGTTCCTTCGACAAACGATATTGGTAATGCAATATAATTATGCACGTGTATGCACGTTAACATATAAAAGCAGATTAGGGTCTTTTTTGCTCGATTTGATAAATGATTTTCGGAGTCCCTTTGTCATCGATGGATCGTGTTGTGTGAGCCAAGACACCACCCTGCCCCCTTGTCCGCTCACCTTGCACCAACAAGGCCTTGTCACAGGAGTGGTGACTATGTTTCCTGGGTGGCAATCCAGAACTGACCACCCCCCCCCCCCCCCTCTCGGAATGATTTGCGCTATAAGCGGCTTTACTGTTAAAGCTACTAGTTCATTAAAAAGCTGACATAGGACGAGCGGGGGCGAAGCAATTTGGCGGGAAAGATTTAATGATTCTTAGAAATAGGAACACCGTTAGAACGTATGCAGCGTGGAAGGCTTAAATGACCAACTAGTTACGTAAAAGTTACGGTATACAACCCGGCACTTATTTCACCCTGGTTGGGTGCGCATGCATCCATTCGGTATGCCGATGTGCCCCGTTCTAAACAGCACCGGACATTCTAGAGAAGATGGCGGCTGATTAAAAGGTGACGATAGTAGGTTGGTTCCAGTGCCCCTACGTGCACCGGATGTGAACGATGCGTGCGTTTCATTGGACTAGGAATATCCCTATCGGCACACCCGAAAGTTTATACCAAACCTGGCGTGTGGGCGAGGTGCCTCTACTCCAAGCGCTCTGGCTGTCAATCTTATCATCCAACGCCAATTCTAATCGGCATTACCCGGAGAACCACTCACCTCTCTGTCACTTCGTGCCAACTCCTAGCTCCTTAACCATAGCTTGTTCCCACTAATAGAGCCTGCCGCTGACACTTGATGGCAGGGTTTCTGCTTTGACTCAAGGGTGTAATTTTCAAGGTAATAGTTAGTCACTCTAATTGCACCAGAGGGAGTAGCCGCGGCTTCGGAGGTCGATATGCCATGGTACATGTCACCGGGCTCTACCAATGATAGAGTCACAACTGCATTGAATGGCATGAATCACGTTTCGATGATTTTCATCTCGTTCGTATCGGAAGAAAGAGAACTTCGGTGCACGGAATATATCCCTCTACCTTTAGCACGTTACGTTTATATACAGTGCCGGATTAATAGTGGGCTGTGATTTAGCCCTAACACTCTAGCGGTGACGGGTTACGGCCTGAAAAATAACAAAACACAGGCCACTGCCTAAACATATTCCTTAAAAAACACACTGGAGAGATGGGCTGTGGACTATCGATTCAGCTTAGAGGGGTCGGTTATTTTCCGGAACCCTGGCCGCGGTGTCGTGAGACAGTTGGCCGCACACGCAACAAAATCAAAGGAAACAAAACTACAGCGCTACTCCCAGCAAACAAATAACGTTTTTGGAACGTTTCTAAAACGGTTATAACGTAACTAAAATCATTTTGAAACGTTAAAAAAACGTTATGTGTTTGCTGGGATACTGGCGGCGTCAACAATAGCCCCAAGCCCATCGTCAACCATTATAGTCTAGATATCCATCTTTTATGCAGGCAATGACTTAATGGTCAGGGTTCTAAAGACGAACACAATAGACCACAATGGAACTCTGCAGGCTTACTTAGACAGGCGACGTCGTCATCTGAATCTTCTCACTCTCCTTGCAAGCCACGCGATATTTGATGGCTCAGAACAGCACATTGTTTTTCTGTTTTATGGGGAATAGGCTCATTAACGCATGTCACAAGTTCCATAATATATCTAATTAGTTACCTGCAACCCATTGATGCTCGTAGCCATTAACTTGCAGCATTGTTCTGTTCTATTTTTCTTCTCATCTGTTGCTTTTGCGTTCGTTTTTGTTTGTTTACGTGGCTTCCATGCTAGCGGCTGACAGTCACAATTGGGGTCTCATCCGCCAATATCAATGCGTCTTTTCTCGTCAGCACAATCCACTGTATTTGTTTATTGGCAGGTTGCAATAAGTATATTTTTTATCTAGATCTTGCGCTGGTCAATAAATAACTCGCGTATTGGGCTTCATTGGGAGCTTGGCACTGGGCGACAGAGTCAGCTATTCAATGCTCTGGTGAGGTAGAAATACAAGAGGAAGGGATACGTACACTACAATATATTATTAAGGTGCAAAACTAACTTGGATGCGCCATGCCTTATACGACAGCTCCTGAGGCGATCCACCAGAGAGTTGTGTTACAGAGACAGACCACGCAGGGCGCGACACGTGTCAATTAACCATGAATAACATGTATGAACAGGAGTGACAGAGGGTGATGTAAGTGGAGGCGATGATTACTCGCCACGCGTGATTCCCACTAAGGACTGTTATCAGAACGTCGTGGCGTAGGCCATGGTGATGTGTCCATGAGAGCCGTGACGGGAGCCTCACTGTTGCCGTCGGCGCTTGCCGTCGTCATGGCATCATGGCTCCCAAATAGTGGACAATATTGGACAGTTAAAAGGTGAAACAGAGAATGCACAAACAAAGACGACCTCATATATGAGTTCCTAGAAAGACAGGTTATTGTGGGAAGCGAAATATTACACTCTATGTTACACGAGTCTCCACAATAGAGCTGTCTTCGCCAGATGATTTTTCCAAGGTATTTTTACATCACAAGACGGTGGGATAAGATAGAGAAATGAGTTCGTTCAGGAAAGCAAGCTATCGCTGCATCACTGTTACACCGCGTCACTCATACGATGCAAGCGATTAAAAAGCGGATGGCTGCCTCACAACTCCATATTGAATTCGCCCCCCCCCCCACCCCCCACGCCCGACCACCCACTGCACGCTGTGGGCGGATATTGAAGATGTTAATCACAAAGAAACCGCTTCACAAAACAGAACTAGAATTTGTCAAGCATAGCTTGAGAGGAAAGACGAAAATCGGGGGATAGGTGGAACTGACCATGAACCGATAACTATGAAAGGTCACAGATAAAGGGGCCGCATTCATAATCCCGCTTATAACATAGCTGGAAGATAGCGAGAACATATGAATCTCCAAAAAGTCTCTAAAGAATACTCTGAAACAAACCGCGGATATATACCCAATATTACCCAATGTGGACCTGTTTCGTTGTGGTGCGAGATATAAAGATCGAGACGGGCGGATGTTGTGCTTCGGTCGAGCCTATGGAAGACCGAGGGCAGGATTTCGTATGAAATATGACTGATCGAGCGGGTTTGGGGACTTCTGAAACAGTAGCATATACGTACAACGCGGCACTTTGGCGTAGTGGATAAGGCGTTCGACATTGGGCTTGAAGGTTGGGTGTTCAAACCCAACTGGGTACCTATTATTAATATTTTTTCGTTTTTATGCTGGAAACACATTTCGGTTGATGAAACAGTCGGCCTGCTGGCGTCCCTTTTTGACAATAAAATTGCAAAGGGCTAGCGACAACATTGGGGGATAGGTCGAAACGTCATTGCGTACTCACGCGTCATATCTTTATAATGGGATTGGCCATGTTAATGTTTGATTATTTCTTTGCGTCCAAACTGCTGGTTCGATTTCGTTGGAATTTAGCGCACATGATATTAGTAATATTGGTACATATTGCACCACATAGGTAATTTTTATTAGGTTACAATTTGATGATCCAATAATTCCAAAACTATAAATGTGAGGTGAAATCTGAGGGCACATTACTTTTGCGCCTGTCTCTGAAGAATATTCTGAAACAAACCGTGCATCTGTAGACCCAATATTAACGGAGTTACGCGCGAAAACATGTTTCGTGACCTTGAACTTGACCTTGCCGTGACCTTGACATTGCCGTGACCTTGATCTTGGAAGCGTAACCTTGATCAATATAGTACTTTCCGCCCAAATACTACTGTCATGTTTCACGCAAGGTGTCGTTTGTCTGAGATGTCCCCTTAATGGAGAAATTGGGGAGGTCATTTTCCCGCCAAAATGCTCCCGTAGGGTCCCATGTTAAACTTTGGGAATTTTTAGCGGGAAAACTATGCGTGATAGGCAAAATGTGAAGGCGGTTTCCTTATCCAAGTCGACGTTTGCCCGTCGTTTGCAACTAATCCCGACTCTCTAGCGTCGCTATTAAGCGAACGGCGGCCATCGCAACCCCGAAAGAGTGCTGGTCCATATCGCCGTTGACTCATAATGGGAGCGTCGGCATGGAGGGGGGTGCACCTCTTGTGAGCGCTCTAGCGGCCAAACTAAGCGTCCTGGAGCATTTCTGAGGTGTTTTCACAAGTCTAGCTCACATTTCTCTCTCCATTCATGCCAAATCTGGGCTCTCTATCTCAAATATTAACCGAGTTATGGCCTTGCAAAGTTTAAAACGCCACTTGACACGTACGCTGAATATAGATTGGCCGATTACTCGAAAATCGTTCAGTATCCGGAAACATTTGAGCCAGTCATGCGTGTTCGCCTCTCTCCGCAGAATACTCTCCAACAAACAACGAATCTCCAGACGCGATATTAACCAAGTTACGCGGGAACACATGTTTCGTGTCCTTGACCTTGCTGCGACCTTGACCTTGGAAGCGTGACCTTGACCAATATAGTTATTCGTGCCCAATTACTAATGTCATGTATCACGCCAGGTGACGTTTGTCTCACTTGTGCCCTTCACGGAGAAATTGAGACCACTTTCCCGCCAAAATGCTGCCGTAGGATCCCATGTTAAACTTTGGGAATTTTTAGCGGGAAAACTATTCGGGCGATTTTTACAATTTTGAGACGATATATAACGTACCTATGGGCCCAATAACGGAAATAATGGTGAGCGTCATTAGATGAAAACTAAGACAGTAGTAGTGATTTTTCCGATTTTTGGTCCTATCTTTCAATGGTTAAGCGAAATGTGAAAAATTCCTGTGACCTTGACCTTTGACCTAGATTGCCCATCTACAAACTTGGTCTGACGGTAGGCCGTGGCATTATCTATGCAGAAGGAGAAGTCGATATCTCAAACTTTGTAAAAAAAAAAAAAAAATCCAAAGTTGTCAATTTTCAAGGGCCCGTGGCGCGAAAACTTTTCATCCTACATCAAATCTGATGTCAGTAACGAGAAAGACTTTGAGGAGCTGAGTATTTTGACACTAATTGCGGCTCTCTAACTGCAATATTAAGAGAGCTAGAGCGGAAAATGTGTTTTGGACGTATGACGTCATCGTGACCTTGACCTTTGAGTTATATTGCCCATTCACGAACTTGACCTGTCGATTGGCTGTCGGAATGTTTTGGTAAAAGAAGAGAACGATATCTTTAGGCATTCGACAGATAATGCTCCGACAGACAGACAGACAGACAGACAGACAGACAAACCGAACACACCGACATAAGACGAAAATCGTAGATTTTCGTCTTAACAAAGGTCTCGTGTAGCCCGCGTAACAGTATTAGTTTGCCTTAAGTAGAAGGCAGAACAGCCTGCATCGCATCCGCTCCCCTCCCCATCCCTCCTCCAATGGCGTGGGCGCCGCTGCGTTGTTGGTAATCAATTTATTGTTCATGCCATCTTGGCGGACACTGTAATAGGTTACTTGTCAGGATCCTAGTCCAGTGATTCTCTACACTTCTATGTCAGTGTGGTTCGCTACATCAAGCCTCGTATTCCTCAATTCACGCGTATAAGTACTTACGAAAACAAGGTTGTTGTCAAAAGCCAAACCTGAATAGTTATGCATCATTAAGTCAAGTACCAATCTGAACAATGAAGGATCCTTCCGCTGATTTGCTCAAACACAGGTGCCTCAATGGTGGGTGGGTGGGGCGCGAGGGGGGGGGGGGGGGCGGCTTCACACATATGTCACATAAAGAGAGAAGGTAGGAAAAGCATTTTGAAGCCAGAAAACTCAGCCCGAACAACATCGGTCGATTTCGTCAACAAATGCCACGACAATCCTGAAAAGCGGGAGTCACAGGAAGCAGATATACGTACGGTTTCCGTGGGGACAGGCGGATATAGAACTTTTGCAATGATAATGACACGAGGCACCACGCCCGCTGGCGGAAATCTAGTGCGCCGGAAGAGGCTCCTGTCCGGTGAGTTTTGCCCTTCAGATTGCATCATTGTCAGAGGGCGTCAATCTCGCTGCTGTCTTCGCTGCGGTCACCTGGGGCCACATACTCATAGGATGCCGTCTTCCACGAAGGAAACCGAGAGCCTATAGTGTCCCAACTGTATTTTATTATTGCCATGAGTGCACAAATGTCCAAATCTTTAGCCTTCCTTTGTTTATTTAACACCTATTTTGATCTAAATCGCATTTCTCTTTTACCGCCTTGCTTCCATTGTTGAACATCCTGATTTTCTAAGCTAGAAGAGTAAGGTATGTTCAACGGGTTTTCACCAGACCCATAGCACATCGCCTTGGCTCAACGTTCTTTCTCAATTTGTAAAATGCCTTGCATTTAGTGTAAATATTTGTTTCGATGAGTCTCTAAGCAGCAGTTCGGCTTCACTCCCAACATGTAGCAACCCTTTCAAAGACACAAGACTCGCATTGACGCACCCCACCCCCTGTCCGGACGCCCTAGCCATATGAAGCCACAGTTTCATCACCAAACGAATCAAGATCCAAAATAAGACGATATGACTGGCGTGAAGCCTCGAGATGCCAACCGCATCTCGCGTGTTTTTGCGGTAAGGCTGAACTATGGACAGTAAATGGACTGAAACCATCAGTTAAGCTGCGCAGGCGGTTTCGAAACCATTAACTGGCCATCATAAATGTAGCTACAAGTGGAAAAAACCCGCTGGCGATGACATCATACCTCTCCGCGGACACCAAGAAGACACGGCATACATTACCTATAATGTGAAACCAGCATCAGACGTGACGGAATACACTACCCGTCAGATATGTAACAAGGAGCTGATTCAGTGCGAGACTGAGACAGATGTTCTGCATGTGAACTTATACATCCTCGATATTTTGGCTGACACGACGAGCATTACACATACAGATAATCAACCTCGTTGATTCACACAGCGATGTCGTATTTATGAACGTTTAGCACTTGATGTTCCGTATTGGCTTGCTCAGCCCCAAACACATTCGAATAACTCATACGCCACACACGCGGCATAGCTTTCTGTAGCCTGGTTCCGCGGCCCCAACTTCGCTTGTATACTTGTACCAGCTTAGAGTTTCTGAGCTTGGGGTTTGTAGAATTGGCGACGAGCAACAGACAGACGCATGACCAAGCGACCGGCTATATTAGCAAGCGACACCATTGTCTAAAACATGAATATACGTGTTTGAATAATAACATCGGACCTTCATTTCATGGAACCTGTTCTTAAACAGAATAGTTTGGTGCCGCCTGCGAGAACTATTTCTTCTCGCGGATATATCATACCCGGTGACGATGACGTCGTTAAACAAACAGTAAGTAGTTCGGACAATTGCGGAGGAAACGGCGGCCGTGCGATTTGAATGTTATGTTTAACTTCACCGCCTATCGATCACACTATCTGACTATGTCTATATTATAACAGATTGTAAATAAACAAATACTTATATTGGTCCCGTAAGGACATTTATACCGTTTG
The DNA here is from genome assembly GCA_964019135.1 of Arenicola marina. Classification (NCBI taxonomy): domain Eukaryota; kingdom Metazoa; phylum Annelida; class Polychaeta; family Arenicolidae; genus Arenicola; species Arenicola marina. The sequence goes on along the minus strand of OZ025254.1, from coordinate 43,419,266 downwards.
GGCGTGGAACCAGCCAGCCCGATTCTAGGAGACCGCAACAGGGGTTCTCGATTATTGAAGTGCTGCCACCTTGTAGGGTTTCTTGGAGACAGTGGTCGGTATGTATTCTGCAATTGAAACTTCGGAAAATACCAAGGAGTAGCTCCGGTTATATTTCCATTTCCCCGAAGGCTGGCCAGTCAGCCGGTGGGCGTCACGTGGGCGAAAACACTTTCACGGGCAGGCGGCAGTTCGTCTTGCTTCCTTAAGTCCTAGTTGAGACCGGATATGAATGTCCTAATCAGCCGCCATGTCTAATTGTATTTATTAGGAGCGTCTAGACCAACGCCATGTTTGGTGAACGCCGTGTCGCCGTGTCGAAACAGGCCATCTGGGGCCCTAAGTGTGGTCACCATATAAGGCAAAGCAAAGTCCATAAAAGCTTAGCTGTGAGCCAATATGCGGTTCCATTAACTCTGCTGTGCGAATGGGCCTGCTACTCGTATATTGTCTGGTGAAGTTCACTAAGTGATAATTATATTGAGGGGATTTTTGTCCTGTTTAATGGAATCAGCATTGTAACACAATACAGTTTATTGCGTACTTTGGCTGGCCTCCAGCCCTGGCACGATTAATTAATACAAAAAATAAAGAAAGACACAGCCACCAAAAAAAAAACATCGCGCTAAATTGGAGATAACGCCTCTTGCCTTCTCTTCCTCAAGGCAGCGACGATAAATTTACATAGTCCGTATAATGTCTTCTCGTTTTCGCTGCTCATCAATTGCACAAAACTGTCTATTGATGGATAATTATAATAAACGGCGCTAATATACTTTTGTCGAAGATCGTCGTATAAATGACATATAAGTAGAACATGGATTTGAGACTCGACTTCATCATCACAGATTCCCTGACAATACGGACAGAGTATCTCCTCTAAGGGCATGTTTAAAAGTCTACCTTTTTCTATCATAAAATCATGGTTACCACATCTGAATTTACTATAAGTCTTTCTTAGTCGTTCACTCTTAATTACTGTTAAATATCGTTGCAGGTTTAATCAGTTCGTACACAAGCCCAAATTTGCTATTTTCACATACGTCCTTATACCATATTTGTGAGTGGATATCCTTCATTCGTTGTGACACTTCTTGAATAAAAAAGCTCGCGTCACCTACTTGCTGGCTAAGCCTGATTCGACGTTGATTTGCCAACTCCCAGAATGTCTTCATAAAAAAACTTAACCTGACGTGCTTGATCTGCCCTATGCTTCTGTGTGGCTCTCCATATCATCTTAGGGGTGAAATGCATTCCTAAGTAATTATACATCGGTACACATTGTATATGTCGACCATCGAACAACCATCTTTCGTTCTCTTTCAGACACCCACCGCATTGTAAGTACACCTATACATTCACATCCTAGAAATTGTGAAATATCTGATGCCGATATTTGGACTAGCTGACATGTATAAATTCACGGATATTTTGTAATGAGATCTATAGTAATCATGCACATTTTTATGATCTATTTTGAGTGTTCTATTGCCAAGGTCATAATGTTGGCATCCATTCCGTTCATTGGTTTATTATTCTATTCAAGTAAATTAATATGTTGATACCAGCTACAATAGATTTGTTTGTAGCTGAAAACACACGTTTACACCACTGTGTCCTGTTGCGACAGGATGCTGGGCACCACCATGCGGACGAAATTGGTTCCACACGTGTTACACATGTCATTTGTAGACGCGATAAGAATAAAATGCAAATTAGCCGTTGAATTGCAAATACGTAATTTTCGTAATTTTCTTAAAAACTTACGATCCTGGGCCACATCTTTGGTTTGAAGTAGGTGTCACTCCACCGGCTTCTGAAGTCACGAAACCATTCCCCGTCGTTATAAGTATTTAAGAGTCGCTAAAACTTCAGATCTATTGATGCAATATATGTTCGGTTGGTTGGGGTTTGCTGGTGGGGTAATCGATGGCAACATAATGTGTGACAAGCTCCCCGCACGGTGGTGCTACGCAAGCTCCGCTTTTACTGCCGCCGTCGGATGGGGGCAAATTTCAAGAAAACCGGTCAAACCAGCTGTAATTTCTTACAACATTGTCAAGAATTAACCATAAAAGTAACAAACGAGCGTATTTAATACAGCAACATATATGTTATCAAGGTCGACGTCAAGTCATTACGGTCGCCATCTGTATCGGGGTCGCGATAGCCTACTCAAACCGGGTACTGGGACCGAGCCACCAAAACAAGTGCATTATCGCTCTACCGGAAGTGTGCCATCTGCTCTTGTCTCCATGGTGATGGTTTAACATTGACCATTTGTGCCACGTCGTCTGCCAGTAATAACCGTGGATAAAACAGATATCACGGCAGTGGTGGAATGGTTATTGTTGCGATAAATAAATTGTTTTATAGTGCTGTCCCGCCATTTGGTGTTGCCCTGAGCACAACTCTTGAACGGGCTCGTTAATTAGCTTGTATCCATGGCAACATTACAAAAAAATACCCGGATTGTATCCCATAAACCTCTTTCGCCTTCCGGTCACAGCCGCCGTCGTGGCGGAATCGCTGACTCCAAGCGACAATGGCTTCAAACGGCCCCGGCCATCCACCATACATTGCTTTATGTGGCCTTAAGCTATTGACTAACCGACTTAATGGGAGTATCTTCAACTAATGGTGAAGTATTTTTCCTGACAGTATAAAATAAGAAGCATAATATAACAAGGTACTTTTATTGACTAGACATCAACTGCATGCGTCCGTGGCCGCGAACCGATGGCAGTTAATGAAAAGGGTTGCTACAGATTGACCAGGGGCCAATAAAATGGATAACGCTATGCAAAACTCGGGCTATTATATACTATTATTACGTTTAAATTGAAATTTAAGTTTACCTCACATAGGTGATGGACGTTGACATATATCCTTGCCTCTTTGGTTTAGCTTCCACATGCTTCTTTCTTCTCAGCATATGTCAGCATATCGTGACACGAAACGTGGCATTTGCAGCTGGGTTTGCCGTTTAAATCTATCCGTATGTGCATGACGTCTTGCTTCATTGTTCTGCGCATGTCGCATGGCAACGATTGACTATTGAGGGGGCCGCAGGGCGGTTTGGGTCAGATTACACGATTTTAGCCGCATTTAGATTTAATACTATTGCCGATACCATGCATCGGCTACGATCTGTGATGCGGAATCGTTCATACTCTTCATGGGGCGTGCAACACATTGCAAAGCACCTGGTGAGCTATGTTGTAGCTGAATGTCGAAATAGTGTTGGCATATTTATAAAAGCACCGTTTTGCGTCGGTTCCGTCTCCCTTCGGTATCGTCACCGCGCCGCGTACTGCATCCAGCGAGCGTCGACACTTAAATAGGGTACACAATAGGGCCAATCTCACAGCAGGTAGACCGAACAATGGCAACTGTAACACCTCCGCACCTTATAATGTTCAGAGAGGGAGCAATGTGAGATGAAAGCTAGACCCGTTGTGCTGAGCTCACGTGGGTGTCATTCATCTGTCTTATCTTGCCCGGAGATTCTGTTGTTCTGGCTCTCTCTATTCTCTATAACCCAAGGTCACCGAGTGCGAAGAGGGAGAGATGTACAGGTAACTTCAAGCGAAATATGATAAAGGTGTTACTTCAGAACGCAGCGCAAATTCCCGCCAACCGTCTGCACCAATTCATGGTCAGCTTAAGTACTCCTTCGCTTAAGTCACCGACCAGGGCATTAGCTATTTTAAGGTAAACTACGGTCTGGAAACCCGTCGTGATGCGTGCTCAGAGAAAGGCGGTCACGGACTGTCAAACGTTTTCAAATGAAACGCGAAATACATTTGTGTTACGACTCCGCTGATAATACTGATAAGTGTTGGTTTCACAAAGTTGTTTAGCTAAAATTTAAATTTGCTGATGAAAGATACACAAGTAAAAGAATGTACTTAAAAATGGGAGTTTGCAGTTTTTATTCCACGAAATAAATATAAATCTTTTCGTCAAAGTAGCACAACAGATGTTCACGGGTTTATTTGCTTAAACATCAGCATCACGTTTGATGACGTAATCGAAAAATAGCATCGCCGTCTAAAAGTTCCTGAGTAGCGAATTGTCAAAACAACAAAGCTGAACACATAGTCGCTGCTAAGCAGGCGCATGTTCTTCCGGATGTTAGACATTACATTAATCACCAGTGTCTCCATTATTGCACAGACCATGTTATTTCAAATGTTGTCACGGTGGTATTTTAGGCCATAGGCCATCGGCTACAAAATTCGAATTATGCTTGTTTAAAGAAGCCTGGAGTATTTGTATATTTGCCAATAGCTCAAAGATGTCTAGATTGAGTGCATGGTTTGATATGCCTCCAGTGCTTCCAGTCTGCAAATCCTCCCCGGCCGCCGTCGTTACCGAAGATTTATTGCCTCGCCTTTTTAAATAACATACTTAACTTCATGTAATGACATATCTACTTCAGACCCTTTTACAAACTCCCAGAATCTCATCAATATTGAGTCCCGCCTCTCAGCGCTCTCCGCGTTTTTCCGTGTTACGTTACGGACGAATTACGAGGATGCTTTGCGAATGGTACGCTTGCACTAAATAAATTTTGTTACGTTATATGCATTGAAACTTGCGGCACGGGGGCGGGGACTCTGAACAAAATTGCCAGTGGGGATCCACCACAAATTGCGATCGCGGGTTCCTCAGATAGCGTTCTTCCTCAACATGGGAGGGGGCGTCCACCCCTCAGATGGCATAAATTTCGGATTAAAAGACGCATTGCTCGTCGAAAGAGAGGCGGGGGGGGGGGGGGGGGCGGGCGCTTGGGGTTGCGATGCACATCTAATTTAGTACATGTTTGCATGTTCAGAACTTTTGCGGCGCTTGCTCCCGGAGGAAATTAGAGAATTGACCTGTCAACCACGCGGTAATATAATAATAAAGACGTTAAAAATTGACGGTGTTCTGCTTCATTTCTGTGAGTGCACCATCATGTTCGTTTAATGTTAACCTGGTAAGGTTCGCTCGTAATATTCGCAAAAAACATTCCCTGGATATTAAGAAAACTTTCCTGAAAAAACATTTCTGGAATGTTTTTTGGTAATATTCCCGTAACATTGGCGGAATATCCGAAGAATGTTCAGAGAATATTATTTTGTTACCCGGGGGGGGGGGGCACTGTGAAAAAGTTACCACGGTAGGGGGGGCATATAGCGGTTTAAAGGGAATAAATTGAGCGCTGTCTCCATGGAACTACGACATATAGAGGGTGAGCGAAAAAAACAAACTTCCGAGTGGGTTTTGGCGGTAACAGGACCCGACCAAGCGGATTTTAGAGGTGAAATGTGGGGGCGGGGGGGGGACCCCCCCCCCTTTCAAATAAAAAAACAGTCATGTATTAAGTACCCCCCCCCCCCCCCACTCCCCCCCCCCCCGCCCGGGGGCTTCCTGTGGCGACAGCGGCTGATTGACGATTGATATTAAATGGATATAAAACATATACATCATAATTTTGAGACTTTTAATCTTGGTTCTAAGATGTAAAAAATCTAAGATGGCTCATGTAAGTATGCTGCCTTAAAGCAGACATCTCACGGTCCACCTCTGTCTCTGCACAATCAGGATCTAGACAGTGAACAGAAAAATGAGTCGTCGTACGTGTGTATTCTGTGTCAGAGCAGGTGCGTGGTTGGTGATGGGAAGGGGGTGGGGGCGGGACGCTGAGCGGCGGGTCACTATATAATGATGGGAGTCAGGGAGTGAACGGCTCTAAAGGTAAAGTGTCATTACGCCGCTTCTCAGCCATTTGGCTAAGATCAAAGTGTAGTTCTGTGCCTAACAGTCTCATTTTTTCCATCTACAACAGGCCGAGAGAGATCCCGCCATTGGACGGCTTCTCCATCGACGACCAGCACGTCCCCGTGACACCGGCTGACACCGAGAGGACCGCCCCGAGCGTCTGGCTAACCATCCGAGGCTGGCCGATGGCGGAGTCGATGTCCGCCATGGCCAAGCTGGGTGAGCCAGGCCGCGGCTTCACCGCCAAGGCGTGGCCCAGTACCCGGTGGACCACCGGGGAACTGACACTACTGATCCGGCCCACCACTCCCATCCCCGAGCGCCTGTCCGTGACCATCTCGGGCAGGCGAGTGCGACAGGTGGTCTACCTGCACCACCGGGGAATGGTGAGGGTGTGCTGGAAATGCAGACAGCCGGGACACGTTCGAGTCGAGTGCTCGGAGACGACCCGGGCGTCCCTTGACGTAGGCGTCTCGGGTCAACCCCGGGAAGCCACAAGCCAGCCCCCAGAGTCTAGCGACTTTGGGGACTATAGTGTCACCACCGAGGTCGATCCCAGCGACCTCGGCTGCACCGACGGGCCACCACGTGCAGGGGACCACCCGGCCGAGACGGCAGGGAGGCCCCCGAAGGCGGAGGCCGAGCGGCAGGGGAGGCAGCCCTCGCCACCCCGGACTCCACGGTCGAGATCAGTGCCGTATGACCTCGCCGCCGAAACTCCGCGACGGAGGGGACGGCGTCTCCTCCCTGCGCCCCCTGCAGCAGAGGAGACCCCCCCCCCCCACCCACACCCAAGTCCAGGAAGAGACTAGCGATCAGTCCCCTAGAGGGGTACCTTCCCGCCACGTACAACCCTTCCTACTTACCTCCGCAAAGAGAGTCCTGATACAGGCAAAACTATGGGGCGCCACGTGTTACCCCCTCCATTTCGTTGACGAAAGTTGATTTCGTCGACGAAATAACAATTCCGTCGACGAAACAGCAATTACGTCGACGAAATACAACTTTCGTCGACGAAACTGCAATACGTAAGACGAAATACAACTTTCATCGACGAAATGCAAATTTCGTCTTGATCCAATTAATTTTGTCCGGTGATAGCTACAACACGGAACAACCCCACAAAGCGCGGAAACCGGATCTTCTGCCTACAAACACCGAATGACACGGAGCATGGTGAGTGTATCTATAGGACTTATGCCGGAAATATTTTGCTCAACGTTCTATATTTTAATTATTTGCAACGAAAGTTGCATTTCGTCGACGAAATGAAGGGGGTAACACTTGGCGCCCCATACAAAACACGTACTCAGTTTACCCACAGTGTCTCCCTCTTAAGCCACTGCAGTCTTAGTAACGCCTCTTTTCTCAGTTTAGTAAAATCGTAAAACCCTAGACACGTTTAACTTTCTAGTGTAAACCCGCCACTATGATTATGTTCAACGCGTATAGCCAGTCGTCTCAGCCCGGCTATGTTCAGGTAATATCACTAGTGGTATTGTTTGTACCCAAAAACAATTCCCATTACTTGAGGATACAAGAACGAGCTTTCTTGGAAACGATCCCAGGTAGCGACGGTAGTTGCGGGGGATTTGCAGATTGGAAATTGCTACTGGAAGCACTGCCAGAACTAATTCTTAAATCTGGACATTACTTCTGAGTCAATAATGCGCTTCCGCCTCTATCTGAAAAATACTCTGAAACAAACAGCGGATACCTAGACTTAATATTAACTGAGTTATTCCAGAAAACATGTTTCGTGACCTTGATCTTTCTGTGACTTTGCTCTCGAAAAACTATTCTGCGGATATGCACAACTTGAACACCGTATACAAGATACCGATGTGCCTAATAAGAGGAGCATTTTTTAGCGCGAATAAATGAAACTGAACGTTATAGCGATCTTCCCGATCTTCCGGAATTTCAGACAATTCCTGTGAACTTGAACTTTGACCTACATCGCCCATCTACGAATCTGGTGATGGCCATTCCGTAGCTATTAGTGCATTTGGAAGTAGATATTTTAAGCATTCGAGAGATAATGCGTTTCGTTACAGACAGACAAACAGACACACAGACATGAAAACAGAACACACCGAAATAAGACATAACAAGTGACAGACTCACCATTATCCTCAGCACTAGCGGCGAACACACACAGTGCGGTTCTCTAGACGACGAAGCAGTGGAGAAGAACAGACCAGGGCGACACGCGCCTCAGATACCTAGGTTGCGGAAGCGGCCGATAGGGGACTGCGATATTGATGCCATCGGGAGTCTCCAATAACGTCATAGGGCGGTGACTTGTCAGACGGCTCGACTTAACCCACACCTCGGCGGGGTCAAACCAAGTCTTATATTACGGTGAGAAGAACTCCGCGGCCCCCGACAACGGGGCAGCACCCTGTCGCCCAGGGAGACTGAGTACTGTGACCATGTTTGGAACCAATCTCCACCGCATGGCGGCACCCAGCACACTGTCGCCCGGGGAGACAGAGTGGTGTGACCTCGTGTGGTACCAATCTCCACCGCATGGCGGCACCCAGCACACTGTCGCCCGGGGAGACAGAGTGGTGTGACCTCGTGTGGTACCAATCTCCACCGCATGGCGGCACCCAGCACACTGTCGCCCGGGGAGACAGAGTGGTGTGACCTCGTGTGGTACCAATCTCCACCGCATGGCGGCACCCAGCGCACTGTCGCCCGGGGAGACAGAGTGGTGTGACCGCGTGTGGTACCAATCTCCACCCGCAAGGTGGCTCCCAGCACCCTGTCCCACCTGAGACAGAGTGGTGTAAACACGCTGGTGGCAAGTTCAAGATGTCTTGAAAAGGGTCAAAGCAATTATTAATTATGAGAATCATGCTAGTGTTTGTTGCTTAATGTGCTTATGGTTAATGATTTCAGGTGGTGCTTTCTGAAAGTATTGTTCTGCTGTTTTGACCTATCGCGGCGAAAAAGAAGCCTAAAAGTGTGTAGATAATGATGAAGCTTTACCCCGAATGTTATTCGAATGAAGATTTTGCTGGGATTGATATCATTTACAGAGGGCGTCTACTCTAATATATTGTCTTACTAATGGAAAGTTTATCCGATGTACAATAGACATTGCCATACCCACACTTAATTTGACCAGGGAAGGTAGGCGGACCTAGATCGATCCATTCCGACAGCAAAGTAAATTGGACGACGTCTAGACTTTTGCAGCTGTGTTTGGCGGCCACACTTTTAGGTTTTCAACCTTTTCTTTGCCCTGCTGAACGCCATAAATAAGTTCGCCTTACATGGGGCTCATTGTCTGGACGCTCCTAATGGAGTGTGTTGAGATCTGGCGGCTGACTAAGACATTCATCTCAGGTCTGTAATGGACCCGGCGATGACTTACGAAGGCAAGATGAACAGCCAAGGGAACGTCAAACACAGTCGTTTCCGCTAACATGTGGACAAACCCCGCTGCCCCCGTCTCTACCCGCTAGCAGCATGGATTTTCCTATAACTTCACATATGTTTTCCGAAATTTCAATTGCGAAAACCAAAGTGTTCATAAAGACGACAGGGCCAGTCAAACGAAGTTCTTGGAAACGAGCAATAAATGATGCCATATCACACCCGATATAAACAGATGGTTTTGTTGGGCAGCGATGGGCCGCGGGTCACTATATTGATGGGAGTCTGGGAGTCTGCAGAAGGGTCTGAAGTGAATATGTCCTTACATGAGGTTAGAAACACAAGGCACAATCCCAGGTAGCGACGGTAGCCGCGGGGGATTTGCAGATTGGACATGCTACTGGAAGCACTGCAAGAACTAATTCTTGAACTAAATCTAGAAATGAATTCCACATTGCACTGTGCGGCTATAAGGAGAATACATATTCCTGGTTAATGAATCATACCACGTTTATATCGAAGAAACTTCGATATAATATAATCGTTGACAATATTTAAACATGCAGCCTCCTGTTTTAACTTGTTTTTTGTTGTTGAAACCGCTTATTTAAATATGTCAATGTCCGGTTTGATCTTGACCTAGATATCGATGTCCACTTGAACCAAGACGATCGACCTGTCTGGGTGAGTAGCGACCTCTCAATATTCATGTCGTCTGCGGGGAAAATGATATATTCAGACTCGAAATTGAAATAACAAAATGCCAGGTCTCTCCACCATCTTGTCTATGGTTCATACCCCCCCCCTCCCCCTCCCCACCCCCCAACGCCATCGGTTCATCAACGTCGAGCAGCCCTCTATTGAGCAGGATGACCCGTGTGAAAAAATCGTAAACGAATGGTAAATTTCCTTGGTATGTCATGCATTTTATCCGGTGACAGGTATTATCATTGTATACCACCCCTCGCTGTCACCTTGCCGTTCCTTCGCGGGGGCAGACCGCTCCTTCGCTGTCACAACGCTGTTCCTTCGCTGTCACCATGCCGTTACCCGCCCGTCAACATGCCGCTCCTCACTGCCACCATGCCGTTTCTTCGCTGTCACCATGCCGTTCCTTGCTATCACCATGCCGATCCTCGCCGTCAATATGCCGCTCCTCACTGCCACCATGCCGTTCCTTCACTGTCACCATGCCGCTCCTCACTGTCACCATGCCGTTCTTTTGCTGTCACGATGGCGATCCTTGCTGTCACCATGCCGTTCTTTTGCTGTCACCATGCCGCTCCTCGCTGTCACCATGCCGCTCGTCGCTGTCACCATGCCGCTCCTCGCTGTCACCATGCCGCTCTTCGCTGTCACCATGCCGCCCCTTGCTGTCACCATGCCGTTACCCGCCCGTCAACATGCCGCTCCTCACTGCCACCATGCCGTTTCTGCGCTGTCACCATGCCGTTCCTTGCTGTCACCATGCCGATCCTCGCCGTCAATATGCCGCTCCTCACTGCCACCATGCCGTTTCTGCGCTGTCACCATGCCGTTCCTTGCTATCACCATGCCGATCCTCGCCGTCAATATGCCGCTCCTCACTGCCACCATGCCGTTCCTTCACTGTCACCATGCCGCTCCTCACTGTCACCATGCCGTTCTTTTGCTGTCACGATGGCGATCCTTGCTGTCACCATGCCGTTCTTTTGCTGTCACCATGCCGCTCCTCGCTGTCACCATGCCGCTCGTCGCTGTCACCATGCCGCTCCTCGCTGTCACCATGCCGCTCTTCGCTGTCACCATGCCGCCCCTTGCTGTCACCATGCCGTTACCCGCCCGTCAACATGCCGCTCCTCACTGCCACCATGCCGTTTCTGCGCTGTCACCATGCCGTTCCTTGCTGTCACCATGCCGATCCTCGCCGTCAATATGCCGCTCCTCACTGCCACCATGCCGTTTCTGCGCTGTCACCATGCCGTTCCTTGCTGTCACCATGCCGATCCTCGCCGTCAATATGCCGCTCATCACTGCTACAATGCCGTTCCTTCACTGTCACCATGCCGCTCCTCACTGTCACCATGCCGTTCTTTCGCTGTCACGATGGCGATCCTTGCTGTCACCATGCCGCTCGTCGCTGTCACCAGGCCGCTCCTCGCTGTCACCATGCCGCTGCTCGCTGTCACTATGCCGCTCCTCGCTCTCACCATGCCGCTCCTGGCTGTCACCATGCCGCTCTTCGCTGTCACCCTGCCGCGTGCCGCTGTCACCCATGCCGCTCCTCGCTGTCACCATGCCGCTCCTCACTGTCACCATGCCGTTCTTTTGCTGTCACGATGGCGATCCTTGCTGTCACCATGCCGATCCTCGCTGTCACCATGCTGCTCCTCGCTGTCACCATGCCGCTCGTCGCTGTCACCATGCCGCTCTTCGCTGTCACCATGCCGCGGCTTGCTGTCACCATGCCGCTCCTCGCTCTCACCATGCCGCTCCTCGCTGTCACCATGCCGCTCCTCGCTGTCACCATGCCGCTCCTCGCTGTCACCATGCCGCTCCTCGCTGTCACCATGCCGCTCCTCGCTGTCACCATGCCGCTCTTCGCTGTCACCATGCCGCGCGCCGCTGTCACCAAGATGATATGCTTCTCGGTGGATCTCATTTTTATTCCAGTCGACTGCTGACATAGATACGTGATTCCCCACCCACCCACCCACTCCCCGTACCCGGGAGCCCCGTGTGTGAGGGTTTATTGGATCCCTCAGTTTTCTCTATTCTGCCTAGGTTTATCGCCGGACGAGCCAATTAATCACCTGAATGCTACAGACGATGTGACTGACATGATACTTCGTGATACAAATTAAATGATGTAACTCGCGCAATGTGAGAGTTTCTTTAATGCGAGGATTAGCCGCTGAAATGAACACTGCGTGGAATTAATCAAAGAGTTGAGCCATATCACAGTCATATATAACCATGTTACGTGATCCATTTCCCTCTTTCACCCTACAAGTGGAAGGACTCAGTCGGGTATACATAATCCGCCTTCACATTAATGGTATTCACACAAACCGATGCTTGTACGAGGCTGCACAAATTATTATTCAGGGCTAAAATGGTTTGTCCATTATGACACATGAGCTACAACATGCCAGCAGGACATGCCAGCGGGACAAGCCAGCAGGACATGCCAGCAGGAACATGCCAGAGGGACATGCCAGCGGGACATGCCAGCGGGACATGCCAGCGAATCATGCCAGCGAGTCATGCCAGCAGGAACATGCCAGCAGGGACATTCCAGAAGGGCATGCCAGCGGCACATGCCAGCAGGACATGCCAGCGAGTCATGCCAGCAGGAACATGCCAGAAGGGACATGCCAGCAGGACATGCCAGCAGGACATGCCAGCAGGACATGTCAGCGGGACATGCCAGCAGGACATGCCAGCAGGAACATGCCAGCAGGGACATGCCAGCAGGACATGCCAGCGGAACATGCCAGCAGGACATGCCAGCGAGTCATGCCAGCGAGTCATGTCAGCGGGACATGCCAGCAGGACATGCCAGCGGGACATGCCAGCAGGACATGCCAGGGAGTCATGCCAGCGGGACATGCCAGCGGGACACGCCAGCGGGACATGCCAGCGGGACATGCCAGCGAGTCATGCCAGCGGGACATGCCAGCAGGACAAGCCAGGAGGGACATGCCACCAGGGACATGCCAGCGGGACATGCCAGCGGGACATGCCAGCGGGACATGCCAGCGAGTCATGCCAGCAGGACATGCCAGCGATTCATGCCAGCGGAACATACCAGCGAGTCATGCCAGCGGGACATGCCAGCAGGAACATGCCAGCAGGGACATGCCAGCGGGACATGCCAGCGGGACATGCCAGCAGGACCTGCCAGCGAGTCATGCCAGCGGGAGATGCCAGCGAGTCATGCCAGCGGGACATGCCAGCAGGGACATGCCAGCGGGACATGTCAGCGGGACATGCCAGCAGGACATGCCAGCAGGGACATGCCAGCAGGGACATGCCAGCGGGACATGCCAGCGGGACATGCCAGCAGGACATGCCAGCGAGTCATGCCAGCAGGAACATGCCAGCAGGGACATGCCAGCAGAACATGCCAGCGGGACAAGCCAGCAGGACATGCCAGCGGGACATGCCAGCAGGAACATGCCAGCAGGACATTCCAGCAGGACATGCCAGCGAGTCATGTCAGCGGGACATGCCAGCGAGTCATGCCAGCAGGACATGCTAGCAGGGAAATGCCATCAGGGACATGCTAGCGGGACATGCCAGCAGGACATGCCAGCAGGACATGCCAGCAGGGAAATGCCATCAGGGACATGCCAGCAGGACATGCCAGCGGGACATGCCATCAGGGACATGCCAGCGGGACATACCAGCAGGGACATGCCAGCAGGACATGCCAGCGGGACAAGCCAGGAGGGACATGCCATCAGGGGCATGCCATCAGGGACTTGCCAGCAGGGACATGCCATCAGGGACTTGCCAGCAGGGACATGCCAGCGGGACATGCCAGCAGGACATGCCAGCGGAATATGCCAGCAGGACATGCCAGCAGGACATGCCAGCGGAATATGCCAGCAGGACATGCCAGCAGGTACATGCCAGCAGGGAGGGTCTTTAGGCTTTCAGATGGCCAGAGCACTCAAGGCGAGCGCTCTAACCCACTGAGCTACGGGGCCCTCCATCATTGTTTTCACTGGTTGCAGATTGCCTGTTGGGACTGCGGTGCCTGGGAGGTGTCACCTCGTACAATGTCACCAATGTGACGTGGGCTGAATCGGAAGCTCGCATCGCGATTGCATCAGGTTAAAACTATTTACGAGACATGCGTATTTATCATATCGATAAATGGAGATTGCCATACATTAATTTGTAAAATGTGTAAGCAAATATGACAAAAACTGAAGACAGCTATGTGATATCATTAAATGTATTATTGCCAATAACGGAACACGCAGAATTGATGATGCGCATGCCACAGACACCTCACTGTCTGGGTCTATGTTCACCAACCATACACGCAGGCTCACAGCGATAAGTCAAACATTAGGAGTCAACCCAACAACAAAGCATTTTCTTTCGTATAAGGAACAAATGACAGAAAATTACATTTCTCTAAGGGAGAAAGCAACAAAATGATTATGTCCGTCTTAATTGTAAGGCACAAATCAAGGACCATGTGACCATTCACAAAAAACGAAAATGTCTTCATTTAAGGAACGAATCCCCCAAGAATGCTTTTCAATTAGAATTTGTTTGTAGAGTTAGAAAACATCTAAGCTAAAAAAGGAAACAATGAATTACTGGAAGAAAAACAAAATATATGTATTCGTATTCTTCGTGGTTTCGTCAATTGAGTCGCATTGTTTTTAACCTGTTTTGTGACATTGTAATCCAGTGACAGGTTGTAAAAAATCAGAAATATATAATGACATTTTAACATTGTGGCAGAAGATACTAACTTAATTTTGTTCACTAATTACAAGGTTCCCAGTATTACCATATATACTATCATATATGCCCCTTATTTTATATAGGCATATTTACTTTAATGTAGATTTATGCATATGTATTGCATACTGGTATGATCATAGATTGAAAGACATAGCGATTGATAACTTCCTCAACTGTTTGTGCAAATGAGGAGATCTCTGAATAGCAGTTCTAGTGCAGTGTTGATGTGTGTTAGATAGGCAACTTTAATAATGATCGATAGCTCAATACTATCCTTGGTGACACGTAGTTCTTTCTCATGTGTTTGCCATTTCTTTTATTGAGTAACATGTTACACATTTTTCAGACACTTCTAATGACTTTTGGTTTTTGCCTGTAACGTGTGAATTGTCTGAAGTAAACAGTGTGAAGCAAACAACCCGACGGGACAAACTTGTTGGAGTTTGCAGCGTTTCGCTAAATCAAGAATGCGGAGTGTGAACTGCTTATTGTTATATTCAGATTATATAAAAAATCTGAGTAAACAGTATACATGCCACAACATATATAGTCTGCAAAGTAACATAGGCGATGTTGTTTCAATTGAAGTACACCTGTCCCCCCATCATCGATGCTTACCAAGGGTCACACTTATTGGGATTTTTACTCGAACCAGATCTAATTTTTTCAGTCTGGTTTTCTTTAGGTTTTTTATGTGTAGGTTTTGGCATTTGACGTATTTGCACCTGTTATCACATCGCCTGTGCCATGTTCCTCGCTATCCTGTAGGACCCGAGACACAAGTTTACAATTCTGAAATTCACGTAGGTAGCGCCTCCGCTATTGTTACTGTGTGTTCTGCTAGATCAGCCCCAGCGGCCTACGCCCATATGATTGTGTGTGTGCGGGCTATATGTTTTTCTTCGCCACGACTATGGCATCACACATAAAACATAGCTCCTCGCGTTCTTGATCCTTAACATTATCATATGTCACATATATTAACACATAAGGGCTTAATTGGGCAAAACAACCTTCCGGGCGATGAAGGATTAAGGAATGAAACATGCCTAAGATTCGTTGCCCAGGCCCGGATATGAACCCAGGACTAATACAGTTTGATCTGACTTGTGCGCTAATCATTACCAGCTGGGAGACCCCACCTATGACGATTTATAATTAAGCAGAAAATATGTATCACTCACCACGTTGGACAGCAGAGAAATCCTAAGCGTGTGTTATATCATCAGCAATTTGTGAGAAAAGCGTCATTTCCCTGTCCCCAGCAAGTGAAATATCTTACTAAATGTTAGCATTGAGACAAAACAGTTTGTGCCATATCCTTCATATGAGGTAGGGGCGAGCTAATTAGCCTGCACGATATAAAGGCATTGGGTTATTGCCCCTTGGTTGTAAAGAAAAATGGAATCATGAGTTGCACATAAACACCCATACATACCCGGAGACGCAGCCAACGGCAGATTAAATCACTGTCGATTCCAAAAGTCGCAAGCGGGAATGTACATTGTAAAGACAGACCTATCACATGGAAAGAACGTTTACCAATTGTTCCAAGAGAACCGAAAGTCGAAATGTTTGTACATTTCAGTAATGGGACCAGCAAGATATGACATTAAAGTACTGCTATGACGTCATTCTATTGTCTAAACTGTACATTATTTTTCACGAATGTACTGTTTTAGCGAGCCGATAAATTGCGATTGACTCAAGGAGACCAAACAATTTTTCTGTTGAACAATCGTCCCTCTGTTACGAAATCGACCATCGCAGTCAATGCCAATCATGAGCAATAAACATGTTATATGCGAAATGCGAAACACGACTTCGTTCATGCGATCTGAAGATGAACTAAACTGACTTCTGGCTGCAGCGTCCGACGTTCTTCCATGTCAGGGCGAACCACTGTTTCAGCTTAGCTCACGTATAACTCAAGTTTACCATTGCTACAACAATACATTTCATGGGTTCTCAGATTGAATATGGTGAGCTATTTTATTAGTTTCGGAAGCGAGAGATGCAATGTACATCTTCAACGAACTCTTATTCACGCTACATTCACCAGATGAGGCTCACCGAGCGTGCTTTAAGTCAGAGAATACCCGTGTAACAGTTCATTCTTAAAAAGATATGTACTCGGCTTGCGCCTTTTTCAAAAATGTACTGTTACATGGGCATTCTCCTTACCATAATGACCAATCGCTCACAACATCCATTTCATTAGGATCTCACAACTTCTCGCCTACGCCTCGAAGTTCTGTGATCCCAATACGGACGGGCAACTCCTTATATAATACTTAAACTTGCATATCGAGTTCTTTCCCCCAAAAACTAAGCCCAGGCGAATTTTTTATCAAAATTTGATAAATTTCATTCTATAAATTCATAAGCTTGATAAACATCGCCGTTTCGGCTGTAAGATGGCAAACGTGTCTATCCCGGGACACCACAGAACTCTGTCGCGACACTGCTACTTATACTAAAGCATCGCGAAGCACACAAACTGATGACGTTTACCACTAAAATGAAAACTTGATATCACTGGCAGGCTAACAGACACTAATTGGCAGTCTGGCATGGGTGGAGTATAGACAAAAGAAATCTTGAACGATTCAAGGACTGATTCTTATTTGTATTTTGACCTCTAGTTTTGGTAGGAAATAACTCGATATGCAACTTTAACACTGTCGTAGTGAGATGAAGTTCAATAACAGATTTGCTTTGGTCACAGTAATGCCTCTCGTTCGCGAGGGCGGGCGCTGGCAAACACAGTAAAATATAACAGTGGCGGCCAGTTTATTCCTCGGCCTCGGGCGGATAATGAAAACGGGGCGGGCTGCTACAGCTTGATGTCGGGCCAATAAAATTGCCTAACGATTTGCCAACTCGCTCTATTGATAATGACGAATTTTACGGGGATAAAGCGCATTATAGGAACACAAAATGGTCTTCGGGTAACTCAAGTTACTGGCTGAGATATGCGAAGGTTACTACCAATTATACCACAACAGTAAAGAAGGATTGCCGAAGGCGGTTAATGGAAATGCCATGCAAATAATGCCATGAAAAAACGCCATGCAAATCTGGCGCTATTACTATTACTACGAGTTAGGAAACCTCGGTCTCGTTTTTGGTGGTGATGCAACACTTCACATAATATTGGTTGCTAGATTTGTTACATTATCAATACACTTTGTGTTTTACTTTTACATTATCAGATGTCTGCCTGACGCCGACTGCTGGTGCCTAGGCCCTGGGACACCCAGCTTGGGGCCGAGTGCTCTCGGCTCGCTTTAGTCGTATCTATAGCATGTCGACTGCTCCTCGACGACCAATAAACCGAGCTCTGCTTGCCATAGATACCGTTGTTCCCGGCCTCCAGGATCGTGTGCCATGTGTATTGGCCAAACCCTTCTGGACAAAACTAACGGTAAGCAATGTCTTCATCTGCCTTAATTCGAGAGCTTATGCTTTTTCCGTCGGTAGGGGGAACAACTGCGGACATCATCACCTGCCTGCTGATCACGTTATCGCGGAAATCCTTACTATTCTTCGTTTCGTCCATTTCCCGTCCAGACCGGTTTGCGAGCGGGGAACGTTGAGAGGAAAAGTTGTTTTGGCTAAGGGTGCGGTGTATTTTTCCCAACTAGCCTTGTTTCATCCATAATCAATGGAAGCATTGGTACTGGATTGGCAGATTTTTATTGACTCAGTTTACGAGTGGCTTTGCATGACAAAAATAAAAATTCCACTGTAGGACATTGACGTCATTGATAATTATCACCAGTTACAGGCCGTGGTGGCGCCGCGGCCGAAGAAAAAATTCACGAATCACAACATCTGTACTACTACTACTGTCTGTAGTGGTGCTGGTTAACTAGTACTGTTGTCTGTAGTGGTGCTGGTTAACTAGCACTGTTGTCTGTAGTAATGCTGGTTAACTAGCATTGTTGTCTGTAGTAGTGCTGGTTGACCATCCCTGCTGTCGGTAGTGATGCGGGTTAACTAGCCCTGCTGTCGGTGGTAGTGCTGGTTAACTAGCCCTGCTGTCGGTGGTAGTGCTGGTTAACTAACCCTGCTGTCTGTAGTAATGCTGGTTAACTAGCACTGTTGTCTGTAGTAGTGCTGGTTGACTAGTACTGCTGTCTGTAGTGGTGCTGGTTGACTATCCCTGCTATCGGTAGTGGTGCTAGTTACTAGCACTGATGTTTGTAGTAGTGCTGGTTAACTAGCACTACTGTCTGTAGTAATGCTGGTTAACTAGCACGACTGTCTGTAGTAATGCTGGTTAACTAGTCCAGCTGTCTGTAGTGGTGTTGGATAACTACCACTGATGTCTGTAGTGGTGCTGGTTGACTAGCCCTGGTGTCTGTAGCAGTGCTGGTTAACTAGCCCTGCTGTCTGTAGTAATGCTGGTTAACTAGCACTGTTGTCTGTAGTGGTGCTGGTTGACTATCCCTGCTATCGGTAGTGGGGCTAGTTACTAGCACTGATGTTTGTAGTAGTGCTGGTTAACTAGCACTGCTGTCGGCAGTAGCGCGGGTTAGCTAGCACTGTTGTCTTTAGTGGTGCTGGTTAACTAGCACTGCTGTCTGTAGTGGCGTTGGTTAACTAGCACTGTTGTCTGTAGTGGTGCTTGTTAACTAGCACTGCTGTCAGTAGTGGTGCTAGTTAACTAGCACTGATGTCTGTAGTGGTGCTGGTTAAATAGCACTGCTGTCGGTAGTGGTGCTAGTTACTAGCACTGATGTTTGTAGTAGTGCTGGTTAACTAGCACTGCTGTCTGTAGTAATGCTGGCTAACTAGCACGGCTGTCTGTAGTAATGCGGATTAACTAGCCCAGCTGTCTGTAGTGGTGTTGGTTAACTACCACTGATGTCTGTAGTGGTGCTGGTTGACTAGCCCTGGTGTATGTAGTAGTGCTGCTTAACTAGCCATGCTGTCTGTAGTGGTGCTGGTTAACTAGCCCTGTTGTCTGCAGTAGCGTGGGTTAACTAGCGCTGCTGTCTGTAGTAGCGGTGGTTAACTAGCACTGCTGTCTGTAGAACTGGTGGTTAATTAGCACTGCTGTCTGCAGTGGCGCGGGTTAGCTAGCACTGTTGTCTTTAGTGGTGCTGGTTAACTAGCACTGCTGTCTGTAGTGGCGTTGGTTAGCTAGCACTGTTGTCTGTAGTGGTGCTTGTTAACTAGCACTGCAGTCAGTAGTGGTGCTAGTTAACTAGCACTGATGTCTGTAGTGGTGCTGGTTACTTAGCACTGCTCTCTGTATTGGTGCTGGTTAACTAGCCCTGCTGTCTGTAGTAGTGTTGGTTAACTAGCACTGCTATCTGTAGTGGTGCTGGTTGGCTAGCCCTGATGTCTGTTGTGGTGCTGGTTAACTAGCACTGTTGTCTTCAGTGGTGCTGATTAAACTGCACTGCTGTCCGTAGTAGTGGTGGTTAACTAGCCCTGGCGTGGGTAGTGGTGCTGGTTAACTAGCACTGGTGTCTGTAGCAGGGCTGGTTGACTAGCCCTGCTGTCTGTAGTAATGGTGGTTAACTAGCACTGCTGTCTGTAGTAGTGCTGGTTGACTAGCCCTGCTGTCTGTTGCGGTGCTGGTTAACTAGCCCTGCTGTCTGCAGTAGCGTGGGTTAACTAGCACTGCTCTCTGTAGTACTGGTGGTTAACTAGCACTGCTGTCTGCAGTAGCGTGGGTTAACTAGCACTGCTGTCTGTACTAATGGTGGTTAACTAGCACGGCTGTCTGTAGTAGTGGTCGTTAACTAGCCCTGCTGTCTGCAGTAGCGTGGGTTAACTAGCACTGCTGTCTGTAGTACTGGTGGTTAACTAGCACTGCTGTCTACAGTAGCGTGGGTTAACTAGCACTGATGTCTGTACTAGTGGTGGTTAACTGGCACGGCTGTCTGTAGTAGTGGTCGTTAACTAGCCCTGCTGTCTGCAGTAGCGTGGGTTACCTAGCACTGCTGTCTGTAGTACTGGTGGTTAGCTAGCACTGTTGTCTTTAGTGGCGCTGGTTAACTAGCACTGCTGTCTGTAGTGGTGCTGGTTAACTAGCCCTGCTGTCTGCAGTAGCGCGGGTTAGCTAGCACTGTTGTCCTTAGTGGTGCGGATTAACTTGCACTGCTGTCCGTAGTGGTGCTGGTTAACTAGCACTGATGTCGGTAGTAGTACTGGTTAACTAACCCTGCTGTCTGTAGTGGTGCTGGTTAACTAGCACTGCTGTCTGTAGCAGGGCTGATTAACTAGCACTGCTGTCGGCAGTTACGGTGGTTAACTAGCACTGATGTCTCTAGTAGTGCTCGTTAATCAGCACTGCTGTCTGTAGTAGTGGTGGTTAACTAGCACTGCTGTCTGCAGTGGTGCTGGTTGACTAGCATTGCTGTATGTGGTAGTGGTGGTTGCCTAGCACTGCTGTCTGTAGTGGTGCTGGTTGACTTGCACTGGTGTCTGTAGTAGTGCTAGTTAACTAGCACTGCTGTCTGTAGTGGTGCTGGTTGACTAGCACTGCTGTCTATAGTAGTGCTGGTTAACTAGCAATGCTGTCTGTAGTGGTTCTGGTTAACTAGCACTGCTCTCTGTGGTGGTTCTGGTTAACTAGCACTGCTGTCGTTAGTGGTGCTGGTTAACTAGCACTGATGCATGTTGTGGTGCTGGTTAACTTGCACTGCTGTCTGTAGTGGTGCTGGTTAACTAGTCCAGCTGTCTGTAGTGGTGTTGGATAACTACCACTGATGTCTGTAGTGGTGCTGGTTGACTAGCCCTGGTGTCTGTAGCAGTGCTGGTTAACTAGCCCTGCTGTCTGTAGTAATGCTGGTTAACTAGCACTGTTGTCTGTAGTGGTGCTGGTTGACTATCCCTGCTATCGGTAGTGGGGCTAGTTACTAGCACTGATGTTTGTAGTAGTGCTGGTTAACTAGCACTGCTGTCGGCAGTAGCGCGGGTTAGCTAGCACTGTTGTCTTTAGTGGTGCTGGTTAACTAGCACTGCTGTCTGTAGTGGCGTTGGTTAACTAGCACTGTTGTCTGTAGTGGTGCTTGTTAACTAGCACTGCTGTCAGTAGTGGTGCTAGTTAACTAGCACTGATGTCTGTAGTGGTGCTGGTTAAATAGCACTGCTGTCGGTAGTGGTGCTAGTTACTAGCACTGATGTTTGTAGTAGTGCTGGTTAACTAGCACTGCTGTCTGTAGTAATGCTGGCTAACTAGCACGGCTGTCTGTAGTAATGCGGATTAACTAGCCCAGCTGTCTGTAGTGGTGTTGGTTAACTACCACTGATGTCTGTAGTGGTGCTGGTTGACTAGCCCTGGTGTATGTAGTAGTGCTGCTTAACTAGCCATGCTGTCTGTAGTGGTGCTGGTTAACTAGCCCTGTTGTCTGCAGTAGCGTGGGTTAACTAGCGCTGCTGTCTGTAGTAGCGGTGGTTAACTAGCACTGCTGTCTGTAGAACTGGTGGTTAATTAGCACTGCTGTCTGCAGTGGCGCGGGTTAGCTAGCACTGTTGTCTTTAGTGGTGCTGGTTAACTAGCACTGCTGTCTGTAGTGGCGTTGGTTAGCTAGCACTGTTGTCTGTAGTGGTGCTTGTTAACTAGCACTGCAGTCAGTAGTGGTGCTAGTTAACTAGCACTGATGTCTGTAGTGGTGCTGGTTACTTAGCACTGCTCTCTGTATTGGTGCTGGTTAACTAGCCCTGCTGTCTGTAGTAGTGTTGGTTAACTAGCACTGCTATCTGTAGTGGTGCTGGTTGGCTAGCCCTGATGTCTGTTGTGGTGCTGGTTAACTAGCACTGTTGTCTTCAGTGGTGCTGATTAAACTGCACTGCTGTCCGTAGTAGTGGTGGTTAACTAGCCCTGGCGTGGGTAGTGGTGCTGGTTAACTAGCACTGGTGTCTGTAGCAGGGCTGGTTGACTAGCCCTGCTGTCTGTAGTAATGGTGGTTAACTAGCACTGCTGTCTGTAGTAGTGCTGGTTGACTAGCCCTGCTGTCTGTTGCGGTGCTGGTTAACTAGCCCTGCTGTCTGCAGTAGCGTGGGTTAACTAGCACTGCTCTCTGTAGTACTGGTGGTTAACTAGCACTGCTGTCTGCAGTAGCGTGGGTTAACTAGCACTGCTGTCTGTACTAATGGTGGTTAACTAGCACGGCTGTCTGTAGTAGTGGTCGTTAACTAGCCCTGCTGTCTGCAGTAGCGTGGGTTAACTAGCACTGCTGTCTGTAGTACTGGTGGTTAACTAGCACTGCTGTCTACAGTAGCGTGGGTTAACTAGCACTGATGTCTGTACTAGTGGTGGTTAACTGGCACGGCTGTCTGTAGTAGTGGTCGTTAACTAGCCCTGCTGTCTGCAGTAGCGTGGGTTACCTAGCACTGCTGTCTGTAGTACTGGTGGTTAGCTAGCACTGTTGTCTTTAGTGGCGCTGGTTAACTAGCACTGCTGTCTGTAGTGGTGCTGGTTAACTAGCCCTGCTGTCTGCAGTAGCGCGGGTTAGCTAGCACTGTTGTCCTTAGTGGTGCGGATTAACTTGCACTGCTGTCCGTAGTGGTGCTGGTTAACTAGCACTGATGTCGGTAGTAGTACTGGTTAACTAACCCTGCTGTCTGTAGTGGTGCTGGTTAACTAGCACTGCTGTCTGTAGCAGGGCTGATTAACTAGCACTGCTGTCGGCAGTTACGGTGGTTAACTAGCACTGATGTCTCTAGTAGTGCTCGTTAATCAGCACTGCTGTCTGTAGTAGTGGTGGTTAACTAGCACTGCTGTCTGCAGTGGTGCTGGTTGACTAGCATTGCTGTATGTGGTAGTGGTGGTTGCCTAGCACTGCTGTCTGTAGTGGTGCTGGTTGACTTGCACTGGTGTCTGTAGTAGTGCTAGTTAACTAGCACTGCTGTCTGTAGTGGTGCTGGTTGACTAGCACTGCTGTCTATAGTAGTGCTGGTTAACTAGCAATGCTGTCTGTAGTGGTTCTGGTTAACTAGCACTGCTCTCTGTGGTGGTTCTGGTTAACTAGCACTGCTGTCGTTAGTGGTGCTGGTTAACTAGCACTGATGCATGTTGTGGTGCTGGTTAACTTGCACTGCTGTCTGTAGTGGTGCTGGTTAACTAGCCCCGCTGTCTGTAGTGGTGCTGGTTGACCAGCACTGATGTCGTTAGTGGTGCTGGCTAACTAGCACTGATGTCTGTTGTGGTGCTGGTTATCTAGCACTGCTGTCTGTAGTGGTGCTGGTTAACTAGCAATGCTGTCTGTAGTGGTCCTGGTTAACTAGCCCCGCTGTCTGCAGTGGTGCTGGTTGACTAGCACTGATGTCTGTTGTGGTGCTGGTTAACTAGCACTGATGTCTGTTGTTGTGCTGGTTCACTAGCACTGCTGTCTGTAGTAGTGCTGGTTAACTAGCACTGCTCTCTGTGGTGGTTCTGGTTAACTAGCACTGCTGTCGTTAGTGGTGCTGGTTAACTAGCACTGATGTCTGTTGTGGTGCTGGTTGTCTAGCACTAATGTCGTTAGTGGTGCTGGTTAACTAGCACTGATGTCTGTTGTGGTGCTGGTTAACTAGCACTGCTGTCTGTAGTGGTGCTGGTTGACTAGCCCCGCTGTCTGTAGTAGTGATGGTTAACTAGCACTGACGTCGGTAGTAGTGCTGGTTGACTAGCACCGTTGTCGGTAGTGGTGGTGGTTAACTAGCACTGCTGTCTGTAGTGGTTCTGGTTAATTAGCACTGCTGTCGTTAGTGGTGCTGGTTAAATAGCACTGCTGTCTGTTGTGGTGCTGGTTAACTAGCACTGCTGTCTGTAGTGGTGCTGGTTAACTAGCCCCGGTGTCTGTAGTGGTGCTGGTTGACTAGCACTGATGTCTGTAGTGGTGATGGTTAACTAGCTCTGCTGTCTGTAGTGGTGCTGGTTAACTAGCACTAATGTAGGTGGTAGTGCTGGTTAACTAGCCCTGTTGTCTCTATTGGTGCTGGATAACTAGCCCCGCTGTCTGAAGTGGCGCTGGTTAACTAGCACTGCTGTCTGTAGTAGTGCTGGTTAACTAGCACTGCTGTCTGTAGTGGTGCTGGTTAACTAGCCCTGCTGTCTGTAGTGGTGCTGGTTAACTAGCACTGCTGTCTGTAGTAGTGCTGGTTAACTAGCAATGCTGTCTGTAGTAGTGGTAGTTAACTAGCCCTGCTGTCTGCAGTGCTGGTTAACTAGCACTGCACCGAGGCCTGGGACAACGGTATCTATGACAAGCAGAGCTAAGGTTATTGGCCGTCGAGGACCAATCAACATCCTACAGATACGACTAAAGAGAGCCGAGAGCACTTGGTCACAAGTTGGGTGTCCCAGGGGTTAGGCACCAGCAGCACCTGCCCATCCCACCCACCCACCCTCCTCACCGCCGCCAGCCTCATTCCCGGAGAGTGGCGTGAACACCGTCTGCTGAGTGCACTAACGGGGATTATCCGTGGCTGAGCGTTTCCATCCGTTGTTGCGGATATAAAGTGTTGACACTTTATTGCCTTGCGAAAAGCGAAAAAACGCCTACTGAAGAGCATTAACCAGCTGTGACCTGGCATGTGCTGACAAGACGGTCTGGCAATTACGCTGGTGATGGATTTATGACCACAAGACAAAATGAAAGTGGAAGTCCAGGGGGCCGGACCCCACCCCCACCCCAACCCCCACCCCCCCACTTTGAGGAAAATGCCGTTTATCAATGCCAAATTAAAAAAACTGACACGTGGACACCCCCCCCCCCCCAGCACCCCCTTTTTGAAGAAGAACGCATCTGAGGCGACCAGCTGAGAAAGTTGTACCACTGCCAACATGTATCTACTATCCTAATGACGAAAATCCTTAGAATTCCATACATTATAGGCCTATACAAAAAACCAGCTTTGACGTCCTTTGACCTGTTTAAAATATCGGGATATCAAGAATCGGAGATTTGGCCATAAGACCTGACGTTCTTGACAATCAGATCTATATACAGTCTGTAGTAAATACACAATTAGTAACTTTTGTCCCAACTGCCCCTCAAGTTGGACCCATGCACGTGCCGAAATTGCTTAATTAACAGAACCCATTGGCGTACCCAAAATGCACGAAATAGACTTTTTCAGCAATGCTTTTCAGCAGCACGGCGCCAGCTGTCAATTACCTCTTGAGCGAAAGATTATACGCGACTATGTCTGTCAGCCAGATGGAGTAGATAGAGGTGCTTTCACTTTCCACTATCCAGTAAAAGAAATGAAACGAAAGCATAAAGGTTCATTTTGCACGACGCGGTATTAAAGGGATGCGCGATATCAAAGACATTCAGGGCACAGTTGAATTCCAGCGCCGAAAACAGAGCTTTGCAGATGATGTGAAATACGGACGGATTATGGAGGAAGAGGTAGTACGCTTCCGTCTCGTCGTTACCATGAAGAAATATTTCAAAATCTGATTCACTCATGATACGTATTATATATTTTTAGCCCTGCTGTGTTTGCTACCATTATGTAGCTAGAACATTTAACTACATCATTAAATTCCTCATTTCACTGCGGAGAGGAATTATCGGCGAAAAGAAGTACAATAACACCCCTTAATCTTTAGTTCAATTGAAAGAAACGAATTTGTGATTTAGGCTGCTTTTGCGCACACAACGGCTGAACTGAATAAGTGAACAATCGCGGAATGCAAGAATTTCAAGATCAGCTCCTATGAGGATAGCTGCGATGAATGTTTGTCTAGGGTACAATTGGTGCGATACAAATCTGTTTTTTTATTTTTTTTATTTTAATTATATTGCATTATTTATTTCTTATACATTTTGCCTTAAGAACTTTAAGTCTACGTTAGTGTAAACCGGACCCCTTGGACGTCCACTTTCATACGTGTGCATACATTAGCATTTTGTTATTCCTTCTCTTAAAGTTGCATGATCACGATGTTGGCAACAAACCTCACTCAAAGTCGATATTGAAATGCTCCATGCACTGCATTATTAGATTAAACTGCGATCAGGCGAACATATTTGTCTAAAAAATGAAGAAACAAAACACGCCAAGGAATACTATGAAACCTAGCATTTAATTTAATTTAATTTCAAGTTATCAAGCCAATAGACACGAACAAAAATCAGATTCGAAGAGACAGATTATGCGTAATTATTCATAATTATTATCACAGAAGACATATATGACTTGTCCATCGACAACACACTGCGACATATAGACTTTTCCATCACCAATACACTGCGACATATAGACTTGTCCATCACCAACACACTGCGACATATAGACCTGTCCATCGCCAACACACTGCGACATATAGACCTGTCCATCACCAAAACACTGCGACATATAGACTTGTCCATCACCAAAACACTGCGACATATAGACCTGTCCATCGCCAACACACTGCGACATATAGACCTGTACATCCCCAATACACTGCGACATATAGACCTGTCCATCACCAACACACTGGGACATATAGACCTGTTCATCGCCAACACACTGCGACATATAGACTTGTCCATCCCCAATACACTGCGATATATAGACCTGTCCATCACCAACACACTGCGACATATAGATTGGCCATCCCCAATACACTGCGATACATAGACTTGTCCATCACCAATACACTGCGACATATAGACCTGTCCATCACCAATACACTGCGACATATATACCTGTCCATCACCAACACACTGCGACATATAGACTTGTCCATCACCAATACACTGCGACATATAGACCTGTCCATCGCCAATGCACTGCGACATATAGACCTGTCCATCACCAACACACTGCGACATATATACCTGTGCATCACTAATACACTGCGACATATAGACCTGTCCATCACCAATACACTGCGACATATAGACCTGTCCATCACCAACACACTGCGACACATAGACCTGTCCATCACCAAAACACTGCGACATATATACCTGTGCATCACCAATACACTGCGACATATAGACCTGTCCATCACCAATACACTGCGACATATAGACCTGTCCATCACCAATACACTGCGACATATAGACCTGTCCATCACCAATACACTGCGACATATAGACCTGTCCATCACCAATACACTACGACATATAGACCTGTCCATCACCAACACACTGCGACATATAGACCTGTCCATCACCAACACACTGCGATATATAGACCTGTCCATCACCAATACACTGCGACATATAGACCTGTCCATCACCAATACACTGCGACATATAGACTTGTCCATCACCAACGCCAACACACTGCGACATATAGACTTGTCCATCACCAATACACTGCGACATATAGACCTGTACATCAGCAACACACTGCGACATATAGACCTGTACATCACCAATACAATGCGACATATAGACCTGTCCATCGACAACACACTGCGACATATAGACCTGTACATCACCAATACACTGCGACATATAGACTTGTCCATCGCCAACACACTGCGACATATAGACCTGTCCATCGCCAACACACTGCGACATATAGACTTGTCCATCACCAACGCCAACACACTGCGACATATAGACCTGTCTATCACCAACACACTGCGACATATAGACCTGTCCATCACCAACAAACTGCGACATATATACCTGTGCATCACCAATACACTGCGACATATAGACCTGTCCATCACCAAAACACTGCGACATATATACCTGCGCATCACCAATACACTGCGACATATATACCTGTCCATCACCAACACACTGCAACATATAGACCTGTGCATCACCAATACACTGCGACATATAGACCTGTCCATCACCAACACACTGCGACACATAGACCTGTCCATCACCTACACACTGCGACATATATACCTGTGCATCACCAAAACACTGCGACATATATACCTGTGCATCACCAATACACTGCGACATATAGACCTGTCCATCACCAATACACTGCGACATATAGACCTGTCCATCACCAATACACTGCGACATATAGACCTGTCCATCACCAATACACTGCGACATATAGACCTGTCCATCACCAATACACTACGACATATAGACCTGTCCATCACCAACACACTGCGACATATAGACCTGTCCATCACCAACACACTGCGATATATAGACATGTCCATCACCAATACACTGCGACATATAGACCTGTCCATCACCAATACACTGCGACATATAGACTTGTCCATCGCCAACACACTGCGACATATAGACCTGTCCATCGCCAACACACTGCGACATATAGACTTGTCCATCACAAACACACTGCGACATATAGACCTGTCTATCACCAACACACTGCGACATATAGACTTGTCCATCACCAACAAACTGCGACATATATACGTGTGCATCACCAATACACTGCGAAATATAGACCTGTCCATCACCAAAACACTGCGACATATATACCTGCGCATCACCAATACACTGCGACATATAGACCTGTCCATCACCAACACACTGCAACATATAGACCTGTGCATCACCAATACACTGCGACATATAGACTTGTCCATCACCAATACACTGCGACATATAGACCTGTCCATCACCAAAACACTGCGACATATTGACATGTCCATCACCAATACACCGCAACATATAGACCTGTGCATCACCAACACACTGCGACATATAGACCTGTCCATCACCAATGCACTGCGACATATAGACCTGTCCATCACCAATACACTGCGACATATATACCTGTCCATCACCAATACACTGCGACATATAGACCTGTCCATCACCAACACCCTGCGACATATATACCTGTGCATCACCAATACACTGCGACATATAGACTTGTCCACCACCAACACACTGCGACATACTGGCCTGTTCATCGCCAACAAACTGCGATACATAGACTTGTCCATCACCAATAAACTGCGACATATATACCTGTGCATCACCAATACACTGCGACATATAGAACTGTCCATCACCAATACACTGCGACATATATACCTGTCCATCACCAATACACTGCGACATATAGACGTCCATCACCAATACACTGCGACATATAGACCTGCCCATCACCAATACACTGCGACATATAGACCTTTCCATCACCAACACACTGCGACATATAGACCTGTACATCACCAATACACTGCGACATATAGACCTGTCCATCGCCCAAACACGCTGCGACATATATAGCTGTCCATCACCAACACACTGCGATATATAGACTTGTCCATCACCAATACACTGCGACATATAGACCTGTCCATCGCCAACGCACTGCGACATATAGACCTGTCCATCACCAACACACTGCGACATATATACCTGTGCATCACCAATACACTGCGATATATAAACCTGTCCATCACCAAAACACTGCAACATATAGACCTGTCCATCACCAATACACTGCGACATATAGACCTGTCCATCACCAACACACTGCGACATATATACTTGTGCATCACCAATACTCTGCGACATATAGACCTGTTCATCACCAATACACTGCGACATATAGATTGGCCATCCCCAATACACTGCGATACATAGACTTGTCCATCACCAATACACTGCGACATATAGACCTGTCCATCACCAATACACTGCGACATATATACCTGTCCATCACCAACACACTGCGACATATAGACTTGTCCATCACCAATACACTGCGACATATAGACCTGTCCATCGCCAATGCACTGCGACATATAGACCTGTCCATCACCAACACACTGCGACATATATACCTGTGCATCACTAATACACTGCGACATATAGACCTGTCCATCACCAATACACTGCGACATATAGACCTGTCCATCACCAACACACTGCGACACATAGACCTGTCCATCACCAAAACACTGCGACATATATACCTGTGCATCACCAATACACTGCGACATATAGACCTGTCCATCACCAATACGCTGCGACATATAGACCTGTCCATCACCAATACACTGCGACATATAGACCTGTCCATCACCAATACACTGCGACATATAGACCTGTCCATCACCAATACACTACGACATATAGACCTGTCCATCACCAACACACTGCGACATATAGACCTGTCCATCACCAACACACTGCGATATATAGACCTGTCCATCACCAATACACTGCGACATATAGACCTGTCCATCACCAATACACTGCGACATATAGACTTGTCCATCACCAACGCCAACACACTGCGACATATAGACTTGTCCATCACCAATACACTGCGACATATAGACCTGTACATCAGCAACACACTGCGACATATAGACCTGTACATCACCAATACAATGCGACATATAGACCTGTCCATCGACAACACACTGCGACATATAGACCTGTACATCACCAATACACTGCGACATATAGACTTGTCCATCGCCATCACACTGCGACATATAGACTTGTCCATCACCAACGCCAACACACTGCGACACATAGACCTGTCCATCACCAAAACACTGCGACATATATACCTGTGCATCACCAATACACTGCGACATATAGACCTGTCCATCACCAATACGCTGCGACATATAGACCTGTCCATCACCAATACACTGCGACATATAGACCTGTCCATCACCAATACACTGCGACATATAGACCTGTCCATCACCAATACACTACGACATATAGACCTGTCCATCACCAACACACTGCGACATATAGACCTGTCCATCACCAACACACTGCGATATATAGACCTGTCCATCACCAATACACTGCGACATATAGACCTGTCCATCACCAATACACTGCGACATATAGACTTGTCCATCACCAACGCCAACACACTGCGACATATAGACTTGTCCATCACCAATACACTGCGACATATAGACCTGTACATCAGCAACACACTGCGACATATAGACCTGTACATCACCAATACAATGCGACATATAGACCTGTCCATCGACAACACACTGCGACATATAGACCTGTACATCACCAATACACTGCGACATATAGACTTGTCCATCCCCAATACACTGCGATATATATACCTGCGCATCACCAATACACTGCGACATAAATACCTGTCCATCACCAACACACTGCAACATATAGACCTGTGCATCACCAATACACTGCGACATATAGACCTGTCCATCACCAACACACTGCGACACATAGACCTGTCCATCACCTACACACTGCGACATATATACCTGTGCATCACCAATACACTGCGACATATAGACCTGTCCATCACCAATACACTGCGACATATAGACCTGTCCATCACCAATACACTGCGACATATAGACCTGTCCATCACCAATACACTGCGACATATAGACCTGTCCATCACCAATACACTACGACATATAGACCTGTCCATCACCAACACACTGCGACACATAGACCTGTCCATCACCTACACACTGCGACATATATACCTGTGCATCACCAATACACTGCGACATATAGACCTGTCCATCACCAACACACTGCGACACATAGACCTGTCCATCACCTACACACTGCGACATATATACCTGTGCATCACCAATACACTGCGACATATAGACCTGTCCATCACCAACACACTGCGATATATAGACATGTCCATCACCAATACACTGCGACATATAGACCTGTCCATCACCAATACACTGCGACATATAGACTTGTCCATCGCCAACACACTGCGACATATAGACCTGTCCATCGCCAACACACTGCGACATATAGACTTGTCCATCACCAACACACTGCGACATATAGACCTGTCTATCACCAACACACTGCGACATATAGACTTGTCCATCACCAACAAACTGCGACATATATACCTGTGCATCACCAATACACTGCGAAATATAGACCTGTCCATCACCAAAACACTGCGACATATATACCTGCGCATCACCAATACACTGCGACATATAGACCTGTCCATCACCAACACACTGCAACATATAGACCTGTGCATCACCAATACACTGCGACATATAGACTTGTCCATCACCAATACACTGCGACATATAGACCTGTCCATCACCAAAACACTGCGACATATTGACATGTCCATCACCAATACACCGCAACATATAGACCTGTGCATCACCAACACACTGCGACATATAGACCTGTCCATCACCAATGCACTGCGACATATATACCTGTGCATCACCAACACACTACGACATATAGACCTGTCCATCACCAACACCCTGCGACATATATACCTGTGCATCACCAATACACTGCGACATATAGACTTGTCCACCACCAACACACTGCGACATACTGGCCTGTTCATCGCCAACAAACTGCGATACATAGACTTGTCCATCACCAATAAACTGCGACATATATACCTGTGCATCACCAATACACTGCGACATATAGAACTGTCCATCACCAATACACTGCGACATATATACCTGTCCATCACCAATACACTGCGACATATAGACGTCCATCACCAATACACTGCGACATATAGACCTGCCCATCACCAATACACTGCGACATATAGACCTTTCCATCACCAACACACTGCGACATATAGAACTGTACATCACCAATACACTGCGACATATAGACCTGTCCATCGCCCAAACACGCTGCGACATATATAGCTGTCCATCACCAACACACTGCGATATATAGACCTTTCCATCACCAACACACTGCGACATATAGACCTGTACATCACCAATACACTGCGACATATAGAC
Source organism: Arenicola marina (assembly GCA_964019135.1). NCBI lineage: Eukaryota > Metazoa > Annelida > Polychaeta > Arenicolidae > Arenicola > Arenicola marina. The sequence continues at coordinate 43,385,953 of OZ025254.1, read as the reverse complement.
CTGTCCATCGCCCAAACACGCTGCGACATATATAGCTGTCCATCACCAACACACTGCGATATATAGACTTGTCCATCACCAATACACTGCGACATATAGACCTGTCCATCGCCAACGCACTGCGACATATAGACCTGTCCATCACCAACACACTGCGACATATATACCTGTGCATCACCAATACACTGCGATATATAAACCTGTCCATCACCAAAACACTGCAACATATAGACCTGTCCATCACCAATACACTGCGACATATAGACCTGTCCATCACCAACACACTGCGACATATATACTTGTGCATCACCAATACTCTGCGACATATAGACCTGTTCATCACCAATACACTGCGACATATAGACTTGTCCATCACCAACACACTGCGACATATAGACCTGTCCATCGCCAACACACTGCGACATATAGACCTGTCCATCACCAAAACACTGCGACATATAGACTTGTCCATCACCAACACACTGCGACATATAGACCTGTACATCACCAATACACTGCGACATATAGACTTGTCCATCGCCAATACACTGCGACATATAGACTTGTCCATCACCAACACACTGCGACATATAGACCTGTCTATCACCAATACACTGCGACATATAGATCTGTCCATCACCAATACACTGCGACATATAGACCTGTCCATCACCAATACACTGCGACATATAGACCTGTCCATCACCAACACACTGCAACATATAGACCTGTCCATCACCAACACACTGCGACATATAGACCTGTCCATCACCAATACACTGCGACATATAGACCTGTCCATCACCAATACACTGCGACATATAGACTTGTCCATCACCAACGCCAACACACTGCGACATATAGACTTGTCCATCACCAATACACTGCGACATATAGACCTGTACATCACCAACACACTGCGACATATAGACCTGTACATCACCAATACACTGCGACATATAGACTTGTCCATCGCCAATACACTGCGACATATAGACTTGTCCATCACCAACACACTGCGACATATAGACCTGTCTATCACCAATACACTGCGACATATAGACCTGTCCATCACCAACACACTGCGACATATAGACCTGTCCATCACCAATACACTGCGACATATAGACCTGTCCATCACCATTACACTGCGACATATAGACCTGTCCATCACCAACACACTGCGACATATAGACCTGTCCATCACCAATACACTGCGACATATAGACCTGTCCATCACCAGTACACTGCGACATATAGACCTGTCCATCACCAATACACTGCGACATATAGACCTGTCCATCACCAACACACTGCGACATATAAACCTGTCCATCACCAACACACTGCGACATATAGACCTGTCCATCACCAATACACTGCGACATATATACCTGGCCATCACCAATACACTGCGACATATAGACCTGTCCATCGCCAATACACTGCGACATATAGACCTGTCCATCGACAACACACCACGACATATAGACCTGTACATCACCAACACACTGCGATACAGTATATATTGCCTACGCAAACATTCCATTTCTGAATGTGTTGTACGGAGCGGCTGCACCGTGCTATGGCTTTTGCAACATCTTACGCCACTGCCCGGGTTTAAGGTTGAGCTGTAGCTGCCGAGGAGTCGCTAACGAGATTCAGCCGAATCATGTATCCCATCAGAGTGAAGTGGGACAAGAGTAGAAGGACCAGGATTGCGCTCCCGACGGCGCGGCCCGGACGCCCTCTCAGGCCGATCCGGAAGCGGTCATATGCGAATACAACAAAGATGAAGGTCAGATTGACGAGGGTAAAAATAACAGCAAAATCGTTTCAACTCTTCCAGGAGGAGTAGAGCGGATCCAAACAGAGAATATGAGCCTCCCTCATTGTCATTGATATATTATGCACGGCGCATACAAACTAAAATAGCCTAATTGTAACAAGTAAGAAAAATGAGTCTTTGAATTTGAAATGCGGAAAATTGCCACAGACAAGATCGTCGGGTTCAATCAAAGACATATATTTAGTCATGAAACTGCCATAACCAAGATCGTCGGGTTCAATCAAAGACATATATTTAGTCATGAAACCGCCATAGCCACCTCTCATGGCATCGTGACATGACATCATGACATGACATCATGAATGACATCATGACATGACATCATGAAATGACATCATGACATGACATCATGAATGACATCATGACATTATGACATAACATCATGACTAAAGATGATAATGATGTGGCCTTCGCAGAGCGGGCGGCCCGTACCCGAAAGGCAGGTGAGGCGGCGGGTGAAGAAGAAGGTACATAACCTTGACCCCAACCCAACACTGGGAGCGATGTACCCTCTATGCCTAATCCCTGAAGATGGTAACGATGTGGCCATGACAGAGGGGGCGGCCCTGATCCTAAAGGCTGGTGAAGCGCCAGGTGAAAAAGAGGGTACCTAACCCTGACCCGAACCCATCCCTGGACGCAATATACCGCTTTTGCCTAAACCCTAAAGATGGTAATGATGTGGCCTTGACAGAGCGGGCGGCCCTTACCCGAAAGGCCTCTGAGGCGGTGGGTGCAAATGAGGGTACCTAACCCTGACCCTAACCCAACCCTGAGAGCAACGTACCCCCTGTGCATAAACCCTAAAGATGGTAATGATGTGGCCTTCACAGAGCGGGCGGCCCTGATCCTAAAGGCATTTGAGGCGGCCGTGCAAAAGAAGATACCTAACCCTGACCCCAACCCAACCCTGAGCGCAATGTACCCCCCTGTGCCTAAACCCTAAAGGTGGTAATGATTTGGCCTTGATAGAGCGGGCGACCCTGACCTGACCTGAGGCAGGTGCGGCGGCGCTTGACAAAAGAGGGTACGAAACCCTGACCTCAACCCAACCCTGAGCGAGATCTACCCCTCATGCCCAAACCATAGAAGAGGGCAATGACGCGGCCTTTATAGAACTGGTGGCCCTGACCCTAAAGGCAGGTGAGGCGGGGGGTGCAAAAGAGGGTACCTAACCCTGACCCCAACCCTGAGGGGCATCTACCCCCTATGCCTAAACCTTCAAGATGATAAAGACGCGGCATTGACAGAGAAAGGTCCAAAACCTTGACCCCCGCCCAACTCTGAGGGTCATGTTATGCCTATGCCTCAACCGTAATGATGGTGATGACGCTGTACCAGCACAGGGGCCGGGCATAATGGTGGGAAGGTGGCCGGGCATAATGGAGGGAAGGTGGCCGGGCATAATGGAGGGAAGGTGGCCGGGCATAATGGAGGGAAGGTGGCCGGGCATAATGGAGGGAAGGTGGCCGGGCATAATGGATGGAAGGTGGCCGGGCTTAATGGAGGGAAGGTGGCCGGGCATAATGGAGGGAAGGTGGCCGGGCATAATGGAGGGAAGGTGGCCGGGCATAATGGAAGGTAGGTGGCCGGGCATAATGGAGGGAAGGTGGTCGGGCATAATGGAGGGAAGGTGGCCGGGCATAATGGAGGGAAGGTGGCCGGGCATAATGGAGGGAAGGTGGCCGGGCATAATGGAGGGAAGGTGGCCGGGCATAATGGAGGGAAGGTGGACGGGCATAATGGAGGGAAGGCCGCCGGTGAAAAAGAGGCTACACTGCGGTCAATCTGCCCTCTGTGCCTGACCCTAAAGTAAGTAAGTAAGTAGCTTTGACCGAATGGCAGGTTCTCACCCTGATCACAGTAACAACCGAACTTAGAAAAAGGTATCTAAGTAAACCCTGACCCAACCCAACCCTGACTCCAATCTTCACTCTGTGCCCAATCCATTGTTTTTTCTTCCAGCGAGGGGGGGCGGGGGGGTTATTGGGGATATCCGGGTGGGGGGGGGGGGGTGTCGCTCGGGGTTGTCCGTGGGGGATTATTTTAGATGGAAATGACTGCGACTGCGGGGTAGACATTGTCAGCGAGGGAATTGTCCGGAGGGAATTGTCCTGGGTGGAGTTGTGCTCCCCAACAGTTTGCTTTGTTCAGTCCAAGTGGATGGTGACCTTGACGCCTCCGCCTTCGCGTAATGACATGACCGTAATGACATGACCCTGAAGGTCGCTACTCATTACATCTTTAGGAGTGACTGTTGATCAGTGATGGGCCGAGGGGGCGGTGGGGGCCTGTGGTGGCGGAGAGCTGAGAGGGCGGTGGCGGGGAGCTGGGAGGACGGTGGCGGGGGGCTGAGAGGGCGGCGGCAGGGGGCTGAGAGGGCGGTGTCAGGGGGCTGAGAGGGCAGTGGCGGGGGGCTGAGAGGGCGGTGACGGGGGGCTGAGAGGGCGGTGGCGGGGTGGGGGGGGGTCAGAGGTCGGTGGCGGGGAGCTGAGAGATTGAGAGATCGTTAAGGATTCACCTGCATAAGTCATTTGATTGGTGTTGTCCTTGGATGTCCTTGAAGGCTGGGTTGTGTTCAGGCTACCATGCCTCTATTACGGTCACACTGTCTACCCCTGAACAACAACGCTGCCAAAGAAAAGATCATGTCTCTCGCATGGTTACGACCTCAGGATCAAGTCATTTCTGGTGCCCAGCCAATACGGCTTCTTTCCGCAGACAGAGTAGCTATTCACATTATAGCACAGTGCAGGCAGGTAACTAGTTTTCCTGTGATGTTAGATACTACGAGGCTATTTGACGTATAGCTGGATCGTCACAGCGTCCCAGGATGCGCACCCGAGACCTAGAGTATCCATGGATAGGTGTAGAGTATCGAAGTCAACGCACAGCTTGTCAACATTGACTCTAAGAGTAGCCGTACGTTAGCCAGCCTATGCAGTGTGGGAGGTACCAGTATATAGGAGACCACACGTTTGTAGCCGGTTTTATGAGCACAAGCCCCCCCCTCCTCCCCCAATGATAATGACCACGAGATATATATAAGCCAGCTAAACGATCGGCAATGTGCATCCTTCTTGCCACGACCTATTTAATTGACGCTGTTTGTTTAGCTCTATGATGCTGGAAAATGTACTCTTTATAATAGCAACACTTTCGATGCAAGATGAAGTTCATACAAATTACCAATAGAAAAATCAGCGGTAGGTCAACTCTGAAGTCCGTAGGTTTTTGATGTTGGTTCGATGGGAATGATTGTCCAAGAGAGCGGCGGATGAATTTAGAGACACTGGAACTGATCTCGTCTTTATTGTGATGGTGTATTTGGCAAGACACATTAGTGACCAAAACTTTCTAGCTTGGGGTGGACTGAAGCAAGAGTGTCGCGGGGATAGCAGGCGTCTGTCACAATGGTTGTGATGAGTCTTAAAGCAGTATATTCCGCACGTTTTTGTATTACCAACCTCTTCCCTATGTCAAATATGTATATTCTGTCTTTAATTTAAATCCTGAAAGCCTGTGGTCTATCCGGCGATGAGCAATTTGGTCACCGAAGCAGAAGTTAGTGGCCGCCTTTATATCTCTGCGCGCCTGTTCGCTGTTCGGTATTTTGTGTGTGATGTCGACCGCGGCTCGCTATCACGTCCGCGCGCGATAGAAATAAACCGCGCAGTTTTATGTCGAAATGGTTGTTTTACAGACTCTCAGAGATATATAACATATATACATCGTAATTTTGAGATACTTTTATTCTTGATTCTAAAATGAAAATAATCTAAGATGGCGCATGCAACTACATTGCTTTAACTCCCAGGAGTAATACGCAGCAAAACAAAGGCGTGGTCAGTCGTGTCATTGAAGCCCATAGGCTGCAGAATAAGCGATCCCAAGAATGGGCGTTCACGGAACTGTCTTTTTGCTTTGCTCCAAAGTCGGGTGGTTGGTGATACAGGCCTGTCACCTATCCCCAGCTCAAGTTGTAAGACATACATGTGTTTCAAACAAACAATGTTTAATTGGTCTAAACTGAATGAAAACGTTGAGGCATGAAGTGTTCCTAATTCCAGATCCAGTGACGCTCAAACGGTACCCGTGGCTCCTATTATAAACACAGGTCATCACAGACGTAACCCGTAACTAGGAATACCATGTCTTAATTGGTTGGACCATGTCACCGGAGACGTATATAGTAGGGCGACGGCGACAGGGGGCAGGACGGCGCGTCTGGACACACCATGGCGGCGAAACGGGTCAGTGAAATAACTGGCTGACGACAGCGCTTCATGCTTAATGGGATCGATTCGTGGAAAGAAAAATATTGTGATTATATCACGACCGCCCGGGACAAAGGAAATAGGGCTCCTTGCCTGGTGACGTGCAATAGATGCGTAGCTGTTCCTCCCGGGATCACGCAGCATGGTGCTTTATGCTGAAGATGTTGAACTGCTCACGTCACAAGTAAATGGAATCAAACCAGGACAAGGTTTTGAGTCACCCTTTCTGGCGGGAGAGATCGCCCGCCGCCCGCCTACACACGACTGGCGCCCGCCTACACACGACTGTCGCCCGCCTACACACGACTGTCGCCCGCCTACACACGACTTTCCCCCGGGATGGGAACGAATGAACCATCGTTTCGATGTCACGGCCATAGAATACCTAGAGGCAAAGCATGACGCGTGAGGCAATCCTTCGATTCCAACACCAAATTTGATTTAATTATCCCGACTGTTTTGACCTTCATTAAAGAGTGTCGGAACATCGGCTGTATTGAATTTGTGTTCTGCAGAATCTTAGCATGCGGCAAATAGCGTTAAAAACACTATGTAAATGTTTGAAAAAACTATGTAAATAAAACTTACAAAACAATATAACTGTTAGTTGGGAAAGTAAAGTGGACTACTGGGACTGTGTATGAGACGCAACGGACCCAAAACTTTTCATTCGGTGAGTGCTTGCTGATAACAATAGACCGTTTTAAGATGGATTCGTGCATGAGCCCACTGGAAAAAAACAATTCTGAAATTCAGAATTAAGTTTATGTGTTCGCGAACTGTTATTTAGCCCGGTAAGGAAATAAAACCTCCCTCCAGTACAGAAACAAGAATGGACTCTTCCACGTTGACGCGTCTAGCAACCCGCTGTTTACTGAAGTCAGTCAATGAGAGACCGGCTGCTGGCTGGCGGCAAGAAGTTCTACCCAGTCGGTCATTCGGACAACAGATGCTGACTGGGTTTGAGGTAAATACACTTATATTCAGTTAGAAATTGTATTAATGGTTCACTGTTTAAGAATATAATAAGGAGCCATTGTGATACAAGGGATATTTAACCCAAGTATTCACAATTCTACTTCTCAGGTCTCCTTTTTATCAAAGCCTGGGGCAAGACTTCCCAATATAGTAGATTTCTTGACAATGAATCAAGGTCATGCAACACCCCTAGGCCCATGAACCATCACACTTTTAACTCACACTTGTGCCTAGCATTTATTGACATAACTTTCGTGTCTTGGTTTTCGATTTAACGGATTATAAGGTGCAATTTATTCCGACGGCTATCATGCATTTTAATTTGAAGAAACCTAAAGAAGCGGTTTAGAAATAAATTTGGGTTTGGAAATCGGTAGGGCTAATGCATAGCCATACTTTTGAAACGATATATATTTCTTGTCTGGCAAATGATTTATAGTTTCGCTCACTTCAATGAGCAGTTCAGAATGCCAAAAGAAAAGTAGGCTAGGGCCTACTCAAACATACCATTGTAGTTGAATTCCGTTAAAGAAAAACGATAGCATTGAGTTTTTCCGTATGCCACGACGAGAAATAAGCGCTCAACCCTCTGCCTACACCGAGGCCGACTCAGTCTAAGAGAAAGAAGTCTAAATGCGTGATGCGTCTGATAGAACGACCCCAGCATATGGACTGCGACGGCATGACTGGTGACTTAATAGCAGCTGCGGTCAATAACCATTCAAATTGAAGTGAATTGCTTGTGTTATTGCGAAAGTCAATAGTCAGAGGCGTTTCGTTTTGGCCTCATATCTTTAAAATCAAGACAATACTAATTTTTCAATATGTACCTATAATGTAAATTGTTGTCCTTTGGTTATCCAGAATGAGCATTAATAATGTTGCTACATATGCTGTCTTGAGTACTATCTTTGGCTTAATTTTGGTTACTATTTTTCTACTCATAGTCTACGTATCTATGTGTTCATTGCTACTGTTGTCCTATACTTTGTCATTAGGGTGTACTGAACTTACTACAGCCAAGACGAATCACCTAGATGCCTCGATTTAACTCCTCTATATATTTAATTTATCATGCTCCAGGAGGGTGAGTAATGTAAGAATAGCCACCAGAGAGCGATCAGACATTCTAACGTATCACATTCTCAGGACCGAAATTGACGAAATTAATTAATCTCTTTTACTCTGGCGTCCGAAAAAGGTAAAATCGTGTCGTTCAACATGATGGAATCGGTGTTAATTATTACTTACCACAAAAACTTTCATTGGCCAGCACGTCTAGCGCAATGTCCGATAGGATTGTTCATGCAAATCGTGTAGGGCCCCATTTGTTATTGTACTTTGCCTAAATGGCTGTGACACTGTGACGTCCATTTCTATAATACGTGTAATCACATTAGTGCCACTCTACTATTTTGTTCAGTTGATTTTGTCTATTGCATGTAATTTGACAATGGATTGAGCAATTATTCCATGAGCAAAGTAAGCAATTATCCGACCTGTCAATTTCAGCGAGCATTTTATGCCAGAGCTATAAAGAAAATAACTCATTCGTGCGAAAGGATTGGCATGTGAGCTTCAACATTGTACATGTGCCTGCGTTGTCGAGGGCTTGGATTGAATTTATGGGTTTGTGTTTTCGTTAAAACCTCATGTATAAGGACGAGGATAATAGTGGCATAAGGCACATCAGTTTGAGCTTCTGTTACGGACATTACACCCCTCTCATACCTTACAAAGGAAGTATTGACATTAACTCTTGTATTCTAAATACCTAGTACTATCTGGTTTGAATCAGTCAGTCTGCGCATGACAATGGATTTGCAGCTTTGCTGTAGTTTAGAATGTTAACGCGGCATTTGTAATTGGGAACAAATAAGCTTATGTGACCGTTACAGCTTACCGCAGTAGTCCCGTCAATGACCCGTCGTAAGGTAATACAAGCGGGTAAAGATTATAAAGCGAATCACGAGTTACAGTAATTGCGGTGTTTCGCCAATCGTTAACCTGATATGTCCACGAAACAAAACTTGTTCCGTAAGCAGAGAAGCCTGGCTACAAATTTATTGACCCCTTTTCTGGATAAATTTATGAATCCTTGTATTGTATATATATATTTGAACATATGGAGTAGTCTTTGGACGTATCAAACTATTCAGACTCTTGTATATAGGATTCGGAGTAGTCTTTGGTATATATATATAACATATATAGCCTATAACTGGTTCCTGATGAATTGCGAATATTACGCTTAGATCTATATAATATAGTACACGACTTGTACTCTATTTGTTTGGCTGTTAACTGAGAATCCACTTCCCATGTTGAACAACGATGAAGGGCAGAGCATGATCATGCGTCAACTTACCTATCATGCATTTGTTACAATATAGGAAATAAGAAATGACTATGCTGGCACAACAAGACAGCAGCGGCGATAGTTGAGTGTGCTAGTTTCTCGTTTGCACTGTTTCCATCTATTACTTGCAGACAAAACGGTCAAGTCATCTGACACATTTAAGCGGTATAGTTGTAAGACGGTAACCCGAAAATAGTTAAAGGCAATAGGTCTGCTCAGCCGGGGCTGAGGACCAAACGTTGCCCAACGTCTCCATATCCATGATGCGATGATGTCTCAATGAATTACAATATGTTGTATAATTTCAGATTCCAGTAAGCTTATGACAGCCGTGTGGGCAACAATGAATGAGGTGGCCAGTAAGTGACATGCAGGCATGGAGAGAAGTGTGATTTGGTGAAGGGCAATATTTCTGCTCAGCCGAGGTTGAGGACAAAAAGTTGCACAATGCCTCCATATCCATGATGCGATGATGCCTCAATGAATTACAATATGTTGTATAGTTTCAATTTCCAGTAAGCTTATGACAGCCGTGCGGACAACAATGGATGAGGTGGCCTGTATGTATGTAACATGCAGGCATGGTGAGAAGTGTGTTTTGGGGAAGGCAATAATTCTGCTCAGCTGGGGCTGAGGATCAAAAGTTGCCCAACGCATCCATATCCATGATGAGATGATGCCTCAATGAATTACAATATGTTGTATAGTTTCAGATTGCAGTAAGCTTATGACAGCTGTGCGGACAACAATGGATGAGGTGGCCTGTATGTAACATGCAGGAATGGTGAGAAGTGGGTTTTGGGGAAGGCAATAAGCCTGCTCAGCCGGGGCTGAGGACAAAAAGTTGCCCAACGCATCCATATCCATGATGAGATGATGCCTCAATGAATTACAATATGTTGTATAGTTGCAGATTGCAGTAAGCTTATGACAGCTGTGCCGACAACAATGGATGAGGTGGCCTGTAAGTAACATACAGGCATGGTGAGAAGTGTGTTTTGGTGACGGGCAATAACTCTGCTCAGCTGGGGCTGAGGATCAAAAGTTGCCCAACGCATTCATATCGATTATGCAACGATAAGGCAATTATAAAAATATGTTTTATAGTTTCAGACCCTTAACAATAGTATATATATTTAATACATGAATAATAAGCTTTACAATTATGGGCCGGGGTCCCGGTATGAATTAAATAGGCTTTGCTCCGCCGCGGGAATCATTTCCTATATAACCAGCCGTATGCAAAGTAGGTGTATTTAGCTCAGCAGGGGCTGAGAAACCACACTTTGCTTATTTGTTGCAACCATGATGGGATTAATATAATTTATTGACTGAACACCGATGTCAACATCAGAAGTAGATCTGCCTAACTTAGGTAATCATGTATCATATAATCAGCCACATGTCATCTAAAAATATGTGTGTTTAATAGAGCTGCGGCTAAGAAACTACACAACTTATTTGTTACAAACAAAATGTGAATAATTTAATTTACTATTTGAACACCGCAGTAATGGTTAAAAGCAAAGTTTCCTCGGCCGGCAACGACTCAGATCTCGCGTATGTAAGTTACATGAGGATTCAGGCTGGCTACGCCCTTGGGTGGGGGTGCTGATCATCAATCTGGTTAATGTCTAATCAGCTGTGGCGGATGTCCCCTCACCTTTCCTGGCTAAACGATATGAATAATCAGCTCAGTTGAAAATTTAGTACGTGGTAACTCAAGCTGACTGAAAATGATATGTCAATTTTAGGCCAACACATTAATTCTGCGTGGTCTTAATTCATTTTTAATTTCGCTCTTAGTTAAACGTGCGAAATTTACCAAGTATTGTCAGCATATCCAATTTTTACTAAGGTTAATTCTAAGGTGATCAGTCCATATATATTTGGATAATGTATTTGGCATACGTACATGTCAATGTGTGCCACCTACGTACATGACTATGTGTTCCGCCTTCGTACAGGGCGATGTGTTCCGCCTTCATACAATACATGTCAATTGGTTACTCCAACCCATAATAGGGTCACGTGGTCTATTCACGTTTATTGGCGATGCGTTCCGCCAATTACTGGCGAAGTGTTCCGCCAGTTAGTGGCGAAGTGTTCCGCCACTTTTATTTAATTTATTTGACAATTTGCTAGTCATGTAGTGTCTTTCTCACTCGGCAAATAAATTTGCCCTTTCCAATTCCATACATTGTGTTCTGTTTTCTTGCCAGGAAACAAGCTGCGGGCGAGCCAGCTTATCTTTACGAATTCGTAGCGAATAACATAAAAAACAATTCTGAAATTCAGAATTAAGTTTATGTGTTCGCGAAGATGTTATTTAGCCCGGTAAGGAAACAAAATCCCCTCCAGTACAAAAACAAGAATGGATTCATCCACGTTGACGCGTCTAGCAACCCGCTGTTTACTGAAGTCAGCCAATGAGAGACCGGCTGCTGGCTGGCGGCAAGAAGTTCTACCCAGTCGGTCATTCGGACAACAGATGCTGACGGGGTTACCTCCTCCTCCCCACCGCTTCCTTTATAATAAGTTTTGCTTGCATTTCATTTTTATCACTACTCGAGGAATTATTAAACTGATAAGTATAGTAGGATTTATACCATACAATTCTTCTATGTATGAACTTTCGTAATAAACTGACGTAGAATTATTTTGATTAACAGATAACTTAACATTTAAGGAAATGGATGACCACTGTTCCTTATTTTTCTGAATCTCATTTGTAAATGCTATCATACTTTCGATAACCCTAGCTTTCAACACAATAGAAAGCTACATTACATATCAGAATTCCAGTGACTAGCCTGAAAGCGACCATACGAAGTTTTAATCAATATTCTTGAATCTCCAGACCAAGTATAAATCTTGAAATTTGTTCATTTTAATGGAAGTTTTCGCCAATTCTTTTTGGTTACTCCACTGAGGGGTCGCGATTGGGAATAAATCCAATTTATATATGTACCAAGGTATTCAAATTTGAAATTTAATGCCTGTTATTGTTATATTTGTGAGCATGGCGGATGTCTCCTCACCTTTCCTGGCTTAACGATAAGAGTAATCAGCTCAGTTGAATATTTAGTACGTGGTAACTCAAGCTGACTGAAAATGATATGTCAATTTTAGGCCAACACATTAATTCTGAGTGGTCTTAATTCATTTTTAATTTCACTCTTACTTAAACGTGCGAAATTTACCAAGTATTGTCAGCATATCCAATTTTTACTAAGGTTAATTCTAAGGTGATCAGTCCATATATATTTGGATAATGTATTTGGCATACGTACATGTCAATGTGTGCCACCTACGTACATGACGATGTGTTCCGCCTTCGTACAGGGCGATGTGTTCCGCCTTCATACAATACATGTCAATTGGTTACGCCAACCCATAATAGGGTCACGTGGTCTATTCACGTTTATTGGCGATGCGTTCCGCCAATTACTGGCGAAGTGTTCCGCCAGTTAGCGGCGAAGTGTTCCGCCACTTTTATTTAATTTATTTGACAATTTGCTTGTCATGTAGTGTCTTTCTCACTCGGCAAATAAATTTGCCCTTTCCAATTCCATACATTGTGTTCTGTTTTCTTGCCAGGAAACAAGCTGCGGGCGAGCCAGCTTATTCTTACGAATTCGTAGCGAATAACATAAAAAACAATTCTGAAATTCAGAATTAAGTTTATGTGTTCGCGAAGATGTTATTTAGCCCGGTAAGGAAACAAAACCCCCCTCTAGTACAAAAACAAGAATGGATTCATCCACGTTGACGCGTCTAGCAACCCGCTGTTTACTGAAGTCAGCCAATGAGAGACCGGCTGCTGGCTGGCGGCAAGAAGTTCTACCCAGTCGGTCATTCGGACAACAGATGCTGACGGGGTTACCTCCTCCTCCCCACTGCCTCCTTTATAATAAGTTTTGCTTGCATTTCATTTTTATCACTACTCGAGGAATTATTAAACTGATAAGTATAGTAGGATTTATACCATACAATTCTTCTATGTATGAACTTTCGTAATAAACTGACGTAGAATTATTTTGATTAACAGATAACTTAACATTTAAGGAAATGGATGACCACTGTTCCTTATTTTTCTGAATCTCATTTGTAAATGCTATCATACTTTCGATAACCCCAGCTTTCAACACAATAGAAAGCTACATTACATATCAGAATTCCAGTGACTAGCCTGAAAGCGACCATACGAAGTTTTAATCAATATTCTTGAATCTCCAGACCAAGTATAAATCTTGAAATTTGTTCATTTTAATGGAAGTTTTCGCCAATTCTTTTTGGTTACTCCACTGAGGGGTCGGGATTGGGAATAAATCCAATTTATATATGTACCAAGGTATTCAAATTTGAAATTTAATGCCTGTTATTGCTATATTTGTGAGCATGGCGGATGTCTCCTCACCTTTCCTGGCTTAACGATAAGAGTAATCAGCTCAGTTGAATATTTAGTACGTGGTAACTCAAGCTGACTGAAAATGATATGTCAATTTTAGGCCAACACATTAATTCTGAGTGGTCTTAATTCATTTTTAATTTCACTCTTACTTAAACGTGCGAAATTTACCAAGTATTGTCAGCATATCCACTTTTACCAATTCTAAGGTGATCAGTCCATATATATTTGGATAATGTATTTGGCAATGTGTTCCGCCTTCGTGCAGGGCGATGTGTTCCGCCTTCATACAATACATGTCAATTGGTTACGCCAACCCATAATAGGGTCACGTGGTCTATTCACGTTTATTGGCGATGCGTTCCGCCAATTACTGGCGAAGTGTTCCGCCAGTTAGTGGCGAAGTGTTCCGCCACTTTTATTTAATTTATTTGACAATTTGCTTGTCATGTAGTGTCTTTCTCACTCGGCAAATAAATTTGCCCTTTCCAATTCCATACATTGTGTTCTGTTTTCTTGCCAGGAAACAAGCTGCGGGCGAGCCAGCTTATCTTTACGAATTCGCAGCGAATAACATAAAGGCTATTCGTTACATTCAACTCCCATAAACAGTTCCTGCCAGGCGCTATCTGTTTTTAATTATTAACCGTCGCACCCATGTCAGTTTTCATGCTTTAATAAAAGACAGAATACCAGTCAAGCCAAATCATCACTGTTCGACGCGTTGATCAGAGCGAAATATAGTTTCCGACACATTTTTGCCACATAAAAGCACTTATAATTCTTTCCGACGAGTCCACGAAAAGTGTGTGTGTGATGCCGTGTTATACGCACAGAACATCGCATCCGTGACATTTAAGGAAGAACAGTTTTGATGTGAAATCAAGGTAACCAAGGAAACCCACCCGCGCGTGAGCGCCAGGTGGGATTTGAATTGTGTCAATTTTATCTCCGTCGTCGTAACAACGTTTTATATTTATATTAGAGTCCACAATGACTAATAGATAGAAACTGAAGCGCGGATAAAAATGCAGGAATAAAAGTTGACGCCCAACATTTCCGGGAACAGGTTATTACTTCACCTAGACAACTTTTATTACTTCCCGTGTCGCAAATAGGGGACCCGCTGGGATGTCGGGCTGGGATCTGTTGGGTGCCTGGTGGGCTGACTGGCGGGGGGCCGAATGGGTATCTGGTGGGGTGTCGGGCGGGGAGGGGGGGGGGCTGGTTAGGGAGATATCGCCCCTCAATGACGTCACTGATGCAGGTGCTTGTGATGTTGCTATGCACGATGGATGTGTCGCCAGATGCATTGCGCATTAGTTCTCGACTGCACAACATGAGAAAACAATCAGTATACGTAGGGCGACGCCATGTGTTTGAAACAAACCTATTTATTATTTATCGTTTTGAAGACGTCATATCATTACGAAAAAGTGCAAAAAGGTCCCAGACATGATTCCTAATTAAAGTGTCGGAAGAGGAAATCGTGAGAAGCATCCGAAGAGGTTGTGTGTACCCACATATGCTAAATAAATCGTTAGCATAAAATGTTAGATTTCGCTGCTAAGTGCCCAACCTCGCCAAACATGGCGCTACTCTGAGAAGAACAAATCTGCCGTAATATGTGGACATTCTTCACACAAATGTAGAATCACTGGTGTATTTGGTAGTAACATTCGCATATCACAACCAGAAACTTGTGTTTCAATAAATCAGACAACACATTCATATTCAATCCTGTTGTTTATGCGTGTAAAATGCAT
The DNA here is from genome assembly GCA_964019135.1 of Arenicola marina. Classification (NCBI taxonomy): domain Eukaryota; kingdom Metazoa; phylum Annelida; class Polychaeta; family Arenicolidae; genus Arenicola; species Arenicola marina. Next base: position 43,370,313 of record OZ025254.1, on the reverse strand, counting down.
TACACTTATTCGCTACTCAAATTTAGCAAGGCCGGGTATCATTTTGGGGGGACGTAACCTTACTCTGACCTGAAGAAGGTTAAATGGGGGGGCGGGGTCGTGTTCTTTCAGCAAGTGGGGGTGGGGGGGGGGGGGTCGTGATCACGAAGAATAAATTTCTTAATTCCCAGGTGTATTTTTATGTTATTAGATGTCTGGCTGAAACCGACTGCTGGTGCCTAAGCCCTGGGACACCCAGCTTGTCACTGAGTGTTCGGCCTGTTCTGTGGACCGGTCCTTGACGACCAATTACCTTAGCCCTGCTGGCCATAGATACCGTTGTGTGCCACGTGTATTGGCCAAACAATTAGGAGCAGAACTTCATCTCTTGATCAAAACAGTCCAGGGGGGAAGGGGGAGGGGGGGGGGGCGATGGTTCGCCCTTGCGTTTATACCATAAAGCACTCTCGGCGCAGCTTTTCGTGGTAGATCTGGTTGGTGAGTTGCCTTTAACCAGTCGCCCCTCCGCCCCCAAGGAGCTCCGCCCCACTCGCCACCCCCATCACCACCGGCAGCCTTACTCCAGGCGAGTGACAACAACATTGTGCGCTGAGTGCACCGCGTGTCTGAGCCTGTCCCATCCGTTGTTACGGACATAAAGTGTTGATTAATGCATTAATGCATTAATGCCATGTATAATATAGCAATCCGAGCAGCACTGTAGACAATTAAGCTTTGATATGACGTGTACTGACAAAGGGGTCTGGTCATTAGGGCAGCCTACTTACATGCGCCATCGTAGATTTTTTAAATTTTACAATCAAGACTAAAGGTATCTCAAAATGATGATAGATATGTTTTATATCTCCTTGAGTCTATAAGACAAGCATTTCAACAGAAAACTATTCGGACTATGTTATCGCGCGCGGACGTCCGCGAGTCGCGGCCAACATCACACAGAATACCGAACAGCGAACAGGCGCCCATGGATATATAGCAGATCACTTTTGCGCCGGTGAACAAATATGCTTCTCTACGGATAGCTCACAGACTTTCAGGGAGTCAGTTGTGAATCCCATATACTGGAAATGACTAATATGTTATGACTTAGCCAATGGAATGATTAGCGAATGGTACCTATCCAGAACAACATCACTATGTCAGAGGCTTCTGCGATTACCCGCTGACCAAACAAATGTGCTCTTGTGTGGCAAAACGCGAAACTCTGGATTTAGAAATGTTATATTTATGTCCATTTGACTCCATTAACCTCTTTGTGACATCATTATTTACCATACTTGACATATCTGGTCAGTGAGGGTGATAGGATAACACACACGTGAATATGATGACACGGTTGTGATGCATAATTCTCCCAATAGCATAGTTTCTGGCATGGTCGGGAAAGAACGTTTTGACACTTTTGACGCGAGAAAAATATAAATGAAATGAATCCCAATTTACCCGCTATGTCCTAGCGATTCATCTATGTACTGGATCGAAGCCTTTAGTATGCATATCACGTCACTCTTCTTATCTCGCCATATCTCATTCTCTGCAATGTTCAATCAGTTACAACGTGACAACTCTGCAATATGGTCTTAGCTGAACTCCTAAGGACGCAAAATATATCAACGCTTGACTGTCAAATTCACCGTCGTCTGTAGACGATGCTTGATCTTTGCAGCCAACGACGATCTTAAGCGCAAAATGGACATATTGGACGGCACTAGTCGACGGTATACAAACCCAGAAAGCACACACCACTGCGATCATTCTCAATGAAATGGGTTTGGAGGCTTAGCATACTTATCACGCCTATCGTGTGGGATTGGCATAACTATCTACCCCAGAGCACTCGCGGTGATTGGCTCTCACTCTATCACAACCTGTTGAGGAGAAGTTGGAGAACATATTGATATGATAATCGTATGATTGCCTTTAGGTGATATAACAATGGAAATTATTTTATTCTCATCATCTTGACAACGATCGTGAAATAAATATTTCGTCTTTTGCATCAAATGACATTGATCTGACAGAGAATCCGCGTCTGTCGGTCTGATGGGGAATGGGCCAGAAACATATGACAGGATCAGACACAAGTGTTCAGCAACTTAATTTGGTTAATTTGGCCTCTTTTTTGTATAACGAAATCACGCTCAAACTGGTATTTTAAGGACAGTATAACCAGCTATGTGTCTTCACCGTCGCGTAATGGCATGACCTTGAGGGTCGTCCCCAATGTTTCATGTTGGTGTTAATGTTGGTCGATGGGAGATTGAGAGGTGGGTGTTAGGGTAGAAGGAGGGAGGGGAGAGGGGGGGTGGGGCTGAGAGGGCGGTCCCACGGTAGGAGGATTGGGGAGGCTGAGAGGGCGGTGATAGCCATAGGAAGAGGGAGGGGGCTGAGAAGGCGGTGATAGGGTAGGAGGAGGTAGGCGGGCTGAGAGGGTGTGATAGGGTAGGAGGGGAGGCGGGGGATGGGGGGCTGAGAGGGCCGTAACGGTGGCCTGAGAGGACCATGGTCCAGAGTGCGTTAGGGATTTGCCTGCCTAAGCCGTCGGATTGGTATTGACCTTGGATGCCCTTTAAGTCTGTGTGGTGTCCGGGGTGTTCTTAATGCCCCAATATCTACCCATTGAACAGCAATCCCGCTGAGGCCGAGGCTCTGTCTCTCGTCTGATTGCAATGTCCGGTAGGTGGCTCACGGCTCGGATCAAAATAGCTAAAAGCGTCCACTGGCCAAGCGGCGATACGAGTAATATGAGGCGTCATCAATATGTGGCTTAGCCCGTCATGTCTTGCACCAATCATGTTGTATATACAGTTGAAGGGGCTATTCCAACACAATGTAAACGTGCGAATCGACGGGGAACGCATGGATAAATATTCGGATTAATATTCGATTAATATTCCTAGAATCACAGATTATGATTCTTCTTCAGAAACGTTACTCAGAGCCTTCGGAACCGCACACAATGACTGAACAGAGGTTAAGGGGGTGCATCGGAAGTCGCACCCTCCTCCCCCTTCCCCAACCGTCTCGGGTTTCTATATGTCTAACTTTAGGCCGATTATTCTTTCAGTCCATGAAGCTGTCACCTGTGGATGTTGGTGACATGTAATTATATGGCATGTAATTCGTCTCTACCCACCTATAAGTGAACGATCATGGCAAGCTTGGGCCTGACGTGTGGAAGTATCATATGTTCTCACATTGGCCGTGATGAGCCCTCCCCATCCCCCACCGCCTCTATAGTCATGTGTAAGTGAAAGAACGTCGCACATTCTGCAGTCAGACCAGAGTCGTCTGATGGTGACATTATAAATGAGATAAATGGACGGTTGAAAAAACGATTCTTAGAAACCTTTTTTAAGCAATTTGCTTTCTTGTTCGGGTGGTTGGTAGAAAAACGCCAAAAAAACTGCCTCGTGCAGTATTGTGAATAGCATACGCAGTCCGGTAACCTGCCAAATGACAGGGCGGCAACACGTGTACATGGTGAGCTGCCCCCTTTGATCTAACAAAGTGTCCATCATGTGAGTTAGGCTCCCCGCACGGTGGCGCTACGCAATCTAGCTTTTACCGCTGCTGTCGGCCGGGGGCAAATTTCAAGATTTTTGATAAAAAGGGTCAAATCAATTTCTCGCAACATTATAATTTTCAAGAATAAAACATAAAAATAACGTTCTTTGTGCATTTAATACGGCAAAAAACATCTTGTATCTTTTGAAAAAGTTATAATTGTGACAGAACTCTTTCTTTTCATCACCTGGTTTCGTGGCTTAGGCTGGGTCAACGCAATAAATTGTTGAAATGCGCGACGCATTTTTCCCATCGATTTGCACAGCGCCGCCCTGGCGAGCGAGTGAGAAAATGCATTGAGGACGTATGCGACAACAGAGATATAATAGCGCCCTAGCGGAGTGAGTCGAAGGCAGCGAGTGCATGTGAGTTAGATCCATCTAATATATTCGTGACTTGTCCCATTCGCGGCTACCAAAACCTTGGGAAGTCAAAATAGCAAAGTTACAAATAGAAGATAATGCATTCTACCATTATTGGTTGAGAGTGGAAAGGGGTGGTAACCCTCCCCCCCCCCCCTTCCCCCAACCCCCCGCCAATGTCACCGGCCACGGTGTGGAGTCCTCAAATGCAACATTTCCATGAATGAGAAAACATGAAAAACATACGTAAGATTGAAAAGAGACAGCAGCGTGCATGGATGTATGTTTTTATGTTTATTTATTAATCAGAATACGCACAGTTGAGGAACAGATCAAGTAGACCATTGCTATATGTTGAACGATTGCGCGGCATAGTAGTAGAAGTTTACAAGAGTATCAACGAGATTGGCCCCAGTTACCTCAAGACATGCATAATTTAAAGGAAAGCAATTACGTGTTGACAAATGTACCCGATATATGTATGTCACGCGTTAAGACAACAGTTTATGGCCAAGCTTCAGTGGAGTATCAAGGCAGCATGCGATGGAGTATGCTCAGCAAGAAACAAAGGCAGTCAAATCTGCTAAGGAATTCAAAACAATGCTGTTAACTGCGGATATGTTCATGTGTCACTGTAATTCGTGCACATTGTGCAGCGTAGCTAACGGATAAGGTTTAAATATATGATAGCATGGTTGTTATATTTTCATTAGCATATGTATATTTAGCTTATCAGCTCATGTCATTTTATCATTGTTAGTCAATAGCACTTGTGTTAATATTTCTTAAATACCAACGTTAAATAAACTTTATCTTATCTTATCTTAACAATGTATTTTCCCAAATTGCAATAAAACGTCCACCTCAAATGTAAACTTGTTTCCCTTGAATGTAGTAAACTTTGTCAACTGCAATTGTAACAACCATTTTCCCCCTCTAATGTAACAATTTCCACACGGTTTGGGGTGTAGTGCATGCACTGATGGGTAATGGGGAGCGTTAGGCCCACAACATTGGTACAATATCTAATGATGGGTATATTATATGGTAATACAGAACAAATTTCTTGATTGTAATTTTAAGTTGGCGACGTTTTTTTGTTGGTTTATATACGCATTCGATCTAAATGTATATGCTATAAATTCATTATTACACACTGACCATCCTTTAAACTGTGTTTTTCTTTTGTTCTAAAGTTATTTGTTCGGTCTTTGAGAGTTTCGTTTGACCTTTATATTATAATGAAGCCGCATTTGATGCGTTTATTTATAGGCGACATCAACATCTGAAGCGTTATTACTTCTCACATCACACCGAGGAACTCACAACCTAAAAACAAAGTGATTAGACACACTTCGTTGCACATGAAGCTAACTTTCCTTCATGTTGCAATTCATGGGATTGTACGTTTGGTTTTGATATTTGTTACGATTAAGGAGATCTTGCGGTTAACCGAGGTGCGATTAAGTGGCGCTCACTATATCTACCAGATCGCTCGCCTTGAGCGCACTGACAACATGGGAGCATAGCGCCTGTGTTTGTGTGGTCGCAGGATAAAAATCCCATGTACTTCTTCGCAAAGAGTACAGGGTTACCCCGGAGACATAGGTCCGCTCTTTGTTCATTCTTCCATTGACGCGAAGCCGGCGCGGCAGCTCAGTGGGCCAGAGCGCTCGCATTGTGTGCTCTAGTCACCTGAGAGCCTAACGGCACGTGGGTCGGTGGTTTGTGCCCTATTGTGGCCATGTCTGTGTGGTCGCAGGATAAAGATCCCATGTCTTCTTGTGTAGGGGATAACACCCGGGGACAGGGCTCCACTTTCCCTTCCTTCTCCCATTGACGCGATATGACCAAAAGTGGTTAAAGGGTCCTGAATAACCAACCAACCAATCTTCCATTGACGCGAGTTGACCAGAATTTATGAAATCGTCCTGAATACACAACAAACTGGAAATATTGAACTCATATGTCTACGCTTAGTACGTATATACATGCATAATAATCCATATATCCCATACTATCTGAGATATCGCCATGCTGGCCAACACCTGTCATCTAGTACCCCCTTCAAGCACTGGTTATATGATGTCCTGGCTAAAAGCCACCACGCTTTATTTTTAATGGTTTATTCCAGTTGACGTCCATGTGAAATGGAAGCCGAGCCTCACAATGCGCAATTTCCGCTCTCTCCCAAATCGTGGCGCCCCCCGGTGGTCCCTGTTTTATCATCTCGCCGCCCCAACGACCAGCTTTCAATATGGATTGCGTCGTCTCCGTTCTATTATGCGAAGCTACTTTATGACGGTCTGACGCGGAATCCCACAACATAACACCGTCGATGTCAGATAAATCTTCTGCGAAACATGTTTTTTACCAGCCGGCCTACAGCGTACAGTGTAGAAGTCCCATTCACCGCATAACCCGAGCCGTTTTTCGGCCATCATACCGCGGAAGGGAAGTCCTTTCTGAGTTAGGGAGCCAATCCGTGCCCCCGATACCAAACACTCGCGGTCAAAGGTCAAGTTGGGGTCATAGATGTTTCATGGACTAAAAATACTTGTATGTTGCTTCATCATGTCCACAAGGCGTTGGACATGCAGAAACGGTCAATAAAATATTGTTATTACAGGACACCCCTTTTTTTTGCTAATTGTGGTTCCTGCGTGCATCATGTATCCACAGGGCTATGGTTATGCAGAAAAAGTCAATAAAATATCATAGACACAGAAAAACCTGATTTGGTTTTCTTGCTAGTTGTGATTCTGGCTTGCGTCATGTATTGAGTTATTTCGCTCAATGAACATATTTTGTGTGTCATTTTGTCGCCATATAATGTCATCATCTGTAGCTTTTCTGATTCACTCTCCACGAGTCGACCCACGACCTATCTTGGTAACGTCAAGGCAGTGACATTGGCTGTGTCCCTTCAATACCCAGGACTGTAGTTGGTTACTGATGACTCCTGGGTCTCCCGCTATCCAGACCGTTGTAATGACGGTGGTTAAGAAGGCGGTCTGATGGCTAAAGCGCTGGCGTCCGGCTCAGTGCTGATCCAGAGATAGATCCTTTACTGAGACAGGACTAATCTGCTGGACGGTTGGGGCGGATATTAAATCCGCAATTAGAATGTCAAATCTACAAAAATGACATCATTATATTGCTAGCTGTAATACCCAAATAGTGCGAGTGAGGGCCGGGGTCACATTACCCTTTCCTAGCCGAGGCTTGTGCTTGTGCTTCTTTGAAATTCGTTTCACTTTTGCATGTTCATTTTCATTGCCTTGAAATTCAGGGAACAGACACTCAGACATAAATACAACATACGCCCTCGAGAACAAAGGACTATTTCCGGCATGAACTCTTACATCTCAATCATTTGACATCACGAAGTAATCTTCTAAGTAACGATAAAATGCACTAAATGCAATTAATAAACATCCCGTATCTCAGATATTCCTTGACGCTGTCAGCCGAACATGTTTCACAAGACTGATATCCGCACATTATTACCATGGCAATATTGCATATTGTATATATTTAATATCGATGTCGATACCCACGTCATGCAATGTTTCGGCTGTCTAGACAAAAAGTAGTTTGGACTAAAAACATTCTTTTGGTATAAACTTTATTTATTTAACCCGGTTACAGATAAAGCGAATACACATATCGACGGCCACCTCAAGATAATTATCACTTTTCACAAATTTCGTGGCGCTCCCAGAATGATTCACTTACAAACGTGCGTACACTTGAGCTGTCCCGGTGCGTGCAATCCTGTTGTTCTGGAGTATTTTTCATTTAATGTGCAGCGGGGGCGTACACTAGCTCAAGTCCCTAGCTGCGCCCCTGGCTTGCCATACACTGTTAGGTACTTAAAGCTAACCAGTTGACGTGGTGGAGACGGGGAGCTATATCAGCTGATAAATATCAACATAAATATCACATGCTGAACTGGTCATTTTGCTCTATCCGCACACAAGTCAGGAGTGCACAACCGTACTTTGTTTCAGTTCAGTTCAGTTTCTGTACTATTGTTCGATGGCTCTTGTGGCTGTCGTGTTTTCTTCAAATTAACTAAACCTAGCAATATTGAGTTTATGCGGTTACCCCACGCACCCTACAGTCATTGTAGCCTCCGCGCGTTACCATGATAATCATCAATCAAATGTGCGATACCGTCAGTTTGTAATAGCAGTAAGGCCCAAGCTATAACTACGCCTCACCCCATACTGCCGTCACCGCCCGGAGCCAATAGCCTGATTTATGCCATTGTTTCAGCACCACTCAGTGGTCTTAACGACTGAATGTTAGTTCATCACCTTGCAGCCATGGCAACATGCTGCTGCATTGCCCGGATGATATCCCATGAGTCCCAGCGGTCACCCTGTGATGGCCTCTGTGGACGGCCAGTGTGGGGCAATAACCATCCAGGAGACAACATCACCATAGCGACAGGGAGACGCATCATCCTTTACCATCTCAGAAAATGATGGAAGAAGCGATAATTCGCTTCCTCCAAGCTTACAAATGGCGCTTGTTTCCGGTGTTTGGTATTATGTATTCCTTGGGCTCATGCGGAAGAGACCGCTGTACTGTCACAAACGACATTCCCGAGGCATGCCTTGTCAACGCTTTGTATACACATGTATTAAAGATTAAAGGACTCTATATGTCGCTATCATCAGACATTGCGTGTTCCGGCATGGTTTTCTAATATCCTGTTATAATCACCTAGAGTAAAGCGTGCATAAAGGCGATTTGCGTCCCCAGTAGCATGCAAAACGATGCCACGTGCACTCGTCTCTCGCAAAGAAAGGCCAAGCTGCGAGTGAAGTAGGGGGTCTAGTGCCGACATAATGGGTACGCTGCGTGCGCTCGAGTGTCCCAGAATAGGCAGACAGGATTAATATTGACTTAAATGCGGCCCATTATATTCTCCGTAGACTGGTATAGTCGGTATAGCGGTAGGAAAAGAAACGAGCTCCTATAGGGAGTCTGCTCTCTGCGAGAGATAATGTCTACGCATGACTTGTGGCTCAACCAGCTTACCAACTGAGCTATATTGGCAACTCCCCAAGTAATCTGAGGGGATTACACGCGCACCGTGCGTCATCCTAATTCTGTTTCTTTTGTCAGCTTAAACAATCACCTGACAGTGTTTGGGGGGGGGGGGGGCAAGGGGGGATCTTATAGCAATATAGCAATCACTCCTCCTTTCCTGGGCAGAATGGGACTCGCCCTAATATGATTGACAGGAAATACGGACAGTGAGTTGTTTTTCAAATCACTGGGCCGAGATTACCGGGTGGACGACGGGTGAACGACCCACAAGCGTGTGGCGTGTGATGTTATGAAGTAGGGCAGATGAGGGAGAGAGACAGTGGGTGGATGTAGGGGTGACGGTAGCACACAAAGGGAAAGTTGAGGGAGGGGGTGGGGGTGCACAACGGGAAAGTTATAGTGTTTGCCCAGCCAGCAAAATGTCAACAACGGCCGATTTACTTACGGCAAGTGCGTCTGTCACAAATGCACCATCAATACAGTTCGCTTTTCACATTGTTATATTTTTATATTACAACCAACATTATGTCAACTGATTTATTTTGGGCAACATATGCTCCAATGGTTTCAACCTAATATCACATATTACGTTCTAGATACAGCCGGTATGTTCCTCTCCCGCGATTATCGTTCCTATCCCTCAATAGAGACGTAATTCCGATCCGGAACTATCTGTTCACTACTCGGTCTGTCGCAAACACACTGTTTACGCAGACTCGACCTTGCTAGTCACTTTTTATAGACGCCCTTAACCGCTTTTACCGTAGCCGCGAACTACCCACCCAGCGTGGTAATGAGACGAGACAAAGACCCTTTCCCTCAGTAGCATCGTCGCGCAATGTTAGACAGAGACGGCCTTAATACGGCCACGATGGCCTGGACAACACACCGCCTTAAAGGACGCTCAAGGTCAATACCAATTACATGGCTCACTGACCAATCCAACACCTTTTCTCGACAGAAGTTCCCTCTGCTACTACAACCTCCCCCTTCACACCATGTGACCAACCCACACACCAAGGCGAATGGTTGAGGGAAGGGGGGGGGGCAGGGGGGGGGGGTTGGTGGTCATGTTCCCAGATCAAGAAGAATTCGTTTTTTACTGTGAATTAAGAGACGAACTTCATGCATACAATAATAAGGGCGGATATATGCGATTTCTTGGTTACCGGTTATTTAATCTCCAAATTCCCAGTTGACAATAAATGGAAATCTTTGATCACGAGGGTCGGCTAATGCACCATGCCCAGTTCACGAAGATTTTTTTTCCCCAATGCCAGTTCACGAGGAAATGAAAAGCCCATTCCCGAGGAATGCAAATGTCCCTTGAACCCCCCCCCCCCCCGCAAACTAGTGGACAGCCACGTAGTACACGACGGTGGCGTTAAGGTCCAAATTGGGATTTATGCTTAATGGCTTTATGTCTAAGTGGGGGTTTTTTTCGGTCAGGACATACGCTTGGTGGTCCCTGAACCGATAGCCAAAGTCCATTTGAATGCAACGCAGTTGTAATTGGGTGTTGTCAGTGTGAATGAAGTTGGAACATCGGAATTATTGATGCAGTGCGTTCACGATATTGTTTTCCTAGTCGCTGACGCCATATAAAACCACAACAATATAACTGCAATCACACCAACGATGGAATTATATCATTACAAAACCATATACGTATTATTCTAGTCGTTCGCACCAGTTGTCGCCCGACTAGCATGGATGCCTCGCATCGCAATGAGCAATCTCCACTTTGTTTTCGGGTTGCGCCACCTCGCGGTCACATATGACAGGTTATTACGGTTTTCGCTGCCCGAATACGTATCAGAATTATTGATCGAAGCGACTCTCTTCCATTATGTGAAGCCATTTATAATGCGTGGCAATGATAGCCGCAAAATAACACCGCTGACAGTTTTTAAATAAAGACACTTTTGCTGAAAGTCCCATATAGTTCATCACTCGGGTCGGTTGCTTTGTTACATGGCGGAAGTGATCTCCTTGGCTATTGATGGGCCATTCCTGGCCATCACAAGCTCGTTTATCACATGCAACAACCGAGTTATGTGGGATCTCCTTCGTTGTGGAATATGGTTTTTCCTTCAATCTCACGGATGCGTCTAAGAATGAATTCGCTAGTCTCTACAATCTTCACTTAGTCGGTTCCCCCAACGTTATTCGTGAAGAAAATATTAAATTATTTAAAGCTTTGATTTTCAGGGTTGCATGCCGTCATATTTTTGTTAGATCTTGAGGTGGCCGTTGATATGTGCATTCATTACCGGTAACACATATGAAATTTATGCCAAGAAAATATCAGTTTGGCTGGTATGGCGTACTTATGACGTATATGTGGTAGATATACATGTATTTGTAATCTTGGCAACCGTAAAGTGAACATGAGCAAGCATAATAAAGCACCAAGTTTTCGAGGTACCCCAGATCATGTAGTATAGCAATTACGTTCGGGTGTTAAAAGCGAGGGGTTGCCTCGTTCTAAGATAGAAAACAACATGGCGATGAGTTACAATTTGACATTTGTTTATTTCATTCAACACAATGGCAAAACCATTGAGAGTTTACTCTCTACGAACATATTTAGTTTGAGGCAGAACAGAAAGATTTACTGCGGATATTCCTCCTCGCCCCCATCTTACAGTCAATAAAACAATGTTAATACAGAATACACACATATCGAGAAAAGCAGAACGATAATGGCACTAAAATGCACACTCTTACACGCCCTCGTGGCTTACAACTGTTAATTGAGCCTTGGCGGCTGGTACCCCCAGCAACGACCATCCCATTAGTGGCAACTTTACGACATTGGCCGTCGCGTCACGGAAACTGCGGTACAAATTAGATCCCTGCCAAGTCACGAATAGTTAAGTCAGCTGCAGCATGGATCATTGTTATACCTGTGGTGGACTGCGACAAGAAAAACAACAATTACTCCCCAGATAGCATAATAATGATAATAATAATAATAACAATAATAATAATTGATAATAATAACAACAATAGTATGTTTAAATTATTTCTGACTATATTCACAATTGTTCAGTATGTTCATTTAATAATAAAATATATATTCAATATATGAAGAACGCGGGGACCAAGTCACGATGTTATATGCCTGGAAGCTACCACGTGGTGGCCTGGTCGGGTTGGCTGGTGGACGCCACACGCCAAGTGGTGGGCTTGTTCTGGTTGGTTGCCGGACCGCAGGCGCAGGCAAGCTCAGGCGATGCGCAGACCCGAGCCGGATACAAGAGGTGTGGAATGAATGACCGGCTTGAGGGGGAAAAAAGAAAGCACGAGACAGAAGAGCGATCACAGGCTGACAACACTGCCACTGATAGCATGGGAACCCACTCACAACTGAAGGACTGGACGAACGAACCCGGTCTGTTTTGTTCGCAAATATCCCGTGAAGTTGGTCCAGTAATTGCGAGGAATAGCGGCTGCGCATGCTCCTACAGTGCAACGGAAGATAAGCCTTTCAGATTCTATCTGGATCAGGACTGAGCACTGAGGCCAGCGCTTTGACCATCAGCCCGCCTTCTTAATCACCGCCATTAAAACTGTAAGGACAGGGGCAGACCTGGGGCTTATCATTAACCCACCACAGTCCTGGGTATTTAAGGGAAACAGTCGCTGAGATGGCGTTACCGTCCAGCCCCAGACGAGTTTTGGGTCGACTCGGCTGAAAGGAATCCGGAAAGCAAGAAACAATGATAACATAGTAAAGGGTGACACACAATGCGGTTTAATGATTTGTTTTTTCTATTGGTCGATAACGGTCATCCCCAGATGTGATAATAACGGTAACTCATGCATCCAATAACAATGCAGATATTAGGATATGCCGGCAAAATACGTGTACAAATGAACAAGTTCCTTGATTTTACATATCGCGCTGTCTACCGTAAGAACTGACGCAGGCCTACAACCGATAATTCTGTGGTTTCATATTCATCATGCAGACGTGTTTCGTCATCACAGTTACTATCGGCGTTAACGACCGTATCCGTATTTCTAATGTTTCAGCACAGCACAGTATACACATTATTTAACGCCACAACGACGGCACATTCAAAAAGTAAAGAAAAACAAACATGGAACACAATCATGACGTCACAAATACAAAGAAACTAAGAAAAATCACAAAAGGCACGAACACAGAAAGTACGTAAACAGATGGGTTTGCTCTCTGCTAAAGTATTTCCACCTCTCGATGTGTCGCTGTATCCATGTTGTCCTAGGTCCATGTCATACCCTGCTGTATGACTCAATGGTTTCGATATTTACCTGCACGGCGTAAATCGCTGCAGTGGCATGTTCAATAACTGTTTCTTTTAGTAGAGACGTTCAGCACGAAACATATGCTCGTGATTACTGAATCCTGGATATTTTATTTAATGTAACATGCTATCTGAACCCGCATGTTCGAAACGGCCGGGGCTGAATACTTCGCCTTCGTAAGGGACATTAGCATGGGGAGGGGCGACATATGTGGCCCCGGTCATTTCGACATTACCGACCCGTATTCATGCATAATCCTCAGGCAGCTTACACGTGAGAATTGGCAAGCTATCATAAAGTTACTGATATCATGACGATTGCATCTACCGTATATCCCGACCCTACATACTGCTACTGACACTATAACACCCAAGGCCGTGTCTCAGAATGATTATAGGGAGATGTGCGTAAACTACGAGGGGTTGATGAATACCGTCAGTTCAGTTCAGTTCAGTATTCATTTATTCAACTAAGTGAGTCATATACACGTAAAAAACAAAACAGAACATCTTGCTCTCTGACATACACTTGGTTAGGAGACTCCAGTTAAGGCCAGCTGGCCGCTGTCACTAGAGCTACCTGTATTGATTGAGCTTGTGATAAACATATTATATTAGGATTGTATTGGACGCTATGGTAGTGAGTGAACAGTAACACAACTTTTAACCCGAAACAAAGCAACAGCAAATAAACGAAGAGAAAAAAAGAAAAAGAAATTAAGTGAATAAACATGTAGGTCTACCGTCACACATAACTGTTATTTTCATTATGGTTACTGATAGTTGTTACTGACTTAGCACCGTACAATATTGCATGTGTCCGAATACATATTAATAATATCACGCTTTACATAATTAGAAAAAGCAGATAAATCATGGGTGTGTATTTTATCTAATATGGGTTGGGCTTCCGAGTTTAATAGCTGTACAATGCTGTATCTGACAGATCTATTAGTTTTTTGAAGGCGTGCTCGCGTTGTGAAGGAATAATGTTTATATCTAGTGTCATAATTGTGAATATCGCAGTGCTGTATGATAGGTAAAGAGGCGAACTAATTTGGCAGGCAGCCGTTCCTAAGTTTATAATACAATTTTAGTCCCTGATCTGTTGCTGATAAATGAAAAGTGTCGCCATCTGGCGTCGCCATGTTTAAACATACCGTTGGCGTTTGGTGCCCGCCTCTGTAACTATAGAGCGGTGGACTTCATGCCTTTAATGTATCACACAAAACGTTGCTATACAGATGTTAGTGATCAATTTTTCGTCATCGTCTAATGTTCGCTGTCATTACGCCTGACATTACACGCGCCGTCATGTCTGAGATTAGTGCCGACAGGCTCTGTCGAAGATTGGTGTCGACAGCTTCTCTCGAAGATTGGTGTCTACAGGTTCTGTGACAACATTCTTAGTCGTCCAGCGTGAAGACGAATTTTGCCAACGCTGACGGTTTGACGTAAAACACTCGATCGAGCACTACATGCACTCGACTCTCAAAAAAAAGCCAAAGTCGTGAGTAAAGTGGGGTGTTTAACACGTACCTAATGGGTGCACTGGGCGCGATAGACGGACGAGGTGGAGGACAAGGCAGCATGACGTCACACTCACGTAATGGCCGCACACTGTTCACTATTCACTGCACACTACTCTCATCGAAGCCTCACATAATGGACATTTTGTTAGATCAAAGGGGGCAGCTCACCATGTACATGTTTTGCCGACCTTTTGGTAAGGCCGGTTGCCACAGCAAGCATACCATTCACAAGACTGAGTCTTCCATGCAGTGTGGGTGTTCTCACCATCAACCATCAGCACGAGGCAGGCAGTTTCCAAGAATCGCTTTTTTCTAACGGTCTATTTATTCCACTTACGATATCACGACCGAGCGACACGGATCTGCAGAGCAATCGCAGTCCCTTCGCTTACACAACTCACGCTTGCTTGTAGATGCTACGCAATGAGAAAAAACGCCTCGTCAGCGGAAGTGTTAGAAAACATGACCCTTTCATCAGCTTGTAATTACTGGCAAGTGTTGCCCATGCAAAGTAAACATAACGATGAATGCGAAATAACTCTCAGATTGTCGCTCCCTCTCATGTTTCCATAGTTAACCCGCGAGGCTATGCCACTAATCCGCCTGTCGATATGCACCATGGGTACCCTGCATGTTTTCATATGTATTCTACATGTTGCCATGGATATTCTGTATGTTGCCATTGGTACCCTGCATTTTGTGAATGATGGGTACCTTGCATTTTGTAAATTATGGGTACTATGCGTGTTGTCATGAGTATTGCGCGTGTTGTCAATGGTTTGGCCACATACGGCACCACGGCACACTCCTACTATCATAGTGAGCAATGTATAGATACGTCATTAGAACAATTTGGGTAGGAAGCGTTGCGTGAATTATGAGGAAGGTGCATAACACCGTAACGCCATGTTGTCTAATCAAATAGAGCGTCATACTGTTGGTCGTAGCGTTATTTGTCCAATTCCTAGGAAATATGTTGGTTTACAGGTGATAACAACTTCATCGGAGTAACAACGTGCTCCTCACGGTCTCCCGCTTTTGAAGAACAACTAGTGATCCTAATCTGTTACTACTATCAGAATATTAATTCATGCAGACCCGTCGATTGTCACGTTTACACTATGATGATGCCTCATATTAACTGGCCAATCGCTGCTTGGCCAGAGGAACAGACCCTGTTCCACAGTGACTGGCCTTCGTCTGTCCTATTGTGTGGACTCATTTAGCCATTTTTCTACGGGTCTCAGCCCTCGCCCCGAAAGTTAAATCAGACGAGAGACATAGCGTGGGCCTCAGACGCATTGTCGTTCTCTATTAGACAGTAGAGCGTTAATAGAGGATATCCTGGACGCCACACAGCCTTAAAGGGAATCCAATTAGACGGCTTAAGCCGGCAAATCCCTAACGCTCTCTGGACCATGGTCCTCTCAAGCAACCGTCACCGCCCTCTCAGCCCCCATCACCGCCCTCCCAGCCCCCTGTCACCGCCCTCTCAGCCCCCCGTCACCGCCCTCTCAGCCCCGCCACCGCCCTCTCAGCCCTCAGTCATTGATTTAACCCAAAACGAATTAGTGGATGGCGACCTTCAAGATCACCTGATTACGCGACGGTGCAGGTGTCAAGGTCAAGAGGAGGATATGTCAGTAATCGTCACAGCAAATGGTCCGTAGCGAGCCTGAGGAATTGTGGCAGTAAATGAGGGACGGAAGTGACCAGGTTAAATTCAGTTTGTTCATGCGAAAGAGAGCTTCCCAAATCGTTGACGCCAAATTAACTTTCGACAAGACGCTGGCAACTTTGACCTTGGACCCTCCGTTGCACTTTGCCCCTAAAACTGAGAGACACGTTATATTCCCCAACACACACATATTCAGTTTATCCTCTATAAGTCGGTGAGACACCCATTGAATTTATTTAATTATTCATCGCGTTTATGATGATTTTGTGGAATAAAAACTGTAAACTCACATTGAAATAAATTTCATATATGGTTATCTTGTATCTTCTTCGATTTTCCATCTCTTCTATATTCTTCGTCTACAGGTATTGACGTCATTTATTACATTATATAATGTAGAGCAGCAAAATCAATGTTAATTGTATTGCTAATTTTTTGTGACCGCAATCCATATTTATTTAAGTCGTTAGTTTTATTGCACATCCACCATCATGCCAGCATCGGTCGCGGCGACTCGCGTCCTCGATGTAACTTCAGATATCGATTTGGTAATTCAGACAGATAAACGCAGGTATGACCAGTGAACGTTTGGCTTAGATGTCTGGCGCTGTTAACCGGTGACATGAACAACGTTGAACATGTCATTTGGGAGTAATTCCGTCAGTCAACGCGTCGTCTTCCCTGGAGTACGGTGACGGTCACGGCAGCATCTCTCGACGACATATATAATTAATTAGATATCACTAGACGATACGCACGCACGTTGAGAGATCATGACGGATGGTTGTCATTGCCCAATGGTAAGGCAGAAAGCAATGTTTTCCGACATATGTTTTCGCCCGATGTTACATACAAAATCGTGGCCACTGGTGCACCATTGCCTTAGTATCTGTACATCAGTGATGCAATGGGTGAAGTGACTGACGTCGGTGTCCCCGTCATCCAGAACACGCTGATTAATGGCTGCGATCAGATTGAAGGGGGCCGACAGCAAGTCCAGGAACGTCCGGCCTCATTGTGACCTAGATATCGATCTCCACTGGAACCAAAACGATCGATCCGTGTGAGTGAGTGGAGACATCTTCAGAGTCACGTCATCTGCTGGGCACATACTAGTCGTGACGTCCACCCCCCCCCCTCATCACCCGCCCCTCCATCCTCCGTTCATTCATGTCGACCCTCCCACGAAGTAGAATGATGGACGCCAGCGTCTCATGACGCAACGAATTGCGAGCCGCCGAAAACTCAAAATAGTAACATATATTATTCACTGGAGAATAAACAAATGCGCGATAATATTGCATGATAGTAAAAACACTACCTTCTCTGGCCTGACTTCTCTATACAATCAATGCACCAACATGTTGCCTAGCAACGTAGGATGCCATGCGCTGAAGGTGAATGAGTATAATCGAGCCACAGTTACTCAGTTTATGGTATATTTTTATTAGCAATCACTCACCGGAAGTAAAGATTTAGGTAGGGTGAACACATAGACGCCACATAGTGTCACATCGCACACCTCTCATCGCCCGAACGAGAACGCGACCGGTTCAACGATCTATTGTTATCAGAAATCCCTTGCCGGAGGTAAGGCTCTACATCCGGTGGTATAATAAGCGCCACGTAGTGTCACATCTCGCACACCATCATGCTTGGCTCAAGGCTGTCAGTCTTTCATTGACGCCGCGGTTGCTTTTGTCCAATCAAAAAAAAACATGTCCGACAAACAAAGCAGCTTGTCAGTTTCTTGTCACTTTCAGAGGTGAGTCATTCTCATTTTTACCTGCCATAAGCTATGATTGTCAATTTCCTACACATGTTTGGCGAAACAGGACTCACGCGTGGGCGGGGCTTACCTCGGATCGTGGAACGGTGTATGGTAGGGTTTCCCGCACAGATAATATTTTGCCTCTGGATGTTCTTTGGACCGGCCACACACATAGAATCATTGTGCCATTCTTTCCCACTCCGGGCGAGTTCAACATCTTCAGCATAAAGCCTCGTGTTGCGTGATCCCAGGAGGAACAGCTAAGCATCTATCTTGCGTCAGGAGACATGGAGTCGCATTCCCGATATCAAAAGCTTGAAGCCATCGGTAATAAAGGGTAACATTAGGAACGCGGTAAGGGAGGGGCAGGTTTACGAGATCATCGCATTAGTTTTATTCAGACCTAACACGCATCACACGCGACATAAATTCATTCGCCTTGTGTAGCGAGTGGACTGCTTGCGTGTATCACAAACCACCGGACTTCGGGGCAAAAAAAAAACAAAGCCATTTCTACGAATCGCTGATTTTCCGACCTATTTGTTATGTTTACAACGGCACGACTAGCTCTGGTTTCAGGATAAACGCAGCAGTTAATGAACAGTTCATTTTGAGTCATGATGCAATGACTCCTGCTTCTCCCACGACACTCGCGTGTCAGTCTACCTCAAGGTAGAAGGTATTGGTCACTGGTGGGTCTTCTAAGCTCGCCATCGCAATAACGACCATTTTCTGGATCGGTAAATTCACCTGTCGGTATCTGGGCAAATCATTCCAGTAACACCAAAACCGCACGAGCGGTGACATTTACCTCAAGTTGATTTTCCCATCTGTTGGTACTTGTAAGGACTGCATGAGGCATAGTACGGTTGGTATTACTCAGACTGAATTGCAAGTGCCAGAAAACTAAATATACAATTCCAAATAAATATGTCGTGCCAATAACGATGTACAGTGTCGATATTTTAAGTTTGTATGTTCGCCACAAAGCCGGTTACAGACCGCTTGTCTCGAATATGCTGGTACAGACACTACCAGTTCGCTGGCAAACTAACTTACAAACAAATTTCATAGAAATCCCGGCGGTCTTCCAGACAATGTTGACCAGCCGTGCGTTGACTTGGATGCTCTGCACGTATCCATGGATACTCCAGGTATCATGGGTGTGTGTACCCCGAGGACATTTTGACGATACAGCTATACAGGTGGCATCGTGGTATCTCACATCACATGAGAACTAGGTCTGCGAAAAGAAGCGGTGGTGGCCGTGTACCAGCTGGTACAAGACAGACAGTGAACCCACCCAAGCTGATAGCTAGCCACCCTCGCAATGCCCTAACCAGGCACCCCTGTTAGTCCCTAACGATCTCTCACTCTTGGTCCTCCAGGGCCACCGTTATGGCCCTCCCGGACCCCTATCATCGCCCTCCCAGTCCCGCATTAATCAACACCAGCTCCAAACGAGGTAGCGGGTAGCGACCTTCAGGGTCATGTCATTACGGTCATGTCATTACGCGACGGCGGAAGCGTCAAGGTCAAGAGGAGTATGTACTAGGTCCAGACACAATAAACTGGGTCATTACCTGCCGTTTAAATTACCATTCGCGGGGGCCAATAATGAGCAGGAGAATATCTGCCAGTTTAATGCATGTCCTTGGGATTCTGGCTGTCAGTTGTTTCTTCGGATAGAACCACGTGGGGGTCACTCTTTTGACCCCGTAATCAGTATCAGATCAACCGACGGGGCTTCTATTCCCCATCAAGGTCAGATTTGATGGGTCACCTGTTTATGCAGTACATGCAAAATGCTTGCAATGGCACCATCACTTAGACAAAATATCCCTGCCTCCCTCTCTGTATAGTATATATTTTCATTAACTGGGATGAAGGACCCTGAAGTTGGCAAGTACTGTACTGAATTGATATCGATGTTTATATTTTTGCTTGTCTGGATATTTGTCACGACGTCCTGCTTCATAATCGCTTTTTTCGCAGAAATTAATTAGCTTCATTGACCGGGCTGCTTGTCGGTACAGGGCATGTCACAGCTGGGGGTTTGTTCGTGAATGGGCATTTTTGTTTCTCAGTTTATGTCTTGTCAGTACAGGCCAAGTCACAGCTGGTTAATGTTCTTAGGAAGGCATTTTTTCGCATTGCGCAAGGCAATAATATGTCAACACTTTGTGTTCGTAGCAACGGATGGCAAGCGCTAAGATAAGAATAATCCCGTTTAGTGCGCTCAGAGGACGATGGTCTCGTCACTCGCCTGGAGTGAGGCTGGCACGGTGGTGTGGGAGGTTGAAGGGAGGATGGGGACTCACCTGTCATACCTTGAGGCGCTGCACTGAGAGGAGGGTATTGCTTGAACATACTATGCGTATTCATATTTGTCGGTTATTTTTATTACACCTCCAGCAGCATACCAGTATCGACTCACGTCACTGACGTAACGTCAGTGATCTATTTTGTAATGTTAACGGGATGATAGGGGTATTATCAGTTTCCACGCGGCTTAAAGATGGCCACGCAGGTTGGAGGTGTGGGGTCTGTACCTCGCGGCGATGGTTGAACGGGATCTCCATTAATCTCGTCATCACTCCCTGTCAACATGGCGTTATCGGTAAGCTTCATATTCAACTTACCAACCGACTTCGTTCATCCTGGAGGGACATCGGACCACCACAGAGGGATGTACTGGTCAACCAGCCTTACAAGAGAGCCCAATGCGAGTCAATCAGCATTACAAGGCCAGATTTAATAGTGCGAGACGTACCAGTCAGAGATCGCCTGAACCCAATTGAAATAGGGGGTGAAAAAGAAACATTCGCGAGAAACAGATTAAGATCGCCCCTCATTAGCAGGGGCGGATCTAGGAAGTTAGAAACGGGGGCGGGGCTCTCCGTTCTCTGAAAACTGCCACAGGGGAAGGGGGGGGGGGGTACGACTAAGGTTTTTGAGAACTTAGAAAAGCATCCGCTTACCCGCCAGTAGTATGTAAATCTATGCATTAGCATAAAGGGAATTCTACTAAATCTAATTGCATTCATAGATATATGTGTCATCCAGGCCCGAAAATTGTTTAGATTGCGAGGCACCCAGGTATGTTCATTGCTTAGATGATGAAATACCGATGTTCATAAGACGATTAGACAATGCACCGTCCAGGATTGTAGATTGCTCAGATACCAGCAAATACGAAGTAGATGTTGTTTCACGTTCTCGGACGACCACGCAAACACGATCATAACCGCGTAACACGTTATCGAAAACTCGTTCACAAGACGCCACGTGACGAGTTGAAGATGAAGATTGCCTCTCTGGGGACCGATATCCCCTTTCTAAGTTTGCGGTTCGTTTGTAAAACTAGAACGTTGGCCCTATAGAGCTCTAAATAGATCAGGAACTGGCATCAGAGGCCGGATCATTTTATCTTTCGCTTCGATCGATAGTCCCGAAATGGCATTAAGCTTTTTCTGATGTTGCAATAACACAAATTCGGGGCCTTCGAAAAGATTCGACTGCGCATTGTAGGAGTGTATACGTCCCCTTGGTTAAAGCTGCCGAAGACTTACACAATGAATTTAATATTGCGGTGGCTTGATACATGGGATGATGAATGTTCTATACGAAGTAATTGCACAATATCATGTCCTATTGCAATATCCTATTGCAATCATTGTTGGTTGCTGCTTAATGCATTTCGTTGCACTGAGCGTGGTTGTATTGTTATGGCACTGGACATTAATTATCGGTACATGCTGCGATGCCAAAGAACATTGCGTGTGTTGAACGTCTTGTTCCGTCAAGAATAGTCCGTACTGTGGAGAGTTGTCTTCACGCTAACGCACACTTTGCGTGGCAGTCACCGCTGTGGCTTAAGTACCGTGCACCACGGTCCCGGGCGTAGTGACAGACCGCTCCCCTCTGTTTCTCCGTCGTGTTGTTTCTTTGTTTGCATCCAAATATCCCAAATCATTTCCGCCACGATTCCTGAACTTGTCAAACAGGGCATAAAGAATCCTCCAGAAATGCCTACGTTAAGCTACATTTCAAGCGACATCTCCTGGCACAGCACTGTGACAGGGTGATTGATGGTCGGGGCCCCTCGGTGTCGTTACTGGACGCACCCCCCCCCCACCCCACCCCAACGCCCCTCGACCTGTGCGATTTATGGGAAGCGTTCAGGTGTAAAGTGATCCGGTACCCAGAATGTGACGTCGCAAGTTCGGCGCTATCAGCTATTTATCTTCAGCTGTTTATATTTATACAGAGCAGTCGCGTGGCGGTCCAGTGCATCCAGGCAATATCATAACAGGATATCGACCGTTATGTTTCTCCGCAGTCTACTCCTCCACAGCCCCTACCACCATCTCCCATAACTAAGGAGGACCTCCGTCTCAAAAAACGATAGGATTGCCAGAGGATATGAGAAATAGGAGTTGTTCATGCGTGTTTACGCGAAATGATTCTGCGCATTAAAGAACATAGAAACGATTGAAGTTGTGTACCTCTCGCCATGCCACATGGCAAGGCGAAGAAGGTACCGAAGTACACTTCAGTTCCAAATTCCAACTGTTGAATCCACCGATTGCATTACCAAATTTTAACAGTTCAATTCATCGATCTGTAGCTGTGGAGTATTTCTGGGTTTTCTTCCCCAATGATGTCCAATATGTGGCTTAGCTGGTAGCATTTGTTCAAACGATGACTGCTACCATTGACGTGCATGGCGCCTTGTTGGTGACCGTTGCAATGGCCGCTAAATACATGGTGTGTAACCTGACGCAATGCGGCCTTCCGGGCTTTTTTATGCAAATTAGCTATCATGCATAGGATCAATTTGCTCACAGAAACATAATATCCTCAAAGAAATTGAGGAGACGGGGAAACATTATCAACAACAACACTGCAAAATTGAAGGCATGTGACCATAATTTACAGTAAAGGACGCTAAATAGCTCATTGTCGTGCATTACCCACACCCCAGATCGCAAGGAACACTCGTTTTGACGTCGTATCACGTCGGTAAATGCAGATTAACGTCGGGTCCCATTTTCCGTCCCCAACCGACGTCGATCCGACATTGCATCGTTGGAGGATATCTGCCATGGGAACACTCGGGCAACTTGACAGCGGATTTATATCGAATCTATGCATGAATCCAATAAATAAGTTGCGCAAGTTTTATCGCAAAAAGGTCTTGAGAAATAAAGGAAAATGTTGGTGCTCAATGTTTGGTGAACAAATAGACGCAATTTTACCACTGATCTTGCATAATCAGTGATTGAAACGCAGGCATGATTCATAACTGTGAAGTGGCTCAACTGACCCTAGAACATGAAAATGTCATTTAACTAAAACTGAATCGCTGGCCTTTTGGCAGTGTGGCATTACAGCGTGTTGCCAAATGTCGTTGCTGTCAGTCGATATGTATTCAACCTAGACTAACGTTGGTAATTTGTTATAGGATTTACCATAAGCTGTGCGCCCAAATTATTGAACTAACCGTCCTTTGACGTTTCCTCCGTTTACTATTGAACATCAACATATCGATATATTAAAAACAATTAAACTTCAGAGAAATATATTGATATTTTACGACACCACGTGTGTGGCGTAAATAAAAAGCGACCTACGTACGACATATGCCCGCGTGCTCCAGCCGGTTGGGCTGCACAATGCTACAATTCTTTGTCGAGTGCTTTCGCAAAAACAACATTTATCGGCATAATTCTCTTTTACATTACGGTTGGTAGTGCATGAGTGTGAAGGTAGGATTTGTGTACATAGATCGTGGATGACTACCGATTTTGACTACTTTCAGTTCTGGAAGCTGGAAGCATTGTCTGCCTATGGATTAAAGTGTCTGATTTAAATACGTTATAACCTATCAAATCACATATCTTATATCACATATCAATTGATTTGAGTTCCCACATTTTTTTTGCACTGTGTAACTTACTTACATGCTTATATCGGATTCAGATCTTTAGACCGGACGGATTTGAATGCCGAATCGCTGTCAAGTATCGCCTTAACGCCGATCCGACACTGATGGTCGAGGCGTTTCAACGTCTAACCGAGTCCAACATTACCGTCGATTTTCTATCGAAACTGCAGTGATTTACGTCGGCGAGACGTTCTGCAATCCGACAAAAAGTGTGTCACTTTGATGTCGAACCGACGTCAAATAGCGATGTCGAGCCGACACTGACGGTCGATGCGTTCCGACGTCTAACCGAGTCCGACCTTACTGTCGAGTTTCTAGCGAAACTGCAGTGATATACGTCGGCGAGACGTTCGGTAATCCGACAAAAAGTGTGTCACTTTGATGTCGAACCGACGTCAAATAGCGATGTCGAGCCGACACTGACGGTCGATGCATTTCGACGTCTAACCGAGTCCGACTTTGCCATCTGGGACAAATCCCACTCGGCAGTTTTACTTAGCGAAATCATTGAAGCTCGTTCTATTACCATTAACACAGATAACATGGTTTCATTCAAAGGATGTATTGTCGTTCTGTTCACGTAAATGCGAAGAAGTCTCTTTGCGGTCAATAGTCAAGAGGATGAGGCACTAATCCAGTTTGTCAGTCCTAACTGAGTCTGCGACTCGAGATGAAAGGTTTTAGCCACCACCCACAGCCCACAGCATCCCTCTTGCTCATCCCGGAGCAAAAAGAACAAGACCATAATCAGCCGTAGGCTGAATGGGACTGACAGAAGTAACTTGCACCCCTGTCGTACAGCTCCTCTCTCTCTCTCTCTTCACCTGATTTTTATTGAATTTTCCAATTTGGCCAGACTCTCTATACTTTAACTTTGGGCTTAGTTCCGTTGCCATGGAAACGTCAACGTGACGTCACATGACGTCACTGACGCTTACAAAAATAAACAATTTAGCTTCAATTTTTTTCACTTACCTGCTTATGTACCTAGTGATTTCAGCTAGTGCCTATGTAGTTGAAACTTAGACGATCTCGCGATTAAGTCGGGTAACGTAAACTTGGACGTCATTTTGACGCACACGCTTCAGTACCATCAAAAAAGTTACGCATACCACCAGTTGTCTCTTGGTATAAGGTTTAACCTCGTCATCACGTTATGCTGACGTCATGGCATGACGCACGACCACGTTCAAATACCAAAACACAAACCTTTGTACTATCAATCACAAACGTTGACTAGAACGGCGGTAGGACTCTCAGCTCTTCTGATATGGCTTGACTTAATTACCGAAAATTGCTATTCTTCATCATTACGGATAAATGAAAAAAAACAGACGAAGAAAGGACAAAATTTTGTGACGTCAGTTCTTGCCTGAATTTTATCTAGTAAAGACCATGGTTACTGGGTGCCATGTTTA
Organism: Arenicola marina; assembly: GCA_964019135.1. Lineage (NCBI taxonomy): Eukaryota > Metazoa > Annelida > Polychaeta > Arenicolidae > Arenicola > Arenicola marina. The sequence continues at coordinate 43,344,676 of OZ025254.1, read as the reverse complement.
ACCAAAGAAAAAATCCCGAAACTGTTTGATGCAGGCACGGATGAAATACGGGGCAAACAAATTTCCCCAGCCTAAGAGATTGAGGGCTTTAACATTGGAGGTCCCCTAGGGAATTGCCGTCACCCCTGGAACCGGAAGTAAGATAGGAAGATACTATTTTTATGATGCAGGGGAACATCGGAGCCCATTTCCTACAAAATAACGCCACTCTCGATTTTTTATAATTTTTTGACGATTTTTGACGATTTTTTCAATGTACCGAAAGTGGCGTCATCGTGACGTCATATGACAGATCTGAAAAATCTCAGATTTCGCAGAGATTATTGCCATTCATATTTCTATGGGAGTCCGGAACACCAAAGCGATACCTTTAACCTAAATAGGTCAAACCGAAGAAAAACGATTCAAGGTCATCTTTTGCGTTTTTTAGGAAACATAAAACGTCATGTAGCTCGAAAATGAGTATGACGCATCAAAAAGTGGTCAATGGCTGAAAGATGCGGTCTAAACGGTAGCATATTCTGCAATTAACCACATTTCTCTAGGTCTAATATTAACGAAGATAAACGCGTTCTTAACTTTTTTTTCAAAAAATCGCTGTGACCTTGACCTTTGACCTACATATGCCAATAACGAACTTAGCCGAGATATTTCATATATCTATCACTTGGTTAAGTATGACAGCCAACTGTTACCGTGCGCCCTGTATCCAGCTGACAAACATATTAACAAACAAATAAATAAATTTACAAACCGAGCAGTATGCTGACAGAAGTCTTTAGACTTCTGTCAGTAACAAGGTACCTCCACTCCAGCCCCCACCACGCAACCCCCATCCCTATCCCGCGCAGCATGACCTCCAACCTGCCACACACGTTCACGGTCTCCCACAAGCAATTGATATATGGCGTCTTATTCCTTATGTCCTCAGCTCTCCGCGTATATGATTCGAATTTCAAATTGTGGTCAACAAGAAATCAAAAAAAAAAGACTTATGTCCGCATTCCTTGGCTTCTAAGCCATGCGATTGACGCTGAGAAGTGACGTAAAAAAAATACAAAGCCCCCAACGTGCCTTCATAGAGCGGCTTCAGGGACGGGGTGGTGGGGGTGGGGGTGGGGGGGGGGAGGTCACAGTTGTAGGTGGTAAGCCGAATCAGTGTAATGACAGCGATGGAAACCGCTGTGCTGAGGGTTCCGCTTTTACATTTGGTGGCGTAAATATATTGTTTGATTAACAGTTAGCACATTATTTATAACCGCCGGTACTTTCTCGGTGACCCCAGCAAACAGATTTGCTTCCGTAATTAAACACTTTAAATGAAATGCTAACCCGCATACAATGAATAAATCTGAAATATGTAAACTCTTCGGCATTTTTTCATTGATATATTAATACCAATTATTCATCGACGTTTGTAACGTTTTACTTTGTCAACCAACATGGTTGTCATTGGTTTATAGATCTGGGTTGTTTTTCATCACAGCCGGTGCACTGCATGTGGCTGCGGTATAAACCTGTGTGGAATACATTTCAATCAACCAATTGCGCAGTTTGTCCAGGGGCTCGTCTCAATAGGTCACAAACAAGACTCCATGTGTTTACAATTTTCTTTCTAAATATCACACGCGCCGTTTTGCTTGAAAAGGTTACTCCTTAAAACCCTAGCAGTCCATGCATCATTAGTTACAGCTTGGACTTGTTTTTTTTTTTCAGTCGATGCACAGACGAGTTATGTGAGGACGATTAGAGCTTTCACTTCAGGTCGTCGGCGGGACCAATCCTAAAAATCCGAACTGGTGGACAACGGTAATGTACCAGACATCGATATGACACTGGTATCTATCAGGAGCCAGTCCGTGTGGAAGATGAATCCGCGGGTGTGGCCGCCCCGCCAGCGTAGCCGATAATACCAAAGCGACAGCAATTTATGACGTAACATTTCGTGTTAAACTCGGCAAAACTCGATAAAGCGACACATCTGTGTGTGGAACATATATCATATTCGCCTAAAGATATATATTCCCCGTTTGAAATCGATTAGTTGTGGACACTGATGCGCTTCGGATTTGGTTTGCGATACATGATGCCATTGACTAAAGATATATGCACCTTGTCTATCGCCGTGCCACAAAAAAGCTACGTCGGTATACGTTTCGTATCCAGCGAGGAGTTGGATCACCTTAATGGTGTTATGAAATGTAATAACACCGTCGATAACTGCAGCTGGTGGGGCTGGTGAGGCGACCACCGACAGATGAAAGAGAGCCTTGGGGCTAACTCGCTCAGTGGAATCCACACGCTTGCATTGAGTAACATTTTGGTTGTTTAAAGTCTCCCCCGAACAGAACATTTATTTAATTTAAATATACAGTGAACGACTAGGTATTGTCCATTAGGTGGCGGCGGTCTCACCCCCACATACACCTTGATTACCATTAAGAGTTATGGAATACCATGGCCATTAGTACTGTGTGACCAGAACAACGAGTAAGATAATGGATGACAAACAGGAGCGTAACCGGGCCCAGTGGGTCTCATATGTAGCGGAATCGATCGTCAATGGTACAGACGTAAAGTGTTTTTCTGTTTGCGTTCGTAGAGTTTCAAATAACATTCATCCCCGTTGGCCACTTGTGTACACTTCGATGGCTTATCTTGTTCGACTGAGGTCTCAGTCGGGACACCGTGTATGCATCATTGACCTAGTAATATGACACATTTTTTGAGCTTTTGGTAAGTAGGAAATAAATAAAGTGGACACATATAGAAAACCAAACAAGACAGGCGATATCGTACCTATGTGGTATTCATACACGTGTACTATGCTAATAAACTGATAATATTATTGTCACCAAGTTATCGTGTAATATGCTAGAAACAAGAAAGTGTCATGCTGCTCGGTTTGCCGGACTTGTTTGTCGGACATAACGCACGTGGAATACTTTTCGACACATGGTTGGATACAAGTAGCAGTGACGACAGTGAATGATTGACAGCCTGGATCGATCTATTCCTATATATAGAGAAACAGCAGTGGTATAGAAAGCATTCAAGGCCATTAATGTTGGTCTCCGGTGCGACGTTTTAGCGTGTCTTCCTCATGTTGATATGACATTGTGCTAAATTGGTGACACTTCCCATTACCATAATGCTAAACCAAATTTGTCTTATTTGTTGCACATTTGTTGCACTTGCCAATGATAATAAGATAATATAGTTTTTGGTTGAGGTAAATAGGAAGGACCAACATATAGGATGGAGGCTGAGACGAAACGAAACCCCGTAACGTCATGTTTCTCCCGCTCCCATCCACAGTGGGCTATTGGTTTTGTCCAAGTATAACACATCCAAATATTACTGATCAATATGTACGCACTGGCCACTCTGGCGATTTTTGGCTGCTGTTGCCCGTAGATCAGAATGCAAAGGCCAACATGTTGTACCTTTGTTCTGATATCGACTGCCTGACCCCAATTAAGTTACATGTCCAGCCAAAGTGATCCCAAACACATTATATAATATATTTAACTTCACATCGACTGCTATAGCACACAATAAATAACACTTAAATGAAAATGATATCGATTTGACTGGTTATATAAAATTCAAAAAGGTGCAATTAGGATTATAACAAAAAGTAAGCATATTGCTCACACGGACACGCTATTCAAATATCTCAAACTCTTAACACTAAAGAACATAGATACACTACGACAACTAAAATTGTACCAGCAATTCATAAATAATAACCGACCAGATGAGACATAGCTCATCCATCCATTATACAACACCCTCTCCATATTATTAGCAAAGCAACCACACATTCGTTGAAAAGTTATACGTCTCATATTAAGGACCATTTATTAAACCTTTAAAACGAATCTTGTGAAGCCCAATATTGCTATGTTTGTCGCGTACGTATGAGACAGGTATTTCCCTTTTTTCGGTAGTGTGCTTTGGATCGTCTGTGCTTCGAGTAATTCGATATACCACATTTGCTGTTACTGTGTAACAATACTATATATTGCACATAGACTCAGGGACAATAAATTATAATTAAAGTGTCGTTTTTTTACGGTGGCTCACATTCGGTGGGAAAGTTCAGTGGAAGCGGTCTGGTCATCGAAACAGTGATAGTTCGGTGGGAGTTGTCTGGTTATTGACACAGTGAGAGTTCGGTGGAAGTTGTCTGTCTGGTCATTCACACTGTGACAGTTCGGTGAGAGATATGTGAGGTCATTAAAAAGTCAAGCGCACAGAGCGACCTCAATGGGTATCACTACCCTCTCGCTCGACCAACCTCTTCACCGCCATCCTGCCCTCGTGGCACGAGGCTGGATGCCTCCGAGGGTCATCTCGCCCGACATCACATCCCTCCCCTGTTCACCCGAGACCGGTCAAGGCGGATATTTTATGGTCCCGTCGTCGTATTCCCAGGGTTCCGACTCGAATAGTCTGTCAACACCGCTATGAACTTATAGGCACGGGGCAATGCACTGGGAGGGTCGTGGGGGTGTTTTCAATACCAATGTGGTAGATCGGTACTGTTTCATGAAAAATATCCAGGCCGTAATACTATTTTTCATAGGCCAATTTCAATTCTTATCATAAATCTATGGCAATACAGCTGCTAGTGAGAATTTATCTTCATACAATTTGTTCCCGCATAATAACACTGAAAGTAAGGTTGATAGGATAGTTATGCTTTGGTTCTATTTCTAGCCCTGCAAAACAGGTGCAGAACATTTACGTGCCAAAGTTACCACATATCAGTGAAGCGATTCCCAAAGCGGTTGTCGCAATCTCTTAACTCGAGCTGAAAGCTTCCAATCAGGCCTCCATAGCCGCACATTACCATGGAGCAAAGAGCCGCCCTTTGTAGTTTTCATCATCAGCAATCTGCCATGTTCTCCTCGGCAAGAAGTTCTTTGAAGCCGCCCGATACGAATCACTTATTCCCTTTCGATGACTCCGCCATGTTATTGATCACCTCTTTAATACCAATACATCATCTGTTGTTTTGGGCATTTGACTTTTACAGACAGTGGCGGCGTTTTCTAGTGTGTGATCTTCAATTATCACACACAAGCAGCCCGGCCGGGGGAGCTGTGGGTGACTTTTGCGCACCATGCCAACATCCACACCAATATTTCACAAGATAAAATAGGTTCGTTTGATGCTATTTGGCTCAACTGAAATGCGATCTTCGCTGACTTCAACAACAAGCGTTTATAGAGGAAACCAACCGTTAACACGACTCCATACACATTAATGTGTCGGAATGATGTGCTTCCTGCAGAATATCTTGATCTTTAGTGACAATAATGGGTTATTCTTACTTAAATCAGTCCATAATATTTTAGGCTATATATTTATATAGACACAGTCTTGGGTTGCGGTAAAGTTGTTTAAACAAATTTAGAACTGTACATACAACAATAGTATTTGGTTATTTTGTAGGTATCCAGGAAACCAGCTGAATATGACGTTTCAAAAATACCAAGAAACCGAGAGTGAAATTCTGCTATCGAGACAAAAAAAATTGTTGCGTGATCTGTTAAATTGTGGCCGTCGCCGTTTTGTGATGAATTAGCTTCTCATCGGATATTGGGAAATAAACGCGTGTTCGGTGGTTACTTGTATTGTTTTATTCGTCTCATGTAAAATTTGTTAAGTTGCGAGATAATATTGATTTGGTTCAAGCTTTTTATTTTCTCTATCGATTAACATTGAATTATACTGTGTAAACTTGTATTTGTCGAAGTGAGGTAGGAATGTGATGAAACCTGACTGTGGGTTGGGAAATTAGCGTGAGAATCAAAGTCGTAGGCAGAATACATTTATTGAACAAGACAAATACATGCGGCAACAAGGTTACATTTGATGACTGATAAATACAGCAGTTACTTGGTCAGTAGACTTCCATTAAGACCTGGAAGGACGCTATCAGAAGAGTCGCCCTTATTCAAGAAACGTATTATCGAACGAAGAGATCTACAATTGTGGAAACAAACTACTGCTGCTTGGCAACAATCCAAATTAGAAATGAGATTGAGAAACGTTGCAATCTAATCAAATAACAATGCAGTTTTGAAATCACATAATGGTTGTCATTTAATCACTGTCATAGGTGTATATAATTCAGGAAGGGGAGAGCGAGGAGGGTGGGCGGTGACGAGGGTGGGCGTGTCGACTCTCATTGCCAGGCCCGCACACATCCTGACCGTCGGACAGTGTGCTTGACGAGTCCTATTCGTATCGCACAGACACACTTATCGGCAATGCCTGTGTCGATTGCCTCCATAATAAATAAAGCGGGGGAAGCTTTTGGGAACATCACACGGATTATATTAAGACAGATGAAATCAGGCAGCTGGTTTTATCGCTGCTCTTTAAACGGAAGGGTGGCGTTCGGTAGAGGCGGGCAGGGGTGGAAGAGGTGCCAGCTGTGGGCGGCGGGGGACCGACGCAGGGGAGGTGTCGGGGGGGGGGGGGGGGGGGTGGAGTATGGGTAGTCGAGATCCAAGATCTAACGGAAGCTGGAAAGAATGAAGCAATCCCGCCCAAGTGCCACAGCGATCAGCTTCCGGGGGTTAACAGCAATGAAATATGGGCCAAAGTAGGGCCAACTGTCGCGTGTTCTGCCGCATGACTGCCTGACCGCAGGGTAGACATCGGCACTTGGGGACTGGATATAAGTAGAGAAAGAAGAAGGAAATGGACCAATGGAACGAATTGCACAACGGACAAAATAATGTGGGCCATCCAATCCTGGACTCGGTATATGAGGATTAAATATCAGCTTTACGGGGAAACCTGTGGTGATCTCTTTCAGTCGGCTTGAAAAATGAACTACTGATAAACACAGCGTGCTTTTACGCTGATCACTGGGATCATAATGATGGGGCACGCGGGAACCCAAAGCTAAGACACGTGGCCCAAACATGTCGACCCACGATATGTGGATGCACATCTGTTGGGCCAAAGACATGCGGACATGTTAACCCATGACGTGTACACCAAGACATACAAATCGGATACCCGGCCGATTAACGGTTTACTGTAAATAGAGGGAGGTTTCCATTTCGCACATCTGTGTCTACTGCATCACGGTTAAACCCCGCCGAAAAGTTGATTCTGATGCATGTCCCGTTCGGATCCTTGTCTATGTGTACTCTGTGCCGATCCTGTCACAGTGATGTGAATAGCGAATAGCCTGTGTGATGACGTTTAGCTCCAAATGGTCCGTAACAAGATCGTTTTTTCAAAGGTTAGTCATGTTTTCGTCAATTGAATATTGTGGGCAGATGGTGCTTCTTTCTTTCCTAACGCTTGTATTACTGCTATAAATATATTTTTTCAATTAATATGCAGTTATTTGTTATGCAATATATTTTTTTCTTATTAATCAGTAAACCTAATGTGAATGAAATATGCTCTTTGGAGTCTGGTTTGCTTTATACAGAGTTGGCTTACATGTATAATATTGTGAGACTGTTTAAGTTTAGTGATAGCCGGCGAGCGGATCAGTCGTTAATTGCAGCGTTAAAAGCGCCACCTGCTGTTCATGTGTCCATCAACTGGAGAGTGTTACGGACCGGCAGCGACCGGAGCTGAATGGCTTGGTTCGAGCCCTTTGAAAAGTGAAGGAGGCAGACAGCCAGAGGGCCGTATCAGTCGGACTCAACAGGTGATCTGGATGGGCCTCCTCCTGGTGGTGGATGTCTGGGTGGGGCGGGGAGCTGGGGCAGGGAAGGAAGGGGGATTAGGGGAAGGGGCTGGGTAAGGGTGCGTATCAGAATGTGGAATATATATCACCTATATGTTATTTTGCCATGGGTGGGTCTCTTCTACATGTTATATTGCCGTTGGTGGATCTCTCCCTGGATGGGGTGGTGGGGTAGAGGTCGCGGTTGTAAAGGGAGGGGGTGGGGGCTGGGTAAGAGATTGTATCTGAATTTGACAGATTTGCTCATTTATATCGTCTAGTAAACATGTTATTGTCACTGCGCGTTGCATGACGACTTAAAGTGACCCCTAATGTTCACTAACGTGATGAAATGCCATAATGCGCCACACGCTGAAATCGTCTTTAAAATCATGCTAAAATTGTCGCTTTATTTACATCAAGCGCAAATGTGGCGTCAAACCAAGAACTCGAATTACATGTGCAGTTCTTGTCATACCGAGATATGTGAGTAATGATGCGGGGTTTACGCGACAAAAGGCTCACCTTACCTTACTAACTGGAAAACATCTTATGACGTACCGTTTGTTGAAAAAAAACTCATTATTAAAACACTACTAACTTGTTTGTCACAGTGATTAATCTTAACTGGAAATCATAATGTAATGTTTTTAATAAAAACTACTATATCGCATTCATACGTGTCTAACGACGTATTGGGTTATTAGTTATTAGCTGTATCAAGAGCAGAACTCAATACTTGGGCATTATATAATTTAAATGTTCAGTCAAAACGGTCAATAATCATTGTCAACATATAGATGTATTTCATTGTTGCACAGATCAGCGTCGGTCTGGCCTTGTTTGTGTATTCGCGTTACATTTTTAAAATGTGAGTTTAAGGCGAGCGTCTGGTAGTCAGAATGCACACTTCTGCCCCGTTAACCAGTAATGGATGTGTCATGTCCTTTTATGGCCACTTTGGTGAGGGTTCAACAGAGGCCAGTTTTCTCCTGTCTTCATCTTTGCAGTCCAGAATGGCAACTTCTCATCGCAAGTCTCCCGAAATCCCCCAGGAACGTATCATAGAAAGTAATCTTTGATTGTATCGTTCAGTTGGGTCCATTGCCAATGGTTGATAAGGCGTGGTATGTACATCGTATACTCTCATATCAAAATACCAGACCCAGACAGAAAAAAAACATTCAGTCTAAACCGGTCAGGATTGGATATAAGTAGCATTGCACAGTCTTAGATAAGAGGTCTTAATATCAGTTATTTATTTATGTGTTTCTGAAGAGGACTGCATTCAACCCGCTTAATATGCTGATATGTCACCATAAACATATATTGATTTCCAGAACGGGGAAATCAAACCTAAAATATCACGATGAACCCTTCGCACTGCATAATAACCGGAATGGACGCTCTGTGTGGCATCATTTTGTTCGGTGTCTAACTGTTCATTGCATTATATGACGAGACTTGTGTGAGAGAAACTTCTGCAGTCTCGTATAACGCCACAACAAGGAAGGTCTCAATGATATCAATGTATTTACGTGAGATAATATGGCCGATGGATAGACAATATGTACCCGTGGTCCTTATCGTAGTGTGGAAAATCCTTTCGTCTCAGAGATCTCTGAACGAAACTATCTATCGTCAGTTTTCGCTGTTTCAACACATACTCCCTTTGGTATGTAATACGCAATCTGCTGAAGGGTACTTCTACATATTTTGTCGCTGATGGATCTCTCCTTGGGTGGGCTGGTGGGGTAGAGGACGGGGCTGTGAAGGGAGGGGATGGGGTGGTGGGGTAGAGGACGGGGCTGTGAAGGGAGGAGGTGGGGTGGTGGGGTAGAGGACGGGGCTGTGAAGGGAGGAGGTGGGGTGGTGGGGTAGAGGACGGGGCTGTGAAGGGAGGGGATGGGGTGGTGGGGGGGGAGGACGGGGCTGTGAAGGGAGGAGGTGGGGTGGTGGGGTAGAGGACGGGGCTGTGAAGGGAGGAGGTGGGGTGGTGGGGTAGAGGACGGGGCTGTGAAGGGAGGAGGTGGGGTGGTGGGGTAGAGGACGGGGCTGTGAAGGGAGGGGATGGGGTGGTTGGGGGGGGGAGGACGGGGCTGTGAAGGGAGGAGGTGGGGTGGTGGGGTAGAGGACGGGGCTGTGAAGGGAGGGGATGCGGTGGTGGGGGAGAGGACGGGGTTGTGAAGGGAGGGGGTGGGGTGGTGGGGTAGAGGACGGGGCTGTGAAGGGAGGTGATGGGGTGGTGGGGTAGAGGACGGGGTTGTGAAGGGAGGGGGTGGGGTGCTGGGGAAGAGCACGGGGCTGTAAAGGGAGGTAGTGGGGTGGTGGGGGAGAGGACGGGGCTGTGAAGGGAGGAGGCGGGGTGGTGGGGTAGAGCACGAGGCTGTGAATGGAGGGGATGGGGTGGTGGGGGGAGGACGGGGCTGTGAAGGGAGGAGGTAGGGTTTATGGGGTAGAGGACGGGGTTGTGAAGGGAGGAGGTGGGGTGGTGGGGTAGAGCACGAGGCTGTGAATGGAGGGGATGGGGTGGTGGGGGGAGGACGGGGCTGTGAAGGAAGGAGGTAGGGTTTATGGGGTAGAGGACGGGGTTGTGAAGGGAGGTGGTGGGGTGGTGGGGGAGAAGACGGGGTTGTAAAGAGAGGTGGTGGGGTGGTGGGGAAGAGGACGGGGCTGTGAAGGGAGTGTATAGAATACACATTTTTGTCCTGTTAACCAGTACCACTGGACGTGTCATGTCCATTACTAGCCACTTAGACGAGGGTTTCACATAGACTATTCTTTGCCTGCACTGATCGGTCCAGTCCAGAATGGCAACTTCTTATCGCAAGTCCCCTGAAATCAGAATACCAGACGCAGACCGAACACAAACCATTCATTCTAAACGGTCTGCGTGGATATAAGTAGCATAATACAGTCTTCCAAAGAGGTTTTAATGTCAGTTATTTAGGTTGGTGTTATTGAAGAGCAGTGCACTCAACCCGCTTAAATGGACCTGAAATATGTCGATGAACCCTTCGCAGTACATAATAACCGGATTGGACGCTTTGCATTGCATCATTCGGCTTGGTGTGTAGCTGATCATTGCATTATCGGCCGAAAATTGTCTGACGCCACGACAAGGAATTATCAATGGTATGAATGTATTTACGTGTGATTTACGTATGGTCGTCAGATATAAAGTATGTCATGAAGCAGTGGGGCAAATCCTTTCGCCTTACAGAGATCGTTAAACTATCTACCATCAGCAATCGATCTTTCAGCAGACGCTCCCTTTGGTATGTAACACACAATCTGCCGCATGTTACTCACGCATGTGACCACGTAGTTTGCTTGGCCGCTCATGTGTCATTTGTGTTAAGTATGTGTCGCCATGACTCATCTCTCTCTGTAGAGTTGGGTTAGTATCTCCTTTATATGTGATCGCTTTTCATTAAATACAGAATTGTTTGCACATCACTTTTGAAATGTGCGCGTCCTGATGTGCCAAGTTGGTCACAAAGTCATGCGTCATTTTAACAGCTGTCCAGTTCCTTGTCGGTTTCAGTGAACTTCTACAGACGAAACAGAAAAGAATATTTGGGATAAGCAATGGACTTTACACAAAAACAAAGCAAACTCCAAAAGCGGGGTAGCTTCGTTCGAATGGATCGGAAGGAAGGGGTGCAAAGGGTTGGAAGGGGGGCCAGTCCGGACGGAAACGACTGTAATTCAAATTGAAAAAACTGGTCAATTTTTTATCTTAAGCCACGATCGATGTTCGAAGATTTGCATAGTAAACGGAAACGACAGGAATTGAAATTGAAAAAGAAGTCATTGTTCTAACTTTTTTATAGAATTGTGAAATTGGTGTGGCTTTTGTTTTGTGTGTCTTTTATTGATGTATTCCTGGTCGAAATAGCATGGAGATGTGTCGCCCTGTCATTATGAGTCATTGTTTTCCCTTTCTTATATCATTATCGATTTGCAATGTTCAGCGTGAACTTCAGGTATTTTTTCCCCCTAAATCAATGAAAGATATATTAATGTGTGTTTAAAATCAGGTCGGGCCCAGTGTTCACTTTCTCGTTGATTCCATGCTTTGCGCTTATTGTGACCTTACTACTGTCTGAGTATTCTATAATAGCGTCCTAAACTTTCTACATAGAGTGTATATCATGCAGTGGCAGTCGCCGATATATAGCATCACGATGCCTCTGTCGTAGTGTCGTTTAAACTTGACCAAACGAGCTATGTCATACATAAATAAGAAATATATCTACTGAAACTTACTAAGCTCCGGTGTGGCGCCCTATTGCAACGAAAGCTCTTTCCCTTTTGGATTAGGCTGTTTTTATTTTCAATTCGGTTCTTAGCATCAGTGGTCGTTTTATTTTCGAATTTATTTCAAGTTTTCATTTTTGGTCTGTCCGATGCATTGATGCGACGAAAAATGTTCCAAGGACCACTATATGACATAGGGTGTACTGACATACTGAATGGCCACCCGGGGGCGGTCCGGGCGTCATGGGGCGTTACGTGACATTGCTCGCAGCACTCTGGGAGCGCTTGGCACACCGCGGACGTGAAGTTCAACACCACACAAATAAGTCAAAACGTAGGTTTGTATCTACATTTGTATTGCATTTGCCTGTAGGGTTTGTTGACTTTCCTTGAATGGAGAGGAGTCGTTGTTCCATAGTCTTAATGATGCCACACATTATCAACCTGAACTGCCCCGTAGAACGCAGTTTTTTGCGCGGGAACTATTTTCAATTGCGTGGGTGTATCGGCAAGTGACATAGTCCTGCATCTAGATGCGTCCTGGGCTTTTTCAGACAATGCTCATGTTTCATGAGTACGCAAAATGTGGCCGATTCATCAGCCCGAAAGACAGACCTTAGGTAGGCCTGATTGCCATATTCATGAAACGTCTATTTTCGGCTGGGTGACCACGGTGGAGTAACTTTGGTGGAAGTGTCAATTGTGAGCACGGGAGTCACATGCGAACAACCAGTACAGTAACTCTGCATTACTTTGGTCAGCAGTGAACATCGGTTTCATCCATTAATGCCTTTCATCGGCACCCGTCTGTCTTATACGCCGCTAAATGAGAATTCGGATTCCAAATGTGGGGAATAAACAAATTAAGACGATGGATTTGCAGTTTTGTTGGCACTATTACTATTCCCATCTGTTGAATAGTAATTCATCTGTTCCCATCGCATTACGACTGAATAAGTATGTGATAGACAGATTTTTTCGCATTCGCAACATCGATGACCCGTCGCGTGGTTTTACCTGAACTTGTCTCATACTTCGATGTTTCGATTTCTCAAACAAGATTTCGTCGTTGTGTACTATTCCATCAAGCATGAAGCACGCCCATCCCTTCTTAAGCGCCGCCAAATGCGAATTTGGATTCCAACTGTGAAGAACAAGCAAATCAAATCATTAGTGCAATCGTACCTAATGAAGTGCAGTTTTGTTGGTTCGATAATTTCTTCTATTTCCCATTAAGGTCACCTTTGTATAGTATACATTTTCATTAACTGCGTTGAAGGACTCTCAAGTTGACTAGTACTTCACTTATCTGAATTGATATCGATATTTTTGTTTATGTACGGATTTGTCACGACGTCATGTTTCATAACCGCCTTTAGTCAAACATTAATCCGCTTAATTGACAGATCTGCGTGTCAGTACAGAACATGTCACAGTTGGGTGTTTGTTCTTGAAAGGGCATATTTTTCTGATTGTATGTTCGTAACAACGGAGGAGAAAGGCTCTGAGACGGATAAACCAATTTAGTGCACTCAGCGGACGATTTTCAAGCCACTTGCCTGGAGTGAGGCTGGCCGGGGAGCGGGGGGCTTTGTTAAAGGGGGAAGGAGGACTGTTCTACCTCCAGGTTCTGCACTGAAATGCGGTTTTGCTTAAACATACCGACACCATTCATCGGTTATTTTTATTGCACCTCCAGCATCATGCCAGTATCGGCCCCGAGGGCGCCCTACGTCACTCACATAACGCCTGTGATCCATTGTGCAATGTTAGCAGATGACAGGGGGTATTATCAATGTCCACGCGGCTTCAAGGCAACCACGCAGGTTGGCGGTGTGGGGTCTGAACCTCGCGGCGAGGGTTGAACAGGATCTTCATAAATCTCGTCATCACTCCCTGTCAACATGGCGTGAACGGTAAGCTTCATATTCAACTTACCAACTGACTTCGTTCATCCTGGATTTACATTGGACCACCACAGAATGTACTAGTCAACCAGCCTCGCAAATGAAAGCAATAGCGGCTTCTGTTCCAAGTTACGTTTGGTGAAGTTCCACGGGTCACATCTACCCGGCTCCTTTCTAACTTGATCCTTCACATTGTCGCGATATGACATACATAGGCTAAGCCCTCCTACTACACCAAGCAATCAAACCGAGGTTTTTGATAACTTAGAAAAACAGCTGTTTATCAGCCAGCACTCTCTGATTCTCAGTAACACGGTGCAAATGACGATGTGAATTTTGTGAAAACTTAATTTACTCAAAAATGCGTTTCATTGTTGTTGTTTTTTGCCGTTAGTATATCATCTTGAGCAAATATTGACATTGCCGTCCAAGTTATGTCCCATGTTTAAGTCAGCACATGCGTCATACTGATGTTCTGTGGCTTAATGGATTCCGTGTTCAGCATTGTAATGTCTAACTAACGAATGATGTAATATGGAGGCTCAATTCTGATCAGTCTGATTATAATCTAGTTTGCATGAACCGAAAGTTAAGTTACCATTGGTAATTTCAAATGATAGTCACGTTCATTTCACAAGTTTTGAAGAGCGCCTGAACGCAAATCATTAGAATATGACGATGCTTACAAGGCTTCTACAGAAGTTTGGTATATGTGGAATGCTCAGATTGATTCAGCATCGTCTTTATTATCCTGACAGATTATACTGAGCTCATTGAATGAACACGTATGTCAGCAAGGCTCAAGTTTCTCTATAAAGTATGCATAATTAACCGACAACAAGGAGAAGAATGAACTTTCCCGGCAAGCAGAAGGTCACATATTCGGTAAAACGAAGTTGGATCTTGTTGAAACGATGGTTTTGCATGATGTGGGAACGGACATTTTTGCAACAAAACATGCATACAAAGAATTCAATTACATGATATTTTACACCTCAATGCCATGGCCTCCTTTAGCCCAAAAGGACAGATCGGTATCACTATATATTTTAGGCCTAAGTATGGTAACGTACATTTCACTGCTAAATATACGCATTCGGAAACGAATAGGATTTCTGACAAAGTGTTATATATTTAAAGTCTAGAGGAAGACACTATGTATATGTTTCCTCGACAATGTTTTAAAAAACCATGACACTATATTGCGGGATTTCGCTTTATGTTCCTCTTTCTTTATTAGACATATAAACGTTCGCCCATTACCATTGACTGAACCAGCGACAACACTCCAAAGCGCTGTTGGATACACAATTCGTTATATTTGGTCCTAACATTGTGATCACTAGTGAGCTGGAAGAGGCCTTCGGCAGAAATACTCCTTGGATTCTGCTTTGGAATCCCCCTTGGTTCGTTTTAACTAACTTATTTGTAAAAATTCTAAATTGCGACAGTAACGAATATTTCACTTTTGAATATACATGAAGCGAGTATGGAACTTTTTAAGGTATCAATTGTGCCAACTTGCCGCGCACCCTAAGGCATCTTATATAGGTTTCTCATCATAGTCGAATCTCATAGCCGAAAGAAAGATAATTAGCATTATATTACCTTGTAACATGAAAAAACTGAAATTGCATCGTTTTATTGAGAATGAGTGTACTATGTAAATCCATGCACTGGAATAAAAGGAATTCCACTAAATTATCTAATTGCATTCATAGAGATATGTACCATCCAGGCCCGAATATTGTTAGATGACGATACACCATTGGTCTATATATTGCCTAGATGATGAAACATCCATGTCTGTAAAAGGCTTAGACGATGAACCATCCAGGATTGTAGATTGCTCAGATGCCACCAATGCTGAACGAAGTTCCCGCACGCCCACGCACACGATCTTAAATGCGTAAAACGTTACCGAAAATATCGTAATCAGGGCTGAAAACACCTTCACAAGACGCCACGGGACGAGATTACGCTGAAGATTTCCTCTCCAGGGTTTCTCCCTGGGGACCGATATCTCTTCCCAAAGTTGGTGGTTCGTGTGAAAACTAGAATGTCGGTCCTTTAGAGCTCTAAGTAGATCAGAAACTGGCATCAGAGGCTGGATCGTTTTTCTTTCACTTCGATCGATAGTCCCGAAACGGCATTAACCTTTTTCTGATGTTGCAATAACAAGAACTCCGGGCCTTCGCACAGACTGGACTGCGCATTGCAGGAATGCATAAGGCCCCTTGTGGGTATCTGATCTAGCTTAGTTCATAGGACATGTAATTTAATATGGCGGTGGCTTGATACATGGGATGATGAATGTTCTACACGAAGTAATTGCACCAGATTGAGGCTCATGTCCTCTTGCAATCATTGTTGGTTGCTACTTAATTCATTTCGTCACACTGAGCTTGATTGCATTGTTATGGCATTGGACATTAATTACCGCTTCATGCTGCGATGCCATTTAACATTGTTTGTGCTTCAGCGTCTTCTTCCGTCAGGAACAGTCCGCACTTCACACTAACTTACACTGTGGGTGGCAGTCACCAGTCACTTATACCCGCCTTCTGAGCGAGGCCATAGATATATATTGACTATCGTAGATTACGCAACAAGATACCCTGAAGCAATACCCTTGAAGACTATTACGACTGTGGAGGTGGCTGAAGCAATGATGACACTTTTTAGCAGAGTGGGAATCCGGAATGAAATCTTGACCGATTTGGGGACTCAATTTGTGTCCGACTTAATGAAAGAGGTCTCCAGATTGCTATCAATACAGAACTTGATGACTACGCGATATCACCCAATGTGTAACGGGTTAGTCGAGAAATATAACGGACTCATAAAACAAGTTCTCAGACGAATGTGTGTCGAGCAGCCTCGACAGTGGGACAGGTATCTCCCTGCCCTCCTGTTTGCACTCAGGGAATTACCATCGTCTAGTCTTGGATTCTCACCGTTCGAGCTCCTGTACGGCAGAACGGGCAAGGGTCCTCTCGCTATCCTGCGAGAATTATGGACCAATGAGCGATTGAATTCAGAATCACAAACTGAGTATCTTAATGTCATTGATTTGAAAGATAAGCTCACGAGTACTTGGAAATTAGCGCAAGAAATGCTAACGAAAACATCGTCAAAATACAAGAATGACATAAAAGCTAAAATCCGAAAATTACTTTGTCTTAGTTTTGCTTCCAACGGACAGTAACAAACTGTTAGGTCAATGGAAGGGACCTTTCAAGATCATAGATGTAAAACATGAAAACGATTATAAAATAAACATGAATGGTGCTCGAAAAACGTTGTGAACCTGTTAAAACGGTATTATGATCGTTCGAAAGGAAGCAATCACATTGCTAGTGCGATGCAGATTCTAGAGGATATATCGGAAACTGGAGTGTTTGATGCCGGGTGTATCGATGAGAATGACCGGATCATAGAGTTTCCCAATCCAGATCAAACAGAATTTGTAAGTAATGTTATAATCAGTTCAGAATTAAAACCTGACGAGATGCGCCAAATAACCCAGCTCCGTTCTCGTTATCAAGATGTCTTTTCCGATGTCCCACGGAAAACGTCTATGGGCGAGTGTGAAACAAATTTGACAACGGACGAATTCATTAGGTCCCATCCCTACAGTGTTACGTACTCTATGCGCGAAACTATTCAACAAGAAGTTACGAATATGTTGCGCCTGGGTGTAATTGAAGAATGTAGTTCTCCATATGCTCACCCAGTAGTTATTGTCCGTAAGGCCGATGGAAGTAATCGGTTTTGTATTGACTTTAGACGATTGAACAAAGTCACAGTCTTCGACGCAACTCCCATGCCCAATGCTCAACAAATGTTCGCCTCATTAGGTAAGAGTAGGTACTTCACCAAAATTGATTTCACAAAGGGATATATATCTGTATTTCCGTCGTGTAGTGCCTTTGTTTGCATCCAAATATCCCAAATCAGTTCCGCCACGATTCCTGAACTTTTCAAACAGCGCATAAAGAATCCTCCAGAAATTCCTTCGTTAAGTTACATTTCAAACGACATCTCCTGGCACAGCGCTGTGACAGGGTGATCGATGATCGGGGCCCCTCGGTGTCGGTACTGGAAGCCCCCTACCCACCCCCCGCCCCCCCCCACCCCAACGCCCCCCAACCGGTGCGATTTATTGGAAGCGTTCAGGTGTAAATTGATCCGTTACCTAGATTGTGACGTCACAGGTTCGGAGCTATCAATCAGCTATTTATCTACAGAACAGTCGCGCGGCGGTCCAATGCATCCAAGACATATAAGAAAGGGATTTTAGAGCGTTTTATTTCTTCGCAGTCTACTCCTCCACAGCCCATACCACCATCTTCCATAACAAAGGAGGATCTCCGTCTCAAAAAAACGACAGGAGTGTCATAGGATACAAGGAATAGGAGTTGGTCATGCGCAAGTTTGGATGTTTACAGTGTTCCGTACACGAAAAGGATTCTGCGAATTAAAGAACATAGAAACCATTGAAGGTGTGTGCTTCTCACCATGCCACATGGCAAGACCAATAAAGTACTGAAGTGCATTTCAGTTGCAAATTCTAAACAGCTAAATCCATCGATCTGGATCAATGGGGTACTTTTTTAACCTCATCACCCATCCCCTGCAACATGCGGCTTAGCTGGTAGCATTTGTTCAAACGATGACTGTTTCCATGCTCCATTTACATGCATGCCGCCTTCTTGGTAACCATTACAATGTTTGCTAAATATATGGTGTGTAACCTGACGGTCTTCGGTGCTATCTTATGCAAATTAGCTATAATATATAGGCTTAATTTGTTCACAACATAATATAAACAAAGAAGTTGGGAAGACGTAAACATTATCAACATCAACACTGCAAAACTGAAGCCATGTGACAACAATATACGTTGCACTAAAGGACGCTAGACATCTCAGTGTTGTACATTACACACACACATCCCACTCGGCAGTGTTATGCTGCGAAATCATTGAAGCTCGTTCCATCACCATTAACACAGATACCATGGTTATATTCAATGGATTTATTGTCGTTCTGTTCGTGTCAATGCGAGGAAGTCGGATAAGGTACTAAACCCGGCTTAAACCGCCCTAGTACGGTCCAATCCTGCCTCTGTTTAATGTGGTCTCTGGGAGTGCAATTGAACAACCATTTATCGACGTCACGCTCTAGGTGTGTGCAAGTAAAGACCTAATATCTTCCAACGAGAAGATGCAAAAATGTGTTTCTGTGAAACGTCTGCAATGCAATTAGTACTAAATCTGTGACTCTGGATGAAAGGTTTTAGCCACCACCCACAATCCATCAAGGCAATACATATAAATCATAAGCGGTTACAAATCTCTATCAAAATATTCACTTTTGCGTCACAATCCTGCACACATGTTGAACACTTTTGCGTCACAATCCTGCACACATATTGAACATTTGTCTATCAAACATACTTGTCTAATTTTCCTAATGTCACTTTCTACACTGAGAGTTCCGCTTTTACATTTGGTGGCGTAAATATATTGTTTGATTAACAGTTGCATTGTTTAAAACTGCGGGTGCTTTCTCTGTGACCCCCATCAAACAAATTTTGTTCGTAATTAAACACTTTAAATCAAATGCTAACCCACATACAATAAATAAATCTGAAATATGTATAGTCTCCGGTATGTTTTCATAGATATATTAATAGCACTTATTCATGGACGTTTGTTACGTTTTAATTTGTCAACCAAACATGGCTGTCATCGGTTTATAGATCGGGTTGTTTTTCATCACAGTCGGTGTAATGCAAAATGTAGCGGCCTGAAAAACCTGTGAGGAATATATTTCAATCAACCAATTGCGCAGTTTTCCCATGGTATCGTCTCCATAGGTCACAATCTACACGCCATGCGTTGATAGTTCTTATTTCTAAATATCACACGCGCCGTTTTGTTTGCAGTGAAAGGTTACCCCGCAGACAATGTCTAGTCCATACATCATTAGTTACAGCTTGGACGTCATGTTAAATCGATACACTGACGAGTTATGTGAGGACGATTAGAGCTTTCACTTCAGGTCGTCGGCGGGATCAATCTTAAAGATCAGAACTGGTGGAGAACGGGAATGCGGTAGGTATCGATCTGGCACAGGTATCTATCAGGAGCCAGTCCGTGCGGACGATGAGCCAGCTGGTGTGATCGCCCCGCCAGAGTAGCCCATAATACCAAAGCGACAACAATTATGATGTAACATTTCGTGTTAAACTCGGCAAAACTCGATAAAGCGACACATCTGTGTGTGGAACATATATCATATTCGCTTACAGATACATATTCCCGGTTCGGAATCGATTATTTGTGGACACGGATGTGCTTCGATTTGGTTTGCGATTCATGATGCCACTGGCTAAAGATATATTCACCTTGTCTATCGCCGGGCCGCAAAAAGCTACATCGTTATCCGTTTCGTATCCCGCGGGAAACTATCCCCTTAATGGCGCCATCAAGTGTAATGAGAGCGTCGATAACGGCAGCCAGTGGGGCGACCACCGATGGCGGAAAGGGAGCCTCGGGGCTACCTTACTTTGTGTGATATCCTCTACAAACCCATTCAGAGTTGTTTCAAGTCCCTCCTAACAGAATTTCGTACTGACATTTATTCTATGTAAATGTACATTTGACGTACGTTGACGTTCAATCTACCGGGCTTAAACGTTCAGATATCTCGCGGTAATCTGTGACCGAGACAACGAGTGAGCTGATGGATGACATATAAGAGCGAAACCCGGTGCAGTGGGTGTTATATGTAGCGGAATCGATCGTCGATCGCAAAGACTGTGAATCTGTTTTGCTTGCGTTCGTGAAGTTACCACTAGCAGTCAATCACCCCCGTTTGCAACACGTTTTGTACACGCCGGTGGGTTATCTTGTGCGACTGATGGATCATTCCGGACAACGTGCATGCATCATTGACCTATTAATATTAACGCATGTTGAGCTGTTGGTAAGTTAGAAATACATAAGTAAGACATAAATAAACATGCAGAACGGAAACCATACAAGACATGTTATTTTTACTTAAATTGTGTACAGACACGTGCAGTATTTTCTACCGAACTGATCATATTATTGTTACTAAGTTATCGTGTCGTATACAGTCATGGAAGGTAACGCATCTTATTGTTCGGTCACATAACGGGTGCCTTCATTATTTCTTAAAGACGAATTCACAACCTGTAAATCTAAATTACAGCGTGATTAACGCTGACCTTGAAATACTTACGGAGTCCCACTGTACGGGCTGCCAGGGTGGAATGCTTGGACGCTTGGGTGGTGGGCAGATGGAAAAGAACGTATGGCGGGTTGAGGAAATATGGTGTTGCCCCATTGCCTTCGGGAAAGTTGGACCGACAGGTAAAAAGCAAGGCTCAATAATACACCGTTCCACAACCCGAGCTAAACCATGAGTAGGAAATTAACAATCATATCTGATGGTAGGTACAAGTGAAAAACCCTCATGTCTGGAACTGACAAGAAAGTGACATGCTACATTTTTTGCCGGACTTGTTTGTCGCTCGGACATACCGCACGTGGAAGACCTTTATCGCCACATGATTGGAAAAGCAACAGTGATGTCAATAAATGATTGACAGTCTAGATCGATCTAATACTATATATGTAGATACAACAGTGGTGTAGAAAGCACTCAACATTCATATCGACCACGTGACCCCAATTAGGCAACAAGTCCAACAATTGGCCCCAAACACCAATATTTGGCTTTACATCGACTGCCATAGAGCCGAATATGTAACACTAAAGTAATAAGACATGAAGTTGATGAAAACCGAAAAACACTTATTAATACCTGGAGCTGGACGCCCGAATTACTGCCATTAACTGTCTTGCCAGCTCCATATTGTGATAATATACCAGTATTATCACATTTTTACGCTGGGCTTCCCAAAAAATTGAGGAAGCTTTAATGCATATTTTTGGAAGTGCAGCAAACAGGATGTCAGACAAGATACAACCAACTCAACCAATAGAGTTCGGAGGCTAATAAATAAATCAAGGATTACCATACGTCAGTATGGCAATTTATTTATCGGAAAATATAGAAGTTTCCATATGGGCGAACATATACTGCTCTCTACAATTATCAATATTCTCCAAATGATTGAGTTATATATATAACTTCAGAAGCCTGGTCCTCTTTACACCTAACACAAACTTGTCAGGAGGCACATTTAATGGTTGTCCTGAACACAATTTATTTCGCAACCCAGATTTAACAATTGGACAAAAAGATATTGCTTTGTGTTTACCCGAATTTATCAACATAACATACAAGGCATAATTAAGACAGGCTATACTTATATGGAATTTTAGAGCCTTTAATTGTGGTAAAGAATGTAATGTGGAAGAAACGAGAAAAAATATTCGGTGTTACATCACTGTTAAAACATTTTTTTAACTATTATTTGCAGTCAGCGGCCGACCCAATCGCACCAAGTTTTGTATAAAATTAAGCAATGATATAACATATACTACTTGCATATGGATGGACTTGATAATAAGCACTTCTAATAACAAAAATTCAGAGATCTAACAGGACTGCGACGACGATGAAGTGATTTTACTTTATATTTTGTTTTTTTCTCTATAGAAATTGACATGCAAGTTGAAATTTTTCATCATGTGTTATTTCCTTGAAAGCACTCCATTTGGCTCAGCAGGCAAGGAATTACGGAGGGTCATTGGGGACCTATAGAAGCAACTTTTAATATTTGCTATGTACTATAATTAAAGAAGAATATCGACTAGCTCGATCTGCGATCAAAAAAGAAGAGAATCATTCTGCTATAAATAGTGTGTAAGAGGAGTTTTGTGCAACGTTTATATATACTTTGAAATTAAATACTTTTTTAATAGGACAACGTTTAATTTATTATGGTTAACCATGTGTAAAGCAACACAAAGCCCGGGACGTAAAATATCTTGAGGGTATTAACTTGTGATTTGTATTCTCACAACATACTATAGTGTATAGGAAAAGTATATGTTCAATAACAAAAAAAAATGGTAATATATCCTCACAAAGAACAATAAATATGATATTTGTATTTAAGTAACATTATTTACGGCAAAACAAAATTACAATTAGAATTGATTATGACATTGCACGTCTTATATAATTAAGGAAATTTATTATATTTCCTATATAAGGCATGTAATGCGAATTTGCTTAACATTGACCGGCTCCGACTTTTTATGTGAACCCTAGTTCATGATTGATTGCACGTTTGTTTTTTTATATGGGCCATAGAAGAAGAAAGAATTCTCCAACGGTGTTGATGGCTGTCATTTTATTATGTGATGGATGGCGTCGACGCCCTCTTTTACATATCCTACACGAATGCCTGGCTACCAGAGTCAGGCAGCTGTCACATTGATCACAAGAGTAGCATCAATCACGTGATTGATGATTGATCTGTCCCGGGTCGGCCTTTAACATTACAGCCCAGCTGGGTGCTGAAGGCATTTGTGGAACTCATGACAAGTCATTCATCAAATAAATTGCTGAGAGCGACGCGCAATGTCACAGTCTAAAATGTACTGCCAGAACACACAGAACATTTTATAGTTACGTTAGACAGTCAAACTATGATCTCAGAAAAAACCTTCACAAAGCGGGTTACATCCTTCTATAATCAGCCACAACCCCATTTTCTCAAAACATAACTAGTGATTAATGACAATCACATGTTTCTGTTTACATCGCGGAAGTGTTCATGTTGAGAGGCGTCCTCCGGTCTCCGCCACAACCATTGTTCAGCTGGTGGAGAACAATAACGGTTGGTGTGGCGCACAGTTAACAATGGCGCCATACCCTCGCCTGCGATCAGTCCTTCATTTGCATATGTTACTTTGGTGTGAGCGGCACGCAGGCCCGCCATGTTAAAGAAAGTCTTACACAATGTTGAACACATGGGCTGTTACTGGGTTGTCCTCGCGCGGCTGAAAATAGACCCCTAATAGGGATTGGTTAGATTTTTCTTTTTTGGCATCGAATGATGTAGAAGCGATATTGAACAGTGGCGCTGGCTGGCGATGGAATCCGCCGTGCGTAACAATGACTATCTTTTTTATCCTTGTAGACTTATTTGCCCATTAAATGCCACAAATTGAACTATTTGACGTAAAATTAGGAGAAATGTATGCGTTCCTATCATTCTAGCCAATACTAAAATCGGGATCGAGAGAATGGCGCTATGTTCAAGCAGCATTTAATGAAATCGAAAACAGTAAACAAAGCAACCAGCAAAGACAATATGCGTTCCATAACCATTAAGGGGTCAGTACAGAACGACGGAGCCCGAGCTGTGTGTGTCAAGGAGCCCGAGCTGTGTGTGTCAAGGAGCCCGAGCTGTGTGTAAGGAACCCGAGCTGTGTGTGTCAAGGAGCCCGAGCTGTGTGTGTCAAGGAGCCCGAGCTGTGTATGTCAAGGAGCCCAAGCTATGTGTATCAAGGAGCCCGAGCTGTGTGTGTCAAGGGCCCCGAGCTGTGTGTGTCAAGGAGCCCGAGCTGTGTGTGTCAAGGAGCCCGAGCTGTGTGTGTCAAGGAGCCCGAGCTGTGTGTGTCAAGGAGCCCGAGCTGTGTGTGTCAAGGAGCCCGAGCTGTGTGTGTCAAGGAGCCCGAGCTGTGTGTGTCAAGGAGCCCGAGCTGTGTGTGTCAAGGAGCCCGAGCTGTGTGTGTCAAGGAGCCCGAGCTGTGTGTGTCAAGGAGCCCGAGCTGTGTGTGTCAAGGAGCCCGAGCTGTGTGTGTCAAGGAGCCCGAGCTGTGTGTGTCAAGGAGCCCGAGCTGTGCGTGTCAAGGAGCCCGAGCTGTGTGTGTCAAGGAGCCTGAGCTGTGTGTGTAAGGAGCCCGAGCTGTGTGTGTCAAGGAGCCCGAGCTGTGTGTGTCAAGGAGCCCGAGCTGTGTGTGTCAAGGAGCCCGAGCTGTGTGTGTCAAGGAGCCTGAGCTGTGTGTGTAAGGAGCCCGAGCTGTGTGTAAGGAACCCGAGCTGTGTGTGTCAAGCAGCCCGAGCTGTGTGTGTCAAGGAGCCCGAGCTGTGTGTGTCAAGGAGCCCGAGCTGTGTGTGTCAAGGAGCCTGAGCTGTGTGTGTAAGGAGCCCGAGCTGTGTGTAAGGAACCCGAGCTGTGTGTGTCAAGGAGCCCGAGCTGTGTGTGTCAAGGAGCCCGAGCTGGGTGTGTCAAGGAGCCCGAGCTGTGTGTGTCAAGGAACCCGAGCTGTGTGTGTCAAGGAGCCCGAGCTGTGTGTGTAAGGAACCCGAGCTGTGTGTGTCAAGGAGCCCGAGCTGTTCGTGTCAAGGAGCCCGAGCTGTGTGTATCAAGGAGCCCGAGCTGTGTGTATCAAGGAGCCCGAGCTGTGTGTGTAAGGAACCCGAGCTGTGTGTGTAAGGAGCCCGAGCTGTGTGTGTCAAGGAGCCCGAGCTGTGTGTGTCAAGGAGCGCGAGCTGTGTGTGTCAAGGAGCCCGAGCTGTGTGTGTCAAGGAGCCCGAGCTGTGTGTGTCAAGGAGCCCGAGCTGTGTGTGTAAGGAACCCGAGCTGTGTGTGTCAAGGAGCCCGAGCTGTTCGTGTCAAGGAGCCCGAGCTGTGTATGTCAAGGAGCCCGAGCTGTGTGTGTCAAGGAGCCCGAGCTGTGTGTAAGGAACCCGAGCTGTGTGTGTCAAGGAGCCCGAGCTGTGTGTGTAAGGAACCCGAGCTGTGTGTGTCAAGGAACCCGAGCTGTGTGTAAGGAGCCCGAGCTGTGTGTGTCAAGGAGCCCGAGCTGTGTGTGTCAAGGAGCCCGAGCTGTGTGTGTCAAGGAGGCCGAGCTGTGTTTGTCAAGGAGCCCGAGCTGTGTATGTCAAGGAGTCCGAGCTGTGTGTGTCAAGGAGCCCGAGCTGTGTGTAAGGAACCCGAGCTGTGTGTGTCAAGGAGCCCGAGCTGTGTGTGTAAGGAACCCGAGCTGTGTGTGTCAAGGAGCCCGAGCTGTTCGTGTCAAGGAGCCCGAGCTGTGTGTGTCAAGGAGCCCGAGCTGTGTGTGTCAAGGAGCCCGAGCTGTGTGTGTCAAGGAGCCCGAGCTGTGTGTGTCAAGGAGCCCGAGCTGTGTGTGTCAAGGAGCCCGAGCTGTGTGTGTCAAGGAGCCCGAGCTGTGTGTGTCAAGGAGCCCGAGCTGTGTGTGTCAAGGAGCCCGAGCTGTGTGTGTCAAGGAGCCCGAGCTGTGTGTGTCAAGGAGCCCGGGCTGTGTGTAAGGAGCCCGAGCTGTGTGTGTCAAGGAGCCCGAGCTGTGTGTGTCAAGGAGCCCGAGCTGTGTGTGTCAAGGAGCCCGAGCTGTGTGTATCAAGGAGCCCGAGCTGTGTGTGTCAAGGAGCCCGAGCTGTGTATGTCAAGGAGCCCAAGCTATGTGTGTCAAGGAGCCCGAGCTGTGTGTGTCAAGGGCCCCGAGTTGTGTGTGTCAAGGAGCCCGAGCTGTGTGTGTCAAGGAGCCCGAGCTGTGTGTGTCAAGGAGCCCGAGCTGTGTGTGTCAAGGAGCCCGAGCTGTGTGTGTCAAGGAGCCCGAGCTGTGTGTGTCAAGGAGCCCGAGCTGTGTGTGTCAAGGAGCCCGAGCTGTGTGTGTCAAGGAGCCCGAGCTGTGTGTGTCAAGGAGCCCGAGCTGTGTGTGTCAAGGAGCCTGAGCTGTGTGTGTAAGGAGCCCGAGCTGTGTGTGTCAAGGAGCCCGAGCTGTGTGTGTCAAGGAGCCCGAGCTGTGTGTGTCAAGGAGCCCGAGCTGTGTGTGTCAAGGAGCCCGAGCTGTGTATGTCAAGGAGCCCGAGCTGTGTGTGTCAAGGAGCCCGAGCTGTGTGTAAGGAACCCGAGCTGTGTGTGTCAAGGAGCCCGAGCTGTGTGTGTAAGGAACCCGAGCTGTGTGTGTCAAGGAGCCCGAGCTGTGTGTAAGGAGCCCGAGCTGTGTGTGTCAAGGAGCCCGAGCTGTGTGTGTCAAGGAGCCCGAGCTGTGTATGTCAAGGAGCCCGAGCTGTGTGTGTCAAGGAGCCCGAGCTGTGTGTAAGGAACCCGAGCTGTGTGTGTCAAGGAGCCCGAGCTGTGTGTGTAAGGAACCCGAGCTGTGTGTGTCAAGGAGCCCGAGCTGTGTGTAAGGAGCCCGAGCTGTGTGTGTCAAGGAGCCCGAGCTGTGTGTGTCAAGGAGCCCGAGCTGTGTGTGTCAAGGAGGCCAAGCTGTGTTTGTCAAGGAGCCCGAGCTGTGTATGTCAAGGAGTCCGAGCTGTGTGTGTCAAGGAGCCCGAGCTGTGTGTAAGGAACCCGAGCTGTGTGTGTCAAGGAGCCCGAGCTGTGTGTGTAAGGAACCCGAGCTGTGTGTGTCAAGGAGCCCGAGCTGTTCGTGTCAAGGAGCCCGAGCTGTGTGTGTCAAGGAGCCCGAGCTGTGTGTGTCAAGGAGCCCGAGCTGTGTGTGTCAAGGAGCCCGAGCTGTGTGTGTCAAGGAGCCCGAGCTGTGTGTGTCAAGGAGCCCGAGCTGTGTGTGTCAAGGAGCCCGAGCTGTGTGTGTCAAGGAGCCCGAGCTGTGTGTGTCAAGGAGCCCGAGCTGTGTGTGTCAAGGAGCCCGAGCTGTGTGTGTCAAGGAGCCCGGGCTGTGTGTAAGGAGCCCGAGCTGTGTGTGTCAAGGAGCCCGAGCTGTGTGTGTCAAGGAGCCCGAGCTGTGTGTGTCAAGGAGCCCGAGCTGTGTGTATCAAGGAGCCCGAGCTGTGTGTGTCAAGGAGCCCGAGCTGTGTGTGTCAAGGAACCCGAGCTGTGTGTGTCAAGGAGCCCGAGCTGTGTGTGTCAAGGAGCCCGAGCTGTGTGTGTCAAGGAACCCGAGCTGTGTGTGTCAAGGAGCCCGAGCTGTGTGTGTAAGGAACCCGAGCTGTGTGTGTCAAGGAGCCCGAGCTGTTCGTGTCAAGGAGCCTGAGCTGTGTGTGTCAAGGAGCCCGAGCTGTGTGTGTCAAGGAGCCCGTGCTGTGTGTGTCAAGGAGCCCGAGCTGTGTGTGTCAAGGAGCCCGAGCTGTGTGTGTCAAGGAGCCCGAGCTGTGTGTGTCAAGGAGCCCGAGCTGTGTGTGTCAAGGAGCCCGAGCTGTGTGTGTCAAGGAGCCCGAGCTGTGTGTGTCAAGGAGCCCGAGCTGTGTGTGTCAAGGAGCCCGGGCTGTGTGTAAGGAGCCCGAGCTGTGTGTGTCAAGGAGCCCGAGCTGTGTGTGTCAAGGAGCCCAAGCTGTGTGTGTCAAGGAGCCCGAGCTGTGTGTATCAAGGAGCCCGAGCTGTGTGTGTCAAGGAGCCCGAGCTGTGTGTGTCAAGGAACCCGAGCTGTGTGTGTCAAGGAGCCCGAGCTGTGTGTGTCCAGGAGCCCGAGCTGTGTGTGTCCAGGAGCCCGAGCTGTGTGTGTCAAGGAGCCCGAGCTGTGTGTGTCAAGGAGCCCGAGCTGTGTGTCAAGGAGCCCGAGCTGTGTGTGTAAGGAGCCCGAGCTGTGTGTGTCAAGGAGCCCGAGCTGTGTGTCTAGGAACCCGAGCTGTGTGTGTAAGGAGCCCGAGCTGTGTGTGTCAAGGAGCCCGAGCTGTGTGTGTCAAGGAGCCCGAGCTGTGTGTCAAGGAGCCCGAGCTGTGTGTGTCAAGGAGCCCGAGCTGTGTGTGTCAAGGAGCCCGAGCTGTGTGTGTCAAGGAGCCTGAGCTGTGTGTGTCAAGGAGCCCGAGCTGTGTGTGTCAAGGAGCCCGAGCTGTGTGTGTCAAGGAGCCCGAGCTGTGTGTGTCAAGGAGGCCGCGCTGTGTGTGTCAAGGAGCCCGAGCTGTGTGTGTCAAGGAGCCCGAGCTGTGTGTAAGGAACCCGAGCTGTGTGTGTCAAGGAGGCCGTGCTGTGTGTGTCAAGGAGCCCGAGCTGTGTGTGTCAAGGAGCCCGAGCTGTTCGTGTCAAGGAGCCCGAGCTGTGTGTGTCAAGGAGCCCGAGCTGTGTGTGTCAAGGAGCCCGAGCTGTGTGTAAGGAGCCCGAGCTGTGTGTGTCAAGGAGCCCGAGCTGTGTGTGTCTAGGAACCCGAGCTGTGTGTGTAAGGAGCCCGAGCTGTGTGTGTCAAGGAGCCCGAGCTGTGTGTGTCAAGGAGCCCGAGCTGTGTGTGTCAAGGAGCCCGAGCTGTGTGTGTCAAGGAGCCCGAGCTGTGTGTGTCAAGGAGTCCGAGCTGTGTGTGTCAAGGAGCCCGAGCTGTGTGTGTCAAGGAGCCCGAGCTGTGTGTGTCAAGGAGCCCGAGCTGTGTGTGTCAAGGAGCCCGAGTTGTGTGTGTCAAGGAGCCCGCCCAAGGGTCGAAAACCGTTGTTTTATCCAACGCTGATATGAGGACCGAAATGTGTTTTATAGCCCTATTTTGTTACTCGGGCTGCGCTCTTTTCTGACGGGATGGGGGGGGGGTAGGATAGACGAGTGCACCTCTGAGTGAGCATCCCACCCCTCTTCTAGACCCTCCTCATGTTCCTCACGTGACACCAGAGATCGTATAGAGATTGATCTAATCGCCGCTGACACTGACACAGGCGATTAGCATAGCGTGTGTGTAGCAAACCAGGTCGCTACGGTGACTTAGTATAACCACACCGCGCATTCTGCTGCACTTGACGAGTTGGCGGACGTTTTCAGTTGTCATATACTGTGAGTATGTGCATGTACGAGACGCAAGCCGAGTACATATCTCGTCAAGAGATTACACGGTTACACAAGTTACACGGGTATTCTCTGATTTAAATTACGGTAAGCATTACCTGTTCCCCGTAGCATGAAGTTGAGTCATTTTTAAATGTGCTTTGCATCTCTCGCTTCCGAAAGCAATGAATCATACGTCAGATAAACTGAAACAATGGTTCACCCAAACATGGAAGAACCGTGGGATCCTGCAGCCACAAGTCAGTTTAGTTTATCTGCAAATTGCATGAATGTAGTCATATTTCGAATCAAGCTGCGTAGGCTACTTGACTTGGATTATGTGTCATCATACAGTCGATCATTGTCTTTTGAAGTTGAAATATGATGCAATGGCGGGAATTCTTGAAAACAAAAGATGTATGATATTCAGGGATCTTGCGATTGTGTTTGAAACAAGGAGCATCACGTTAAGTGCCTTGTTGATGGATCGTATATTGTGGGATTCACGAAAAGACAAATTATTTATAGTGTGATTACTGAAGGATATAAGAACATGTCGGTATGTCTTTTGCATAATAATTATATATGATCTCAATTTCAGTTTCTAAAATTGGATTTTATGATCAAAGTTTTTTTTAAAAAGGTAATTGTGTATCTGTTCTTGGCATTGACTGCGAATGTCGATTTCGTAACATAGAAGAAAGATTGTTTAAGTAGAATGTAGTTTGGTTTTGTTAAGTCAATCTCAATTTCTCCGATCGCATAAACAGTACATTCTCGCCTCATAGTTTTAAATATACTAAAACGAGAGCATTCTGTTAAGCTAGCAGAACTGGAAAATTATGTATACCAAGAGCAAATTTCCGTGATAAAAATTTCAGCAAGCTTGTTACGTTCATTGTGTTAAAATCATAAAGTGTATAATCGGTAATCTGGCCGAAGGGCAGAAACATGAAATAAGCCTTTACTTTGCCAATCTCGCTTCCCGCTGCGGACCGACATAACCGCAGGACTTGGCGTGACAGAATAGTGGGATAGCACACTGAA
Source organism: Arenicola marina (assembly GCA_964019135.1). NCBI lineage: Eukaryota > Metazoa > Annelida > Polychaeta > Arenicolidae > Arenicola > Arenicola marina. Next base: position 43,314,066 of record OZ025254.1, on the reverse strand, counting down.
GCAATAAACACACAAATTCATGTCAAATTCAGTCCACATATGATCAGACCTCGTTTATCCGACATATTTGTCTGGATCTGAATCGGAAAACGGTATATGACGGATTAACTGATTCAGAAATCCCAGGTGGGGTTGACTTGCATGAAATATGGGTCCATATGAGACATTACATTAATTTGTGAACTGGCCGAAGGTGAGGTCGTGGGTTTGTACCTCACCTGCATTTAAACTAGTTGAAATCATAGTTACAATTATCCTGTTTCATTTTAAGCCGTCGTCCGCACTGCATATCGCCGCTGACGTCGTCATGGCACGTACGTGGCGGGGGCCCCCCCAGCAGATCCCGGATGTTCCTGTTCATCAGTACGTCTTGTCAAGTATCGCACAACACGGTGACACATTGTGCGTGGTACGTACTCCACAGCTCGCATCATTAGCGAACCCCAGACGAAAATACAAAGTAATACAGGTGACTGGACCGGCATAACTCAGGTTACAAACTATATATAGTCGTCGTCATAATCAGTGGTTGATAGTTTCTGGCTATGTTACATTAATATATTGAAACAGCTCATTGGGAGATGAAACCAATAATTTCCTGGGGAAAGGGATGAATCTACATACTCTAATGATAGGGTTGTACAGCCACTACGCGATCTGACCGAGAACTCACGAGACAGGGATACTTATGCTCTATGTCAGTGCCTAGCCTCAACGGTGGTGGTTCTAAAACTATATATGTGGTTCTAGAACTAGAGCAGTCAGTTCTGCGCGTTCGATTGACCGCCATATGTGGTTATAGAACTAGAGCAGTCAGTTCTGCGCGTTCGATTTGACACCTGCACCAGTTCCAGAACTTTGGAACCGGTTCTCATTTTTCGCCAGATATGGGTCGCAAAGCGCATGCGCGAAACCAAATTAAGATGGCAGAAAGTTAGGTCTTGTACGCTTGACAATTTTAAAGGCTTTCCCAATTAACAGTTGTTTAGTATTAAAATTCTCAGTTCACTATTAATGAAAATTATTGATCACGACGGTCGGCTAATATCTCATTCCCAGCTCACGAAGAATTAGTTTGCTCATTCCCAAGTCGTGGTGAAATGGAAAGCTTGTTCCCGACTAACGGCACTACCCCCTTGCTCCAGACTAACGGCATTACCCCCTTGCTTCCCCCCCCCCCCCTCCCCACCCCCGCCAACCCCTCTTGGAAGGGTCCCATCAGAAAAAAAGTAGGCCCAATAAGAGTTTTCAGCAAAGCAAGAAAGAGTTATTATACAAATCTGGTTGAGGGGATCCGCGGTGCTTTGATGCCTGAGAGAGCACATATGTGTGATGAAAAATATACTCCTATAGAGCGGCTATTTAATGACTTGCGACCCCCGGGGGGGGGCCAAAACGCCCTGAGCAAGCGGATTTGGGCGATGAAAACTTGGGGGGGAGGGTGGGGGGTGGCGTTACTGCGGACCCCCCACCCCAAACCCAACAGTGTATTAAGTACCCCCCCCCCCCGATGCAGATATGAAAATCGAGCTACAATGATTTTATTTCCGGAATGAAGCAGCTACAAGGTGCAGGTAAACTGGTGTCCATAGTCTTCAATACCAGTTTTATCTGATGCTCAAAGCATCTGTTACTGAACAGCATGAGCACAAATCTCCACACAAAGCTCCACACATGGTCTAATGTAAACGCGCCAGAACTACAACATACATGTCGACCTTGACCCTGTTTTAGTATCGTTCGATTTGTACCGCATACTCCAGAACCAGAACCCAGTGCGCAGCCTGCAATTCTGGTTCTAGAACCGAGTCAATCGAAAGCACCCACAATAAACGAGATATTGGTTGCAATTTGTCTATTCCTTTCAAGTGAATTATCTATCCGGACCATTACCAAAATATATTGTAACCCCTCAGGCTCAGGATGATAACTTTGGATGGAAGCAGCGATGGCTAAATTCTTTATTTTTGTTCCAGCTTCAATTGACTTTGATCACATGTGGCGCCGAGATGGGGCAGGAGATGACGTCACGCTGTCGTCACTGCAGTCCCACCCGGGGAGTGGCGGGAGGCTGAGTGGGACACGACCACAGACACGGTCACGTGGCCGGCCCTGATCCTGTTCAGCAGCGGCACCACGGGGCCCCCCAAGGGCCAATTGTCTCATCGGAACCTCACGGCCATCGCCCTCAAGCCGGAGAGCGGTCAGCCGTTGGGTCAGGTAAAGCTCGTGTCCTTTCCCCTGTACCACATCGCTGGGCTGGTCACCGGCGGCCTCACTGGACCGGTCAGCGGATTCACGCCTACAAGTCCTATTCCCGAGATTCGATTTTGAGGAGTCCCTCTAAGCCATCGACAGGTACAAGGTCAGTCGTTTGTCCTTTACATGTTTTAATGATTTTGTATTGACTGCAAGCAGTTCTACAGGAGAAAATCAGTCTTTTGCAAAGCCCCATAACATTTTCGAATCTCTGTATTACCTAGATATTTAGATATGGCTATAGTTTGTGTTGATGGTATGCACCTTTTTGTCGTATCATACCAGTACATTCATTGAGGGGTACGGAATCCCTCTTCCTCTGATGGGTACATAGGACACGAACACAGGCTATGGGGCATGCAGGCCCTTAACATCGACATCGCAATAACGATGATGATAGGAGCTAGTGGAACCCCATCGGAACTACTTCTGGTCTAGATACCAACCGAACAATTCAATCACATAAGTAACGTACATATGCCTGCTCCTGGTCGACCAATAAAGGAGGGGGGGGGGCAATAAACATTGCCGCCACCGACTAAGCAAACAAATACACGTTTGTACACAAGACTGGCTTGTTCCATTGCAGCCAGTGTCTCTCGCCATTCCGCCACCGCTGATTGTACTTATGGGGAAGTCGCCATTACTTTCCCGCTATGACGTCAGCAGCGTTCGTGACGTCATCACCGGCGGCGGAATCACAAAAAAGTCGACTGAGAACGCGTTTAAAGCTTTGTTTAACAATCCTGTCGTGAGACAAGGCAGGCACAGGCCACTAGTATGGCAAAAATCTGCCGTTTCACTGCTGTTTCGGATGACAAAAGAGTTATTACACAACGTGCGAGCAAGTATGATATGTCGTTAGTATTTCGTCGTTCTTTGTTTAGCACTGGTACCCAGTAATGTTGTGTACTTCGTACCACCACTCATTTTTAAAATTAAATCACTTCCAAATTCTTCCATGCAAGCGAACAAAATTACTTCAATTGATAGTTACTCCTTTTCATCACCACCTGCTTGTTGACGGCTTATTGTCTTTTCTAAACATGTAACTTGAACAGCCCACAACGTACATGTAAGTCGGCATTTTGTCTTTCTTTATTCGTCAGTTTTAGGATTGCTCATATAGAATCTGTGTTTTGTTGTTGTCACAGCGTATGGTTTGACAGAGACAGGCGCAGGGATCATGATGAAGTACCCCGACGAAGGGCACATAAAGCCTGAAAGTGTGGGTAAAGTGGTGGCCGGAGGGGAGCCAAAGGTAAGACACCTAATGCACGGTGTCTCATAGGTATTGAGTGCTAACTTAACTTAACTAACCACTATTCCACTAACACTGCACAGTTTATCCTGCTTTAGTTGCACGCAAAGAGCAAACGTCTTTACATGACCTACAGGAGCATCCTTCAAGCAAGATCAATTGCCATGCTGGACCATTTTCTGTCGTTGACGTCGTTTTGTGTTCACTATTCAGATTGTGGATCCAGACACAGGAGCGATGTTGGCCGCTGACCAGAGGGGGTAGGTTGACTTGAGGGCACCTCGCGTCTAGCCCTGTTGCATGCCCCTCCCTGGCTTATCCGCTCTGGGGAGCGGGCCGGAGGGCCATGAAGCCAGTGTCGGTTGCGATTGTTGATTTAAAAATCAGCGCCCTTCGGCCGTCGATTGCAGAAAGTACAGAAACAAACGGTCCTTATTAATTTGTCAAGTTGTTCTTCATACCTTTATAGTTCCAAGGGCAATGAGATTGAAAACAAACAAAATCCACCACTTTTTGTACTGGTGAAAGTTTTCAACAACAATTTTCAACAACTCTCCCCGCCGCCGTGTTGCTGTTACGTCACAGTTCTCGTCGATCTCCCATGACTTGTATACTAGGCCGACATCTCGTTACATGTATGTTGCTATTCTTGGTCATAACGGTCATGTTGAGTTATCATCATTTGCTAATGGTATATCAATTCTCAATTATTTATGAAACTACCTTTTTTCTCATCTTTAGTCACATGTAATGCAGTTTTTAAAATGTATACCTACGGGATAATGTCACTATACTTCCTGGTGAAAAGATCCACTGATTTGTGAGTTTTTCATGTATATTACAAAGCCCGACGTTGAAAACAAACCAGAAGTACATCAGCGTTAAAGCATTAACGCATTAACTGGTATAGCATTTGGGTACTGTGAGCGGCGTCGATCTGTGTGTTTCAGACCGAGCCACGTACTATAAGTGGCTTCGAGGCGGGGTCGTCTGTATCGACGCCATTCCCAGGCTGCCCAGCGGCAAGATACTTCGGAGACATCTGCGAGAACTTTCTCTCTCCTCTAGCAAGTTGTGAAAGAGAGAGAGAGAGAGGGTGGAATTTGGCAGCGTGCCTGCTTCTTGTATCGTCTTGAGTAGCAGCTGAACAATTTCATCATTCCAGGACCCGTATAATCTCCGCTAATGTCAGTATGTGCATGCCTACATGCCATTAGAATCCAGGAGGGCGCTGAGTGTCCAGAGGTCCGTACCCCTTCCCCCACACTCCTGGTTGTAAGTTAGTCGAACGTATGGCGCCTAAACGCAAGCGCTTTCCCCAATGCTTCGATATTACAACCCTCGTGTGATTATAAATACTCCGATTTACATGAAAAAAATTCTTAATGCCAATGTGAATTCCGTAATTGTGTGCAACATTATCTGGATGTCCTCCCGCCCTTCACTCTCCTAGTCTCAATGATATTTGAATGCATCAATTGTAAACATCCCCATATATTGTCCTACATGTCAGTAATAATAACCAGACCGAAATCAGCCGTAGGCTGACGGTTACTGACAGAAGGAACTTTGCGCGCATTCTACATCCGTCCCTGTGATATCATTAGTATTCACAATAAATTCGACTAGGTAGTCCATGTGAACGTCATGTGTTATCTGGAGGTGAATGTTCCCTACCATTTGGCGAAACTATCATAGCTCTAAGACGTGTATATGATTTTTGATTTTTTTAAATGGCAAGAATCTGTGAGATTATCATTAGGCCAGTTGCTTTGTCGCGATGGAAATGAATATTGCTAACGCGATCGCCGTTTTTGTTTTGTAACTTGCTTTGCGATGATAGTACCTCACTGTGTGGTGAAGGATACTGATATAGCGTGATCGAAAGTAGGTCATATTCATTAAAGTTCAGTTTTCCCCATAGGGTTCCATGTTAAATGTGTTCGACTATACACCGAAAAGTAATAGGATTGTGTTACCATGTTTACATGTTTACCATGTTTAGTATTATCCCTCCTCGGCTACAAGAATGCAGTCATGGCTTGAATAGAACACCCGTAAAAGCCCCTGTTAGCACAAGCAATCCTTATCTTTCACCATTGGGTAAATTTCTAACAATTCCAGTGACGTCATTTCTTACTCGAATTCCATATGGCGAGAACTGTGGTTACTGGGTACCATGTTTAACTAAAAAAAGTACTTATTGACGAAGGCACATGGAGATGGAGGGTTTTAACATGGGAATTCCCATAAGGTATTGCCGTCAATCCTGGAACTGGAAGTGCGATTGAAAAATACTGTTGTTATTATCCAGCTCTACAGTAGGATACTCTCGCTACAATATGTATTGTTTTCATTGTTTTTCGAATTGTTTACCAAAAGCGACGTCATCGTGACGTCACGTGACGCATCCGAAAAATCTATGATTGCAAAAAAGTCATGCCCATTCATACTTCTTTGAACCTCAAACCGATAGATTGATAATAAATGTGTCAAAAAGCGAAAAAATCTGACAGAGGTCATTTAGTGCGTATTATCTAGTTTCCCCAAAAACGTATTATCTAATTTTGCTTGAAAATGAGTCCGACGCGTCAAAAGATGAACAATACCTGAAAGTTGTGCCTCAAAGGGTGGCACATTGAAAAACTTACCCAAGATCTTTAACTCTAATATTAACGCAGATATACGCGTTCCTAAAAAATATCGATGTGACCTTGACAATGGACCTGCAAATGCTATTAACGAACTCGTCCGAGCCATTTTATCAATCTAACGTGAAGTCTAATAATCATAGCTGTCGAATTGCGACCTGTATCGAGCATATAATCAAACAAACAAACGAACCCATTTACAAACCGAGCTAACTAATATAACTTCTGTCAGTAACAAGAGCCGAAATCAGCCTTAGGCTGATACTTACTGGCAGAAGTACTTGTCTAATTGTCCAATTCACCTATTGACCTATTGACGGGTTCGGTTGCAGCGGGGTTTGAAGTCTTACAGGTTGCTATTATACTTTGAAGTATCGTCGTGAACATGTTTCCTTGGGGTTCGAGTCGATATCAAGAGGGCGGCGGAGAGTGAGGCGGAAGCGTGGAGTGCGAGTTCAAACCCGTGCATGTCGTTCTTTTTCGGATCAAAATTGATATCAAAATAATGATTCGGCCCCAGGCGTCATGTTGTTAAGCACTGTGGCTATTGGTTACCATGTTTATGAAAAGAAAAATTCTTGTATTATTTGACGAAGGCACTTGTGAAATGCGCGACCAAAAATTATTTCCAACATAAGAGCTAGCTAGATGGAGGGCTTTAACATGGGAGTTCCGGAATGGACATCTGAATAATACAAAGATACGTTCCAATCTTAATTCCGTTCCAGGAGTAACGGTAATAAAAGCACTGTTTGCCTATAAAATTATGGCTCAACATAGTGCAATTTGCCTTTTATAACGTCGAAAGTGCGTACATTGCCAGTTGAATGCGCTATTGAGCCCAAATTGCCGATTAAAGGCCATTTCTAGCCCAAATTGGCCGCTGAAGACCGTTGTTATTCCAGTTTTTCCGTTTAACGCACTAGTTAGCCTAAACCGCCCGTTATCTGCGCTCGGTCGCCCATGATGAGTGAATGGGGAAACCGACGCCGAGCCTGTTCTTGGTTGGAATAGCCACCGCTCGCTCAATATTGACACTGAAACTTTGCAACCGGTTGGGTAAGACCGGCGAGAATAGATTTTAGTGAGGCGTCACTTCTGTCAGTAACTTTAGCCTACGGCTGCCTTCTTATGGTGTTATGTTGTGCAACTATTACGTGCAGTACAGCAATAACAATGTACAATATACCACAACTTATTGCAGTGAACACGTCAGACTTTGACTCAGGTTCGTGGTGGGACTAGTCGCTGTGTTCGTTACTAATAAAGCGGCTTGTTGGGTTCAAAGGTTACCTTTCAGCGCATACATCTGAACCTCTCACAGCCTTTAACGACCACTTGTGTGCTGACCCGATTTGTTCAGCCATATGCAATCCGTGGCAGCCTTAATTTTAGTTCATTTTGACTACACATGTTCGTGAGCATGTGTCACTAGCACCTTAGTTAGACTCGTAGTGCAATTGGCACGTACGTCATAGAGCGCATAATCTAACCCTCGACATTGTGGCGGCCGAACACACGATGAACCTTATAAACCGACCCTGTAAAATTACTACTGTGATATTCAGTTCCGTGAGAGTTGTTTGGTCATTGAGACCGTAAAAATACGGTGAGAGTGGTCTGGTCATCGACACCGTGACAGTTTGGTGAGAGATACGTGAGGTCATTAAAATCAAACACAAAGAGTTCAGCGTCCGATGCGACCTGCGACCTCAATGGGTATCATCGCCCTCCGGCTCTACCCTTTCCCCCTCACTGGCGCGCGGCCTGAGACCTCAAAGGATATCATCTCGCACCACATCACACCCTTCGCCCCGCCATTGCCCTGCTTGGCTTCTCCCAGTGGTCGTTTAATTAAAGAAACAACCCGAGACCGGTCAAAGCGGATATTTTATGGTTTCCTCCCGTCGTCTGTTTCCCATGGGTCCGACTGGAATAGTCTGTAAGCACCGCTATGAACCAATAGGCACGGGGCAATGCACGGGGAGGGTGGTGGGGGTGTTTTCACTACCAATGTGATAGATCGGTACCGTTTCCAGGTCGTAGTACTATCTTCATTAGGCCAATTTTAATTATTATCATAAATCTATGGCGATAAAGCTGAGATTGCCGGGAATCAGGTACTTTCATACAATTTGGGTACCCGATAATGACACTGACATTAGGGTTTATGGGATAGTTATGCCTTGGTTCTATTTCTAGCCCTGCAAAACAGGTGCAGAATATTTATGAGCCAAAGTTACAACACATTAGCGATTCCCAAGCGGTTGCCGCAATCTCATCACTCGAGCTGAAAGCTTCCAATCCGACCTCCATAGCGGCACATTGCCATGGACCAAAGACCCACCCCTTGTAGTTTTCATCATCAGCAATCCGTCATTGTCTCCTCGGCAAGAAGTTCTTTGCCTCCGCCCGATACGAATCGTTTATTCCCTTTCGATGGCTCCGCCATGTTATTGATCAGGTCTTTAATACCAATACATCATCCATTGTTTTGAGTGCTTGACTTGAACAGACTCTGGCGGCATTTTCTAGCGTGTGATCTCCAATTATCATACACAAGCAGCCCGGTATTGGGAGCTGTGGGTGACCTTTGCGCACCATGGCAACATCCACACCACTATTTCACCAGATAAAAAGTCTGGTGGGCTCGATTGATGGTATTTGGATCAAATGAAATGCAACCAGCGACTTCCCTGACTTCAACAACCGTTCACAGATGAAGACACAGTCTTCGAGTTCGGTAAGGTTGTTTAAGCAACTTTAAAATTGCACATGCAACAGTTTTATTTGATTATTTGGTACGTCTCCAGGAAACCAGCTGAATCTGACGTTTAAAAAATATACCAAGAAACCGAGAGTGAAATTCTGCCAGTGAGAAAAACAAATGTTGCGTGATCTGTTAAATTGTGGGGTAGGCATTTGATTGTGGTGCAGTACAGAAGTGGGGTGGGACCGAGGGGGTAAGAACGATGAGGGGCCGTATGATGAGAGGCAGTATGAGGAGGGCGGGGGACCGAGGTGGGAGAGGTGGCAGGTGGGGGTGGAATGAATGAAGCAATCCCGCCCAAGTGCCACAACAATCCGCCTCCGGGGGTTAACGGCAATAAAATGTGGGCCAAAGTACGGCCAAAAGCTCTGCCGTTTTTCGGTGCAGGGTCTCCGTCGCGTGTTCTGCCCTATGACTGCCTGACTGCTGGGTGGACATCGGCGTTGGGCCCAAGATGCGTGCGTTTAGACATATTAACCCATGACAGGTTAACCCAGGACACGCGAACAAGGACATGTGGACCCAGTACATCTGATGATTCTGTCGCTTGGAAGATATGTGCATGTGGATAGGTGGACCCATTACATGTGGATCCAGCTTGCGTGGACCTAGGACACGTGGGTCATGGCGCAAGCATTCCCTAGGGTTTTGTTGCACCGCCATAGTTCGGTTTTCTTTCACTCGTCAGATCCGCCTTCGCTAGTTGAGCCCCTCTCTATCACCTGCTATCTATCTTTGCTCAGCAATAAAACTGGACCGGAGACATTATTTATCTATTCATTCACTCATTCGTTCTTTCATTCATTCATTCATTCCTAGCGTTCTCTGATATCGCCTCAAAACATTCGACACTAAAGAAGTGGCTCAATGGCCGCCTACGTGGTGGGATGATTATGTCCCGTGTCTCCTGTCAATCTCCGGGCCATCTAAGGTTTACTTTAAACAGAGGGGGGTTTGTAGGTCAATCTCTCGCGAGCTAAGGTTTACTGTAAACAGAGGGAGGTGTCTACGTCAATCTCCGGGCGAGTTAAGGTTTACTGTAAACAGAGGGAGGTGTCTACGTCAATCTCCGGGCGAGCTAAGATTTACTGTAAATAGGGGGAGGTTTGTACGTCAATCTCCGGGCGATGAAAGTGTTACTGTAAACAGTGAGAGGTGTCCACGGTGCCCACGATTAAACCGGTCGGAGGTTGATTCTTGTGCATGGCTTGTCCTGCTCCTTGTTTATGTATGCTCTATGCTGATCGGGTCACAGTGATTTGCACCAGTGCTGAGCTTAAAATCTTAGTTTAGCTTCAAATGGTCAGTTTCAACAGTCATGTCTTCGTCAATTGAATGTTGTGTGCAGATGATGCTTCTTCCTGCCCATCGCTTGTGTACTGAGTAAACTATATTACTATAAAGATATTCTTTCAATTAATATGCGGTTATTTTTCTTCTAATAGTTTTTCTTAATAATCAGTAATCATAATATCCTCCAACGTCTTGCTCCGTGAATAGGAAATCAAACCAGTGTTATCTGTTCATGAAATATGATCTTCGGAGTATTTGGTTTGCTTTATGCGGAGTGTGCTTGCATGTCTCATATCTCATATACCCTCCGACTAGTCTCTCCCTCTCTACTTGAGGACCCCCATCCCCTTCCTCCCCCTGCAACGTCAGTGTATAAGAATGTCATGACAGATGTCATTTTCTCTCCATCGACAATCACCCCACCCCCCTCCCCTCCTCACCGCCTAAAAAGTTTTTTTTTAACTTCTTTGCAATCCGCTGATTACGTTGATAGAGCCAATTGCCAATTACTGCCGACAACTGCCGTCCGCATAGGCACATTCTGTGTTGCGGTCTAGTTGTGCTGAGTACCACCCGGGCCTTCAGTATAGCGCTATCCGCAAGCTGCAACGTACGGTGACTACCTCATCGCTACCTCATCACCACCTCTGTCAGGCCGGAGTCAGCACGAGTGTTGATCGAGACCACGTTTGGCTGTCCATCTGATAACGTGATCCTGGATCCTCGTCGCTGATAAATAACCCGACACCAAGACGAACAACAGGGATCGGCTTTGGTCGTGAGGCAGCCTACTCGTCTACAGACAGAGATGTTGTGGCAAACCCCCACGCTATCTGGGCCGCTTCATAGCTTGATTACACTACCGGGGGTTTATTGGCTCAATATAAAATAATTGCGCACGAAAGTGGCTTTTGAACGACCACCTTCGTCATCCCCAGGTGCTGGGATAAACGCCCACCGTCGTCATCCACAGGGGCGGAGATAAACGTCCACTAAAAAGCGCCACCTGATGTCCATGTGTCCATAAACTGGAGAGTGTTACGGACCGGAAGTGACAGGAGCTGAATGGCCTGTTTCGAACCATCTGACAGGCGGAGGAGGCAAGCAGCCAGGCAATCAGGCCGCTCTATAGCTGGTCCAGAGTGCGAGATCAGTCGGATTCAACACGTGGCGTGGATGGGCCTTCCCCTGATTGTGGGTGTCAGAGTGGGGCGCGGAGGTGGCGCAGGGAAAGAAGTTGGATTAGGGGGAGGGGCTGGGTAAGGGGACGTCTCGGAATGTGGAATCTGTATCATCAACATGTTATTTTCACTGCGAGTTGCTTGACTATTCAAATTGACCTCTAATGTTCACTAACGTGATGAAATGCCATAATGAACAACGCGTTAAAATCGTCGTTAAAATCATGGTAAAATTGTCGCTTTATTTACATCAAGCGGAAATGTGGCGTCAAACCAACAACTCTAATTAAATGTGTATTTCTTTTTCATACCGAGATATGTGCGTAATGATGTGGGATTCACGCGAAAGTGGGCTCACCTTACCTTACTGCAGAACATTATATTACGCACCATTTGCTCAATAAAACTCATTATTAAAACAGCACTAACTTGTTTGTCACAGAGCTTAATCTTACTTGGAAGTCATAATGTAAAATAAAAAACTAATATATCGCATTTGTACGTGTCTTAGGGCGTATTGGGTAATTAGTTATTAATAGTATTGGGTTATTAGTTATTAGCTGTATCAAAAGCAGAATACTCTCAATACTTCGGTATTATATAATTTAAATGTTCAGTTAAAACGGTCAAGACTCATTGTCAACTTATAGATGTATTTCATTTTTGCACAGATCGGCGTCGGTCTGGTCTTGTATGTGTGTGCGCGTTATATGTTTAAAATGTGAGCTTTAATGCGAGCGTCTGGCAGTCAGAATACATACTTCTGTCCCGTTAACCAGTACTACACTCTTTATGGCCACCTTGATGCGGGTTCAACAGAGGCTAGTTTTCTCCTGCCCTCATCCTGGAAGTCCAGAATGGCAACTTCTCATCGCAAGTCTCCCGAAATCCCCCCAGGAACGTTTCATAGAAAGTAATCTTCGATTGTACCGTTCAGTTTTGTCCATTACCAAATGGCTGATCAGGCGTGTTATGTGCATCTTAACCACTCGCATATCAAAGTACCAGACCCAGACAGAACAAAACGTCTAAACCGGTGTGCGTGGATCTAAGTAGCATAGTACAGTCTTACAAAGAGGTTTTAATGTCAGTTATTTATGTCGGGGTTGCTGAAGAGGACTGCATTCAACCCGCTTAATATGCTGATATGTCACCATAAAAATGTATTGATTTCCAGAGCGGGAAATTAACCTAAAATATCTCGATGAACCCTTCGCACTGCTAAATAACCGGAATGGACGCTCTGTATGGCATCATTCGGCATGGGGGGTGCGTAATTATTCATTGAATTATATGATAACTTGTGTGAGCGAAACCTCTGCAATCTCGTATCACGCCACACCAAGAAATGTCTCAATTTATATCAATGTACTTACGCGAGATAATATTGCCGATAGACATAAAATATGTACACATGTACTTATGTGCCCTACATCAAGGACTCCTCTTCTTGTGACATAAGGTAGTGTCCTAAGAAGTTATCCTATCCGTGAGGTGGAAGTGCAGCGTTCTTGAATAGGCTTTCATTTGAGTGATCTTCGGATCTGATAATTTCCGTATTGATCGTCTACCCTTCTTGTAAAGTATTGTTAAATTTGTATGACGCGTTTTTTAGTGTGTCTTGTGTTGTTGTATTTCTGGTCGAAATAGCAGGATTATGTTTTGCCCTGTCATCATTAGTCCCGTGCTCGCCGTAATTTCTACCCTTTTTTTGCATTATTATCGATTTGCAATGTTCAGTGTCAACTTCACGGACTTATTTGCCGCTAAACCGCTGAACCGATGTATTGATACTTATTGAAAGATGCATCTCGTTGTTTCCTCGTGGCCTGCAAGACTACTGGTTATACATTTATAAAGGTGGATGTTTACTCTCAGTTTTTCAGGTTGGACCCAGCGTTGGTTCCATGTTTTGCGCTTATTGTGACCTACGAACATTTTACTTACTACTGTCTCAATATTCCATAATAGCGTCCCCAACTTCCCACGTATAGTGTAGCTGGTGCAGTTGCATTTGCAGTTGCATTTGAACGCAGGTTTGTGTGTGTGTGAACTATTTTCAATTGTGTGCGTGTATCGGGAAGTGACATAGTCATGCATCTAGAAGCGTCCTGGGCCGTGGCCTGCGAGATTTTTTTCAGGTTGGACCCAGTTTTCACTTTCTCGTTGGTTCCATGTTGTTCCTCTGTTGTAGTGTCGTTTAAACTTGACCAAACGAGCAGTGTCATGCATATATGAGGAATATATCTACTGGAACTTACTAAGCCCTCGCGTGGCGCCGTATTTTAATGAAAGCTCTTTCCCTTTAAGATAAAGCCGTTTTTGTGTTTTCTATTCGGTTCTTAGCATCAGGGGTCGTGTTATTTTCGACTTTATTTTCCAGGTTCGATTTTTGGTCCGACCGATGAATTGATGCGACAAAAATCCTCCAGGGATCAGTCTCACTGCTGCCTTTGACATTGGTTGTACATACTGAATGGCGACCCTGGGGCGGTCCGGGCGTCATGGGCCGTCACATGACATTGATCGCAGCATTCTGGACCCCCCCCCCCCCCAACCCCCATCCGCCCCCTACAACGTTGGAGTATTAGAATGTCATCACAGACGTCATTTCCTTTTCACCGACAACCCCCTCCCCTATACCCCGCCTACAAAAGGCATTTATACATTCCTTGTTGCGGTCTAGTTGTGCTGCGTGCCACCCGTACCTTTAGTATGTCAGGCCGGAGTCAGCACGAGTGTTGATCGCGAGCACGCTTGGCTCTCCATCCGATAACGTAATCCTAGATCTACGTCGCTATTAAATAACCGGACACAAAGACGAACAACAGGGAGCCGCTCTGGCCGTGAGGCAGCGTGTTGTGAATACCCCAACGCTATTTTGGCCGCTTCATCCCTTGGCTCTAAATAACATTATCGTGCACGAAACTGGCATGACATGCCCACAGTCGTTATCCCCAGGCGCTGAGATAAACGCCCACCGTCGTCATCCCCAGGCGCTGGGAATCCCTCTCCCTGTTTTTTATCCGGATATCCACCGTATTCTTGCCTTGCCAGGTCACGCCCTACGTGGAAGTGACGAGGATATATGCCACTTAAAGCGCCACCCGTTGTTCATGTGTCGATAAACCGGAGAGTGTTACGGACCGGAAGCGACAAGAGGTGAATGGCCTGGTTCGAGCACTCTGAACAAGTGGAGGAGGCAGACAGCCAGGCCATCAGGACGCTCTATAGCTGGTCCAGACAGAAGGCGGGATCAGTCGGATTCAACACGTGGCGTGGATGGGGCTCCGCTTGGGGGTGGGTGTCGGAGTGGGGAGGGAAGGTGGGGCTAGAAAGTGGGATTAGGGGGAGGGGCTGGGTAAGGGAGTGTATCCGAATGTGAACTCTGGGGTGGTGTGGTAAAGGACGGGGCTGTAAAGGGAGAGGGTGGGGTGGTGAGGTAGAGGACGGGGCTGTGAAGGGAGGGGGTGGGTGGTGAGGATAAAGGACGGGGCTGTGAAGGGAAGGGGTGGCTGGTGAGGAAGAGGACGGGGCTGTGAAAGGTGTTTATAGAATACACACTTCTGTCCTATTAACCAGTACTACTGGGCGTGTAATGGCCCTTAATAACCAAATTGACGAGGGTTCCATGGAGACTTAGTTTTCTCCTACCCTGCTCGTTCCATAATGGCAACTTATCATCGCAAATCCTCCCCAAAGGAACGTATTATAGAAAGTAATCTTCCAATGGATCATTCACTTTTGTCCATTACCAAAAATGGCTGATGAGGCGTGGTATGTACACCTTAACCACTCACATAGCAAACTACCAGACCCAGACCGAAAAAAAAGTCCAGTCTACCCAGTTATTAAAGTCAAAGTCATAAATGCCGTAGACACACGTTTCGGCCTATATTTTCTCCGATTGTGCTGCGATCGCTTTAAGAATCACTGACATGAGAAAGCAACACTAGACCATTTTAATGATATCAAACTTATGTTTGTACTGCGATGTTATCCTTTTTTATGACACAAAGAGTATTTCTCCATGCTGACACTCCATTGGCAGCAGACACACTTTCGCAAATAGACTAAATCACAGGCAATGAAAGGCTCTATAGCTGCCATGGCATCCTCGTGGCTGGTATAAATATAGAGCGTGTATTGTTCAAAACACATTCGGCGCCATGGCAACCATCATTTTATGACGTATGTTTTAGTATTTTGGCGACAGAGCGTTTTCTGCCAATGGCGTGTCAGCATTTAGAAATATTCTTTGTGTCATAAAAAAGGATAGCATCGCAGTACAAGCATAAGTTTGGTATCATTAAAATGGTCTAGTGTTGCTTTCTCACGTCAGTGATTTTGCGAGTGATTGAGGCAAATTCGCGGAAAATATAGCCCGAAACGTGTGTCTACGGCATTTATGACTTTGACTTTAGGTTGGAGTTGCTGAAAATGACTGAATTCAACCATCTTAATATGCTGATATGTCACCATAAAACATATGGATTTCCAGAGCGGGAAAGGGACCTAACATTTCACGATGAACCCTTTGCAGTACACAATAATCAGAATGGACGCTCTGTATGGCATCATTCCGCTTGGTGTGTCTGTTCTTTGCATTATATGCCGAAACTTGTGTGAGCGAAATCTAAGCAATCTTCTATCACGCAACACCAAGAAATGTCTCAATCATATCAATGTACTTACGCGAGATAATATAGCCGATAGATATAAAACATGTGATTATGGAAGTGGGGAGAATCCTTTTGCCTCTGGACTATCTATCATTAGCATTCGCTCTTTCAGCAGAGATTCCCTTTGGTATGGAACAAAAAACCTGCCAAATGTCACAAATGCATGTTACTTCGTAGTTTTGCTTGGCTGCTCATGTGCCATTTGTGCTAGGTATGTGTCGCCATGACTCCTCTCTCTCTACAGTTGGGTTGGTATCTCCATTGTATGTGGTCGCATTACGACTCTGTCTACTTACATAAAAATTGTTTTTCATTATATGCAAAAATTGTTTGCAGGTCACTTTTAAAACGTGCGCGTCGTGATGTGTCAAGCTGGTCGCAAAGTCATGCGTCATTATTACAGTCGTCTAGTTTCTTGTCGGCTCCAGTAAACTTATACAGACGACACGCAAAAACAATAGTTGGAAAGCGAAGAACGAAGCAAACGCCAAAAGTAGGACAATTTTTTTGAAATCAATCGGAAGTAAGGGTTGGAAAGGGAGGGGAGGGAGCAGTCCGGATTATTGGCACCCTTTTTATGTAGGTTGATCCCTGTCCATTCGCATTAGGTGTCACAATTATGATGAAAATATGCAAGGTTTCTTAGATATATATGAAATTAGTTATTTTTGTTTCCGATTGTGTGGTGAGTCTAGACCTCCATGGGGAACATTTAACCATATCGGGTCCCCCATTAGCGTGTGCCCCGGAGAGCCACGGAGCAGCATAGTAAGCGGAAACGACCGTGATTGAAACCAAAAAGGTAGTCATCGTGTTTTTTTCAAGACACGATAGAAGTGAAGGTGCATAGCAAGCGGAAACGACTGCAAGACCGCAATTGAAAAAAAATAGTTATGATTGTTTTTTCTCAAGCATTGAACTGGTGGGTTCAGCAACTGCACCCAGCGGCCTGGAACCGTGTCCATCAACCGGTAATACATTCCGAATCCTGCGTCAGAAGGCAATAGGCCGAAATCGTGGGCGGTCACATCCCGTGGAGAGGACATTGTCACAATATTGTTGAATCGATTTTTGTAGCGCTCACATCGATTTCTGGTCGCGCCGGACCTATCTAAGGTCCCGCGTTAAAATTCGCGGTGAGGCTGTTGCGGGAAGAATGCTTGAGTCCTAGTAATAATGCATGATCAGTATATATCTTCGTTTGTTTCTCTCGTACACACCTGCCGTTCCGTCAATCGTCGTTTTTCAAGTTGTGGATTATTTCGGTCGGTGGCGCTGTGTATTACGTGTTTGTGAATCCGTGGCTGCATGGCTTGTCAATCCGTCAGTGATTGGAATTCACGTATTGTTCTGCTACTGAACACCTTGACCGATGTATTGATTTTCATCTCGTCATCCCCCTATGACCTGCGAAGCTGTTGGTCGTACATTTGTGTGAGTAGATGTGTTCACTTTGTCTTGGTTCCATGTTATGCGGTTTTTATTGTGACCCGTGAACGCGTTACCGTCCTGTTTTCTACGCAGTTAACGTTAAATTTATTTTCTAGCTTTTATTTTGGTCTGACTGGTGAAGTGATGCGACGACAAATGCTACACTGCCGTCTATGACATAGGGTGTACTGACATACTGAATGGCGACCCGGGGGCGGTCCGGGCGCCATGTGACGTCGCGTGACATTGATCGCATCACTCTGAGAGCTCTTGGCACGCCGCGGACTTGAAATTCAACACCACACAAACAAGTCGAAAAGTCGGTGTTATCTACATTGGGATTGCAATTGCATGTAGGGTTGGTATAAAATCGAGACAAGTCGTTGTTCCAGAGCCCATTGTCCTAATGATGCCACATATGGTCAACCTGAACTGCAACGAAGAACGCAGTTTTGTGTGCGTGACTATTTTTCATTGTGTGCGTTTATCGGGAAATGATATAGTCCTGCACCTAGACGCGTACGCCGTCGTTTCAGACATTGTTCACTTCTCCCATGAGTGCGTATTAAGTGCCCAATTCACATGCACGAAGGACAAAAATTTGGTAGGATATGAACAAGAATAGTCGATTGCCGGCTGAGTCACACGGTGGAGTGACTTTGGTGGAAGTGTCAACGGAACTGAGCGTGTTCCTCACGTGTCTGAGCGGAACTATTTTTCTGTCATGAAGAAGGCGAGGAACAACAGATTAATGCACACGGTCGGGAGACTGTAGTTAAGACCTGATGGCCGCTGGCACTGGAACCACCCTAACAAGATACGGTATTAAATGCTAGCTATGCTATTCCATTGGTTGATTTACTAGAAGTAAAATTCAAGTGAATACAAAGTGAAAGACAAGGCCCGAAAATACGGATACAAATGTTGAGATGTCAGATGTGAAGTACAATGGGGGAGGGAGGGAGTATCATAATTTAATATTGACACCTATAGCAGTTCCGGATTATTTTATCAAAAAACCGCTAAGTACATTGGTAATTATTCTAGCTAAACTGTGTATAATACATGTCGTACCAATGACATGATAGGCCCTTGCAATATACGTATAAGTTGCAGGGGCGGATCTATGGGGGGGGGCACCATATTCATTAGGCCCTACTATCCAGTATATCTGGATCCGACCCTGAAACCGGTCCCCCCATGCAGATTTTCGGTATCCGTCCCGAGTTGTATTTCTTGTATCGTAGTGGTGTACGTCACCATTATCATGGGAATAGTACAGAAGTAAAGTAGCTGGGTAGCTGTTTATTTATAATTTGATGGAAAAACTTCTGTTGTTGCGGTCGATGAACATTACAAAGTTTTACCAGGTTCGGCATTTTAAATAATGGTTCTGTGTGTGCAGCAAGTTTACATAATGCCATCGTCCCTACAACCTTTCTTTGTAACTTAAAGAGTCGATCTTTGGTGTCCCCAAGTCAGTGTACCGTAGCTCATTACTGACTGGGAGCCGTTGAACTTGTAAGACCACTTGCAGGAGCTCTCGATTTATCACCAAAGTATAAAGCATAACCGACGCCGTAACCTCTCTGGAAGTACATTGACTGTCACAGATTGGTGCCTAGAAAGCATAGACTATGTCAGAATTCTGGAATAAAGTACCGAAGAAGAGAAGTGTGATTGTCTCTCAAGCGACAATCACACGCCATTGCCCCAAAAGGCCTACATGCCCAGCGCCGGTCACGGTGCAGTGGACACAGAGTTACACCGACTCACCTGGGCCTCGTTCGCAAGCGACAGATAGTCGACTATTTCTTGACCTAGATTTCGCCATTGCGCCTGCGCATTACAGCCTAATGCCGAACGCGGGATAGTCGAAAAGGGTTGACAATCGGTCTCATGGCGGAAATAACAACAATAACAAGCACCTTTAACCGCCGTGTGTCCCGACCCTCTTGTGCAAAATTCTGGATCGTCACTGAATTGTATTACAAAGAACATTTTACCCTGTGTCCTTTGGCTACAACCTCACTGTATCAGCGTGGTGACCGGAGGAGTACCAACGCCCACCCCCCCCCCCCTAAACAAAAATCTAAACAGTAGAGATAAGGGTACTGTAAACGAGCGTACAGTTAGTTCGATCATGTGAACATTTAGAACGAAAACATGATAAATGGGCAAAATAAGCAATTACGTATGAACCATGCTATATTTTAATTCGTTTAAATGGATATCAACTTGCAAGGGAAGTTACAGATCAAGTATACGCCACAAAGATGACGTGAACACCGCTTATTGCTCGTTTCCCTCCGCCATCTTGGACGACAATCGACCAGAGGAACCGTGGGTGGCGGCATGGTTCGTTCTGGACGACTAGATGGTTGGACAATTCACCGTTCGGCAGCCACATCGTCAACCATTAGTCGACTAACGGTCGCTTGCGAACGAGACCCTGGCCTCCAGTGCTACTGACTCGCGGTACAATATGCTCCTCACAGAGGAATGTACAGCCGACCTATATTCTGATGCCGGTGACACAAAGACACAACTCAAACCAATCCTTGACCTGATGAAGGACATATGTGCCGATTTAAAGGAAATACGGCGGACGCAGAACAAAATCGAATCTCGAATAACAGCCATTGAAGCAAACATGGAGACCCTGGATGACAAGGTGGATATGTGCCAGACGGCCATTGAGACATGACATGAACGTCAAAAACAAAGCAGCGTGAGGAAAGAGGAAATGAACGCTAAAGTGCTTGAACTGGAAAAGTAAACATGCAACCTGGAGTCTCAACTCTCTTCACAGGAAGATCACTCCAGACCTGGTATTCTACGGACTCACAGAAGAGGAGAATGAGACATGGGATACGACTGAAAAGAAAGTGAGAGGGTTCATGAAGGAAGACATTAAAATTGAACAAGCTGATGACAATAGGGAATTTGCGATCGAGCGCGCCCAATGCCTTGGGCGTAAGATCGAAGGGCGTCATCGCCCCGTAATTGTGCGATTTATCAAGTGGAAGAAAAAAACAGAGGCACTGGAGCGGGCCCGCCGTGTGTGAATTGACGAGGACTACAGCAAGCCGATGAGGGAGGCGCGCAAACTGCTCTACACGAAGATGAAGAAAGCGCGTTTGCCGCGCGTTCGCAGGGCAAACGCGCGAATATGACATACGACAAACTGTACATCGACGGAAGGGTCCAAGCAGTGGACAGCTGTGGAAGTGTAGTACCCTCCTCGTCTGTACCATAGGATAGCGGCCAGGCCCTTGAGGCGAACCAGACTGGACAATATAGCGACAAACTTCGGCTCTTATGCTGGAATGCCAACGGTTTCAAAAACGTGTTAGAGGTATATGATGTGAGGTCCTACTTGAAAGACACCCTATATCGTAGGGACGTGTGAGACGTGGACAAACTCGGATAAAGAGATCGCGGATGTTTTTGAAGAACATTCCCTGTGCGCAGTTCACGGGAAGCGTCGATCAAGATATGGCAGGACTCCAGGCGGCACGCGGCCCTCGTACATCCAAGTATTACCAGAGGTGTGATCCATCTCCGATCCAGTGACTATGCTGTCCTGTTACGTATACATAAAGACTTTTTCAATCTCCCACGCGACATATCATAGCATCCGTGTATATCCCAAATGAAGGCTCAACGTTTTATGATTCTCGCGAAGAAACGGATGGCGTTTTATAATTTGATATGCAACTAACGGAAATTATTACTAGACTTAATGACAGTGATGTGATATTGATGACGGATTTCAACGCCCGCACAGGTGAAGAGCCAGACTTTGTAATAGATGATGACATTAGTTTTATTCCTTGCACAGACTGGTATACGAAAGATAACTTTAATGTTCCACGCAAATCTAGAGACAAAGAGCGCTTGAACCGTCTTGATTTATCATTGCTAGAGGTCTGTAAGAAATTCGGAATTCACATACTTAATGGCAGAAGGACAGGGGATGAATTTGGCGAATATACACATTGTTCTATTTCTGGAAAAAGTATTATTGACTATATATTGATGTCAACAGGATTGATAGATCGAGTGGAAAATCTTATGGTAGATCTAGATAAAGGATCTGATCATTACCCAGTATCATGCAAACTGGATGTTTTAATGTCGAATGAAGCTGGGCCTAGCGAGCCTAAGAGTACTATACCCATTCAATGATATAGGTGGGATGCTGCCAAGGAAGCAAGTTTTAGAGATAAATTAAAGGAGGTGGTTTCCCCGTCAGCCTTGGAAAATGTTAGTGACCATGTTGAAAACGGTCGTATCAATGCGGCTGTAGAGTCTCTCACAAAACGGGTACAAACATGCAGCCTGTGATATGAAGGTAGCGAGTGGCAAAGGTGGACAACGTGTCAGAGAAATGTGTAGAACTAAGAAAAGGTGTCATAAGCAAAATATATGTGCGGACTTGATTCAGTCGAGGGAAGTAACTGCTTCATTTTTGTCCTTTGTCGGATGATTCAAAACTAATGTACAAGCATCGAATGCAATATCTGACGATGATTGGTATCAATACTTTAAGTCTCTCTTACAGGGTATAGGAATACCGTCAACAGCGTTTAACGAGGGAGTTTAGGAAAATCTCAGTAATCATGACGACTGGTGTCATTCATGTTTTGATGATCAGCCGGAAAGCCTCAACGCGAACATAACAGTTGAGGAAGTTAACGATGTTGTTAATGCGTTGCCGAAAGGTAAATCTGCAGGCGTTGATGGTTTGTTTTGTGAAATGATCAAGAGTGATCTCGACGTTTTGAGAGGACCGATAATATCCTTATTTAATGCTATGTTAGATTCAGGAGAATTTCCGGATACACGGGCTCAGGCGTTAATCACCCCTTTACACAAGGCAGGTCCCAAAACAGATGTACATTATTATAGAGGTATTTCATTACTCTGTATTATTGGTAAGATATTCACCAAAATTTTAAACAACAGGTTGACTGACTGGGCGGAAGTTAATAATAAAATAAGCGAAGGCCAGTCCGCTTATCGTAAAGGACGATCGACTACTGATAACATCTTCGCTTTATATGGTCTAGCTCAAGAGTGTCTATGTAGGGAGCGTGGTCGTTTTTACTGCGCCTTTGTCGATTTTTCTAAGGCTTTCGACTCCGTACCACACTATAAATTATGGCATCGACTGATAAATGAGGGAATTCATTGTAAGATTTTGGTTATTTTAAGATGTATGTACTCAAAACTTAAATTCTGCATCAAAACAAAAACAGACTCAGTGACTTCTTTGACTGTGAAATAGGAACGAGCCAAGGCTGCATGCTCAGTCCATTTCTCTTCACCCTTTATATAAACGAACTTGAGAATATGCTTCGGGAACAAAATTTAAACGGCCTTCTTATTGATGAGATGTATCCTGGTATTTTTGTGTTAATGTATGCTGATGATATTACTCTTGTAAATGACACGGTTGGGAGGTTGCAAAGTGAGTTTGATTATTTAGTATGATTTAAAACTAATTTAAAACTAATTAAAACTAATTAAACTAATTCTTGGAAAGACTAAAGTCATTGTCTTCTGTAGAGGTGGTATTCTCAGACGAAATGAAAAGTGTTTTTTTGATGGGCAACCAGTCGAGGTCACAACTTATTATAAATATCTCGGCATTGTGTTTTATTCGTCCTCGAGTTGGTCCCCCGCATTAAAAGAACCTCTCTAGTCAAGCTTAGCGAGGACTGATGCTTGTAAAGAAAGTAATGAAACAGTGTGGAGATCTTCCAATTGATATATGTTTTGATCTCTTTGACAAAATGATTCTACCTATACTCCTGTACGCGTCAGAAATTTGGGGATGTGAGTACAGAGAACCCATAGAACTTTGCCACATCCGATTCTGTAAATATTTTCTACAGCTGCCGCGGCAAACTCCCGACTGTGCTGCTCTTGGGGAGTGTGGGCGGAAGCCTCTGTATGTTTGGTACATCAGCAGGTGTGTGAGAGTTTGGTTGAAATTGGTAACTTCTGAAAGACACGGTTATACTCAAGCTTTTTATAAAACTTTGTTTAACTTGTGTGAAGCCGGAAAGCAAACTTGGGCGTCAAAAATTAAAACACTACTGTTTAGATTTGGATTTGGCCATGTTTTGCTCTCGCATGGAGTAGATGATGTTAGCTTATTTTTCAATATATTTAACCCACTGCTTCATGATGTTGCCTGTCAGGAATGGCGAACAGATATCAATAGCCTGTCTAAGCTTGATACTTATTGTTGTTTTAAATCAGAGGTAAAATGTGAATTATGTCTAACTTGTGTTGTAAATCGTAAGCATAGGATCGCATTAAGTAAATTTCGATGTTCTTCTCATAAACTATAGAACCTTTAAACGGAAAGGAACCAAGAAAACGACGACTCTGTAAATACTGTCTAACTCTAGCTGTCAGTGAAACTGAAGATGAAAATCTTTTCTTAACTACGTGTCCTCTACATGCGAATATAAGATCCTAATATCTCAGTTTTTGCAACCTGTCTAAATTTGAGGCTCAGCAACTTATTAACAATAGAAATATTACGATTGTGAGAAATGTTGCGCAATTCATTTATCAGGCGTTCAAGTTACACGGTAATAAATAAGTCAGTTCAAGTATTCTTCATTATTATTATTGTACACATATATGTACTAGGTACAAATAAAAGATTCTATACTGGTGTGTTCGGTGGTAAAGGGTATTTAAGCCTTTTTAAAATACCAACTGTCTTATACTATTGGCTTTTCCACAGCCCCACCTCCGTTGGCTCCATGTAAGGCTGTAAACGGCTAATCTAAGCTTGGCAGGGGTTGGTCAACAGGGTCAACGCGTTCTGTCTGTTTCGAATATTCTCATTGGCTCTGCTAACGTTAGCTGAGTGCGAGTGCAGGGTTAGGGATGGGGTTAGGGCTGGGGCTGGGGCTGGGGCTGGGGCTGGGGTTGGGGCTGGAGCTGGGGCGGGGGCTGGGGCTGGAGCTGGGGCTGGCACTTTGGCTGAGGCTGGGGCTGGGGCTGGGGCTGGGGCTGGGGCTGGGCTTAGCAATTTGACATCCATTTATCGACGTAACACTCCCTGTACAAGTAAAGACCTGTATATCTTCAGACGAGAAGATGCTAAAATGGTTTCTTTGAAACGTCTGCAATGCGATTAGTACTAATTCTGCGACTTCGGATGAAAGGCTTTATCCACCCACACCCCACAAAATCCCCCCTGCTCATTCCAGGGGCACAAGAACAAGGCTCCTCCACTACAACCCCCATCATTATCCCACGCAGCAAAATCTTCTATATTGTTTGATTAACAGTAACACAGTGTTTACAACTGCCGGTGCTTTCTCGGTGACCCCGAGCAAACAGATTTGTTTCCGTAATTAAACACTTTAAATCAAATGCTAACCCAGATAAAATGATAAATCTTAAATATGTAAAGTGGTATTTTTTCGTAGATAAATTAATACCAATTATTCATGGTCGTTTGCAACCAACAAGGCTGTCATCGTTTTATAGATCTGGGTTGTTTTTCATCACAGCCGGTGCACTGCATGTGGCTGCGGTATAAACCTGTGTGGAATACATTTCAATCAACCAATTGCGCAGTTTGTCCAGGGCATCGTCTCAATAGGTCACAAACAAGACTCCATTTATAACTTTCTTTCTAAATATCACACGCGCCGTTTTGCTTGGAAACGCTACTCCCCAAAACAGCTAGCAGTCCATGCATCATTAGTTACAGCTTGGACGTCACGTTTAGTCGATACACATACGGGTTATGTAAGGACGATGAGGCCTTTCACTTCAGGTCGTCGGCGGGATCAATCCTAAAAATCAGAACTGGTGGAGAACGGGAATAAACCAGACATCGATCTGACACTGGTAACTATCAGTATCAGGAGCCAGCCCGTGCGGACGATGAGTCCGCGGGTGTGGCCGCCCCGCCAGAGTAGCCGATAATACCAACGCGACAGCAGTTTATGATGTAACATTTCGTGCAAAACTCGATAAAGCGACACATCTGTGTGTGGAACATATATCATATTCGCCTGCAGCTACATATTCCCCGTTTGAAATCGATTAGTTGTGGACACTGATGCGCTTCCGATTTGGTTTGCGATACATTATGCCATTGGCTAAAGATATATGCACCTTGTCTATCGCCGTGCCACAAAAAAAGCTACATCGCTATACGTTTCGTATCCAGCGAGGAGCTGGATCACCTTAATGGTGTCATGAAATGTAATAACACCGTCGATAACTGCAGCTGGTGGGGCTGGTGGGGCGACCAGCGACAGATGAAAGAGAGCCTTGGGGCTAACTCACTCAGTGGAATCCACACGCATCTATTGTGCGACATTTTGGTTGTTTAAAGTCTCCCCGAACAGAACTCCGTACTGACATTTATTGTATTTAGATATACAGTGAACGACGTGTAGGCCACATACACCTTGATAGTCATTAAGATTTACGAAACTCCCTGGCCATCAGTTACTGTTACTGTGTTAATATAGTACATATTGCATATGGATTAAGGGACACTATATTATAATTACAGAGTCGTTTTTTTGAGTTCGGTGGGAGCTATCTGGTCATCGACAAAGTGAGAGTTCAGTGGGAGTTGTCTGGTCATTGACACAGTGAGAATTCGGTGGGAATTTGCAGGGGCCAATGCAGAGGGAGGGGGTGGGGGTGTCTTCAGGATCAATATAATAGCTCGATAGCCGTTCATTAAAAAATATCCAGGTCGTAATACTATCTTCGTTAGGCCAATTTTAATTATTATCATAAATCTATGACGACAAAGCTGAGATTGCCAATGAGCATGTATCTTCATACAATTTGTTAACGGAGAATAACACTGAAATTATGGTTTATAGGAAAGTTATGCTTTGGTTCTATTTCTAGCCCTGCAACACAGGTGCAGAACATTTACGAGTAAAAATCTACCCGAGGGCCCCTTTTACGCTTGGAATCAAATTTTTCCACTTACATGAATATATGAAGCGTTTCACAATGAGAAGTATATGGTTAATCAATTTCAAGAATTTTAGAGTTTTAATCACACCAAGCATTACAATTTGGCAGTCTAACGTGATCTGCTTGCTCTCTCTATTTTTTTGATCCAAACCCGTACGGTAACCCCTAGAAATGTCAGTTTTCTGCACTAGAGCCAGAAAATCTGATCAGACCAAAAATAAATCCAATCTTGCTGTCTGTGATTTCTTTTGCTGATTAGACTATGTGACCAAATATCAAATAATTCTAAACTTAAGCTTTAAACGAGCAAAAGTTACCACATAACAGTGAAGCAATTACCAAGCGGTTGTCGCAATCCACTCGAGCTGAAAGCTTCCAATCAGGCATCCATACCCGCACATTGCCATGTAGCAAAATCCGCCTATTTGTAGTTTTCATCATCAGCAATCTTTCATTTTCTCCTCGGCAAGCCGGGCCGGCGCGATAGCTCAGTGGGCTTGAGCGCTCGCATTGAGTGCTCTGGTCACCTGAGAGCCTAACGGCGCGTGGATCGATGGTTCGAGCCCTTCTGTGGCCATATCTATGTGGTCGCAGGATAAAGGTCCCATGTCTTTCTTCGTAAAGAGTAGGGGGTTACCCCCGGAGACATGGCTCCACTCTCCCTTCCTTCTCACATTGACGCGATATGACCAAAAGTGGTTAAAGCGTCCTGAATAACCAACCATCTCCTCGGCAAGCAGTTCTTTGCCTCCTACTGATACGAATCGTTTATTCCTTTACGATTTACGCCATGTTATTGATCGCGTCTTTAATACCAAGATATCATCCATTGTTTTAAGTGCTGGATTTCAACAGACTCTGGCGGCGTTTTCTATCGTGTGATCTCCAATTAGCATACACACACCACCCGGTAGGTGGCTCATGGGGTGACTTTTGCGCACCATGGCAACATCCGCACAGACATTTCACCAGTTAAAATGTCTGATGAGTTCGTATATAGATCAACTGAAATGCGACCAGCGACTTCCCTGACTTGAACACCCATTCACAGATGAAATCAACCGTTAAACGATTCCATGCATATCAATGTGTCGGACTTATGTGCTTCCTGTAGAATATCTTAGACTAATAGTAAACGGCAAGCCTCAAAATAAACCTGACCGGGTAGAGAGAAAAATTTGATATGCTGCAGACAAGAGCTGAATTATTTTGGCAGTTATTTCACATCTGTGTGTAGCCGACTGATTTATTATATGAATATTCAAATCGGTCCAAAACATTTTTATATTTACATAGACACAGTCTTGGAGTGCGGTAACATGGTGTACGCAAATTTAAGAGGGCACATGCAAGAATTGTGTTTGGTTAGCTGAATTTGACGTTTAAAAAATATACCACGAAACCGAGAGTAAAATTTTGCCAGCGAGACAAAACAATCATCTATGTTGCGTGATCTGATAAATTGCGGCTGCCGTCGTTTTGTGATGGATTAACTTTTCATCGGATATTGGGAAATCAACGCCTGGTCGGCGGTTACTTGTATTGTTTTCATTCTTCACATGTAAATTTGGTTAGGTTGCGAGTTAATATTGATTTGGTGAAACCTTCTTAGTTTCTCTATCGATTAACATTGAATTATATTATGTAAAGTTGCATTTCTCGAAGTGAGGTAGGAATGTGATTGTGGCGCAGTAGAGGAGAGGGGTGGGACCGAGGGGGGGGGGGGGGTGGAGGGTGAGAATGATGCGGGGCAGTATGAAGAGGGTTAGGAGCGAGTCGGAGAGTGGGGAGTGATGAAACCTGACTAGGGGTTGGGAGATTGGCGTAAGAATCAAAGTCGTAGGCAGTATACATTTATTTGACCAAGACAAATACATGGGACAACAAGGTTACATTTGACGGCAGACTTATAAGTAAAGCAGTAACGTGGTCGATAGACTTCCATTAACGCATGCAGGGCCGCTACCATGGGAATCACCCTGATTCAAGAACAATAGTATCGAACGAAGATATCTACAATTGTGGAAACAAACTACTGCTGCATGGCAACAATGCAAACTAGAGATGAGCTTGAGAAACTTTGCAATATAGTCCAATAACAATACAGATCTGAAATCACATAATGAAGAAGATATAGTCCAATAATAATACAGATCTGAAATCACATAATGAAGAGGCTTAGGAGCGAGTGGGGGGGGGGGTGATGAAACCTGACTGTGGGTTGGGAAAGTAGCGTGAGAATCAAAGTCGTAGGCAGAATACATTTATTGAACAAGACAAATACATGCGGCAACAAGGTTACATTTGATGACTGATAAATACAGCAGTTACTTGGTCAGTAGACTTCCATTAAGACCTGGAAGGACGCTATCAGAGGAGTCACCCTTATTCAAGAAACGTATTATCGAACGAAGAGATCTACAATTGTGGAAACAAACTACTGCTGCTTGGCAACAATCCAAATTAGAAATGAGATTGAGAAACGTTGCAATCTAATCAAATAACAATGCAGTTTTGAAATCACATAAAAAAAAAATAAAGTCATTGCCATGCCCGCACACATCCTGACCGTCGGACAGTGGGTTTGACGGGTCTTACCCGTATCGCACAGACACACTTATCGGCAATATCTATTGGGAACAGCGCACGGATTATATTGAGACATATGAACTCAGTCGAGATCCAGGACCTAACGGACGCTGGAAAGAATGAAGCAATCCCGCCCAAGTGCCACAGCGATCAGCTTCAGGGGGTTAACGGCGATAAAATGAAGGCCAAAGTACGACCAAAAGCTCTGCTGTCGTTCGGTGGAGGGTCTCTGTCGCGTGTTCTGCCCTATGACCGCCTGACTGCAGGGTGCACATCGGCGGTCAGGGACTGGATATAAGTAGAGAAAGAAGAAGGAAATCCCGTACTCGGTATATGAGAAATGGATATCAACTTTACGGGGAAAAGTGTGGCGATCTCTGTCAGTTAGTTTAGAACTGCTGCTGAACATGATCACTGTGATCGTAATGATGGGGCACCCGGGAATCTGTAGATCGCGCTAGGACACATGGACCAAACATGTGGACCAGGACATGTGAAGCCAGATCTGTTGGGCCGAAGATAGGTGCATGTGGACATCATTAACATATGACATGTAAACCAGGACCTGTGGATCCAGTACCTCTGGTGGACAGGTTGCTCGGAAGATAGGCGTAACTATGTGGACATGTTGACCCAGTACACGTGAACCCAGGACATGTGGACAAGGAGCAATTGGACCTAGGACACGTGGATCCTGGCGCCAGATGTCCCTATTGTTTCTTGAGCCGCCATAGTTTGGCTTTCTTCCGCCCGACAGATCCGCTTTCGCTAGTTGAGCCTCACACTATCACATGACGCTATTTTTGTCGCCTCCAGTAGACTTCTACAGACGACACAGAAAATAATATTTTGGGAAGCGATGGAATTTACGAAAAACAAAGCAAACTCCAAAAGTGGGGCAGCTAAAGGGTAGGGAGGGGAGCAGTCCGGACGGAAACGACTGTAATTCAAACTGGTCATTGTTCAGCAGCTGTCCGGGAATCGTGTCCAACAATCGGTAGTACATTCCGAGACCCACTATATGTGCAGTGTATGCTTAAGTTAATTGTTATCGGGTAATGTCGCTTTCTTAGGACATTACTTTATTTAGAATTCGCGTTCTTATGACTCAAACATATAGCGCTACATTACAGGAAAATAATGTCGTGAGAGAACAATGGAGTGACGTCACCAGTGGATTTTACAAATAAATATCATCTTTACGTGTGTGTGGTATTGCACGTGTAACATATGTCAAGCCTGTAGCGCCCAGATCGATTTCTAGTCGCGCCGGACAGATGTAAGGTCCTATTTTAGAATGCGAGGTGAGGCTGCTACCGGAAGAGTCTTTGTTCTCATGTCAGTCCTAGTATTGATTTATGATCAGTACATATCTTCTTATGTTTCTCACAAACACACCTGCCTTTCCACCAATCGTTCTTTGTCAAGTTGTGAATTATTTCGTTCGGTGGCGGTACGTAGTACGTGTTCGCCAATACATAGCTACATGGTGTGTCACTCCGTCAGTCATTTTGTGAATAAATATGGCTGCCGTGCCACGCGATGAAGCCTCACCGTGGACGGTAACCCTCCATCGTGATCCACAGGTGATGACAGGCGATGTCATCACAAGTGCTTTCTTGGTGAGCTAATAGGCTTTTTTGTTCTTATGTGCCTCACATCAAGGACTCCCCTTTGAGTAACCTAATGCAAAGTAATGTCCTTAATAAGTTATCACATCCAACTGCATTCCTGACTAGGGCTTTCTAATCAGTGTTTACTGTTGGAGGTGATGCTTTCCGATTTTTTGTTTTGCGTTTTGATTAGCTTGGCTCTGTTTTTCCTTGGTGAAGTGACCTTGGTGGAAGTGTCAGCTGTGCACACGGGATTCACATGTGATCAACCATTACTGTAACTCTGCATTACTTTGATCAGCAGTGAACAGCGGTTTTATCCTTTAATGTCTTTCATCGGCACCCGTCTGTCCTGTACGCCGTCAAATGAGACTTCTGATTCCAAATGCGGGGAAAGCACAAATGAAGTCATTGGTGCAATTATACTTAGTGAAGCGAAGTTTTTTGGGTTCGATAATTGTCGTTATTAGGCTTGACATTTGAAGTAGGATTCCACATTTGTTAACGTCGTTTTTTTTTATTGCGCGCTGTTAACATGTAATAATCATCAGAAGTTGAGTGTTTTACGTCGAGACATAAAACCTCGTAACTCTACATGTTACTTCTACATGTTAACTTTGCGCCTGATTCAAGGCTTTTGAGCCATTAAATAAGCCTCATATAGTGAGTATCAGAGTGCAACTATCGCCGTTTAATTGGTGTTCCAATGCAGTATTATTGAAAGAAATTTAGCGCAATATTTATATCATAAATCAACCGTTCCTCTTCGGCCTAACAATAACAATTTAAATTATAGATGACAATTTGCGAGATGTTAGTGAAATGCCGCTTATGAGCTGGAATCATAAATGACACCGGCAGGTCTCGCTTTTGTTCGAAATACACCAGGTGTTGCACAATATGTCAACCGCCAGTACATCTTAACAATGGGAATAGCGTCAGGTATAGTTATAATACCGGTCATTGCAGTGAATCACCTTGTGTCCCGTCGATGGCAAACCAAATGAAAACAAGTTGAATGTCATCCACGAGTTACATCATCTAAGACATGCTGACTGTTCTCTACGTATCGACCTGTCTATTGCAAGGTTGCATCTCTGATTTTGAAATGGTGCAGATGCACGCGTGAGCTTTAGAGTGGGGGGAGGAGTTCCACACAATGGCTGTGACTGGCTGCGGGACTGCTGGCCGCCATATTGTGTCTGGCTGCGGGACTGCTTGCCGCCATATTGTGACTGGCTGCGGGACTGTCTGACTGCCATCTTGTGCATGGCTGCGGGACTTCTAACCGCGATCTTGTGATTGGCTGCAGGACTGCTGGCCGCCACCTTGTGACTGGCTGCAGGACTGTTGGCATTGACCCCACATCATGTCCGAGACACTTGTGTTTGTGGCCTTGAACAGCCGGCCAACGTTACTCTAGGTTCATTCTAGCATTGATCGAAAATTGGAATGATCATCTGGCAATATTGGCGGTTTGGCCGGGTTGGCGGACAGGGCGTGACGAGGAGGTGGCTAAGCCAGGGGGGGGGGGCATATGCAACCATATCGTCTGGTATATACCAGTTTGGTGTCAGTTATCTTGGGTCAGCAATTTTATATTGTTAGGTATTTACTTTGACACGGACCTAGATAAAATGATCACAGTAAACTATTCGCAGAAAATCGCTGAATTTGAAAATACTTTAAGAATATACAGTAAACGCCAGTTGTCTCTGACGGGTAGGGTCACGGTAGTTAAGACGTTGGCTTTGCCTAAGCTGATCCATGTTGCATCAGTTCTACCCAACCCTGACCGCCCGTATATCGAGCGTATAAACAAAGCTGTTCGCACTTTTATCTGGGGTGGAAAAAGGCCCAAGGTAACGTTAAATCGGATGGCTCAGGACTTTAACTGCGGTGGTGTCAAACTGACTCACTTTACTTCTTTTTTAAAGGCTATAAAGATAACATGGATAAAGAGGTTGATTACGCAGGAGGGTGCTTGGCAGAGTTTATTTAGAGATACTATATGTTTGAACTATAAGTCCTGCTGGGAGCTTGATTCGAAATCAAGTGAGGCCTTCGCGCCCACCTATAACTGTTTCTGGATAGATGTTATAGCATCATGGCAAGAATTTAGAAAACAGACCGGCTGTCTGAAAGATGATTGTGTTCTGTATCGACCTATATGGCATACATATTTCTTAACAAATTCCAACTTAACTTGCAGGGAGAAGGAGTTCACAGAGAAAGGTGTCACGCGTGTAATAGACTTAACTAATGAAGATGTCAATTTTATGGGTTTCCAAGATTTTATTTTGAAGTATAGTCTGAATATTAATTTTGCCGACTTCTACAGCTTAATTCATTGTATTCCACGCGAATGGAGACGCAATATCAAAGAATGGGACCAGGATATGCCAAAAGTTACAAGTGTTTGTATGAAAATATTGTATGAGTCTCCAATACTTTGTAAAGGGTTTATAGAATTTTTGCTGAGTCGCTGAGCTACAACAGAAATAATGAAACGAAATGGTCAGAGAAGCTCAGCACTACAATTGATGCAGAAGAATGGACAAGTATGTACACCCTACCTTATAAAACAACTACAAATGAGAGAAGTAGAAGTTTTCAATTTAAAATATTGCATAGAATACTACCCCCCAATAAATTCTTATTTATGTGTAAACTTAGCGAAACAGTTCTGTGTACTTTTTGTAAAATGTCATGCGAAACACTAGAGCATTTATTTTATGACTGCGAGAATGTGAGATCGCTGTGGATCGCAATACATAGATGGTTAAGCCGCAGTACGGAATGTGTACGATTAAATTTGTCTAAAAAATCCGTTTTACTGGGAGATCAAAGTGTGACTCCCTCTGTCTTGGTTAATCATATAATGATAATTGTCAAAAGATATATATACGAATGTAAATATCGCGATACCATGCCAAGTTTCTCTGGAGCCATCGCCTGTATTAAATGCACATACGAGCTTGAAAAACATCTATCGTCAAGATTAAAAGTACAAGTAGAGGGAAAATGGAAACCCCGAGAGTTTGCTCTGTCAAGCCGGTGATTTTATAATGTATGTAAGATTACTGTGTGTAAAACATACTATAAAATGACTTTGAATGTGACTCATGTACCGTTTGTAAAAAAAAAAATAAAAAAAAAATAAAAAAAAGTTTGGTGTCAGCTGAGACATTTAGAAAGTAATGAATAAGTTTGCATCACACGATAGCATCCAGTATATCCATCACTTTACTGTCGGGTCAACATGGCCTCTGTAAGTTGCAAGAAAGACAGCACACTGCCGGCAGGCCGCTGTCGGCATCGAGTGGCACGGGTCGCATCGTTTTCCACCAGCGAGCTGCCAGCGAGCCGTCGTTTGTTTTCGCCGTTCCCATCACGCCACCTAGCGATTAGCATGCAAAACATCGTCCTTGACCTCCGCAGTTTCAAAATTTTGCGCACGAGTCTTGTGAGTGCGCTTATATACTTCTCATGTTCTCTCCGTTGTCGTCTTTTCTGATGAGTAGTTGTAGTGAGATATAGTAAATATTTAACTTATGTGTCAGTGAACCGAGGCATGAGATTTCCAAAATCGAATTTGGCTTAATTTGTCTAGAACTTTGAATAGAAGCATCAATAATGTTGACAGCATGCATAACCCCTACTGTTTACGCTTTGCCTTTAGATCATTGCTTGCTTTAATCTTTTAGTGATAAATACATAGTCAAATTTACTTTAGTCACTCATTTTATCGTTCAGTTATATGTTGAGGCATCTGCTTTGGCAAGTTATCAAATTAAAGGCATTAAAATAGCTAAGTACCACTCACCAGTGGCCCAGCATTGGCTAGCCAGTGACCCGCCAGTGGCACGTGTACCATCATATTGGTGCAAATTATGATAATACAGGCAAACCCGAATATGTTTTACCTATGTACCCGCTATACCTGACCTTGTAACTGTTTTTGATATCATATATGTACAGTTAATGTTAACGAAAGAATCACACACTACTGCAAGTAGTAGTGGTCTACTCGTAGTGGTGGTCCACTATTAGCCCACCAGTGTTCTTATCTTTATCTGAACACATTAATTGAAACACTTAATTGCATTTTTTTTACGACCAAGATTTGTACCCTTGTACCCGAATGAGAAACGTATATAATTATTAATACATAGAATAACAATTCAGAAACAATGTGCTCTGCGTGCAGATTGTCGAAAATGGATGACATCAATAAAATTGACGCTGTACTGACCGAGCGCGCAAGACACCGACAAGCTGTTGCCAGGCCAGCAATGATTATGAATCAACACACCGAACCAGCTGCAATGGATGACCAGCCAACAGTGTCATCCCTTGATGCTGTGCCAGATACAATAGAGAATACAATGGAAGATGTCAGCGCAGCTGATTCAGAGATGGAAACTTTAGCTGATGATGCTCCTGCATATGATGTGGATTCTGCGAGTGAGCCAGAAAGCTTTGGGGATGACAGTGATGGTGATGAAGAAGGCCCAGATCTCTGCGAGCAACTACGTGAATGGGTTGTGAATAGTGGTGTTCCACTTGTCCATATTAACAGCTTGCTGGTAATCTTAA
Organism: Arenicola marina; assembly: GCA_964019135.1. Lineage (NCBI taxonomy): Eukaryota > Metazoa > Annelida > Polychaeta > Arenicolidae > Arenicola > Arenicola marina. Next base: position 43,278,749 of record OZ025254.1, on the reverse strand, counting down.
AACCACATTTCCCAGATTCACCGAAGTAAATGTTGATGGTCCCCCGCTTTTTAAAGGCAGTAATGAATCATTTTGGCCAATTTTGGGTTTGATAGTGAAAGAGAAAAACCCCGAGCCTTTCATAATGGGTCTCTGGGTTGGAAAAGGCAAACCATGCGATCCAAATGAATTTTTATCTGCCTTCATCGATGAAATGAAAAAAATTCAATCAAATGGAATCACTGCCAGCGGTACACCTTATGATGTTGACATAAAGAACTGTGTATGTGACACTCCGGCACGAGCCTTCATTAAGCTGTTAAAAGGACATGGAGGCTATTATGGTTGTGACTATTGTGAGAAAAGTGGAGAATATTACTTGCACCGAATGACATTTCCAGAAAGCAATGCTATGCCCAGCATAGATGCCAGCTTCGACGAAATGTCCTGTGAAGAACATCATCGTGGGGTCACTTCATTACAACAACTTCGTTTAGGCTTAATGCCCCAGTTTCCCCTTGATTATATGCATTTAATATGCCTTGGTGTAGTCCAAAGGATGATAAACCTATGGATGACAGGTCCCATAAATGTCCGCTTTGGAGCAAATGCAGTGAAGCGTTTGTCTGAAAAAATACTCAACATTGGACGTTTCTTGCCTCGTGAGTTCGTCAGAAACGGGCGTAATTTAACAGAAATTGATAGATGGAAAGCTACGGAATTTAGAACATTTCTTCTTTATACAGGACCTGTAGCTCTCCCTGGCGTGGTATCGGAAGTTGTGTATCAGAATTTCCTGATTCTTTCAGTGGGAATCCGAGTTCTGTCACATGTGAACATGTGTGCATTGTATTGTGATTATGTTGAATCCTTGTTCAAATCTTTGTGGAGCATTTTGGGAACTTGTATCGCTGCCAGCAAAAAGTGTACAATGTGCACTGTGTTACACACCTACCGTCCCACTGTAGAAGTTTTGGGCCAGCACATATATTCTCTGCGTTGCCTTTTGAGAATTACCTTCAGGCAGTAAAGAAACTGGTACGCAAGCCTAAGTATCCCCTTCAACAAGTAATTCGGAGACTTTATGAGAAAATGAACTGCCCCAAAACAGTAAAGACGAAGGGCACATGCTGCAAGAGGACACACAGAAGAGGACCTCTTCCACGGGAACTTTCACAGTCCACACAATATGAACAACTGCACAGTATTTTTTCTCTATCCATGAGCCAGATAATGCAGTCGTTGTTGCAAGTGATACATACATAATCAGAAACATACTAGTGCACAACAATTTACGAAAGCTTATCTGTCAAAAAATATCCGTCAAAGCAACCATTTTTTACATATTCTTTTGATTCCCACGAAGTCAATATTTTCAAAGTTCGCAACATTGAGGCACAACTGTCTGTCCTTTCACCTTGGATATATCTGCGAAGGCAGTCCTGTTGCACACTGACCAGGATGTCGTGTCCCTGCCCATACTGGAATCATCTGCATAATGCAGTGCTATCTTGAGCATATTGAGAAAGACTTTTCTGAGACCTGTGGTAAAGGTATTATTGTGTAACTTACAGATCAAGTATGCTGTAGTATGATTTGTGGACAAAAATGAGGTGGGAGTCGTCCCCAAACCTTGGATCTCCGGTGACATGTGTAGTTGGCCCAACAAACTCAAGGGATCCAGTATCACAAAGGCCATCAAGTCACGCCTCCCACCAGGGGTGGGCTGGACCACATACCAGCCTGTCGAAATCCTGAAGGAAACAGGTCGGATTGGTAGCTGTGTCTGTGATAGATACATTTGTACGTGTTAGTAAATACTGTACTTAACTAAAAGTAAACGTCAAATTTACACCCGTATTGCATGCAAATAAAGGAAAAATGCTAATAATCTTTTTAATGAGAATTTTGAATTTTTAAAGTAGGACTCATTGTATTTTGTAGCGTTCGAGTCGTATGTTCGCATGCAATGTTCAGCAGCAGACAAGCCAATCTTAAAGTTCTGGGATTCATTTTGTAGTGGAAAATATACACATCAATCCACCGTGATGAATGTTAACCCCTGGGTTACAGATGTTAACCCCGGATTACAGATGTTAACCCCGGGTGGCCGTTGTTAACCCTGGGGTACAGATGTTAACCCCGGGTTACAGATGTTAACCCCTGGGTTACAGAATTATACACAACTACAGAATACAGAATTATCGACAACTGATGATGATGCCAAACGAAAGTATATAGCGTAAGATCGGGGTATATTGATAGCATGTGATAGTCATAGAAAGAAACTGAAGTTTGTTTTGCATTTTTGTAACTACCTAAATAATGCTGGGACATCGGTTCCTTTATATAAAAAATGTGTACTGTATCATTTTACTTCATTATTATTTTAGATTTATTCCCTACTTTCACCTTGGACACAGGTCCCGCCCTCCAAAGAGCAAATTGGAAAATGAAGAAAGTCACACTCAAGATAGTGACAGGTTAGTATATGTACTTTCTTCAGCAGTAAATTATGTTCAGTGTGCACACCTGCATCTGCGTAGTTACCTGACAATAAATGATAATCTAGCTATAAAGCTGTTATTTTTAGATAACACCATGATTTTAACACAGTAGCTAAAGCTTTCTGTTGCAGGTACATGCGCCTATTGTCTATCTCATTTTAATATCTGGACTTCTGTGACTTCAGTGGCAGCCCCAGAGATGATGGAAAATGGTCCACCAAATTTGCCAAACCTCGGACCGGAAGCGGAAAGAAGGGCAACACAACTAAACTTCCGCCACTGCCCGATTTGCAGCCATTTCAACAAATCATGTAAAAAATAAAAAAATACAATTTCGTCTTGTCGATATAATCAGGTGTATTTTAATGTATGGGTCTGGCAAATCAACTCCCAGAAGCCACTGTTAATTACTACTTCCCAACTGGAAGGTGCTAACATACAAATAATCATGTTCATGCGTGTAGGATCTTTTCTGTAGAACCCTGTCATGTCTACCTAACACAAATTATGTGAATGAGCATATAGATGTTATATAAATATTCCATTTGGCTTATTAATGTTGATAGATACAGTACCAAACGAACTTCAGCATAAAAAAAAGTGTCATGTGGATCAAAGCTTGAACCGCGGGAAGCAGCAAAAAGAACCGTCCACTCATGCAAATAGGTAAGAAGTGCATGACGTGCATACTTTATATGTATATCCCGTTAAAATATGATTGGATGGCAATTAAATGACTTTTGCATACAGTTTGCTGGGGGCGGGTTGCCTTAATTTTTTCTCCTTACCAGTGTGCCGAAACGAAGCGTTAACACTCGCCAATTTAATATTAAGATGTAAACTTTCGGTGCAGATCGCGCTTAAATTAGGTTAGACACCCGCTTTAAAGAAACTGGTGGACAAGCAATCAGTTGTAGTGGAGGAGAATAAAGTGCAGGAGTTCAACTTTCCATTGACTACAGAGGCTGATGTTGAGGCAGTGGAGGAGAAACTCGAGGAAAGGGCCCTTCGCAAATGCCTAGTTAGTACACCTACAAAATTATTATTATTTTTTTATGTTTACAAAATAAATTATGCTCTTATGCCAATGAAAAAGATTACTTAGGGCAAAGGGCAAATTATACTGGAAGTTTTGTACTTGCAGTCTTCAATGATAACTTATGCATACAAGTATCCCAATAAGGAAGCTGAATATTATAGTATTTAATTTCAGGAACATTGACAGCCCAATGGTAAAATGCATGTAAATAATGTTTCCATTTAATGTTCTTTGAAAGGTTCTACCTGATAAAGTATGTTTTCTTCCTACATTACTTCATAGAAGGTGGTCTTTTCTGGTGTATGCTTGCTTGTGTATATATATTCTGTGCTTCACGTATTTTTCTTTACGATATTCTGCATGGTTTTTATGTAGTTGTGGTACAGTAACCTTGGACGCTCATTTTCACCAAAACCATGACTATTTTCCTTTCAAATTGAATTCTCTCGCCATCCAGTAGATCTTCTCGCCATCCTGTACATCCTCTCGGCATCCTGCAGGTCCTCTCGCCATCCTGTAGATCCTCTCTCCAGCTTCTAGATCCTTTCGCCATCTTGTAGGACCTTCTAGGCATCCTGTAGATCCTCTCGCCCTCTTATAGATTCTCTCGCCATCCTGTAGATCCTCTCTCCCGTGCAATGGATAATTTCACCACATGATCTGTAAGGTGTATTTTGTACAACAGTGTTTCATGTCACCGATTTATTATGCTGTTATCCGTGCAAGTATTACATGTAGTCTGGCAATATAAATGCGCAATAAACCACACCATATTGAAGTGAACACGTCAGACTATGTTAGTTTTTAGGTCCGTGGTGGGGTTACTTTATTATGTTCCGTACCGATAACCCTGTGTGTTGTTTGGTCACTGAGACCGTGACCGTTCGGTGAGAGTTGTCTGGTCATTGACACCGTGAGAATTCGGTGAGAGTGGTCTGATCATTGAAACAATGAGAGCTCGCTGGAGTTGTCTGGTCATTAACACAGCGTGAGTTCGGTGAGAGTGGCCTGGTCATTGACACCGTTGGAGTTCGGTGGGACATATGTGAGGTTATTAAAAAATCAAGCACAAAGAGTTCAGCGCCCGATGCGACCTGCGACCTCAATGGGTATCACCACCCTATCGTTCTACCCTTCCCCTTTCATTGCTCTCCACCACCCGTGGCACGAAGCTTGAGACCTCAAAGGATACCATCTCGCCCCCCATCTCCCCCTTCCACTATTCGCCCCGCCATGGTCCTGTTTGGCTTCTTCAAGTGGTCGTATACTTCACCAGGTCCCTTCAAAGAAACAAGCCGAGTCCGGTCAAAGCTGATATTTTATGGCTTCCTCCCGTCGTCTCATTCCCAGGTATCCGGCGCGAATAGTCTGTAAGCACCGATATGAACCTATGGGCAAGGGGCAATGCACGGCTAGGGCGGTGGGGGGTGTCTTCAGTATCAATTCGATATCACTGTGGCGTTTCATTAAAAATAAGTAATACTATCCTCGTCAGGCCAATTTTAAATACTATGATAACTCTATGGCGATAAAGTTGAGATACCCAGTGAGCATGCATCTGCATGCAATTTGTTCCCGGACAATAATAATGAAATTAAGGTGTATAGGATAGTAGGCTGTTGTTTCCATTTCATATTAGTGACGCGATTCCCAAGCGGTTGTCAGAATCTCTTCATACGGGCCCAAAGCTTCCAATCAGACCTCCATATCCGCCCATTGCCATGGAGCAAAGCGCCGCCCATTGTAGTTTTCATCATCGGCAATCCGTCATTTACACCTCGGCAAGAATTTCTTTGCCTCCGTCCGATACGAATCGTTTATTCCTTTGCGATCGCTCTGCCATGTTATTGATCACGGCTTTAATACCAATACATCATCTGTTGTTTTGGGCATTTGACTTCTACAGTCTCTGGGGCGTTTTCCAGCGTGTGATCTCCAATTACCATTCACACGCAGCCCGACACATCAATATTTCACCAGATAAAAGATCTGATGGGTTCGTTTTATGGTATTTGGCTCAACTGAAATGCGACCTTCGCTGACTTCAACGATAACCGTTTATAGAGGAAATCAACCGTTGTGCGACTCCATACATATTAATGTGTCGGAATTATGTGCTCCCTGTAGAATATCTTGTACACGGCCAGCCTCAAAATGTACCTGTCTGAATCCTAGAGATCGAAGCTATTTCAAGAGGTACTTCCCGCCAAAATTAGAAATCGTAGATGCTATGTCAAAATATGCGATTAATACAACTGTGACATTGTATTAAATATGTTGAAATATGGGAGTAATATGACTATACAATGCGTGTATTAAATTTTATATGTTTCAGGCATAGTTTTGCTTTAGAGGTGAAGTATTTTGGCAGATATGTCACAAATGTGTGTTGCCGATTGATTTATTATGTGAATGATTCGCAACAACAAAGTCATGCATTTTAGTGACAATAATGGGTTATTCTCACTTAAATCAGTCCATAATTTTTTAGGCTATATATTTATATAGACACAAATTGAAAACTGCACGTACAACAATTTTATTTGGTTATGTGGTGGGTCTCCAGGAAACCAGCTGAATATGACGTTTAAAAATACCAAGAAACCGGGAAAGAAATTCTGCCCGCGAGACCAAAAATCAACTATGTTGCGTGATCTGTTAAATTGTGGCTGTCGTCGTTTTGTGATGGATTAGCTACTCATCGAATATTGGGAAATCAACGCGGTTGCTTGTATTGTTTTCATTCGTCTCATGTAAAATTGGTTAAGTTGCGAGTTAATATTGATTTGGTGAAACCTTCTCATTTTCTCTGTCGATTGACATTGAATTATACTGTGTAAAGTTGCATTTGTTGAAGTGATGTAGGAATATGATTGTGGTGCAGTACAGGAGAGGGGTGGGACCGAGGGTGTGTAAGAATGATGAGGGGCAGTATGAAGAGGGGTAGGGGCGGGAGGGGGAGGAGGGTTGTGAGTAATGAAAGCTGACTGGGTGTCTGAAGATTGGCGTGGGAATCAATGTCGTGTTCAGAATATATTTGTTTCACTAATACAAATACATGCGGCAACAAGGTTACATTTTATGACAGACTTATAAATAAAGCAGTAACTGGGTCGGTAGACTCCCATTAAGACCTGGAAGGCCGCTATCATGGGAGTCGAGACCAGGAGTGTCGAACTAAGAGATTTGCAATTGCTGAAACAAACTACTGCTGCATGACAACAAACTAAAGATGAGCTTGAGAATATATCACAAAAAGAATACAGATCTGAAGTCACATAATGGTTGTCATTTAATCACTGTCATAGGTATTACACATAAAATTCAGGAAGAGGAGAGCAAGGAGGGTGCACGGTGAGGGGGTTGGGTGGTGCCGACCGTCATTGCCAGGCCTGCACACATCATGACCGTCGGTCATTGTGTTTCACGAGCCCTACCCGTATCGCGCAGACATACTTATCGGCGATATCCGTGTCGATTGTGTCCAGCAGGACCTGACCTTAATAAATAAAGCGGGCGAACTGTTGGGAACAGCGCACGGGTTATATTAAGACAGATGAAATCAGGCAGCTGGTTTGGTCACTGATCTCAGAACAGATGGGTGGCGGTCGGTAGAGGCGGGCAGGGGTGGAAGGGGTGTCAGCTGTGGGCGGCGGGGGACCGACGCGGGGGAGGTGTCGGGGGGGTGGGGGGGTGGAGTATGGGTAGTCGAGATCCAGGATCTAACGGAAGCTGGGAAGACTAAGGCAATCCCGCCCAAGTGCCACAACAATCAGCTTCCGGGGGTTAACGGCAATACAATGTGGGCCAAAGTACGGCCAAAAGCTCTGCTGTTGTTCGGTGGAGGGTCTCTGTCGCGTGTTCAGCCCTATGACTGCCTGACTGCAGGGTGGACATCGGCGCTCTGGTACTAGATATAGGCAGACAAAGAAGAAGGGACGGGACCAATGGAACGAATTGCGCAACGGACAATAGTGGGCGATCCAATCCTGGACTCGGTATATGAGGAATGGATATCAGTTTTACGGGGAGAGTTGATTCTGATGCATGTCCCGTTCGGATCCTTGTCTATGTGTACTCTGTGCCGATCCTGTCACAGTGATGTGCGCCACTGTTTGAGAATAGCCTGTGTGATGACGTTTAGCTTCAACTGGTCCGTTTCAAGTTTGTTTATTCAAAAGGAAGTCTTCGTCAATTGAATGTTGTGTGCATATCATGTTTCTTCCTGCTCAACGCGTGTGTATTGGTTGTATATATTGCTGTCAATATGTTCTTCCATTTGGTATTCAATTATTTGCTATCCAATAGCTTTTCTTCATAATCAGTAATTCTAATATCGTCCAAAGTGGGGCTTTATACAGAGTTTACTTACATGTCCAATATTATGAGATCGTTTAAGCTTAGTGATAGTAGACCAGAGGACCAGGTGTTAATTGCAGCAGCTTATATTCTAAATGCTTAAAATGTCTTACGTCAAGACTTTTGAATTCCGATTCTTTTATTTTCGTTCTCCAAATAGTGTCTTCCTCTCTACTTGAGGACCCCCACCCCCACCCCCCCCCATCCGCCCCGCACAACGTTAGTGTATTAGAATGTCATCACAGGCGTCATTTCCTTTTCACCGACGCCCACCGTCGTCGAATGGCCTGGTTTGAGCCCTCTGACAGGTGGAGGCACTCTGCCGGCAGAGGGAGCTCGTTCCTCATATCACCTCTGTCCCACGTCACCGCCCACCTCATGCAGTCGTGGGGTTAACAATGGTGTATTTGATGCCAAACTGCAAATTTATCTTCGATTAAATATATTTGAATTTTCGCGTATGAAGGATAATTCTGATGGTTAAATTTGATGTGGGGCAGAGGGATTATGGCGCAAGCGTACGGCCTTCTGCCGGGAGATCGAGATGGAGGAGGCAGACACCCAGGCAATCAGGACGCTCCATAGCTGGTCCAGACAGAGGAGCAGATCAGTAGCACCTGACATGTGGCGTGGATGGGCCTCCTCCTGGGGGTCGGTGTCTGGGTGAGGAGGGAAGGTGGGGCAGGGAAGGAAGGGGGATTACGGGGAGGGGCAGGGTCAGGAGGGCGTATCGGAATGTGGAAGCTGGGCTAGTGGGGTAGAGGAAGGGGCTGTGAAGGGGGGCGGGGCGGCTGGTGGGTGAGAGGAAAGGGCTGTGAAAGGATGGAGTGGGGTGGTGGGCGATATGACGTTGCTATGAAGGGAGGGTATAGAATACACACTTCTGTCCTGTTCACCAGTACCACTGGACCTGCTTAATATGCTTAACTATATTTTTTTAGATATTTATGAAATTGGTTATTTGTGTTTCCGATTGTGTGGTGAGAGTCGATCTAGACCTCCATGGGGAACATTTAACCATATCGGGTTCCACTTTGGCAAGTGCCCCCACAGAGCCATAGAACAGCAGCAACGACTCTAAACGACTCTAATAGAAATTGAAAAACTGGTCAAAAAAAATTGAGTGATTATTTTTTTCTCCAAGTACGATAGATTGGGTGGTTCAGCACTGGTGGGTTTAGCAACCGCACCCAGCTTCCAGAAACCCTGTCCAGTAATCGGTAGTACATTCAGAACCCATGTCGGAAGGCAATGAGCCGACGTCTTGGGCGATCACATCCCGCGGAGAGGACATTGTCATGATAGTGTTGAATTGATGTTTATTACTAGAGGAGATTCACTATGTGTGCAGTGTATGCTTAAGTTAATTGTTATCCTGGTAATGTCGTTTTCCTAGGACATTACCTTATTTGAAATCCACGTCCTTATGACCCAAACACATTGCGCTACATTACAGGAAAATAATGTCGTGAGAGAACAATGGAGTGACGTCACCAGTGGATTTTACAAATAAATATTATCTTTACGTGTGTGTGATATTGCACGTGTAACATATGTCAAGCCTGTCTAGGGCTTTCTAATCAGTGTTGACTGTTGGAGTTGATGCTTTCCGATTTGTTCTTTTGCGTTTTGTTTTGCTTGGCTCTATTTTTCCTTCGTGAATGACGCGGTCGCAGTACTCTTACCACCATACAGGTTCTCAATACCTGTCTTACCATTGCGGCAGCATTGTCAAAGTTGTGTAACGTTATGTTGTTGTATTGTGTTATATTATTTTATTCCTGGCCGACATAGCATGATTATTTCTCACCCTGTCGTTATCAGTCTCGAGTTCTATCTGGCTCTGTCATTATTTTCGTATTGCAGTGGTCAACGTGGAATTCACGTATTGTTCTGCCACTGAACCCCTTGACAGATGTATTGATTTGCATCTCGTCATACCCCTCTGAACTGCGAAGCTGTTGGTCATACATTTGTGTCAGTAGATGTTCTCTTCCATCTGTTTAGTTCAGACCCGGTGTTCACTTTCTCTTGGTTCCATGTGTTGCGGTTTTTATTGCGACCTGTGGACGCGTTACCGTCTTCAACTTTCTACGTAGTTAACGTTAACTTTATTTTCTAGCTTTTATTTTTGGTATGACCGGTGACTTGATGCGACGACCAATGCTACACTGCCGTCTATGACATAGGGTGTACTGACATACTGAATGGCGACCTGGGGCATTTGGAATGTATCTACATTTTGATTTCTATTGGTTGTAGGGTTTGTTGATTTCCTGAAATGGAGAAAAGTCGTTGTTCCAGAGCTCGGTCGTTTCAGACATTGTTCATCTTTCTCATGAATGCGTATTAAGTAGCCAATTCAAAAGCCCGAAAGACGGACCTTAGGTAGGCATGACTGCCATATTCATAAACAGTTTATTGTCGGCTGAGAGATCATGGTGGAGTGACCTTGGTGGAAGTGTCATCTGTGCACACGGGAGTCACATGTGACCAACCATCACAGTATCTCTGCATTACTTTGGTGAACATCGGTTTCATCCATTAATGCCTTTCATCGGCACCCGTCTGCCTTATACGCCGTCAAATGAGACTTCGGATTCTAAATGCGGGGAGTGCACAAATAAAGTCATTAGTGCAATTATACTTAGTGGAGCAAAGTTTTTTGGGTTCGATAATTGTCGTTATTGAGATTGACATTTGAAGTAGGATTCCAGATTTGCTAACGTCGTTTTTATAATTGCGCGCTATTAACATGTAATAATCATCAGGTTGAGTGTTTTACGACGAGACATGAAACCTCGTAACTCTTTCTTCTACATGATAATTTGGCGCCTGATTCAAGGCTTTGGAGCCATTAAATAAGCCTCATATAGTGATTATCAGAGTGCAACTATCGCCGTTTAATTGGTGTTCCAATGCAGTATTATTCAAAGAAACTTAGCGCAATATATATATATCATAAATCAACCGTTCCACTTCGGCCTAACAATAATAACTTAAATTATAGATGACAATTTGCGAGATGTTAGTGAATGGAATCAGAAATGTCACCGGCATGTCTTTTGTTCGAAATACACCGCGTGTTGCACAATACGTTAACCGCCAGTATATCTTAGCAATGGGAATAGCGTCAGGTATAGTTATAATACCGGTCATTGCAGTGAGTCACCTCGTGTCCCGTCGATGGCAAACCAAATGAAAACAAGTTGAATGTCATCCACGAGTTAAATCGAGTTAAATCGAGTTTGAAATGGTTCAGATGCATGCGGGGGGGGGGGGTGCATATGCAACCATATCGTCTGGTATACTTTATATAGGCATCTTTCTTAAATAATTAAAATGTGAAAACATTAAGCATTGCACAGAGCGAGTTTTGTGAAGGGGATATTGAGATGAACGAAATGGCAGAGGTTGTGACGCATATGCAAAATGATAAGTCACCTGGCAGTGATGGGTTTCCCGTTGAGTTTTATAAATTCTTTTGGAAAGATATAGGACCGTTTCTATTAAAAAGCCTCCAGTATGCATTGGACTCTCAGACTCTCTCCGTAACACAAAGACAGGGGGTGATTACGTGTCTACCAAAGGGAGATAAGCCAAGAACTTTTACGAAGGATTGGCGCCCAATCTCACAACTAAATACTGACTACAAAATATTGTCTGGTGTATTAGCGCGTCGTATTAAAATAGTTTTGCCAGATATAGTAAGTTCAGACCAAAAAAGCATCTTGAAAGGTAGATATATGGGTGAAAACACCAAGATGGCGTATGACGTCATGCATTATTTAATAGAGAAGAAAAGGTCTGGAATGTTACCTTTAATAGATTTCGAAAAGGCTTTTGATACTTTAAGCTGGACGTAAATAAATCAAGTGCTCCTTCATATGGTTTCGGAAGGTCTTTCTCCAGGTTCGTTAATATTCTGTACAATGGTGCGTCTAGTTGTGTTATCAACAATGGCTTTTTCTCACGTTTTTTCTCTTTGGGCAGAATTTGCCGACAGGGCGACCCGTTGTCACCTTACCTGTTTATACTCTATATTGAACCACTCGCGTTGGCGCTAAAACGTGAGAAGGGCATAAAGAGCATTACGGTGTTGGAAATGGAGTATAAAATTGGACAATATGCTAATGATAAAAATAAAAACAAAACTAAAATATATTGTCTGGTATAATCTTAGTATAACGGAAATGCTATCCCGTATTTTTCTTCAAAACTGACAGCAATACAACTGCGCTCATAACGCCAAATGTGGGCGCCAACGAAGTATTCCTTGCATGACAATAGTAAACTTGAGGCAGATTGGAGGTACAAGGCACGGGTAGAGGAGCAAGGGTTTCACAAGAGAGCTGTGGAAGTTTTCCAGATATGGTTCGTGGTAATAGGTCGCCATGGCTACAGGCCGCGGGTAGATGATCTGACTGAAGTGCCCCCATCCCCACTTATTCCCCACCCTGAACCATGTTCGATTATTCAGAAATATTTATTCAAAACAAACACGTAGTTGAGACTCGGATTGGAAACTCAAGACAACTAAACACTGACATGAGGCAGACATGGCCTCTGTAAGTTGGAATTTTTGTCGGAAACGATGTTTGAATATTAAGGGTGTATTTTCCTATTTGCATGGCATGACCCCTGCCGCTGGGCAATGTCTGGCTCGTCATACCCGTCACCCGGATGATTATTGACAACGCAGCTATTGACTAGCGACCAAAAAAAAAAAATCAATATCTGCATTGCTTCCCTTAAAACGTGATTCAATTTGACAAGTCACGTTTGCGACGTGAATTGACTCAATTACCCGGAAACCGCCCACGATAATAGGGGTCTGGAAGGAGTTAAAGGCGCCACGCGACACAGGCACATTTAAAAAGTTGACATTCGACATTGCCATCCAGATTTCGACACTGAGGATCTGAAAAAGCGACATCGATTTTTTTAGAAAAATAAAACGACACAGAAATTAGCCACAAAGCGACACGGAGAGTCGTAACATATCGATGGGGTAAACGGCGACACAGACATACTTGAAAAATCGCCGTTTGACATTGACACCCACATTTCGACATTGAGGATCTGAAAAAGACGACATCGAAACGGATATTATGGAAACAACGACACTGAAGGAAACGTAAAATATCGACATTCGACACTGAGAATTTTGAAGAATCGACACTGCACCCCCCCCCCCCTTCCAAACTCCTACCGATCTGATGTCTGACCCACGGAAACCTCCTGGCTTAGTGGGTAGCGCGTCAGGTTATTATCGTGTGCACTCTGTTAAACCAGCCCAAGCGGCCGGTGTGTGGTTCGAATCGGACTTGTGTAGATGTTTATTCACAAAAAAGTAAGGGAGGAAACATCGCTTCTGTGACTTCACGTGTCACGAGTCGTGTTTTCGATAAATCTGCGGAATACAAAAACCTGGGTCGCACGTTTTGTTTCCTTAGCAACGGAATCTTCGAATTGAGGCTTTGATCAATGTATGTCCCAAGTTAGACTGGTCACATCAACTCGGATGAATGTGCTCCTATCTAAATTATCTATTCCCATTGTTGCGATATGACCTAGTTAGACTAAGATGTCCAACTTCACCACGCAATCAAACCGACCACCTAACGTTCGAGGTTTTCGTTGATAACTTAGCAAAACGGCCGTGTATCAGTCAAATGGACATGCATGCAGTGGAATCAAACTAATGCCACAAAATTAGCTACCGTCGTTCATACACAATGTGAATAATCCAGGCCTGTGAATTGCTTAGATGACGAAACCTCCAGATTTGTCAAATGTTTTGATGCTAAATGATCCAGGTTTCTAACTTGCTGAGATGACGACACATCCATGTGTGCAAAAGTACTCAGATGATGAAACAGCCAGATTTCTACAATGCCTAGATATCAGAAAAGATGAAATAAATATGTCACGTTCTTTGACACCCACGCAAACACATATAACGATGCCGAAATATCGCTATAAAGGCTGAACACTCGCTCACAAGACGCCACGTGACGAGGTGAAGATGAAGATTTCCTCTCCGGTTTTTCTCACTAGAGAATGATATATCTTCCCCGGATTGGCGCTTCCTGGGTAAACTTGAATGTAGGCCCTGGTTGAGCTCTAAGTAGATCAGACTGGCGTCAGAGATTATTTTTGGTGCGCTTCGATCGACAGTATCTGAGTGGCATAAACGTGTTCCGATGTCTGAGCGGAAGTATTTTTCTGAGGGGCGGGGATGCAAGCTCCCGCCGATAGGTGGGGCTTCCGTCCTTCGATCAGACCGTTGCCATGGGCCTGAGAGGGTAGGCGTGTGGGAGGGGGCTACTGCGGACGACAGTCTGAATGCATTGACGACCACAAAGGCTGTGTGGGTCATGAGCACAGACAGGAACTGGGTTGATGTTCACGCCGCTTTTGTGCACCATGGGCCAAACCGGCCACAGAGAGCTTCCGCGACGATGAATGATGAATGAATACCTTAGAACCCAGGACATATCTATTGACTGGACTCGAACCCAAGACCTATTGATTTGCGTTTGAATGGGCTAACCACTAGACCTGGGGAGCGCGGCTCGCCATGACGATTTAGGAGTATTATAAGTCAATCGTTTATTTAACCAAGTGAATACATCAAAAATAACAAGTGTCATAAAGAAGACGAGGAACAACAGATTAATGCACATGATCGGATATTCTAGTTAAGACCTGATGGTCGCTGGCACTGGAACCACATTACAATATACGTAGGTAATAAAGCTAGCTATGTTATTCCATTGGTTGAATTAATTCAGATGAATACAAAGTGAAAGACAAGGTACGAAAATACCGATACAAATGTTGATATGTCAGATATGAAGTACAATGTGGAGTATCATATTTTAATGTTGACATATATAGCAGTTTGAGGATAAAGAATCATACGTGTAGCTATTGCGCATATGACTTTCAACAAGTGATAAGAATCCCAGTAAAGAGTATTTGAGCTTATTTAAAATACTAACTGTCTTACAGATTTTGGTTACAATTTTATTAGCATGTGTATATCATTTTAAATGTCTATCAATAACAATGCATATCGAAATGTTCTACGCATTCTAGTGTTTTGTTATCAATAAAGAACTATCAATCCGCACTTTCTTTTGTGGTGTGTGGAATATCATCGACTTAGACTTGTCCGCGTTTAAGATCAGTTTGTTAGCATACAACCGTGTGATCATACTACATCGCTCCCTGTTTAATGGTGCATTGTTATCCAGTGGCATGGGGGGAAGTGTCACGGAATACTGGCATCATTCAAGAGTTCTAATTGCGCGTTTGTTTTTTCTTCCGACTTAATTTCCCACGTCATGCCTTATTACAACGGCTGCTCAAGAAGGTTCTAAAGGGTGGTTGGTGGGTAACTAGGTCAGGACGATTTTTTGAATGTCTTACGAACACTTTACAGTAGTGGGAGGGAGGAGGGTTCTTCACACACGGGGTGGTGGATGTTACACACGAAACAATCGCACCACGTCGAGGACAGCCGGCATAGATCATCCTCTATTACAATCAGTGTTGGATGCTGCTTAATGCGTCTTCAATGCATTGAGTTGTTTTTTTATGACACTGGCCATTTATTATCGGTATATGCTGCGACGCCAAAGAACGTTGGTTTGTGTTTGAGCGTCTTCCTCCGCCAAGAAGAGTCCGCTCTGTGTCGTATTGTCTTCACACTAACCCACACTTTACACGACAGTCACCGCTGTGGTTTAAACACCATGCACCCAGGAAGACAGCCTTTACCACGGTTCTGGGCGCAGTGACAGATCGATCCTCTTTGTATCCCCGTCGTGTAGTGTCTTTGACTGCACCCAGATTATTTCCTCCAGAATTCATGAACCTGTCGAACAGAGCGCATAAGCAATCCACCAAAGCCCCTAAGTTAAGTTGATAACATTTCAAGTGTCCGGGCACAGTACTGTTACTGGGTGATCGATCGTCCGGGCTCCGGCGGCATCGTCGTTACTGCAACTACCCCACCGGCCCACAACCCGGCACCTGACGTGATTTGGCGGAAAGCGTTTTTCTATTGTAGTGAGATCCATTACCCAGTGTATGACGACACAGACTCGGAGCTATCAATCAGCTATTTATCAACGGTAAATTGTCCAATACATGCGAGAAATATAATAATGGAAATTCCGAATGTGTTATGTTTCCGCAGTCCACTCCTCCACCCACCATCCCATCATGCTGGATGTTCCCATCCCATCATTTTCCCTTCCACCACCTCCAGCCATGTCCCGCGCCCTGTTCTTCCTCCATGTCCCCCTCCCTCCCCTCACCCAGCCCTGCCCTCCTCCGCCTCCCTAGGGCGGTCTACACCCTAACCGACCGTCATCACGCCCACCCATCCTCAAATCCCACTGCTGCCCCCGCGTCAATTATTTTCGCGTGTTTCTCGCGTATGGTATTGCCTTTTACGTTCTGCGGTCCCCCGGGCTCGGCAATATCACTCCTCCCTACCTATATGCTACCATTCCTGCACCCAGTGTGTGTGCCACGCGGATTGCCTCTCCCAAGCCACTGCCACCTGCACCCAAAACGCACCCGAACACGCGTGTTCGACCAATGTTGCCCTTGTGTTATAATCGCATCCCACTTTTGCTTGGCTTTTGTGCGTAAATTTGCCGATCGACGCCCGACTAACACTTTTCTAACCGACGCGCCTCAACCCACCACCACCAACCAGCTTGGCCAAGTGTGGGCCTACATCAATTTATAACGTGCATAACATACGCTTGTACTCACGAGTTTATACTCATTGATTCACGTTATTACCTTTCAAATTGCCTATAGTAAGGCACATTTGTGACCCTTCGTAAGCTTATTTAAGCAAAAGTGATCACATATGATGCGTTAATTTAAATTACGACTAGACCATTTGCGAATAAGAATGTTTGTTGGCTCAAGACGTAATTTTCCAACGCGAAGCCATTCACACACAACTTTTTACTTTGTAATTTAATCAGTAAGGGAATTGAATTGGATCTTCATGTGATATATACCTCATATTTTATCATTATATATACGAATTGCTTTGGAATTGAGCCAGACGACATAAATCATTTCTTCTAGCATTTGCTCTCGTCAAGTCGCAATCAAACATATTCCCAGCCTCTATGAGAGAAAATCCTGATAGTTTTTTTCAGATGGTGTTCCGAATAATTACTTTGTCACGCCACCCACCCCTGTACTTGGCAAAATGCCCCCCACCCCCCTGAATTCTGGAAGGGGTTAAAGGCCACACGCGACACAGGCATATTTAAAAAGTTGACATTCGACATTGACATCCAAATTCCGACACTGAGGATCTGAAAACGCGACATCGAACTGGATATTGTGGAAACAACGACACTGAAGGAAACGTTGTAAAATATCGACACGCGACGAGTTGAAGATGAAGATTTTTTCTGCGCCTTTTTTTCTTCCGGCCTTATTTCCCACGTCATGTCTAATTACAACGGCTGCTCAGGAAGGCTATAAAAGGGTGGTTGGTGGTTAAGTAGGTCAGGACGATTTTTACAGTGGTGGCAGACGGAGTGGAATTGCACCACGTCGAGGACAGACGTTATAGATCATGCTCCATTACAATCAGAGTTTTTTTATGGCACTGGCCATTAATGCCAAGAACCTTGCTTTGTGTTTGAGCGTCTTCTTCCGCCAAGAACACTCCCCAGTGTGTCATGTTACCTTTTGCGCTAACGCACATTTCGCGGGACAGTCATCGCTGTGGCTTAAGCAACGTGCACCCAGGGTGGCAGTCTACACCACGGTCCCGGGGCGCAGAATGTGACTGGAGATGGTTAGGGGAGAATTTTATAAAGATTGAGTGGGTGGCGGTTGACGCTTCCTGACGGGGAAGGGGGCATTTCGCCAAGTTGCGGGTGGGGGGAGGGGGGCTTGACAAAGTAATTATTCCGCACCGCACCGCATCGTACCGTACCATACCATAATATAATATAACATAATATAATATATAATATAATATAATATAATATAATATAATATAATATAATATAATATAATATAATATAATATAATATAATATAATATAATATAATATAATATAATATAATATAACTTTTTATCCATTTTAATAATTTACTTAAATTAAATAAATATAAAACGTTCGGAATTTCCATTATTACATTTCTCGGATGCATTGGACTGGGACGCGAATGTACTGTTGATAAATAGCTGATTGATAGCTCCGAGTCTGTGACGTCACACACTGGATAATGTATGTCACTACAATAGAAAAATTCGGTGGGGCGCGGGGGTCAGTTGCAGTAACGACGACCCCGCCGGAGCCCGGACCATCAATCACACATTAACAGTGCTGTGCCCGGTCATTTGGAATGTTATTAATTTTAACTTAACTAAGGAATTTTGATGGATTGCTTATGCGCTCTGTTGGACAGGTCCATGAATTCTGAAAGAAATAATCTGGGTGCAAACAAAGACAATCCATGGTAGCAAAGAAAGGAAGTGGTCATTTACAATTACGGACATATATTGAATAGAACTCATTGAGCTCCTAATATGCGTACAATACTTTCAATATCTCCACAATGCGATGCCACCCTTTGTACTAATTTATAAGTAGATATAAATCATACCTCTCATAATCATAATAAAACACCTCTTCAATAACCTTATAGTTTGCGGGATAAGTTTTGTGTCACTATTAGTATATTCTCTTTCTACCCAGCATCGGTAGATGGAGAAGCATATATGAGATAATATTACACTATGAATAGAAAACGTTTTTCGAGAGTACCCCCCCCCCACCCCCCGGGGACCTACACGATGATTATAAGCTCTTCGAGCCAACGTCACCACATCAAATTGATTAAATTGCGTTTGACGTTTGCTATTTCACTTATATTTACCCCTGTAATTGGTGTTATTGTTACATTCTTATAGTTTTACAGATACCAGTATTGGGCATGTACATAATTTTACCAAATATTCATATTCATGGAATGTTATCCGTTGCAGTAGCATTTCATTATGTCATTCAACACGGCTGATATGCTTCGTTTTCATAATATTCAGTATACTCCAACATATTGCTGAGAGCTTATCCTGTGCGAAACACACTTCAATGATTCCTTCATATTACTGACTTAACCCAGGATTTTTGAAGAACCATTTTCTTTCTCCTCATGTGGTCAGTAATAATAGCCTTGACCTCCATGATAGACCACAAAAGACTGGTATTTTACATAGCCTCATTATACAGACATTTAGACTGCTAATAAGATAAGATGGCAGCTTTATCAAGTTACGCCATTTAATGTTGCAGCCATGCACTGCCACTCCAGGAGTCAAAATTGGGCACTGTGCCAACGATCAGGATGGATGACACCTCAATCCACACTCCCCCCCCCCACCCCTACAAATGCAACAGGCTCACTTGAAATGCTGTATTAAAGCATGTAGTTTCCCTGACCACGTGATTGATGCATTAATCACCTATATAGACACTGCCTACTTGCTGTTAGTTAAGGGGTGTTAAGCTGGTGCCGCAGAAACTGCACAAGTACACGCCAAACAAACATTTACACAGGAAACCAGTGCTTCAACACGCAGGTGAAAATCACACAGACAGTGTGACTTGTACACCAGTGCAACTTATATATGGCCTATATAGTCTAATTATTTCTCAAAATAGGTGGGTGCGACTTATTCACCATAAGCCAAAAATTCCAGTAATATCCATGCTTTCTAGCGGATCCCAAACTGCTACGGATATGGGTGTGCGTGCGGGGTTGTGGGTCCATCCTGGGTGAGGTCTTCCTGTGTAGTATCTCAGTACCAGTCTGGTTTAGCATAGACTAAAATCTACCTGTGCAAATAGGATTATCCTTAAGGCGCATCATGTTTGCCAATTGGCTCCGAACAATCTAAGAATATAAAGTCCTAGCCATGGCGGGTACCTAACTTTCCCAGTCAGTTTGTGACTCTTGATCCCTGTATACATGGGTAGTTCCTAGGAGGGGTCCTCAGAGGGCTGGGCCGAGAGAGATTCATCCTCGTTGTGTGAGAGTGGGGTAAAGTGGGAAATCCCTCCTGTATGTGTTACTGTTACCCCAGGCAGTCCTGGATGTATGGTAATGCGAGGGGAAGGGTGGGGTGGGGTGGGGGTCCCTCCTAGGTATGTGTGAGGGGGATTTTTTGTCCATTTTGGGTGTATGACAGTATGTGCATGAGGGTAGGTCTGTGCTATGGCGTGTATGGGCGAAATGTTGTCATAAAGAAAGTTGTAACAATTTGATTCAGAGTAGCCGACACGTACAATGGAGTAATCGTGTTCGACATATTATTTGTATATGTATGGGCGTGTCGAGGGGGGGGGTATAGGGGGCACGTCCCCTCCCCTTTCAGACACTATAGTCTATCTGTGCCCCACCCCCGGGCGTAACCTCTTGGTCGCAATTCTGTTCAGCTCCCCGGTCACAAGAATTCATCAGCGCGCCACCTTCCTGATCGCAATATTTCATGTGTCCTCCCTTTGAAGGATTCCTGCACACGCCCCTGACATGCATGCATGCAAGGTACAAGAGATGGACGGGATTAAGCAGACATGATGCAGCTGGGCCTACCTCACAGGAGGGGCGGATCCAGACTTTAGCGGGTGGGGAGTGGGGGGGCTTGAATTTTGCGATTACAGAGATTAGGCAGCGGAAGTGGTGGAGTTGGGGGGGGGGGGGCAGCAGCGGTAAAAACTAGCCTCCGTAGCGCCATCGTGCGGGGAGCTTGGCCTCTCGCCTCTCGTCTTGGGCGGAAGTTATGAACTGCTCGCGTCGCGCGCAGTCAGAGCGAATGTTTGTCAACAATCACACGTGCACCGGCA
This sequence comes from Arenicola marina, assembly GCA_964019135.1. Taxonomy (NCBI): domain Eukaryota; kingdom Metazoa; phylum Annelida; class Polychaeta; family Arenicolidae; genus Arenicola; species Arenicola marina. The sequence goes on along the minus strand of OZ025254.1, from coordinate 43,257,958 downwards.
TCTCAGCAGCATGTGCAGTTGCCCTTTCAACAGTGCGCAATTAGTAACGTTATTCACCTTCGTGTTTATATTGTGGCAGTTCACATGAATGAACCCCCCAAAAAATGGAAAGAAGATTGGCAGATAGACGCAGCCCAAAAACTGACAGGGGGCTCTGAAATGTGTGACGGAGGGGGGGGAGGGGGAGGGGGTAGGAGAACTGAACGCTTGCCACCGGCGACGTCTTAATGCGCGTTCATTTTTTCGGAAACAGCTAAAAAAAGAGGGGCGAGGGCAGATGTCCCCACTGCCCCCTGCTTCTCACGGCCCTGCTGCCCCCCCCCACCCCCCATAAAATATGCTGGATGTTGGCATATGGTGATGCATTGGATGGGGGGGGGGCAATGCTGACCATCTAGGGGCAGGAGCGTGGGGGGGGGGGGTGGGTGAGAGGCAAATTTCGTGCTAGGTTGTCATATAAGTTTACCTGCATTGTATTTACGTTTACGAGGCCGTCTAAACTTACACCGTTTGTCCTTCTTTACGCCAACACATTTCTTTAATGGAACCCCCGGTCCACGTGAGATTGTTGACACACTGGCCACAGACAAATCCTGACACGCGTAGACGGGCCCTGTCAGATTTTTGCCCGTCCCACAGTCACAGAACTGGGGCCAAGGGTTGACGCAGGACTTGTCGAAAATCATGCGATCTTGCTTCACGCAAATAAGTTTGGGGTGGGTTGGAGGGATGGGGCAGAAGTCCCACATTATGTGCTTTAAGCATGTGGCGTCGACGGTCCAATCTCGTTTGCTGTCTCTCGTAATTTCCCTGGCTTCCGACGTTCCCCTTAAGCTGGCCAAATTATTTTGGATCGTGGACGCTAGGCCAATTGCATCTAATTAGAACTAAAATAAAATGATACACGGCCGTTCGAGGAACGTTTCGAGAAGGTAGCTTTATATCCCATTAATCAACGGTGAATTTTACGCTCGGTGTTTCAGTTAAGGGAACGTTCCCTGTAGCTTTCAACAGAGGGAATCTAAAATCTTAAAATATTCCAGGAACGTTTCCGGAAGGTATCTCTCGAACCGAATCAGGCCGTAGCGTTCATTGAACGTTATCGGAAGGTTAAACACTAACGTAACCAAAATATAACCCCCAGCGAACGGTTCGCTGAACGTTCGGTGTTTGCTGGGGTAGGCCTACTCGCAAATGGTAGCGCCACGAAGACCTTTGTTCTTACTCGTGATAACATAAACCATATATATCCTAAAGCCCTGGCGGCTAATACGATTGGCAGCCTGTGAGGGTGTTTTTGACGCCATGCTGACGGATTACAACAGGGGCGGGCGAGGTGGAGAATATCGAACTAAGCTTCTGCGACGTCGTCATCAGTTGCAATACGCTACCTCGATGCCTCGGGCAGTGGCTTGCGTTCAATCGATGATTACTCCGTTATCAGATTAATAAAAAATATGTCCTTCCAAGGATGAACTCCTTTAGTATCATAGTTTCAATGAAAAAAACATTCATCGCTGGTCTTGACTTCCCACTTATATTCCTTGCTGCTGGTGGCGACAATGGTGACCGATGGCGACAAGGGGGCCTCGTGGCTATCAGTGGACAACTAAATGTATTGTGAATTAGATTAACGATGTGCCATTGCCACGGGTCCCATTATAGTCATTAAGATTTATACAGACTAATATCGGGGCCGCGGCGTTATCATTTACTCAATACAGCCCTGCGTCATAATCTTAATAGCTGCACACAACTATTAGTGGGATTGACCTTGTTTTTTGTTCATTGCGGACAAGACTTTACCGGGTTGAAAGGTTTTGATATTGCACTATCTAACGGTAATCTCCGGCTCGAGTGCACGAGTGAGATATTGGATGACGCATAGGAGCGCATAGGAGCGGTGCGGTGGGCGTATTGTGTAGCGGAATGAATCGCCTGAGTTAGAGGTGGTAAATATTTGTCCTTTGCGTTCGTGGATCAGCAATAACAATTTAAAGCCATTTCATGTCTTCTCATGTTGTGGGCATGCAAGTTCACATCGATGGCTTAGTTATTCGAAGGAGATAATTTATTTGATGAAATCTTCTCCTAGTGCCTTTTGAACTCAGCCAACGAGGTGGCGGCTGGTAGGTGTAAATGCAATCGGGAAACTCGTCAAACAAATAAAAAACTACAAGAAAAGCCAGACAAGAAAAGCAATAAGGTATTTAAATAATATCCAGGCACACGTATATATTACAGCGGTTTACTCATGGAAAACAACTACTCTTCGACTTCTGTTTGTATTGTAAGTCAAATGACAGTTCATTTCCACACAGTACACTAATGCACCTTGCAATGTTGCTACACATGTCATGCACGGCGCGACCGATCTAAGACTTTCCTTATGGAAGTGCGGTGATACATGGCAGGGTGGGGGGTGGGGTCGGGGGGGGGGGGGGGTAAGGGGTATTTGCGTTCCTCGGGATTGGGCTTTTCATTCCAACGTGAACTGGGGATGAGGAACAAAATTCTTCGTGAACTTGGAATGGGGTATTTAGCCGATCGCCGTGATCAAGGCTTTTCATTAATCGTGAACTGGGCATTTGAATATTAAATAACCGTGAATCAGGAAATCGTCAATTTAGTATCGTGTATCCGCCCTTTCGATTGCAAGTGGAGAGTTCTGCTTTTATTTCATCGCGACCTGGGAATAAAGAAATTTATTCTTCGTGATCTGAGAACACGACCCTCCCCCCCCCCCGCCCCTCCGTTGCCCCCGCCCCCCCCCCCCCCACCAAACCAGGGCATTGCTATGATAACTTTATTGTGACAGTGTTTGTCTCAGATTCAATATTAATGTATATATATTAAACGGACGGACGGTACATTATCTGACACTAGACAATGATGTCACTATATATCAAACAGACGAATGGTACATTGTCTGACCCTAGACAATGATGTCACTATATATCAAACAGACGAATGGCACATTATTTGACCCTAGACAATGTTGTCACTACATACTAAATGGACGAACGGTACTTTATCTGACCCTAGACAATGTTGTCACTATATACTAAACGGACGAATGGTACATTGTCTGACCCTAGACGATGATGTCACTGTATATCAAACAGACGAATGGTACATTGTCTGACCCTAGACAATGTTGTCACAATATACTAAACTGACGCACGGTATATTAGCTGACACTAGACAATGATTTAATGATGTAATATACAGACAAACGGTATTTTATCTGACACTGGACAATGATGTCACTATATATTGCACAGACGAACGGTACATTATCTGACACTTGACACTGAGGCTATGTGCCCCTGCAATAGGAAGGCTCGTGTGCATAGGAATGTGGTCTGACACAGAGCAGCGGTTAATGATCACCGACGACACTGGAGTGACGAGTGTATGTAGCCTTGACATTGTTCGCTTCGCGCAGGTGTGAAATCCGGCAAACACTATGTCCAACCTCTCCGGCCTTGACCTAGACCTCTCCGGCATTGACCTAGACATATAAAAGCCTTGACGTTGACTTGTCCGACCTTGACCGACTAACACCACACACTGGAGTGATTGGTGGCCATCAAAGGGAAACAAGATAATCGGTAGCAGCAGTAGCGTTGGAGTGCCCACTATAGGTCATAGGGCACTCGCCTCATCCATTGATAAAAGGGAGATTTCCTTATCAAGTTTCATCCAGTCTCCGTGTCTCTTTAGTATTACTGGGTATAACCTGACTTTATTATTACTGTATATATTTTGTTGTCCTGGCGTCAATGATACGAGATAAGCAACATGACATGCTTCCCTTCAGATTAACGAACTTTGGAAATTACCTAGGAGCTACAGTTTTACTGATCAGAAAGCAGGAAAATACCCCAACTTGTATTCCATGGTTGATTTCAACACTATGAACGGCTGGATATCACTTGGAGATGAGATGACCATGGATGTCTTTTCGAATCCTTTCGTCTCAGTGAGTCAGGTGCGATTTCATTGTGGAGATCATTTAACACATATGCTTCAGTCTAGGAAATATAACCTGACTAACAATCGAATAAGTCACCAACGCATACACAAGCAGCTTAACAATATTGGTGCTACAATGGCTCTTTGGAAAATGTTCTGTTTGGATGTTGGATGTAGTGCCACGTGGTCTACGCCAGCGTCTGCGTGTGAAACCTACGCTGTGACTTACATCAGACCATTTCTTAAACTGCACGAGCGGCTGTTATCACGTGATGCATCATGGTAATTATCCATAATCATCGTGATTATGGCCAGCTCTCCAGTGAATCATATCATCATGGCTCGTCGAGGAGACATGTGGGAGGGACTGTGCGGGTGGATCTTCTAATATACGGCTAACCCCCGCGTTGGGGTTCAGCTAATGCTTCTAAATGACCCCCAGAACACAAAAGATTTCACTAAGTGGACAATTTCATCATAATTTGGTCGCCCTGCCACACTACATCGTCGATGTACGGGGGCTAATGAAGCTGGTAACGCATTGTAAAGACGGCACGAGACAATTATAGGACCGGCCGCTAGGGCACCCAAGGCGAGTTGATTGGTCCTTGTAAGCAGGTGCCCGGGGGAGACTGATCGTTACACCATGGCGATGACAGTTGGTGATTGAACGGGGTGGCAGGGTGGCGGGGTGGCGGGGTGGCCGTGTGGGCGGCAGTGGAATAGGGCGTCGGCATGGAAAAGGGAGTAGAAGCGGGGTGAGGGACGGAGGGAGGGAGGGGTCGATGGTGTCACGCCCGGGATGACGAAGCAATTTTCTGTCCGTTCCCCAGTGATGGCCGACCTGGGGACCATCCAGTCCAGAACATGGCATGACGTGGTCGTGTTATCAGAATAGGGGCCACGGTACTACCTCTACCCCCCCCCCCCAACCCCTCTTCCCTAATAACCCTCTCCCTTCCCCATGCACCTCCTTGCCCACCCTCCCCCTCCAAGCGTCACGGTCCTATCATAATCCTTCCGTTGTCACTTTCTGCCCTCCTGCTCGGGACATCCACCACCACCTCCGATGCCCCATGGTACCACCCCCCCCTCCTCCCTTCTCCCACACCCATAGCACGAGCCGCCCCCTAGCCCCCCAGCCCCGCCCCACTCCAACCAGGGAGCAGTTGTCCTTGACGACGATGAGATGTTAGGCGACGCCCTGGCGGTGACGTCCCCAAGGTGACGTTGATGAGGTGCAAACTGCCGTCAGCTCCGTTGTTCGGTGACAACCACGTGACAATATGGCTTGGACTCCGGTTTTGCTGGCTGTATTCAGTTTTCTCGGCCAAAAATGATGGAGGGTGGTGAGATGTCATACAAAAAAGTAATCTTCAACTTCAGCACACACAGCTAATTTAAAATATGTCATATTAGTAGCCACGTTCTAACACGCGCATCACTCTCTAGTTCTAACCAACTTCTAATCATATCACTCCAGGTTCTAACCACATACCCAGGCGCTCTAATCCTATAACCCACTCTATAATGACCATTGCGTCATTACACGATATGATGACATGGCGTGTCGACATGATGTGATGACATGGCGTGAGGACAGGATGTGATGACATCATGTGATGACATGATGTGATGACACGGCGTGATGACATGATATGGTGACACGGCGTGATGACATGATGTGGTGACACGGCGCGATGACATGATGTGACGATGAATGCAATGGTAAGCGTGTGACGATATGGTGCCATAGCATCATATGATTAAGTTATGTGATGAGTGTAGATAATGACATGGTGCGATGACATGGTGCGATGACATGGTGCGATGACATGGTGCGATGACATGGTGCGATGGTATGGTGCGATGACATGGTGCGATGACATCATGTGATGACATCATGTGATGACATCATGTGATGACATCATGTGATGACATAATGCGATGACATGATGTGCTGACATGATGTAATGACATCGTATGATGTCATGGCGTCGTCAAATGATGTCCCGCAAAAAATTGTAATGTCAGTGAGCGACGACAGACAAACACCACAGCGAAATGTCAACACGCATTTTGTCGCAGTTTTCAGTAGGCCCCAGCCCCACATGTCAGTCGCAACGATGGTGCTTTAACGGCAAGAAAACTACAATTCTTCGATCGCAGGTCCCACAATAGAACCCAAAAAAACTAAGCCAACTTTTTCCCCGAGGAAATGGTCCCGGGACAAGGGTTTGCGAATCAGCCCTGGCGTTCCCTTTCTCTCTCACAAGCAGCGTTTATCGATAAAGCGATGCGCAACAACATCCTGAATGAAACCCAGCAGAACACGCAACCAAAAACTGGAAGAGTGGTTGATATCGATGTCCAAGGAGCAAATCCGCCGCTAATAGGCACAGATAGTATGTAAAACACGTCCTACACTAGAAGGCATGAGATGCATAGCTTGTCGGGGTCTAGTGTATCCTATGATTGTGTAGGTGTGTAAATTCGTCGATGGCTGCTGCGTGGTTCTTTTTGAATTACATTAACAGCGGTGGATCCAGGAAGTTGAAAAAAAGTGGGGGGGGGGGAGTCTTTGAAACTTGCGACCGAGGGGTGGGAGGGGGGCTCTGAACAACATTGCTACCGGGGGGATCTTACTTGAAGACCCGCGGGGGGCGCTCCCCGACGCCTCAGATAGCGTTCTTCCTAAAGAAGGCGGGGTTCCGGACCCCCTTTACCCCCACCTTGAATCCGCCGTTGGATGGGGGGTTATTTCCTTCTGGGGGGAGGTCCACATTCCTCAGTGTTTTATCATATGCTTACTATTCGAGATCTGTGGTACACACACTTGGCTCAGTTTGCTGGATGTCTACTCTACTATATCATTCCCCTAGCGCAGCAGGTAGAGCCTTCTGATATTGATGAGCCCAAGCGGTCGGTGCGTGGTTCAAACCTTACCTGTGCAAATGTGTAGGTTTGTGCCGGTAAAAGACCATATATGTCATCACAAATGGTATGGGGTTACAACCGGAGGCATGGTTCCTCTCCACATTGACCTCTCCCATCGTCGCTACATCAAGTACATATATATATATATATATTATATAATTAAATACTTAGACTTAGGATTGTTCAGTTATTTTCCTATGTTTCAAACGTGGTAAAAACAACGTGAGTTGCTTGAACTCATTGATGGAAGTGTATAAAAACCTGTCCAAACTATGATCCTATGATCCTATAGACAATGACAATGCCAGAGACGGCTTGGATCAATAACCTGGATATCCACCGATACAGCTATATCCGTTATCCTGGGTGGTCTCTGGCGCAGAAGTCCTGGATCGCCGCTGTTGCCCTCGCTGACAGAAGATCTGACTGACATTCGAGGGAAAGATGCCGGGTGGGGCGAGGTTGTTTTTTTTATATAAGCTTTATTTATTTCAAGAGGTTTACAACAACGTATAGTACATGTAAATGTTCACCTCTGGGAGAGTGGTGGCAGGTGACCAGATATCGATAAATCCAGACGACGTCAAAACGCTTAGAGTCACGGATATAACGGTGAACACTCTTAAACAATTGTTGGTTCTGTGCGAGGGCGAGTCCATCGCAACCGTGTAATAGTATGTTATTCAACTTCAGTATTTCGCGTTTTGACATCGGGGTAGTACTACTGATAGGGGGGGTTGACATCAAGAGCAGGGGACCGATCTCGCCCCTTAACCTGGCACGGAGAGCGGCGAGTCTGGGACATAGTATAAAGAAATGCTTTGCATCTTCGGGTTTTGAGCCACACAAGGGGCAAGAGTCGAAGGGGCGAGGGGGATGGGGGTGGGAGTGGGGGTGATATGGGGGGCAGCTATCTGGCCTGCACCGTATGGCCCAGGGGTGTGGTCATAGCAACGATGTTCCCGGCGACCTCGCTCGTCCGCTGACGGGGACACGATAATTCTTTACCCGGCGCCTGGCGTACCCCCCGGCCCAGACCACCTCCCTCGGAGTGAGCACCCAGTCTTACCAGCATGCGACCCTCCATCCCCAATGGGGCAGCCTTCTCATCATCTGTCCTCAGCAGCATGTTCGCTGCCCTCAACACCTGGCTTTCTCATGTCAACCACCCTCCTGCCAACACACCCCTTCCCCCTCCACCTTGCGCTACTCTACCCTCCCCCACCCCCCTCTATGCCCCCCCCCCCCCCTTTCGCCCGCCTATCTCTTCCGGTACACCCCCACGATCACGCCCCCCCCCCGCACCCGCCACACCCTATTCACAGACCCGTAGTCGCCAGACAGTAGAGAAGGCGCCACCTGGCGCGTGGCGCGCCAATTTAGTTCGTCTTTTAGGAGCCGCCTTCAGACCCGAGATGACCATCGCCACTATTGGCTTATTCATTCCTAGACGTTGAGCCTCTCCCTGAAGATCGATTGGCGTGACCATAACGGCTTCCCCCTTCCTTGTTGCGCGGCTACCCACGTCAGCCCGACATGTAGGCCTGGGACAACACAGTGTGGCTCTATTGGTCGATTTATTCTGGCACATCCTGCCTTGTCCGGGAGGTAGGCTTTCGCTGGTGCTTTGACAATACGCCATAATGTGCGCATTGTATATCAGAATAACATTATTGTACAACGCATATCATGCTAATTACTTTGGTATAATACGCATTATATCAGACTATTGGCATTGGAATAATACCCATTACGAAGTACAGACATTGGCACAATTTCCATTATATCAGAATATGGACTACGACACAGTACAATTATATCAGAGTACGGACATTAGCACAGTACACATGATTGCAGAGTACGGACATTGGCACAGTGCCCATTACATCAGAATTTGGAGATTGGCACAGTGCCCATTATATCAGAGTACGGAGATTGGCGCAGTACCTATTATGTCCCTACCGCATAGTGCAAATATTGGCACCCTACTCCCTCTCTCTTCTGTCTACCTTTGCGTGTGTACCGTGAATATAGTTTTTTTTTAACCTTTTCACGGCCTGTATATCTTGTTATCTCTTAGCCTTTTTCACTCCTCTCTCAGCCCCCCCCCCCCCCACTCCTTCCCCGCCTTATCTTGCTATCTCTGTCTCTCTCTCCCCCCCCCCGCATACCCTTACGTTATATGCTTAATAACATGGTATGTGCATTGTGTCGTTTGATCCAGGATGCTCACTGCATAATGCATCCTGCCACACATATAGGATGGTTATTAAAGAACAAAAGTAATTAGTATGTGACCGATGAACACAGATACGTTAGCTCGCATAAACGACATATATATATATATATATATATATATATATATATACACATATATAACTGCCGTAATAACATAGGGTTGACATAATTCGAGCCGGTTGCCCTTTGTATATATATATATATATATATATATATATATATATATATATATATATATATATATCCATACTTGAACATGTATGTAATCGGCCTTGATAAATGTATGAATGTGAATGTATCACATCGCGCCCAGATATATGCAGCAGTAAGTGATTGAATGTAGCGTACAATGTCATTGTCATTGCCATCAAGGTCATTGGCAAGGTGTGACCTTAATAATCGTCAATATCATCCCCATGTCCATCGATTTAATTAGTCGCGGAACCTGGATAGTTAAATAACTGTGGTGAGTGTTGATTTCATAACGTGCTGGAAAGTGATTACGGGTAATAGTGTATGCGTCACTTCATTTCAGCAAATGTACGTGAAACGAGCCAACGTTTAATTGTCTACACGGACATCGATGATTGACATACCATTGCAATACGGTAACCATTCCGTGAGGTCGGAAATGATCAAACACAAACGTTTTTTCTATAGTCAGACATAATCAGACATGATCAGATCATAAGTAGTTGGACGTCTTTGTTCGCTGAAACCGCATGTAACGAGGCATACGGGGAAGCAGACATTATGAAGGATACAGATGAAGAAGACATTATAATGGATACACGTGAATCAATTAGTAATAGATTTCAATAAATGGTGTTTTAGGTGTCAATTTTATCATCGCGTGAATTTATCTCCCGTCGGCATATTGCTTTTGAGAGAAACACGTCAATTGCCAGCCACGTTAATTAAACCCAGGGCCATAGACACCTCTTCGGGTCATACCGGAGAGCCGCCGAACGCCCATTGCGTGATGTAGTGCATGTTGGTGCAATCAGCGGTTATACAGCCCTCCCGGGCAGTCGTCCTCTAACGACCTCCCACGGTGCCGCTGCTGACGTCATTAAACAGACGTGCTTACTGACTAACGAACGGGGTTAGGTACGGCTCCGGCTCCATTACAGCGTGGCGCTTAATTCGGGGTCATAAAGTGCATTGTTTGGCTGTTTAATTACAGGCCCATAGTCCAATATGGATTTAATTCGAGTAGGAAGGAAAAGTAGATTTTTCGCGGCTTAGCGTGTCTCCTGGCGTAATGGCCAGCGATATGTACCCATGCCCGTGTGGTATGGTGATCCGAATATCATTCAGATATGTGGTATAGTACTCCAAATATCATTTAAATGTGTGGTATAGTGGTCCGAATATCATTGAAAAGTGCGGAATGGTGGTCCGAATATCATTTAAGTGCGTGGTATGGGACGAAGCGACCGATATCTCATGTGACAACAATATGGTAAAGTCATGTTAACTTGGGAAGCTGTTTCACCTCGCTTGGTATGCGGCAGGAGCAGCAGATCGATCGTCCGTGGGTTCGCGCCCCGCAGCGAGCACATTGTTCACCCAACCTCATTCCATTCTTCCGGGAAGCATTTTCACCCAGTTTAATCTGGATGTACACAAGAAATGTAAGAGTGTCACATTGCCACTCTGATAATACAGTCGCTACTGCGATAATACGGTCAAATTCCCACTGTGATTAGACAGTCCCATTGCGTCTGTGACATAAATGTCTAACAACCATCATTTGTGATGTTATGACCGCCATAATGCCATTTGATATTACGACCCGGAACAAGAGTATCGTGTCCCCTATGAATCCCCCCTCCCCTCTTCGCATCCCGCCCCACCCCCGCATCCCGTCCCAAGTGCCACGTCCCTTGCGGCCTGCCACACCAGACATGAAATAATGTCAGATCTGCATGATTACGGGCTTCCGGCCAGCGGTATTGTTGGCCATGTGAGCTGTCCTCTCCACCCTTATTCCCCTCGGCGGCCGATTTTTCCTTCAATCCAATCACCCTTATGTTCGTTTTTTCCCCTCAAAATGGCCCTCATATCCTACTGGAATGTGCTTTCTATTTCGGTCGACCACGAATTCCTCCTTGACTGTATATATAGCCCTTGCCTTCTCCGTCGCGCTGTTTGAGTATCTCCGGCGTCAGCCTTCTTTTCATTGCATATTCGTCTTCTCGAATGTGTTATCGATCAGCACTCCAGCACTTCATACAAGCTGCGGTTTTTTGTTTGTTTGATATAGATCCTTCAGCCACTTGCATCACCATCCCGGTGTCCTCTCCTTCACCTCTTCATGCTGTCAATTTCCCCTTCATGTCGTACCGTGTATCTCGGTGTTTTTCACTCCTGTTCCGTCGTCTGTCGCTCTTACTGTCAATCTATATTTTTCTCTCACTCTACTCCATATTTGTGTTTCCTTTGAATCCACTGGCCTCCAGCCTCGTCTGATGTCTGACTCCTTCATTTCCATCCGTCTCTTCATGTCCTGTCCCTCTCTGCCTTCCTCTCTCTTTATCTCCCCCTCCCCAGTGTTCTCTCCCACTCTCCTGCTCTCCTTCTCTCCCCTCCCTCTCCCCCTCCCTATCCCACACTCTCTCCCTCTCCCCTCCCTCTCCCCCTCCCTATCCCACACACTCTCTCCCTCTCCCCCACCCCTCCGTCTCGTTCTCTCCCCCTTTCGCCCTGCCCTCTCCCCCTCCCCGTCCCCGTCCAGTCACCCAGTACCGTTAGGGGACACGTCGGGACGGGGACGGAAACCGCAGCGCATTATGTGTCAGACTCTCGACCGGCCACATAAATACGGCGGCGTCCGAATCTCATTACAGGCTGAGATTGGCTCCAGGTCGCTATCTGGATCCAAAAATCACGCCATAGCAGGACCCCCAGGATGGGATCGAAAGGGAATGTTGGGCGACCCCCAACCCCCCACCCCGCCCCACACCCTGATGGAATCATGACATGGCGGACTCCCAGGATGGGGTCGAAAGGGAATGTTGGGCGACCCCCATGCCCCCACCCCGCCCCACACCCTAATGGAATCATGATATGGCGGACTCTCAGGATAGGGACGAAAGGGATTGTTGGGCGACCCCCATCCCCCCACCCCGCCCCACACCCTAATGGAATCATGATATGGCGGACTCCCAGGATAGGGTCGAAAGGGATTGTTGGGCGACCTCCATCCCCCCACCCCGCCCCACACCCTAATGGAATCATGATATGGCGGACTCCCAGGATGGGGTCGAAAGGGAATGTTGGGCGACCCCCATCCCCCCACCCCGCCCCACAACATGATGAAGGCTGCAATAACCTCCACGACACCTGCGTGAAGACCATTTCTATCAACGACTTGATATTCTCCCTCCTAACCCCCCTCGCCTCAACGGACAAACTCCTTTTTCCCCATCTCCAACGGACAAACGTCTGTCTCTCCATCTCCAACGCACAAACTCCTGTCTCGACATCTCCAACGGACCAACTCCGGTCTCCCTATTTCTAACGGACAAATTCCTTTTTCCCTATCTCCAGCGACCGAACTCCTGTCTCCCCTTCTCCTGTCTCTAAATCTCCAACGGACAAACTACCTTTCCAATGGACAGACCTATGTACCATGGTGTATACATGACACTCTGCACTGGCGGTACCGACAGCCTGGAAGCTGGGGCTATGGATGCTTGAACGTAATGCAAGGAACTCAATATAGTAATATACGCATATAAACTACCCCCTAACTAAATTCTACCCCGGGCTCCACCCCCTAACTAAATTATATTCCTTCCAACGTGTTCTGCCCACCCTAGTAACTAAATTATATTCCATCTCACGTTCTACTTCGCCACTAACTAAAATCTATTCTACACCACATTCTTCCCCTGGTAACTAAATTCTATTCTACCCCACATTCTTCCCCTAGTGACTAAATTCTATTCTACCCCACATTCTTCCCCTAGTGACTAAATTCTATTCTACCCCACATTCTTTCCCTAGTAACTAAATTCTATTCTACCCCACATTATTTCCCTAGTGACTAAATTATATTTAACTCCATGTGAAGCACACTACTACTTTAGTTGTACTCTGTGCGAGTGACATGTTCAACCTAACGTAAAAAAATTGAAATCTATACTTTATAGAAAATATGTCCGCGTCTGTATTTTACGTATAGTGTGAATGCTATGCGCTGGGCATCATTATAATTTTATATATACTACAAATTGTGGACACTACAATCACTGAGCTGTGACAGGCTTAGCACTTTTTGTAATCAGAAAATTACCACAGGAAAAATATTATTAACATTTCTGTGAGCTTTAGAATCAACATATTGCATTTAAATGTGTGGTATGGTGGTCCGAATATCATTGAAAAGTGCGGAATAGTGATCCGAATATCATTTAAATGCGTGGTATGGGACGAAACGACCGATATCTCATGTGACAACAATATGGTAAAGTCATGTTAACTTGGGAAGCTGTTTCACCTCGCTTGGTATGCGGCAGGAGCAGCAGATCGATCGTCCGTGGGTTCGCGCCCCGCAGCGAGCACATTGTTCACCCAACCTCATTCCATTCCTCCGGGAAGCATTTTTACCCAGTTTAATCTGGATGTACACAAGAAATGTAAGAGTGTCACATTGCCACTCTGATAATACAGTCGCTACTGCGATAATACGGTCAAATTCCCACTGTGATTAGACAGTCCCATTGCGTCTGTGACATAAATGTCTAACAACCATCATTTGTGATGTTATGACCGCCATAATGCCATTTGATATTACGACCCGGAACAAGAGTATCGTGTCCCCTATGAATCCCCCCTCCCCTCTTCGCATCCCGCCCCACCCCCGCATCCCGTCCCAAGTGCCACGTCCCTTGCGGCCTGCCACACCAGTCATGAAATAATGTCAGATCTGCATGATTACGGGTTTCCGGCCAGCGGTATTGTTGGCCATGTGAGCTGTCCTCTCCACCCTTATTCCCCTCGGCGGCCGATTTTTCCTTCAATCCAATCAACCTTATGTTCGTTTTTTCCCCTCAAAATGGCCCTCATATCCTACTGGCATGTGCTTTCTATTTCGGTCGATCACGAATTCCTCCTTGACAGTATTTATAGCCCTTGCCTTCTCCGTCGCGCTGTTTCAGTATCTCCGGCGTCTGCCTTCTTTTCAGTGCATATTCGTCTTCTCGAATGTGTTATCGATCAGCACTCCAGCACTTCATACAAGCTGCGGTTTTTTGTTTGTGTGATATAGATCCTTCAGCCACTTGCATCACCATCCCGGTGTCCTCTCCTTCACCTCTTCATGTTGTCAATTTCCCCTTCATGCCGTACCGTGTATCTCGGTGTTTTTCACTCCTGTACCGTCGTCTGTCGCTCTTACTGTCAATCTATATTTTTCTCTCACTCTACTCCATATTTGTGTTCCCTTTGAATCCACTGGCCTCCAGCCTCGTCTGATGTCTGACTCCGTCATTCCCATCCGTCTCTTCATGTCCTGTCCCTGTCTGCCTTCCCCTCTCTCTATCTCCCCCTCCCCAGTGTTCTCTCCCACTCTCCTGCTCTCCTCCTCTCCCCTCCCTCTCCCCCTCCCTATCCCACACACTCTCTCCCTCTCCCCTCCCTCTCCCCCTCCCTATCCCACACGCTCTCTCCCTCTCTCCTCCCCCTCCGTCTCGTTCTCTCCCCCTTTCTCCCTGCCCTCTCCCCCTCCCCGTCCCCGTCCAGTCACCCTGTACCGTTAGGGGACACGTCGGGACGGGGGCGGAAACCGCAGCGCATTATGTGTCAGATTCTCGACCGGCCACATAAATACGGCGGCGTCCGAATCTCATTACAGGCTGAGATTGGCTCCAGGTCGCTATCTGGATCCAAAAATCACGCCATAGCAGGACCCCCAAGATGGGATCGAAAGGGAATGTTGGGCGACCCCCATCTTCCCACCCCGCCCCACAACATGATGGAATCATGATATGGCGGACTCTCAGGATGGGGTCGAAAGGGAATGTTGGGCGACCCCCATCTCCCCACCCCGCCCCACACCCTAATGGAATCATGACATGGCGGACTCTCAGGATAGGGTCGAAAGGGATTGTTGGGCGACTTCCATCCCCCCACCCCGCCCCACACCCTAATGGAATCATGATATGGCGGACTCTCAGGATGGGGTCGAAAGGGAATGTTGGGCGACTTCCATCCCCCCACCCCGCCCCACACCCTAATGGAATCATGATATGGCGGACTCTCAGGATGGGGTCGAAAGGGAATGTTGGGCGACTTCCATCCCCCCACCCCGCCCCACACTCTAATGGAATCAGGATATGGCGGACTCTCAGGATGGGGTCGAAAGGGAATGTTGGGCGACCTCCATCCCCCCACCCCGCCCCACACCCTAATGGAATCATGATATGGCGGACTCTCAGGATGGGGTCGAAAGGGAATGTTGGGCGACTTCCATCCCCCCACCCCGCCCCACACTCTAATGGAATCAGGATATGGCGGACTCTCAGGATGGGGTCGAAAGGGAATGTTGGGCGACTTCCATCCCCCCACCCCGCCCCACACCCTAATGGAATCATGATATGGCGGACTCTCAGGATGGGGTCGAAAGAGAATGTTGGGCGACCTCCATCCCCCCACCCCGCCCCACACCCTAATGGAATCATGATGTGGCGGACTCTCAGGATGGGGTCGAAAGGGAATGTTGGGCGACCTCCATCCCCCCACCCCGCCCCACACCCTAATGGAATCATGACATGGCGGACTCTCAGGATAGGGTCGAAAGGGATTGTGGGCGACTTCCATCCCCCCACCCCGCCCCACACCCTAATGGAATCATGATATGGCGGACTCTCAGGATGGGGTCGAAAGGGAATGTTGGGCGACTTCCATCCCCCCACCCCGCCCCACACCCTAATGGAATCATGATATGGCGGACTCTCAGGATGGGGTCGAAAGGGAATGTTGGGCGACTTCCATCCCCCCACCCCGCCCCACACCCTAATGGAATCATGACATGGCGGACTCTCAGGATGGGGTCGAAAGGGAATGTTGGGCGACCTCCATATCCCCACCCCGCCCCACACCCTAATGGAATCATGATATGGCGGACTCTCAGGATGGGGTCGAAAGGGATTGTTGGGCGACTTCCATCCCCCCACCCCGCCCCACACCCTAATGGAATCACGATATGGCGGACTCTCAGGATAGGGTCGAAAGGGAATGTTGGGCGACTTCCATCCCCCCACCCCGCCCCACACCCTAATGGAATCATGATATGGCGGACTCTCAGGATGGGGTCGAAAGGGAATGTTGGGCGACTTCCATCCCCCCACCCCGCCCCACACCCTAATGGAATCATGATATGGCGGACTCTCAGGATGGGGTCGAAAGGGAATGTTGGGCGACTTCCATCCCCCCACCCCGCCCCACACCCTAATGGAATCATGATATGGCGGACTCTCAGGATAGGGTCGAAAGGGAATGTTGGGCGACTTCCATCCCCCCACCCCGCCCCACACCCTAATGGAATCATGATATGGCGGACTCTCAGGATGGGGTCGAAAGGGATTGTGGGCGACTTCCATCCCCCCACCCCGCCCCACACCCTAATGGAATCATGACATGGCGGACTCTCAGGATGGGGTCGAAAGGGAATGTTTGGCGACCTCCATCCCCCCACCCCGCCCCACACTCTAATGGAATCATGATATGGCGGACTCTCCGGATGGGGTCGAAAGGGAATGTTGGGCGACTTCCATCCCCCCACCCC
Organism: Arenicola marina; assembly: GCA_964019135.1. Taxonomy (NCBI): domain Eukaryota; kingdom Metazoa; phylum Annelida; class Polychaeta; family Arenicolidae; genus Arenicola; species Arenicola marina. The sequence continues at coordinate 43,241,010 of OZ025254.1, read as the reverse complement.
GCCCCACACCCTAATGGAATCATGACATGGCGGACTCTCAGGATGGGGTCGAAAGGGAATGTTTGGCGACCTCCATCCCCCCACCCCGCCCCACACTCTAATGGAATCATGATATGGCGGACTCTCAGGATGGGGTCGAAAGGGAATGTTGGGCGACTTCCATCCCCCCACCCCGCCCCACACCCTAATGGAATCATGATATGGCGGACTCTCAGGATGGGGTCGAAAGGGATTGTGGGCGACTTCCATCCCCCCACCCCGCCCCACACCCTAATGGAATCATGACATGGCGGACTCTCAGGATGGGGTCGAAAGGGAATGTTTGGCGACCTCCATCCCCCCACCCCGCCCCACACTCTAATGGAATCATGATATGGCGGACTCTCCGGATGGGGTCGAAAGGGAATGTTGGGCGACTTCCATCCCCCCACCCCGCCCCACACTCTAATGGAATCAGGATATGGCGGACTCTCAGGATGGGGTCGAAAGGGAATGTTGGGCGACTTCCATCCCCCCACCCCGCCCCACACCCTAATGGAATCATGATATGGCGGACTCTCCGGATGGGGTCGAAAGAGAATGTTGGGCGACCTCCATCCCCCCACCCCGCCCCACACCCTAATGGAATCATGATATGGCGGACTCTCAGGATGGGGTCGAAAGGGAATGTTGGGCGACCTCCATCCCCCCACCCCGCCCCACACCCTAATGGAATCATGACATGGCGGACTCTCAGGATGGGGTCGAAAGGGATTGTGGGCGACTTCCATCCCCCCACCCCGCCCCACACCCTAATGAAATCATGATATGGCGGACTCTCAGGATGGGGTCGAAAGGGAATGTTGGGCGACCTCCATCCCCCCACCCCGCCCCACACCCTAATGGAATCATGATATGGCGGACTCTCAGGATAGGGTCGAAAGGGATTGTGGGCGACTTCCATCCCCCCACCCCGCCCCACACCCTAATGGAATCATGATATGGCGGACTCTCAGGATGGGGTCGAAAGGGAATGTTGGGCGACTTCCATCCCCCCACCCCGCCCCACACCCTAATGGAATCATGATATGGCGGACTCTCAGGATAGGGTCGAAAGGGATTGTGGGCGACTTCCATCCCCCCACCCCGCCCCACACCCTAATGGAATCATGATATGGCGGACTCTCAGGATAGGGTCGAAAGGGATTGTGGGCGACTTCCATCCCCCAACCCCGCCCCACACCCTAATGGAATCATGATATGGCGGACTCTCAGGATGGGGTCGAAAGGGAATGTTGGGCGACTTCCATCCCCCCACCCCGCCCCACACCCTAATGGAATCATGATATGGCGGACTCTCAGGATGGGGTCGAAAGGGAATGTTGGGCGACCTCCATATCCCCACCCCGCCCCACACCCTAATGGAATCATGATATGGCGGACTCTCAGGATGGGGTCGAAAGGGAATGTTTGGCGACCTCCATCCCCCCACCCCGCCCCACACCCTAATGGAATCATGACATGGCGGACTCTCAGGATGGGGTCGAAAGGGAATGTTGGGCGACTTCCATCCCCCCACCCCGCCCCACACCCTAATGGAATCATGATATGGCGGACTCTCAGGATGGGGTCGAAAGGGAATGTTTGGCGACCTCCATCCCCCCACCCCGCCCCACACCCTAATGGAATCATGACATGGCGGACTCTCAGGATGGGGTCGAAAGGGAATGTTTGGCGACCTCCATCCCCCCACCCCGCCCCACACCCTAATGGAATCATGACATGGCGGACTCTCAGGATGGGGTCGAAAGGGAATGTTGGGCGACTTCCATCCCCCCACCCCGCCCCACACCCTAATGGAATCATGATATGGCGGACTCTCAGGATGGGGTCGAAAGGGAATGTTTGGCGACCTCCATCCCCCCACCCCGCCCCACACCCTAATGGAATCATGACATGGCGGACTCTCAGGATGGGGTCGAAAGGGAATGTTTGGCGACCTCCATCCCCCCACCCCGCCCCACACCCTAATGGAATCATGACATGGCGGACTCTCAGGATGGGGTCGAAAGGGAATGTTTGGCGACCTCCATCCCCCCACCCCGCCCCACACTCTAATGGAATCATGATATGGCGGACTCTCAGGATGGGGTCGAAAGGGAATGTTGGGCGACTTCCATCCCCCCACCCCGCCCCACACCCTAATGGAATCATGATATGGCGGACTCTCAGGATGGGGTCGAAAGGGATTGTGGGCGACTTCCATCCCCCCACCCCGCCCCACACCCTAATGGAATCATGACATGGCGGACTCTCAGGATGGGGTCGAAAGGGAATGTTTGGCGACCTCCATCCCCCCACCCCGCCCCACACTCTAATGGAATCATGATATGGCGGACTCTCCGGATGGGGTCGAAAGGGAATGTTGGGCGACTTCCATCCCCCCACCCCGCCCCACACTCTAATGGAATCAGGATATGGCGGACTCTCAGGATGGGGTCGAAAGGGAATGTTGGGCGACTTCCATCCCCCCACCCCGCCCCACACCCTAATGGAATCATGATATGGCGGACTCTCCGGATGGGGTCGAAAGAGAATGTTGGGCGACCTCCATCCCCCCACCCCGCCCCACACCCTAATGGAATCATGATATGGCGGACTCTCAGGATGGGGTCGAAAGGGAATGTTGGGCGACCTCCATCCCCCCACCCCGCCCCACACCCTAATGGAATCATGACATGGCGGACTCTCAGGATGGGGTCGAAAGGGATTGTGGGCGACTTCCATCCCCCCACCCCGCCCCACACCCTAATGAAATCATGATATGGCGGACTCTCAGGATGGGGTCGAAAGGGAATGTTGGGCGACCTCCATCCCCCCACCCCGCCCCACACCCTAATGGAATCATGATATGGCGGACTCTCAGGATAGGGTCGAAAGGGATTGTGGGCGACTTCCATCCCCCCACCCCGCCCCACACCCTAATGGAATCATGATATGGCGGACTCTCAGGATGGGGTCGAAAGGGAATGTTGGGCGACTTCCATCCCCCCACCCCGCCCCACACCCTAATGGAATCATGATATGGCGGACTCTCAGGATAGGGTCGAAAGGGATTGTGGGCGACTTCCATCCCCCCACCCCGCCCCACACCCTAATGGAATCATGATATGGCGGACTCTCAGGATAGGGTCGAAAGGGATTGTGGGCGACTTCCATCCCCCAACCCCGCCCCACACCCTAATGGAATCATGATATGGCGGACTCTCAGGATGGGGTCGAAAGGGAATGTTGGGCGACTTCCATCCCCCCACCCCGCCCCACACCCTAATGGAATCATGATATGGCGGACTCTCAGGATGGGGTCGAAAGGGAATGTTGGGCGACCTCCATATCCCCACCCCGCCCCACACCCTAATGGAATCATGATATGGCGGACTCTCAGGATGGGGTCGAAAGGGAATGTTTGGCGACCTCCATCCCCCCACCCCGCCCCACACCCTAATGGAATCATGACATGGCGGACTCTCAGGATGGGGTCGAAAGGGAATGTTGGGCGACTTCCATCCCCCCACCCCGCCCCACACCCTAATGGAATCATGATATGGCGGACTCTCAGGATGGGGTCGAAAGGGAATGTTTGGCGACCTCCATCCCCCCACCCCGCCCCACACCCTAATGGAATCATGACATGGCGGACTCTCAGGATGGGGTCGAAAGGGAATGTTTGGCGACCTCCATCCCCCCACCCCGCCCCACACCCTAATGGAATCATGACATGGCGGACTCTCAGGATGGGGTCGAAAGGGAATGTTGGGCGACTTCCATCCCCCCACCCCGCCCCACACCCTAATGGAATCATGATATGGCGGACTCTCAGGATGGGGTCGAAAGGGAATGTTTGGCGACCTCCATCCCCCCACCCCGCCCCACACCCTAATGGAATCATGACATGGCGGACTCTCAGGATGGGGTCGAAAGGGAATGTTTGGCGACCTCCATCCCCCCACCCCGCCCCACACCCTAATGGAATCATGATATGGCGGACTCTCAGGATAGGGTCGAAAGGGATTGTGGGCGACTTCCATCCCCCCACCCCGCCCCACACCCTAATGGAATCATGATATGGCGGACTCTCAGGATAGGGTCGAAAGGGATTGTGGGCGACTTCCATCCCCCCACCCCGCCCCACACCCTAATGGAATCATGACATGGCGAACTCTCAGGATGGGGTCGAAAGGGATTGTGGGCGACTTCCATCCCCCCACCCCGCCCCACACCCTAATGGAATCATGACATGGCGGACTCTCAGGATAGCGTCGAAAGGGATTGTGGGCGACTTCCATCCCCCCACCCCGCCCCACACCCTAATGGAATCATGATATGGCGGACTCCCAGGATAGGGTCGAAAGGGATTGTGGGCGACTTCCATCCCCCCACCCCGCCCCACACCCTAATGGAATCATGACATGGCGGACTCTCAGGATAGCGTCGAAAGGGATTGTGGGCGACTTCCATCCCCCCACCCCGCCCCACACCCTAATGGAATCATGATATGGCGGACTCCCAGGATAGGGTCGAAAGGGATTGTGGGCGACTTCCATCCCCCCACCCCGCCCCACACCCTAATGGAATCATGATATGGCGGACTCCCAGGATAGGGTCGAAAGGGATTGTTGGGCGACTTCCATCCCCCCACCCCGCCCCACACCCTAATGGAATCATGATATGGCGGACTCCCAGGATAGGGTCGAAAGGGATTGTTGGGCGACTTCCATCCCCCCACCCCGCCCCACACCCTAATGGAATCATGACATGGCGGACTCTCAGGATGGGGTCGAAAGGGATTGTGGGCGACTTCCATCCCCCCACCCCGCCCCACACCCTAATGGAATCATGATATGGCGGACTCTCAGGATAGCGTCGAAAGGGATTGTGGGCGACTTCCATCCCCCCACCCCACCCCACACCCTAATGGAATCATGATATGGCGGACTCTCAGGATGGGGTCGAAAGGGATTGTTGGGCGACCCCCATCCCCCCACCCCGCCCCACACCCTAATGGAATCATGATATGGCGGACTCCCAGGATAGGGTCGAAAGGGATTGTTGGGCGACTTCCATCCCCCCACCCCGCCCCACACCCTAATGGAATCATGATATGGCGGACTCTCAGGATGGGGTCGAAAGGGATTGTGGGCGACTTCCATCCCCCCACCCCGCCCCACACCCTAATGGAATCATGATATGGCGGACTCTCAGGATAGGGTCGAAAGGGATTGTGGGCGACTTCCATCCCCCCACCCCGCCCCACACCCTAATGGAATCATGATATGGCGGACTCCCAGGATAGGGTCGAAAGGGATTGTTGGGCGACTTCCATCCCCCCACCCCGCCCCACACCCTAATGGAATCATGATATGGCGGACTCCCAGGATAGGGTCGAAAGGGATTGTTGGGCGACTTCCATCCCCCCACCCCGCCCCACACCCTAATGGAATCATGATATGGCGGACTCTCAGGATGGGGTCGAAAGGGAATGTTTGGCGACCTCCATCCCCCCACCCCGCCCCACACCCTAATGGAATCATGATATGGCGGACTCTCAGGATGGGGTCGAAAGGGAATGTTTGGCGACCTCCATCCCCCCACCCCGCCCCACACCCTAATGGAATCATGACATGGCGGACTCTCAGGATGGGGTCGAAAGGGAATGTTTGGCGACCTCCATCCCCCCACCCCGCCCCACACCCTAATGGAATCATGATATGGCGGACTCTCAGGATGGGGTCGAAAGGGATTGTTGGGCGACTTCCATCCCCCCACCCCGCCCCACACCCTAATGGAATCATGATATGGCGGACTCCCAGGATAGGGTCGAAAGGGATTGTTGGGCGACTTCCATCCCCCCACCCCGCCCCACACCCTAATGAAATCATGATATGGCAGACTCCCAGGATGGGGTCGAAAGGGATTGTTGGGCGACTTCCATCCCCCCACCCCGCCCCACACCCTAATGGAATCACGATATGGCGGACTCTCAGGATGGGGTCGAAAGGGAATGTTGGGCGACTTCCATCCCCCCACCCCGCCCCACACCCTAATGGAATCATGACATGGCGGACTCTCAGGATAGGGTCGAAAGGGATTGTTGGGCGACTCCCATCCCCCCACCCCGCCCCACACCCTAATGGAATCATGATATGGCGGACTCTCAGGATGGGGTCGAAAGGGAATGTTTGGCGACCTCCATCCCCCCACCCCGCCCCACACCCTAATGGAATCATGATATGGCGGACTCTCAGGATGGGGTCGAAAGGGAATGTTTGGCGACCTCCATCCCCCCACCCCGCCCCACACCCTAATGGAATCATGACATGGCGGACTCTCAGGATGGGGTCGAAAGGGAATGTTTGGCGACCTCCATCCCCCCACCCCGCCCCACACCCTAATGGAATCATGATATGGCGGACTCTCAGGATGGGGTCGAAAGGGATTGTGGGCGACCTCCATCCCCCCACCCCGCCCCACACCCTAATGGAATCATGACATGGCGGACTCTCAGGATGGGGTCGAAAGGGAATGTTGGGCGACTTCCATCCCCCCACCCCGCCCCACACCCTAATGGAATCATGATATGGCGGACTCTCAGGATAGCGTCGAAAGGGATTGTGGGCGACTTCCATCCCCCCACCCCGCCCCACACCCTAATGGAATCATGATATGGCGGACTCTCAGGATGGGGTCGAAAGGGATTGTTGGGCGACTCCCATCGCCCCACCCCGCCCCACACCCTAATGGAATCATGATATGGCGGACTCTCAGGATGGGGTCGAAAGGGATTGTGGGCGACTTCCATCCCCCCACCCCGCCCCACACCCTAATGGAATCATGACATGGCGGACTCTCAGGATGGGGTCGAAAGGGATTGTGGGCGACTTCCATCCCCCCACCCCGCCCCACACCCTAATGGAATCATGACATGGCGGACTCTCAGGATGGGGTCGAAAGGGAATGTTGGGCGACTTCCATCCCCCCACCCCGCCCCACACCCTAATGGAATCATGACATGGCGGACTCTCAGGATAGCGTCGAAAGGGATTGTGGGCGACTTCCATCCCCCCACCCCGCCCCACACCCTAATGGAATCATGACATGGCGGACTCTCAGGATGGGGTCGAAAGGGAATGTTGGGCGACTTCCATCCCCCCACCCCGCCCCACACCCTAATGGAATCATGACATGGCGGACTCTCAGGATAGCGTCGAAAGGGATTGTGGGCGACTTCCATCCCCCCACCCCGCCCCACACCCTAATGGAATCATGATATGGCGGACTCCCAGGATAGGGTCGAAAGGGATTGTGGGCGACTTCCATCCCCCCACCCCGCCCCACACCCTAATGGAATCATGATATGGCGGACTCTCAGGATGGGGTCGAAAGGGAATGTTGGGCGACCCCCATCGCCCCACCCCGCCCCACACCCTAATGGAATCATGATATGGCGGACTCCCAGGATAGGGTCGAAAGGGATTGTTGGGCGACTTCCATCCCCCCACCCCGCCCCACACCCTAATGGAATCATGATATGGCGGACTCCCAGGATAGGGTCGAAAGGGATTGTGGGCGACTTCCATCCCCCAACCCCGCCCCACACCCTAATGGAATCATGATATGGCGGACTCCCAGGATAGGGTCGAAAGGGATTGTTGGGCGACTTCCATCCCCCCACCCCGCCCCACACCCTAATGAAATCATGATATGGCGGACTCCCAGGATAGGGTCGAAAGGGATTGGTGGGCGACTTCCATCCCCCCACCCCGCCCCACACCCTAATGAAATCATGATATGGCAGACTCCCAGGATGGGGTCGAAAGGGATTGTTGGGCGACTTCCATCCCCCCACCCCGCCCCACACCCTAATGAAATCATGATATGGCGGACTCCCAGGATGGGGTCGAAAGGGATTGTTGGGCGACTTCCATCCCCCCACCCCGCCCCACACCCTAATGGAATCATGATATGGCGGACTCCCAGGATAGGGTCGAAAGGGATTGTTGGGCGACTTCCATCCCCCCACCCCGCCCCACACCCTAATGGAATCATGACATGGCGGACTCTCAGGATAGGGTCGAAAGGGATTGTTGGGCGACTTCCATCCCCCCACCCCGCCCCACACCCTAATGGAATCATGATATGGCGGACTCTCAGGATGGGGTCGAAAGGGAATGTTGGGCGACTTCCATCCCCCCACCCCGCCCCACACCCTAATGGAATCATGACATGGCGGACTCTCAGGATAGGGTCGAAAGGGATTGTTGGGCGACTTCCATCCCCCCACCCCGCCCCACACCCTAATGGAATCATGATATGGCGGACTCTCAGGATGGGGTCGAAAGGGAATGTTGGGCGACTTCCATCCCCCCACCCCGCCCCACACCCTAATGGAATCATGATATGGCGGACTCTCAGGATGGGGTCGAAAGGGAATGTTGGGCGACTTCCATCCCCCCACCCCGCCCCACACCCTAATGGAATCATGATATGGCGGACTCTCAGGATGGGGTCGAAGGGGATTGTTGGGCGACTTCCATCCCCCCACCCCGCCCCACACCCTAATGGAATCATGATATGGCGGACTCTCAGGATGGGGTCGAAGGGGATTGTTGGGCGACTTCCATCCCCCCACCCCGCCCCACACCCTAATGGAATCATGATATGGCGGACTCTCAGGATGGGGTCGAAGGGGATTGTTGGGCGACTTCCATCCCCCCACCCCGCCCCACAACATGATGAAGGCTGCAATAACCTGCGTGAAGACCAGTTCTATCAACGACTTGATATTCTCCCTCCTAACCCCCCTCGCCTCAACGGACAAACTCCTTTTTCCCTATCTCCAGCGACCGAACTACTGTCTCCCCTTTTCTTGTCTCTGCATCTCCAACGGACAAACTATATCTCCAATGGACAGACCTATGTACCATGGTGTATACATGACACTCTGCACTGGCGGTACCGACAGCCTGGAAGCTGGGGCGATGGATGCTTGAACGTAATGCAAGGAACTCAATATAGTAATATACGCATATAAACTACCCCCTAACTAAATTCTACCCCGGGCTCCACTCCCTAACTAAATTATATTCCTTCCAACGTGTTCTGCCCACCCTAGTAACTAAATTATATTCCACCTCACGTTCTACTTCGCCACTAACTAAAATCTATTCTACACCACATTCTTCCCCTGGTAACTAAATTCTATTCTACCCCACATTCTTCCCCTAGTGACTAAATTCTATTCTACCCCACATTCTTCCCCTAGTGACTAAATTCTATTCTACCCCACATTCTTTCCCTAGTAACTAAATTCTATTCTACCCCACATTATTTCCCTAGTGACTAAATTATATTTAACTCCATGTGAAGGACACTACTACTTTAGTCGTACTCTGTGCGAGTGACATGTTCAACCTAACGTAAAAAAATTGAAATCTATACTTTATAGAAAATATGTCCGCGTCTGTATTTTACGTATAGTGTGAATGCTATGCGCTGGGCATCATTATAATTTTATATATACTACAAATTGTGGACACTACAATCACTGAGCTGTGACAGGCTTAGCACTTTTTGTAATCAGAAAATTACCACAGGAAAAATATTATTAACATTTCTGTGAGCTTTAGAATCAACATATTGCATTTAAATGTGTGGTATGGTGGTCCGAATATCATTGAAAAGTGCGGAATAGTGATCCGAATATCATTTAAATGCGTGGTATGGGACGAAGCGACCGATATCTCATGTGACAACAATATGGTAAAGTCATGTTAACTTGGGAAGCTGTTTCACCTCGCTTGGTATGCGGCAGGAGCAGCAGATCGATCGTCCGTGGGTTCGCGCCCCGCAGCGAGCACATTGTTCACCCAACCTCATTCCATTGTAACAGTTCTGGGAAGCATTTTTACCCAGTTTAATCTGGATGTGCACAAGAAATGTAATAGTGTCACATTGCCACTCTGATAATACAGTCGCAATCAAATTTCCACTGTGAGTAGACAGTTCCATTTCGTCAATGACATACATGTCTAACAACCATAATTTGTGATGTTATGACCGCCCTAATGCCATTTGATATTACGACCCGGAAGAAGAGCATCGTGTCTGCTATGAATCCCCCCTCCCCTTCCCTTCCCGCCCCACCCCCGCATCCCAAGTCCCACGGGCCAAGTCCCTTGCGGCCTGCCTCACCAGACATGAAATAATGTTAGATCGGCGTGATTACCGGCTTCCTGCCAACCGTATTGTTGGCCATGTGAGCTGTCCTCTCCACCCTTATTTCCCTCGGCGGCCAATTTTGTCCTTCAATCCAATCACCCTTATGTTCGTTTTTTCCCCCCAAAATGGCCCTCATATCCTACTGGTATTTGCTTTCCATTTCGGTCGATCACGAATTTCTCCTTGACAGTATATATAGCCCTTGCCTTCTCCGTCGCGCTGTTTCAGTATCTCCAGCGTCAGCCTTCTTTTCATGCATATTCGTTCTCTTGAATGCGTCATCGATCGGCACTTCAGCACTTCATTCAAGCCATACATTAGTTTTTTTGGTTGATATAGATCCTTCAGCCACTTGCATCACCCTCCCGGTATCCTCTCCTTCACCTCTTCATGCTTTCAATTTCCTCTTCATGCCGTACTCGGTGTTATTCACTCCTCTTCCGTCGTCTGTCGTTCTTTTTTTTCTGTCTTCTGTCTGTCTCATTCTATGTTTGATGTTCTATGTATTCTATATATAGAGACACAATATTATGTATACCTCTCTCTCGATCCACTATCTCAAAATGTTTCTTTCCTTCGCCCCAGGGTTGCTATCTGGATCCAGAAATCACGCCATAGCAGGACCCCCAGGATGGGATCGAAAGAGAATGGTGTGCGAACCCCATCCCCCACCCCGCTCCACACCTGCGTGAAGACCTTCCATCAATTTATCAATTTATCGTGACACCACGGCTCCCTGCCTCCCCATCTCCAATGGACAAACTCCTGTCTCACCATCTCCAAGTGACAAGCTCCTGTCTCACCATCTCCAACGGACAATTCCTGTCTCCCAGTCTCTAAGAGACAAACTCCTGTCTGCCAATATACAACGGAAAATTCCTGTCGCCCCATCTTCAACGGACAAACTCCCGTCTTCCCATCTCCGAGGGATAAAAACTTCTGTCTCCCCATCTCCAATGGACAAACTCCTGTCTCACCATCTCCAAGTGACAAGCTCCTGTCTCCCCATCTCCAACGGACAATTCCTGTTTCCCCGTCTCCAACGGACAAACTCCTGTTTCTCCATCTTCAAAGGACAATTCCTGTCCGTCCCCATCTCCAAAGGGCAAACTCCTGTCTCCCCATCTCCAACGGACAATTCCTGTCCGTCCCCATCTCCATAGGACAAACTCCTGTCTCCCCATCTCCAACAGGCAATTCCTGTCTCCCCATCTCCAACGGACAATTCCTGTTTCCCGGTCTCCAACAGACAAATTCCTGTCTCCCCATCTCCAAAGGACAATTCCTGTCTCCCCATCTCCAACAGGCAATTCCTGTCTCTGCATCTCCAAAGGACAATTCCTGTCTCCCCATCTCCAACAGGCAATTCCTGTCTCTGCAACTCCAAGGGACAAACTCCTGCCTCCCTATCTCCAACGGACAATTCCTGTCTCCCCATCTCCAAAGGACAAACTTCAATGTTTTGTGTAGCGTATGGATCATATTGCCTGGCACTAAATTAATCATCCGTACATGTGATCTTCGGGATACAATCCGACATAACCTGGCTTGACGGGCTTCATCGAGAGATGATCCGACATCAATTGAATGTTCAGACTAAATGCTGCACCATGCCATACCCCCATATCAAATTATATTCCACCCCACGTTCTACCTCCATAATGGCTCAATTATACTCCACCCCATTTGAAAAATACTACTAATATAGCTGTAAGACGATATATGTTAGGCTTGTTCAACCAGCAAGTGTTATGGGTCATTTGACATGTTGATTGCTAGCGTAAAGAAAATAATCTGCTTGGAAATCTATTCCCTATGGAAAATATGTTCCCGTCTGTATTTTGCATAGAGTGTGAAAGGTATATGCCGGGTATCATTATAATTGTATACATATTAAAAAGTGTGCATATTACCATTTTGAGCCGTGATAGAGCAAATGTGGCGATCAAAAAATTACACCAGGACAATATAACTAACATTTACGTGAGCTTTGGCATCAACTTATAGCGACAAAGGACATATTCCATTGAACGTCATCCAACCTACAGACAACAAACAGCGTTTTGACTTTGACATTGGGGTATTTCATCACTGTATGGATAGGTTGCCATTTTAGGTTTGCTTGTGCACACACGGACTAAGCTAGGCCAAAGAACCGATGTAGGGATTACAAAGCCCTAGACACGGTGAATCATCCATATAATTGAGGAGGCATTCGCGTTGGGCTGTTTGTCATGCTGATAATCGACGTGTATTCACGTTCAGATGGATATGTGCGTACAATATGGCTGGACTGCAGATCAATAGCAGGTCGAGGGTTCGCGCCTTGGTACCTGCGCCTGGGGCACGTTTCAACAAACCCCATTTTTTGCCCCGGAGCGGTTTCATGCCTCCATGGGGATATAAGTGGCTTAAACATCGACATTTTCTTTTTATATTATTTATATTTACAGTATTTGTGGGTATAATATGAATTCATACAGTGACTAAATAAAGAAAGGATGCTGCAACACAGCTGGGTGGGGATTATACTTAAATATGACCAAGAGAATGACGTCAGTCTGTGACACGACCAGAAGCAGCCTGATGTGCTCATGTCACAATCACATTCGCCAACACAAAACATTCCTCTACAAGCTGCTGCCCTAACCTTATCACGCTCGTCTCTCTACTCGTAGCATTACCCCTCCCTTGTCATGCCCTTCCCTCTACTAGCTGAAACCCTTGCCATGCCCTTCCCTCTACTAGCTGCAACCCTTGTCATGCCCTTCCCTCTACTAGCTGCAACCCTTGCCATGCCCTTCCCTCTACTAGATGCAACCCTTGCCATGCCCTTCCCTCTACTAGCTGCAACCCTTGCCATGCCCTTCCCTCTACTAGATGCAACCCTTGCCATGCCCTTCCCTCTACTAGCTGCAACCCTTGCCATGCCCTTACCTCTACTAGGTGCAACCCTTGCCATGCCCTTCCCTCTACTAGCTGCAACCCCTGCCATGCCCTTCCCTCTACTAGCTGCGGTACCCAACGCCATGCCCTTCCCTCTACTAGCTGCAACCCTTGCCATGCCCTTCCCTCTACTAGCTGCAGTACCCAACGCCATGCCCTTCCCTCTACTAGCTGCAACCCTTGCCAGGCCCCTCCCTCTACTAGCTGCAGTACCCAAACCCTGTCACACGCCCCTCACTGTACTAGCTGCAGTATCCAACCCTTGCCACGCCCCTCACTCTACTAGCCCCCTCACCCCCCCCCCTCTTCTACTAGCTCCAGTACCCAAAACTTGTCACGGTCTTCCTCCACTAGCTGCAGTACCCAACCCTTGTCATGCCTCCCTCCTCTACTAGCTGCAGTACCCAAACCTTGTCATGCCCCCCCCTCCTCTACTAGATGCAGTGCCCCACCCTTGCCACGTCCCTCCCTCTCCTAGCTACATTACTTAATCCTAGCCACGCCCTCCCCATCTACTAGCTGCGGTACCCAACCCTTGCCACGCCCCCCCCCCAACCTCTACTAGTTGCAGTACCCAAACAATGTCAGCCCCTTCACCCCCCCCCCTCCCCCCCCCCACCTCTACTAGCTCCAGTACCCAAAACTTGTCACGGTCTTCCTCCACTAGCTGCAGTACCCAACCCTTGTCATGCCCCCCTCCTCTACTAGCTGCAGCACCCAAACCTTGTCATGCCCCCCCCCCTCTACTAGCTGCAGTACCTAACCCTTGCCACGCCCTTCCCTCTCTTAGCTGCAGTACATAATCCTTCCCCCACCGCTCCTTGTGCTAGCTGCACTATACTTTAAATGTCCACTCCCTTGTACCCCTTGTATTAGATACAGTCTCCTCATTCCCCACGCCCCTCCCCTGCCATCTACCATCTCTCATTTTGCCACGCTCTTCCTCTACAGCCTCCAGCATCCTACCATCTGCAACGCCTGCCCTGTCCCTGCCATCTACCATCTCTCATTTTGCCACGCTCTTCCTCTACAGCCTCCAGCATCCTACCATCTGCAACGCCTGCCCTGTCCCTGCCATCTACCATCTCTCATTTTACCACGCCCTTCCTCTACAGCCTCCAGCATCCTACCATCTGCAACGCCTGCCCTGTCCCTGCCATCTACCATCTCTCATTTTACCACGCCCTTCCTCTACAGCCTCCAGCATCCTACCATCTGCAACGCCTGCCCTGTCCCTGCCATCTACCATCTCTCATTTTGCCACGCCCTTCTTCTACAGCCTCCAGCATCCTACCATCTGCAACGCCTGCCCTGTCCCTGCCATCTACCATCTCTCATTTTACCACGCCCTTCCTCTACAGCCTCCAGCATCCTACCATCTGCAACGCCTGCCCTGTCCCTGCCATCTACCATCTCTCATTTTGCCACGCTCTTCCTCTACAGCCTCCAGCATCCTACCATCTGCAACGCCTGCCCTGTCCCTGCCATCTACCATCTCTCATTTTACCACGCCCTTCCTCTACAGCCTCCAGCATCCTACCATCTGCAACGCCTGCCCTGTCCCTGCCATCTACCATCTCTCATTTTGCCACGCCCTTCCTCTACAGCCTCCAGCATCCTACCATCTGCAACGCCTGCCCTGTCCCTGCCATCTACCATCTCTCATTTTACCACGCCCTTCCTCTACAGCCTCCAGCATCCTACCATCTGCAACGCCTGCCCTGTCCCTGCCATCTACCATCTCTCATTTTGCCACGCCCTTCCTCTACAGCCTCCAGCATCCTACCATCTGCAACGCCTGCCCTGTCCCTGCCATCTACCATCTCTCATTTTACCACGCCCTTCCTCTACAGCCTCCAGCATCCTACCATCTGCAACGCCTGCCCTGTCCCTGCCATCTACCATCTCTCATTTTGCCACGCCCTTCCTCTACAGCCTCCAGCATCCTACCATCTGCAACGCCTGCCCTGTCCCTGCCATCTGCCATCTCTCATTTTGCCACGCCCTTCCTCTACAGCCTCCAGCATCCTATCATCAGCAACGCCTGCCCTGTCCCTGCCATCTACCATCTCTCATTTTGCCACGCCCTTCCTCTACAGCCTCCAGCATCCTACCATCTGCAACGCCTGCCCTGTCCCTGCCATCTACCATCTCTCATTTTGCCACGCCCTTCCTCTACAGCCTCCAGCATCCTACCATCTGCAACGCCTGCCCTGTCCCTGCCATCTGCCATCTCTCATTTTGCCACGCCCTTCCTCTACAGCCTCCAGCATCCTATCATCAGCAACGCCTGCCCTGTCCCTGCCATCTACCATCTCTCATTTTGCCACGCCCTTCCTCTACAGCCTCCAGCATCCTACCATCTGCAACGCCTGCCCTTCCCCTGCCATCTACCATCTCTCATTTTGCCACGCCCTTCCTCTACAGCCTCCAGCATCCTACCATCTGCAACGCCTGTCCTGTCCCTGCCATCTACCATCTCTCATTTTGCCACGCCCTTCCTCTACAGCCTCCAGCATCCTACCATCTGCAACGCCTGTCCTGTCCCTGCCATCTACCATCTCTCATTTTGCCACGCTCTTCCTCTACAGCCTCCAGCATCCTACCATCTGCAACGCCTGTCCTGTCCCTGCCATCTACCATCTCTCATTTTGCCACGCCCTTCCTCTACAGCCTCCAGCATCCTACCATCTGCAACGCCTGCCCTGTCCCTGCCATCTACCATCTCTCATTTTGCCACGCTCTTCCTCTACAGCCTCCAGCATCCTACCATCTGCAACGCCTGCCCTGTCCCTGCCATCTACCATCTCTCATTTTGCCACGCTCTTCCTCTACAGCCTCCAGCATCCTACCATCTGCAACGCCTGCCCTGTCCCTGCCATCTACCATCTCTCATTTTGCCACGCTCTTCCTCTACAGCCTCCAGCATCCTACCATCTGCAACGCCTGCCCTGTCCCTGCCATCTACCATCTCTCATTTTGCCACGCCCTTCCTCTACAGCCTCCAGCATCCTACCATCTGCAACGCCTGCCCTGTCCCTGCCATCTACCATCTCTCATTTTACCACGCCCTTCCTCTACAGCCTCCAGCATCCTATCATCAGCAACTCCGGTCCTGTCACTGCCATCTACCATCTCTCATTTTGCCACGCTCTTCCTCTACAGCCTCCAGCATCCTATCATCAGCAACTCCGGTCTTGTCACTGCCATCTGCCCTATTACCCACCGGCAGCAACCACCTACCTCTCTCGCCCTACCCAAAGCCATAGCCCACCATCACCCCCATCCCACCCCCTGTCCGGAACATCCGCTATAACCCGCCCTTAGCAACCCCATTCCTCGCCCTACCAACGCACCATAAGCCACCATCCGCCATAACCTGTCCCTAGCAACCCCGTCCATGTCACTGCCACACCCACCTCGCCCAATCCGAGTCATTATTCGGGCGGCCAAGACATCATTAGCCTGATGTTTTCCGTCATTAACCCTTTAACGAGGTAGTACGTTACGCCAGTGTCTATAACAACACCACCTAATTCAGACCTTCATGTCACTGATTGATATAAATTGTAGATTTTCATAATAAATTGTAGACTTTTATAATAAATTATAAATTTTTATAATAAATTATAAATTTTTATAATAGATTAATATCTTTATTATAGAGTAATATTTTAGTACGGATTTACATTCTTATTATAGATTGTTATTTTAGCACAGATTTATATTCTTATTATAGATTAATATTTTTTCTTATATATAATTTTGGGTATTATAGATTGACTTTTTATTTACAATTTTTGTTATTCAAGATTTCTATTTTTATGATAGATTAATACTTGTGTGTATAATAAATGTAAAACTAATTATTGAATCAAATTATATATACATAGTGGACAGCAAATTGGTCCGTTTCTATTCTAGAGAAAATATATGTCTCCCGTACAACTGATCAATTGAAGAACAGTCAGACGTTTGCAATGCGTACATTGAGTTACGTACATTAATATTAACGTTGAACCTCTAGTGGATTCTGGCTCGCGCGTGTCCTGATTGGATACGTTATAGGGGCATGGATGCATATTGTATCTCTATACTTCGGTCAGAACAATAATTATCTGACCCAGCTCCACAGCCGTGAAAGAGCACGTGTAAATGTCTGTAAGCACGAACCGAACTGTCTACGTGTGGCAGGGCGCATCTGCCTGTCGACCAATGTTCAAGAAAGCGCATACTATAATGATAAATAGCTTGCCACGTGTATGTGTTTGACAGTAAAAACAACAACATCGATTGCAACATATTGATTTAATGTCAGTGACATTCATGACTATCAATAACTATTAGGAAAATGTGAATATTTTTCACACAGGGGGATTTTTGCATTCGCCCCACATGAAGTAAAACTTACCAAAATCTAATACAGGGAAAGCCGGTGAAATATATTACGGAAAGGTTATATTCAATATTCTAGATAAGTGTTACTGTAAAATCGCCTGCAGTTTATTGCATTAGTCAAAGGTTATGTCACCGCCGGGACGTGTTATGAGCCATTATCTATAATATAGTTTACCGTGGGAAGTGATACTGTGGACCCCGCGGGTAATTGCGGCATGGCTAGGTGGGCATAATGGGCCTGTTCTGTCTGGCCTGGCGCTCACATTACGCTCGCTGTAGGGCAAGGAGCTATTATCTACGAAAGTTTCGAAGAACCAGTCCCCGCTGAAGTGCTAATCAGGTACGTACTAAGAACTAAAATTGCCTGGGTGCGTAGACGACTGCGGTCGCCAGTACTAAAAACGATCACGAACTCAGGCCGGTCGTCGACAAAAAAAGGAAAAATGGCGTTTAAATATAACTAGTGATTTTGTATAAATTTCAACTGAGAAATGTATCGTTCCCTTTTATGCGTTTTTGTTTTGTTTTAGTTTTTACATATATTCCAGGAATTTAATTCAGTATTCATGCTTTGATTCACGAAAAAGCGTAAATCGGCAGACTTGTTTATGTACAGCCACCAAGCCGTGAAATCAACCCCACCTAATGGGTGAGTGTCCATGTACCTAATGGGGATTAGACATGTGATGGCCCTCACCGGCTCATCGGTGTCGGGAGATCCAGAGGTCATAAATCCTGAATATGTCTCTCCGGAAGACACTGCTGTCTTTGGCAAGTGTTGTCCTTCTGGTTGCTTCATTGTATGACGGCGCCAATGTCGTTGGACGCTACTGGGAACAGTAGGTGCTGGTGCAACTTACAGCGGCTTTCGCTGAGGTCGCCGGGGACCTGATCCCCATTGGATGCTGTCTCTGCTGAGGTCACCGGGGACCAGATCCCCATTGGATGTTGTTTTTGCTGAGGTCACTGGGGACCAGATCCCCATTGGATGCTGCCAGTGCTGAGGTCACCGGGGACCAGATAACCAGTGGATGCTGCCTTCGCTGAAAGGAGTCTGTCCTGAAACACTTCCCACGCCAAGAGAAATCGTGGCTACGCAGCTAGCCATAGGCTACGTGGGCCATAGGGTCTGAATTATATGTAATCAAACCTTTTCTTGCAGCATTACTCGTGCACGGGTATTATCATGTAAAATAATTGCCGTTTGTGTATGGTTTGCCCTATATTCATATATTATATCAAATAAATATTTGATTTAGCTACCAACTATATGTTCATGTATTGTCACTTCGGGACAGACATATCCTCATCGACAAAATATAAGGCACACTATATATTCATTGGAACTAGGTATCTCATTGGAAACTTGGTACCCGTCTCAGTGGATTCATGAACACGATGACGTCATTATATAATTCTGTCATATCTAGACACTGGATAGAGTCAAATAAAAGAGGAGCCATGTCTCCGAGAGTAACCCTCTACTCTTCGGAAATGAAGAGATGGAATTTGTATCTTAAATATAGGTATTTGCACAGGTGAGAACCGAACCACGCGCCGACCGCTTGGGTTGGCCTGGCAGAGCACACTCGACGCTAGCCGAACGCCCTACGTAAAAGGCCCCGTTCATTGCTTAGCTTTGGATAGGGCCGTAAAAATTACCTTTCGTTGACGGAATGAGCGGGCTTGTGAGGATCTGTGTCTCTCACTTAATACGCTTCAATCAAATACGTTAACAGTGTATTTCATAGCAATGAATGGGTCGGAGAGGGCTGGGTGTTAGGGGGGGGGGGGAAGGGGGGGGGGGAGGGGGAGAGGGGGGCATGGTAAGTAACGGACGCAACACGATTTTATTTAAATATTTTTATTTCCCGCAATCCCAATCTCAGATCGGGAGAGTCACAGATCAACGTACTGCAGAACATTGAGCAATATGGTCAACGGTAAAGAACTCAAGTGACTCGTCCGACAAGTAGCACTCACATCAAATAAGAGAAGAGCAATACCACACACACACCTAGTCATACCTATCCACCAAACTCCCGCTTCCTTAATAACAAGCTCAATGCATAAACTATCAGAAGCGTACAGTCACCAAAGCACTTATCACAATATGTAATACGACTGTTCGAGGTACGATTTCACGGTCAAATATCATTGATAACGAAGCTGAGGGACTGTAGAAGCAGGTGCCCCCGTGTCTGTGTTTAGCCACGAATAGGTTAATAGTTGAGACATCGTGGAACAAACTGGCGTCGTCTAGAGCGATTAAACACCGTAAAATGCATGTTCCTAACTAAAGCGCCGAAACACGCAAAAGGGTGATATGCCGGAAGTCTGGGAATGCAGATAGATATGACGAGTTCCGGTCAGATGGGAATGGATTCACCGGTCATGTACTTCTTCTTCCGCCTCTCTTTCAGTATCGTGTAGCACGAGCGTCTGTTACGCCAGTTATACCGCAGCCTGACCACGAGACTCCTCAGGCCGCTCCTGAACGGACGCCCACAGGCGCTGTATAAGAAGAAATTGATGGCAAAGTTCAGATAATACACCAGCTGAAATAATTCTTGCCATTGTAATTCGCGCTTTGAAGTCTTGTAGCTGTTGGCGAAGAGTGGCTGTATGAAGGCTTGGATCTTGAAGTAGTGGCTTGGAATGTTGAGCAAGACAAATATGCTGGAGACGATGAGGAGCATGCGCGCCAGGCGGTACTGGCTGCGACCTTTGAAGGTCACGACCGTGGGGTTTCGGGTCACGACTTCCGGCGGTGAGGAGAACCCGGATTGGTCGGCGTCCGTCAGCGAGCGCGGCCCGAACCGGAAGTGCATGCTGCCCTTGTCGGACACAGACGCCTGCAGGGTGGAGCGGCGCGCCGCCACGTTGGTCGGCCGCAGCACCACCGTCAGCGCGTCTCTGGAGCGAGAAATCCTCTTCTGGATCTGATGAATCTTAAAGGTGATCTTCAAGTTGAGGACGAGAATGATGAGGGACGGCGTGATGAGGGTGACGATGAGATCGATGCTGGTGAAGACGGTGATGACGTCATAGAACTGGGGGAATGGCATGCAGACGGAGCGCTTGTGGACGACCATGATGCCGGACGTCCACGTGTTGAAAGAAGACATGACGAAGCCGAGGCACGTGACGGCGGTGATGACGCTCTTGACCTTTCGCGGCGTGCAAAAGCGGTCTTTGCGCAGCGGGTGCCAGACGATGATGTAACGCTCGGCCGTGAAACCGACGACGTTCCACACGGATAGGAAGGGACAGAGGTGCGTGATGTATACCACCAGCTGGCACCAGCCTTCCTGGTGGAACAGGGGCACCTGCACCTCGTCAAGCCAAACGATGAGCAGCGCCAGCAGGAACCCCGTGTCCACCAGCGCCAGGTTGGCGAGGAACAGGCTGGACGAGCTCCGCCTAAGATGGGTGAAGGAGAAGACGAGGAAGGAGAGGAGGTTGCCGACCACCCCGAGGACGATGATGATAGGGGTCACGTAGAGGTTAATCTCCTCCATCACCCGCTTCAACTCGCTCTTCTTGGGGAGATCCGCCCACCAGGGCTCGTCTGAGGCGTTCTGGTCTCCCCGGAGCCGATTGCAGGGGTCGCTGTGCAAGCCGCCGCCCGTGACGTTACTTCCGGTGTGGTTGCCGCTGCAGTTGGCGCAGCTCGTGGGCGGATACAGAGTGTCACATAATGTCGCGTTGGGGTTAAACATGGCCTGAAAAAAGGCCTCCATTGTTACGTCCAGGATTGTTACCCGGATGTTAGTGTAGCATTATTCCCACGTCGAGAGCACGCCATCCGCCTGCTCCTCCCGCCGTGGCGCTAGTTGATTGGTTATCTTTAGATCCCTGCCCGCCTGGTCGTGTGTAGGGCGCGCCATCTCACGGACATCACAGGAACCGCCGAAGGTCGACGGCGACACACATTTCGTTGAGACACCCATCACCCGAAGTATTCATCACAACAATGGTGTCCGCGGACCTTGGACGCCCGCGTTGACACAATGGAGGACGTCTTACAAGAGCGTATGGATCTCAAAACCACTCAGTGAAACGTCCCGGTCTATTCCCTGTGTTACTCCGCTAGGAACTATATTTTTCCTCCTTGCTGGCTGAGCGCGTTACGTGCTTGGGATTGGAGTAGTGTTCGCCGCTGTTGTAGAACCGGGGTTGGATCAATGCTAGGCCATTAGCCCCGGGGCGGCTCCCGCGGGTCCATTCATGAAATGCCCCTCTGCGGACCCGCCGTGGCAGCAAACCCAAGCGATGTCCGCTTAAAGGGACGTCACCTTGAGGGTCGGTTCCCGTCCATCAAACCCCTAGGTACATGAAAAACTGAAGGGCGGGGAGAGCGAAGGCACGGGGTGGGGGGGCGGGGGGGTGAGTGGTGGATGGGGAGGGCAGAGAGGGGGAGAGCTGAGGCGGACGTGGTCAGTGGTCGGCACCAGAGCAATAGTAATGCATTAGCGGCGTGGGTGGAAAGGGTCGGGTGGTGGGTGAGGCGGGGCGAGATTTAGGAGATGGGAGTGAGGAAAATGCCAGAAGGGGAGGTGTCTTCCTATCTGTCCTGCGTTGTTAGTGTTACACGCTTCGCGGAAGGTCAATGGAATAATCCTCTGGCGGTTAAATCAATGGAATTAAGGGTTTGGCGAGAACCTGGCTCCCGGGAACAAAAAACGAAACTGGCTTACTGCCCCCAATTTCACCGGGTACTGGCGACAAAACCAGCATTCCGCTCCACTCTTCACGCAAGGGGCTGACCCGTTAATGCGCTCTCCCCGAACAACCTCCCGGGTGCTTTTACACCGGGTCCGGCGGCAAATGGAGGAGGTCGACTTCACACAGATGGCCACATCACAGCCATGACGACGTGTGAAACCAGGTAAGAATTCCGACAGAAGTGTAGACGGTATAACTGCTGCGTTTTTTTTTGTCCCCGTATTACACCTCGCATTCGTGTATACCACTCTATGGCAGATGACCTTTCGTCCTATGATCAACGAGCATTGACCTTCGATCTATGACCTTTGTCCTGATTTATACGTCCATCATGTGTCCATCTGAAAGCTCAGATCGATTCCGCCTTTTCCAATCAATAACATACATCGCCCTCCTGTCGACCGTCGACACCGATCAATTCATATCACTATCACAATCGATCTGTATAAAAAAAACAATTCAATCTCGGAATTAATTTGATCCGCTTGATGAAACCTGTCTGTCGCTGGCGTCTAGGTGAGGAGCGTAATCCATGTTGAATGTATCCGTAACAATGTCGCTAGCTTCCTCGACGCAGCGCTCATGGGATCGTCAATACAGTCGAGTCCTGGACAGTCCTTGTTTTTTTCTTCTGGATCGGAGTTTCAGAGAGAGTCGCGATATGTCCTTCTGGATCGAAAGTCCTGCGATGCAAAGCTTCGGGACCTGTACGTTGTTTCCAGGCAGATTTTGCGCCTCACCCGACCTCTAATTATATCAGTGCGCTGGATTTCCTCTTGTCGGCGCCACTGGCGTCTCTGTCTGGATCACTATCCTCAGGTTGATCCATGTGTTTAAGTGTCCGCGGTACTGACACTGGTTCCCGCATTCACCATCACTATTGCCTGCCACACGGGTGTGTCTGCCTCACAGCCTCAACCCACGCGCACTGAGAATAAGGCATCACGATAGGCGTCTCTATGCGGGTCGCCGGCAACTTTTCCTGGAAGTTAATTGAGCGCGATTTTGTCTTTCAGTGAGTGACGAATGGAGGCGGTGGGTTCTCGCTAATCACATGATCATCGCTTCAGAACCCCGCTCACCGCAGCCCAGGTTCACCGCCGCCGCCATTTCCATTCACCCGTGATGCACCGCGCGACACCTGCCCACCCGTTTAGTGGGGTGACCTGCCTCCTCCTCCTCCTCCTCCTTCACATCCGACCCCCAGCGGCGTTTTCCTTCATCTCAGATATGATGAACCAGAGTCTGGAAAAATAAAATCAGATACGTCTTATATAAAATCCGGTTTGCGTGCAGCTAGTAAATAAGTAAATAAATCAGTGTGCGATGGAGGCGCAAAGCAAATGCGATCAATTTGAATGTCTGCATGGATATGATCTGACAACCCTTGTCGTACCCCCCCCCCCCCCTCTCCTGCCGCCGTCCTCCACCCCAACTTCGCCCCGAGCTGGTTGCACCCGTTCGCCCACCGCACCCCACGCCTCACTGGTCCCATAGAATATAAACGGAACAAGTTGGCGACGTGCGCAGTTGGCGTCAAGGACACTCACTTTGTAAGTGTAATCTGCAGTGAGTGGGTGGGTTGGTGTTTTTCGCCGGAGAACGGAGTGACTGGCGACACAACGGGTCGGGGTTTGCAGCACGTGTTAACTAGAAAAGGTCAAGCTAGGGTGTGTGTGTTGGGGGGGGGGAGGCAAGGGGGAGCATGAGGGGGGGGGGTGAAGGGGTTGGGAGGGGGAGGGCTAGAGAGGATCTCAGATGTACGAAGTGCTCCGGGCCAGACCCGCAGTTATAAGGTTGCCTACGTATACAGCAGGATGGACGTGTAGATACAGAAATGGATTTAATAGATATCCCCAGCTAACACGTAACCAATGAATAACCTATGGATACAACCAATGTATACATTTATACTATCGGCAGTTCAGGAGGAAACTCTCTAGCTTTCAAATTCGCAAAATCTAATAGACCCAGTACGTATGGCGTGCTCGGTGCATCTGTAGGCACGTTGTATACTGGGCGTGTGTAGCATATTGCTAATTGACTAAGAAAGTTACGAGATCCCCAGCTATGTAAACCAGTGTCTTACTATAGACCTATCTGGCAATGAACTGTCAACTGAATGTGTAATATCAGGTTATAGTGTCAGCAACTCGTACGACGAAGAAATCATACGCTACGTCACTGGTGCGTGGCGCCACCGCACGGCAGATACTGTTATAATGACAACGAAAACATGCCGCATTTCGAAATAGCGATAATGGCTGTCTGTACAGAGGGCATGATCCATGGGACCAAACACGCTCTGTGCGCACCTTACCAAATAACCCTTATTATCGCTCATCACGGCGAACACATTATGGGGTCGTATTGAGATAACAAAACGACAATGCTTATCTCTATTCATATAAATTCAATATATGAAGCTATACATAGATAGATGATAAAATGGGATATTACATTATGGTCTAATTCACTGCCTCGTTTTCATTCATTCAGTCAATGAGGATCTCTATTGAAGCGGCCACAATGGCCAGGACAATGGAGGTGGGGGTAACGCTTGGTATATGATATATATAGCGCTCGTTTGTCCCTGCCATTGTGATGTAATGGTCATAGTAGTCGTCTATGCGATAGGCCACAGCAGGCTGTGTATCTGGATCTTTATATATATTTATGTGGGGCGCCCTGTTACTCCGGGCCCTGTTATTCAGTTTGCTAGCATTGCATGCCGTCAGCTAGATTCTGCTGTATAGCCGCATTATCCTTCCTCTCTCGTCCTCTCTCTCCTCGCACACCCTCAGCCCCCTCCCTCTCCCACCTCCCCCGCCCCCTCCCCCATCCCCTCTCCCCTCCCTCCTTCTCCCCCTCCCTCCTTCCTCCCCCTCCTCCCCGTTTCTCCTTCCCCACCCTTCACCCCTCCTCCCTCCTTCCTCCCCCCTCCCCCTCCCTCATCCTCCCTCCCCCCTATGTTATCCGCATCCGCACCCCATAGTCCCCACCACCATCGACACCCCCCCCCCCCCGCCCCCCTGCCCCGGTTTCATATAGCAACCACCTTATTTGATGGCCACGTGGCTCACGAACCGAAAGCAATGCATTTCCCGACGCCCCACGCGGCGCAGATTCCGAAGAAACGGATGCACGCATCCCAAATTAGTTACCTTGATTGCGAAAAACTTCTCCGTCGGTCACACTTAAGTAGTCGGTAGGGTTGAGGGGGGCGGGTTGAGCGGAACGGGGGATCACGAACTGTCTCGAACGGTCACCGAGTAGGGCGCCGCCAAGCGTAAAACACGCCATGGTTGTGAGTAGACTACCTGCCTAGCCGTCACCACGACCAATCATCGCCTCACGCTAGAACGAGAGAAAACTAAGTGGCAGTGTCAGTAATTGTCCTGGAGATGGAGCTTAATTTTACCCAATACAGCCCGGCGTCCCATTTTTGGGACTCGTATTTCAGTTCGTATAAAAGGCCCTTACGTCGTTAGATTAATTAAATACCAGATGACGTCGCTGGGTTGTGTCATGCACTATGCACTCGCGATGCGTTTTAATGTTGCGTCATATGGAATGTAGGTCAAGCACGCGGCGGCATTTAGCAGTCAAGTTGAAGAGATGGCATCGGCAAAAAGGTAAGGTATCCGCACGGTACACCGATAATCACACCGAAGTTTTATTGTGCGCATTTTATAACCTATGAGTAGGACTATAGATATGCCTTATTAACAATATCTGCTTCAAAATATTTCCTTACAAAAAATTGCTTGCAACCTGGCGTCCCATAAATGGGACGCTGGACAATAGTGGGCACAGTGATAAACCTATGGCAAATACAAGGAAAATGTAACAACCATGCTTGTTACGTTTGTTTGTAGACGTTATACATTGGATGAAGTGGTCGCCATGATAGAATACGAGAACGATGAGTTTGCTAGGACTGATATATTTATGTGTCTGCCCAAAAACGCTGCACTGAGCGATGAAGACAGCGGGGACGAAGATACTGGGGGTAACGTCAGCAACCTGTCTGGAACAGATTCGAAGAGACACTTCTCTATGCTTTGCTGAATGAGAAGTTTCTGAACTACTTTCCACAGGAACAGAATCTGGCTGTAGACGAAACGATGATACCGTACTACGGAAGACATGGCACCAAGCAATTCATCCACGACAACAGGATAAACAAACAGGATAGAGAAGTACCCAATTTCAAAGGCCAAAGGCCTGACGAAGGGACCGCGGGGATCCCACGACAGCATGTACGACCGTGAGAATGGCGTGATGGTAGTCACCTGGAACGACAACAGCGTCGTCACCTTGGCCTCCAATTACGTTGGGATGGCCCCGGAGCAAACCGCTCGAAGGTGGTCAAGGGCTGAGGGAAGGAGAGTGGAGATTCCCCAGCCACAGATGATTGCGGCCTACAATGCCAATATGGGTGGGGTGGATCGGATGGACCCAAACATCAACAAATATAGGATGTCAGTCAGGACCAAAAAATGGTGGTGGCCACTCTTTGCCTTCTTGCCTGAGGCTGCGGTCCAGAATGCATGGCTACAGACTGAGTCCGGCAGCAGCAGAGAGATCCCTGGACTTCCTGGAGTTCCGCAGAGAGATTTGTAAGTTGTATTTCCTGCGGTACTCCAAGCGTCAGAATCCAAACACTACCGCGGTCGGCAGGCCAGTGGGAGCCCTGGCAGCCATGGAGAGGAGGGTGCCCCAGGAGGTGCGTCAGGATCAGCGGAGTCACATTATCGTGATCAATCCAACCCAGCGTCGCTGCACCCTATGCAAATTGAAGACCACCCGAAAATGTGCCAAATGTGATGTTGGACTGCACGGTAAGTGTTTCGAGCGCTTTCACAGATGATCATAAGAAAAATCAATTTGCTATTATACAGTGTGAATAACAACCTCATATCTTATCTCTGGTACACTACACTAGTGCTCTGCGGAAAGACAAACTAGTTTGCGTCCAGCGTCCCAAAAATGGGACGATTAATAAATTAGGGTTAAATGCTCATATCAGTTCCAGTTTGGTGATTGAGTTCTAGTAGGTTCATAACAAAGCCAAAAATCCAGAACAAACAGCACTATCATCCGAATCCATAATTCAGGCAATAATGGGTTAACTCGCAATTACAATGCAGTGCCGCGCGCGGGCAGGGGGCAGGATTATCTTGATCCGGAATTCTTGTCTTATCACTCCGCAAGGGGAGGGGGGGGGGACTACTATACAAATCCGGTGGGGGGCGGGGGTGCATTCGCGGGTACCTTGATGCCTGAGAGAGCGGAGCATTTGTGATGCAAAATATACCCTATAGAGAGGACATTTATGCTGAAAAACATATCCACATAGGATTTTGGCGGTAAAAGGCCCCGACCGAGCGGATTTTGTCGGTGAAAAGGGTTGGAGGGGGGGGGGGGCTTTACCGTGGAAAAAAGCCTAACCCTGCCCCCCCCCCTCCCGGGTTTATCACCTCACGCGGGGTCCCGTATCGGAACGTTTCATTTTATAACATATTTTTGTTCATCGTCACGAGTTTTGCAGAAGCGTTATGCCGATGATTCAAGCGACTTTAAATACCCTTGACGGGGACATGCATGCCGGGTTATCAGCGAAAACATTCAATAATATCAAGGCTTAAAAAAGATGTTTATGCGATAAGTTGGTTGATTGTATATTCAGTCCGCCCCTGGTAACCATGTATAACTCCTCGGTCCGCCTGTGGTAACCATGTATAACTCCTCGGCGGCTCTAGGTAACCATGTATAACTCTCGGTTCGCACCAGGTAACCCTGTATATATCCCTCGGTCCGCCCTTGGTAACCATGCATAACTCCCAGGTCCACCCCTAGCAACTACGCATAAACCCACAATTCGCCCTTGGCAACCATAAACGAATTTTCGATCCTACCCTGTTAACGGTGTACATAATGTCGATCGCTCTCTGGTAACTAAGGAAGCATACCTGGATCCCGCTGGTAACCATGTACTAATTCGTGATTCGCCGCTGACATCATCATCATTTAATAATTCTCGATCTACCCCTGGTAACTATATACACATCCTCGATCACCCCCCCCCCCCCTCCACTACCACCACTATCCTGGTAACCATGTGAGAATCCGCCAACCCCAGATCCCCCACCCCTCCCTACCCGCGACTCCCGACTCCCCCCCCCCCCCTAACACCCCCCTCCGACCCTCCGACCCTCCCCAACCCTGATAGTGCCTTGACTTGATCTGACTGACGTTGACGTCAACTGTCTGCCGCTGAAAGCTGCCGTCACCGCCAATGTGTGCGAGAACGCGGTGTCGAGGTCTGTTCCCCGGAGGGCGTTCGGCCTGCCGCCGGTTTCTCTCTCTCACCCAGGTCACGGCTGCCGCTAAAAGTGCCGGGTTCCCCGTGGGGACGAGGGAGATGCCCCGTGAATACCAGGACCCATGACTGCCACACGGGCACCGAACGTCCTGGTCAGGGCGTGGATCTGATTTGAGATTCCCCGGCCGTCAAATGTCAAGTTAGAGACTTGGCAGCTCTCGCCACGCAGCCAGGCGATGATACCCGCCCCTTCACCAACCGATTCCTTTCCCTACCCCCCCCCCCCCACCCCCCAACATCCGAGAGTCGCATGTGACAGAACTACGTAGGTGGGAGAGAGACAGGGCATTTCTCACATCCCCAGGGTGATATAAATCCTCTCCGCTGACATGTTATATTCTGCTTCGCATTAATATTTTCGCGAGCTATAGTCCGGCTTCCTTTCAGCTGGGAAACTAGCACATCAATAGTTTTACAATTTAGAAAAAATGCCCCAGAGGGTGCGTAGCCATGTCGCATGTCGATTTTAAGAAGAGGTCCATGTCGCATGTCGATTTTAAGAAGAGGTACATATCACGTATCAAATTTAAGAAGAGGTCCTTGTCGCATGTCGATTTTAAGAAGAGGTCCATGTCGCATGTCGATTTTAAGAAGAGGTACATATCACGTATCAAATTTAAGAAGAGGTCCTTGTCGCATGTCGATTTTAAGAAGAGGTCCATGTCGTATTTCGATTTTAAGAAGATGTCCATGTCGCTTGTCGATTTGAAGGTAGCCCCAATGTCGCGTTGTCGATTTTAAAAATCGCAGTGTCGCTGGGTCTGAAAATGCTCTCTGGGGTCTTATAAGAGTGAAGCCACTGTCTGTGACATTTGGGGGGGGGGGGGGGGGGGCACTATAATACAAATCTGGTGGGGGAGGGGGGTATTTGTCCGCGCGTGCCCTTTGAGGCCTGAGAGCCGATATTTGGCATATATGTGATATTTGTGATGAAAAACATACCCCTGTAGAGCGGATATTTATGATGATAGTATATTCAGGACTCTTTAACCAGTTTCTTTTCTTTTATTTGTAAAACGCCCCGACCGAGCGCATTTTGGGGCTGAAAAGGGGGGATGGGGCTTTAGCGCGCCCCCCCCCCCACCCTTCCCCAACCCAGCAATGTATTAGGTATCCCCCCGTGAGTTTTATCCCTGGTTCTCGGAATGATGTGATACTGGCTTAGTGTATAGCGTTGTAATTCCATGGCCTGCGTTCACCCCGTCAGTTGTGACCCATAACACGCGAAGCTTAATCGCGGGCTATTATACCTATAATGAACGCAACATTCCCATCAATGATGCATGCAACTCATAGACATGAATCACGAATCATGATGCCTCCTACCGGAAAGGAACAGCCAGACAGCATTCAACCAATCAGCTGATCAGTTAATCGATCACTTATACCCAGCGTTGTGTCTGTGGGAAGCGTGTGGAAGCGTAATCATGACGCTGACCGTCACTCCGGTGAAGGTCATCGGAGTAGGTCATATTACATGTGTGATACCAGCAGTTGGTAGGGTAGTGTGTATGGATGAAAGAAGGTACGGAAGGTGGAGCGGGGTATGGGGATAGGGTTTGTTAGGGTGAGGGGTAGGGGGCACCGATGTGTAATTGCCAATTGGGCAGTGTCAGGTGTTACACGTAGAAACGGTCGTTTGGTGATCTACCAACCGGAAGTAGTTTTAGCGCCTTTGTAGCTTGCTTGGTTGGTTGCCTATTCAGGACGCTTTAACCACTGTTGGTCATATCGCGTCAATGGGAGAAGAATGGCAGAGTGGGGCCATATCCCCGAGGGTAAGCCCCTACTCTTTGCGAAGAAGGACATGGGGTATTTATCCTGCGACCGCATAGACATGGCTACAGCCGGGCTCGAACCACCGATCCACGTGCCGTTAGGCTCTCAGGTGACCAGAGCACTCACGGCGATCGCTCTAGCCCACTGAGCTATCGGAGTGGCCCCACCTGTGTAGCTTGGTGGGAACCCCCTCACCGTGTACACTCGAGTTGTCTGTTGGTTAGTTGAGGAGAAAGACTTACATTCACTTGTTTCCTGTGAGCAAAGGGCAAGGGATACTTCAAACCTGTGTCTAATATCCTGGAAGGAAGATGGCGTTCCACTGGGGTTATAACCTGTCTCTGACCTGACGTGTAAAACTAAGGGGAACATTTGCTATCAGAAGGAATATTGTAAATATTTGTGAATTTATAGCAGATACATCACATCCTGGTCAATTGAACGTAATATTGCACAATGTTCGATTAACTTAGAGTCATGTTCTTTTTGAACTTTATTTGTTCAATCCATCATAATCTAAGCCGTGAAGTGAAAATGCAAAACAATACATAAAGAAAACATCTTAACTCTTGTTTGGTAGCCAGACCATTGTGGCTAAGCGTTAGATCTTGACGTCTCATTGTCCAATGTGTGTATGTTGGCTCATGCAGAAAAGTGGCAAAAACCATTAATCCACCCATCAGAAATGTCCGTTTGCCTCGGTATGACCTTACAATTAGGAGCATCGCATTTGAGCATCAACACCTTTGCTGTGTAATGTGTAATGGCATTATTATCAAGGGTAATGATTATCTTGTCTCCATATTGTGTCACTAACCCACAAGGTGTGGATACTGAGAAGAGAATGCTGGCAAAACTACCACTTACATAACTAGTGTGTGTGGATCTCTTATTTCCGGTCGCTAAGCCTTTACTTCCGGTTCCCTATCCCTAATATCTACCACTGGCTTTCGTTCTTCGCGTTGATCTGACACTGTAATGGAGACGGGTGAGACATATCTATCACTTATAACCCGCTTATCGACTGCCGCGACACTTATGTCTTTTGTCACGTGGCCTTCCCGTCACCCATTACGGCTGGGAAGCGAGCCGTCGGGGGTATATTGATCCTCACAACCACTCAACGCAAGCGGCAGACAGCGCGGCGACGTTTATACCATGTCGACGACCGGGGAGCCCACCACAGCATGCGAGAATCGATCGTGGCGGCGCCAACGGCGGAATCGAAAACGAGGCCGCTAACCGCAATATCCGACAACGAGAGGTATGCATTTTTTTTCATACATATATGGGGGAGGGGGGAGACATCGGGGTGGGGAGTGGGGGGGGGGGGGGGGGCAGACTACACGAAACCGGTGTTGTGTGAACTAATCATAGGTCAAGGTGCCCATTGCCGCAAGGGAAATAAAATGTCTGCTCAGTGGTCCGGTTTCTACCAAATGCCGAGTTGATCACGTGACTTGGAGCTAATACCCGCTCGTTGTTCATGATTTATGAACCCATGGACCATGCGATATGCTGGTCGGCATTACTGCAGGAAGTGTCAAGGCAGAGTGGAGAGTGGCCATGCCCCTCGCTGACCTCTGCCTACGGGGAGGCACACGTGATCGAACTCCACGCTGAGGATATAACATAAGTTATCGGCCAGAAAGCGGCCTTGGTAGTGGTGGGGGCGGAGCGGGGCGGGCCGAGCTGTGGAGGGGGGGGGGGGGCATGGCCATCGCTCACGCGTTGCATCCTCCATTGCATCTACCATTACATCTACCATTACATCTACCATTACATCTACCATTACATCTACCATTACATCTACCATTACATCTACCATTACATCTACCACTGCGTCTACCATTACATCTACCACTGCGTCTACCATTACATCTACCATTACATCTACAATTGCATCTACCATTACATCTACCATTACATGTACCATTGCGTCTACCATTACATCTACCATTACATCTACAATTGCATCTACCATTACAGCTACCATTACATCTACCATTACATCTACCATTGCGTCTACCATTACATCTACCATTACATCTACAATTGCGTCTACCATTACATCTACCATTGCGTCTACCATTACATCTACCATTACATCTACCATTGCGTCTACCATTACATCTACCATTACATCTACCATTACATCTACCATTGCGTCTACCATTACATCTACCATTACATCTACAATTGCGTCTACCATTACATCTACCATTGCGTCTACCATTACATCTACCATTACATCTACCATTGCATCTACCATTACATCTACCATTACATCTACCATTGCGTCTACCATTACATCTACCATTACACCTACCGTTGCATCTACCATTACATCTACCATTACATCTAATCACCGCTATGATTGCTTCGGGATCAGCGATCCTGGAATAGGCTAAACTATAGATTCAGTGCATCCTGGATTCATTGAAGAGGGTATTAATGTAAGCCTACCCACAAATAAGTATTCCCCACCGGTCTCTGACCACCCCCCCCCCTCGCCCCTCCCGGGGTTCCTGGCGGTTTTATTGCTAAGCAGGCGACACCGCCCCCCCCCCCCTCCCCCCGTGCTGACGGGAATCTGAAGCGGCCTGACATACCCTGAGTCTGACGAGACTGTCATTGTTTACGAGGTCGTATAGCTGATGAATGAACCAAGTTACTGTCTGACCTCCGAGTTACGACCTGCACCTGGCCCGCCGTGTGGGAGTGATTATTCAAAATGACGGGATTAGACGAAAGGAGGTTTGGGTGGACGGGGAGGGGGGGGGGGTGGTGGTAGGGGGGGTTGCACTAGCGGGGTTTGTATCCTATTGACATCGCGGTCGGATGGATACGATACTATCCACATCCCCCATCCCGACCCCCACCCTGTCCCGCCAGTAATCCGATGGCAATTCCAGCTCTACAACCCTCCCCACCCCCCACCCCCCGACCTCCATCGGGTCATAACTTGTGGTGGCCGGCGCCATAGGCTTCCAAATGTCAGGGCGTGTCATAGGCACTGCGAAGGACGCTGCAGCCCATGGAAGTCACGTGACGTCAGTGCGACGGCCCGGTGTAAGAGACATCCCTGTCCCCACGGGAAGCCTGCTACTCACGAACGAGGTCGTTCGACTGCTTTGTATCGTACGAACCGCAATATTTTTATAATCTTGACTTAGTTCTCTTAGTGCTCCTAGGACGCGATTATACACGAACAGATAATATAAAAGGAGATTGAGTAGGGGAAGGAGAATATGATGACATTTTAGTAGAAGATCAATATAGACAGCGTGAATCCCCGAACTTCTGGCACGACTGCCAGCCCCGGCAGAGATAAGAGGGAGAGCGCTAACCACTAGACAACACGTGGCAGGCTATATAAAGGTAATGGTAAAGGTTAGGCTTCATACAAATACATATACCCGTGCCTAAGGTCAGTTAGAGGTTCAAGTGTCCTGAATATAGAACCAACCAACGACCCTGCAACCATAGTGTTCTGAATATTGCCGCTATGATATTGTGTTTGGGTTATTACGCTCATAGCAAATATCACCGTCAGAATATGGCCGGCACAATATTGCCATCGGAATACTGCTGCCCTCGCATCGACCCTAGGGACAAAAATGCGGCTTGAAATGAAGCGTAAGAACCCGATAAAGGGTCACGTGTTGTGTGCCAAGTAAGTCTGTTTTGGTTCCGCTGATGGGTTCGCTCCGCGAGAACAGATGAGATAACCTCGCCTCAGCGACCGAGATACCACCGCGAGAGCTATGCGACGGACAGAGAGGCACACTGGCAGTATCTTCCGGTACATGCTCATGGACATCACAAGCTCCCCGCACGGTGGCGCTACGCAAGCCTCGCTTTTACCCACTGCGGTGTCTGCCGGGGGGAAAGTTTGGAGTTTCTCAAAAGACTCGATTCAGCCGTGATTTCTTGCAACATTATAATTTTCAGGAATTAAACGTAAAAGAAACTCTGCGGCATTAATACTGCAAAATAAATGTTGTACCATTTGTTTACAGTTATAATTGAGAGAAAACGTTCATCATCTGATACTAGGTACCGTGTGTTATTAGGCTTTGGCTGGATCCCGGGCCCTAATTTGTAGAAATGCGCAGCTAATTTTTCCTATCAATTTGCGCAGCGCCGCCCTGGCGAGGGGGTTACCCCCGGCTCCTCTCTCCCTTCCTTCTCCAATTGTCGCGATCTGACCAAAAGTGGTTAAAGCGTCCTCAACATACAACCAACCAACCAAGAGGCCCATGCCGCCATGGGCGCCGCCCCCGATGGCTTACTGCTCTAGATCGCGCCCGACACCTGCCCACTTCATCAGCGTCTACACTGCACACATAGCCATCCCCCAGACATCATCAGCGTCTACAGCGCACACACAGCCATCCCTCACATACAGCTGTGGCGCTTGTTGTCTCTCGGCAATCTCGGGTCGACCTAAATCAGTGTGCACCCCCTGGCGGTAGGGGGCGCGACACGAGCGCCACTCAGCGGCCATTGGGGTTCTCGAAAACCCCTCGAGGCGGCCGCTGCAGCCGACAATATCAGTGGCTGGTAAGGACGTGGGCGTGGGCGGCGGGGGTGGGAGGAGGGAGGAGAGGGGGGGGGAGAATAGTGCGGGAATGTGTAAGGGAAGGTGGATTGGTGGGTGAGGAGGGATTAGTGTAATTGTGGGTGATTACAAGAGCCGTTATGGGAGGGTGCTGCTGGGAAGAGGGAAAGGGGCGGGGGTCCCCGGTCCCCCTCACACCACTCCCTCACCCCTGATCCTCTCGCTGTTCGGTGCGCCTAACTTTGATTCGGGGTGTTTTCCAAGTGTATTTTTTGCTGTATCGATCCCAGTGACACAGATGAGGCTAATGTTATTATTGCCCAGCATACACCATTAAATCTGCTCTCGACAATCGGTGATGTGCAAACACATAACAGCGGGCTGAGTCAGCCATCACCATGCTCGGTAAGTAGATGTTCGGTAAGTAGGTAAACTCTGTGTTTTGTACCGTGATACCTCATTCCCACTGCTTCACCCATTAGCATGTAGACATGTACGGGTCACACGGATATAGGGAAACAGATTCAAGGGGAGTGGATCAGGGGGGTGGATCCAAAGGGAGTGGATCAAGGGGGTGGATCCAAGGGGAGGGGATCAGGGGGGTGGCTCCAAGGGGAGGGGATCAGCGGGTGAATCCAAGGGGAGTGGATCAAGGAGGGTGGGTCCAAGGGGAGTGCATCAAGGGCGTGGGTCCAAGGAGAGTGGATCAAGGGGGGTGGATCCAAGGGGAGTGGATCAAGGAAGGTGGATCCAAGGGGAGTGGATCAAGGGGAGTGGATCAAGGGGGGTGGATCTAAGGGGAGTGGATCATGGGGGTGGAACCAAGGGGAGTGGATCAAGGGGGGTGGATCCTAGGGGAGTGGATCAAGGGGGTGGATCCAAGGGGAGGGGATCAAGGGAGTGGATCAAGGGGGGTGGATCCAAGAGGAGGGGATCAGGGGGTAGAACCAAGGGGAGGGGATCAAAGGGGGTGAATCCAAGGGGAGTGGATCCAGGGGGAGTGGATCAAGGGAAGTGAATCCAAGGAGTGTGGATCGAGAGTATTGAATGCACCATAATATCCTTCATCCATACTTGAGCACCCCCCCACCCCCGCCACCCTCCCTCCCCCAATGCCCACCTCGTTGTCATATTCCGGGTACCGTGTTTCTCCCCGGTCGTCAGATTTGGAGCGTCCCATCTCTACCCCGACCCCCCGCCCCCTCTCCCAATATATATAAATATAATTTATGATGGCCTTTGAAACAGAAATAAAATCAACACATATATATATATAATGTATGACACGAGCAACAATATCCTTGAATCATATGTAGGCCTACAGCCCAATAAAAATTGGCGCCAGTATCCGCCGGTGAGCGCGCCAGTGTCCGCCAGTGTTCGCGGCAGTGTCCGACAGTGTCCGTGCCATTGTCCGTGTCAGTGTCCGCGCCAGTGTCCGCGCCAGTGTCAGTGTCCGCGCCAGTGTCCGCACCAGTGTCAGTGTCCGCGCCAGCATTCGCCAGTGTCCGACATTGTCCGCGCCAGTATCCGCCAGTGTCACCGGCAGTGTCCGCCAGTGTCCGCGCCAGTAGCTATGGCTGTAGGGCCACTACAGGAGATTGGACAAGTCCTATTGTTACCGGCGGCAGCGCAAATAACCAGACATGCTGGCCTACACAGTGACTGCCCTCCTGACATGCCGGCCTACACAGAGACTGCCCTCCTAACATGCTGGCCTACACAGTGACTGCCCTCCTGACATGCTGGCCTACACAGTGACTGCCCTCCTGACATGCTGGCCTGCACAGTGACTGCCCTCCTGACATGCTGGCCTACACAGTGACTGCCCTCCTGACATGCCGGCCTACACAGAGACTGCCCTCCTAACATGCTGGCCTACACAGTGACTGCCCTCCTGACATGCTGGCCTACACAGTGGCTGCCCTCCTGACATGCTGGCCTACACAGTGACTGCCCTCCTGAAATGCTGGCCTACACAGTGACTGCCCTCCTGACATGCCGGCCTACACAGTGACTGCCCTCCTGACATGCTGGCCTACACAGTGACTGCCCTCCTGACATGCTGGCCTACACAGTGACTGCCCTCCTGACATGCCGGCCTACACAGTGACTGCCCTCCTGACATGCTGGCCTACACAGTGACTGCCCTCCTGACATGCTGGCCTACACAGTGACTGCCCTCCTCACATGCTGGCCTACACAGTGACTGCCCTCCTTACATGCGGGCCTGCACAGTGACTGCCCTCCTGACATGCTGGCCTACACAGTGACTTCCCTCCTGACATGCCGGCCTACACAGTGACTGCCCTCCTGACATGCTGGCCTACACAGTGACTGCCCTCCTGACATGATGGCCTACACAGTGACTGCCCTCCTGACATGCCGGCCTACACAGTGACTGCCCTCCTGACATGCTGGCCTACACAGTGACTGCCCTCCTGACATGCCGGCCTGCACAGTGACTGCCCTCCTGACATGCTGGCCTACACAGTGACTGCCCTCCTGACATGCCGGCCTACACAGTGACTGCCCTCCTGACATGCTGGCCTACACAGTGACTGCCCTCCTGACATGCCGGCCTACACAGTGACTGCCCTCCTGACATGCCGGCCTACACAGTGACTGCCCTCCTGACATGCTGGCCTACACAGTGACTGCCCTCCTGACATGCTGGCCTACACAGTGACTGCCCTCCTCACATGCTGGCCTACACAGTGACTGCCCTCCTTACATGCGGGCCTGCACAGTGACTGCCCTCCTGACATGCTGGCCTACACAGTGACTTCCCTCCTGACATGCCGGCCTACACAGTGACTGCCCTCCTGACATGCTGGCCTACACAGTGACTGCCCTCCTGACATGATGGCCTACACAGTGACTGCCCTCCTGACATGCCGGCCTACACAGTGACTGCCCTCCTGACATGCTGGCCTACACAGTGACTGCCCTCCTGACATGCCGGCCTGCACAGTGACTGCCCTCCTGACATGCTGGCCTACACAGTGACTGCCCTCCTGACATGCCGGCCTACACAGTGACTGCCCTCCTGACATGCTGGCCTACACAGTGACTGCCCTCCTGACATGCTGGCCTACACAGTGACTGCCCTCCTGACATGCTGGCCTACACAGTGACTGCCCTCCTCACATGCCGGCCTACACAGTGACTGCCCTCCTGACATGCTGGCCTACACAGTGACTGCCCTCCTGACATGCTGGCCTACACAGTGACTGCCCTCCTGACATGCGGGCCTGCACAGTGACTGCCCTCCTGACATGCTGGCCTACACAGTGACTGCCCTCCTGACATGCCGGCCTACACAGTGACTGCCCTCCTGACATGCCGGCCTACACAGTGACTGCCCTCCTGACATGCCGGCCTACACAGGGACTGCCCTCCTGACATGCCGGCCTACACAGTGACTGCCCTCCTGACATGCTGCCCTACACAGTGACTGCCCTCCTGACGACGTCTGACTCTTCATCCCTGAAAGCCATCTATCCACTTAGCCAACCCGCTGACCTCCCAGTGAATGCAGACCGTTGTTATCATAGCGCCTAAATCCTCTGCCCAGTGTCGACTGCCTCCCCCCCCACCCCCCACCGCCCCCCGGCCCCCCGCCCAGCCTCCTGTCACCCCGTCACTCGTAAAATAAATGACGTAGCTTCTTCGTTTCTATGGCAATGATTTCCTCTCTGGCGCCCTCTAGAGTGGCAATTTGTAAAGACGTGTTTGCCCAGCAGCGCCCCCTATGTGCCCATCTTTGTGGCGATGTTTGGCGAGTGCAGAGCGCCCCCTGCCGGCCTAGCCGTAGGGCAGTGTTTGGCGAGCACGATGCAATCGGCTCGACTGGGTCCCTAAACCAATCTGGACGGCGTTTGTAGTGTCAATCCCCCGCACCAGACGCCGGATACCGCCCCCCCCCCCACTCATCCTCATCCTCACCCCCTTGGAAAGCAGGAGATGGGATATAAGATGGGGATACGGGGACTGGGAGTGGGATATAAGTTGGGGGTAGGGGGGTGGTGGGAGGGGATATAAGTTGGGGGTAAGGGGGCGGTGGGAGGTGATACAAGTTGGGGTAGGGGGACGGTGGGAGGGGAGGCTGTTGGAGGTAAGAAGAAGAAGAACGGGGGATGGACAAGTTATTGCACAACATAATGCCGCTGCGATGGGGTAACATACTCAACGACACGAAGGGGTAACTTTGCTATTCATGCCGGGAGGCCTATCCCTCAATCATTGTAACAGGTCTATATATAACCCAGGCGACCGTGGCAGTACGCCCTAATGTGTGTCCAATCACAGCCATCGAGAGCAATGGGGCTGATTTGACAAGACCTATTTATTGCGGGAAAGATAATATATTGGTTTTTTTATTGATTTTGTTTCCATTTTATGGCCTACCCCTGATTCGGATTATCTAGATCAAGTTTGTCCACGCACTGAATGGTGTGCAACCAGCCCCACGTAATCTGCCCAACGGAATCAGCCCGACACCAACTGCCCCACACAACTTACCCCACACGAACTGCCCCACACTACTTACCCCACACCAACTGTCCCACACAAACTGCCCGCCGGAAGAAGCTCCAGTAGACCTGCCCCACCGAAACCCTACCCACGGAACATAACCCACGAAGCCTACCCCACGGAACCTAACCACGAAACCCGCCCTACAGAACCTGCCCCACGCAGTTTACCCCACACCAACTGTCCAACGAAACTACCAGTGACATTCCTCCCGATTGCTTCTCTTTATCGTTTAAAGTCATATATCTACTCAGCCAACGCGTTGACCTTCCAGTGAATGCAGACCATTGTTATCATGGCGTGTATAGTCCAGGCAGCGGTGGCAGTACGCCCTAGTGTCTGTCCAATCACAGCTATCTGGAGTAATGGGGCTGATTTGACAAGACCTAGTTATTGAGGGATAGATAACGTATCGATTTTTTTATGGATATGTTTCCATTTTATGGCCTACCTCATTCGGATTATCTAGATCAAGTTTATCCATGCACTGAATGGTTCACAACTTGCCCCACAGAACCTTCCCCACAAAACCTGGCCCACAAGGCCTGCCGCACAGAACCATATACACAGATCTTTCCTCACAGAACCTGCCCCGCCGAACCTTCCCTACGAAACCAGCACCACGACACCTGCCCCACAGAACCTTCCCCCATATAACCTGCCCCATAGAACCTGCCCCATAGAACCTGCCCCACACCTTCTGCCCCACGGAACAGGAACCACATGTCAGAGGATAAAACATGTGGCAGGTGATAAAACGCGTGTCCTAGGATGAAGGTACCCCCCCCCCCCAGGCCCCATACACCTGGTGGTCTATTGCCGACGCTCGGGGATGACACGCAGTTCCTTCGTAATCTAATAATGTCAGATTTATCAAGTGAGAAAAGACATCCATTTTGTTTTTTGGGCGCGGCTCATCATCTTTCGCCTCTAGTCTGTGTATACAAAGCTTTAACGTACTTATGGCTAATACGATTAGTTTCACACAAAGGCCTCTGAAACCTACACGATCTACCGTCTGCTGGCTGAAGGTCAAACGGTCTTGCCAAAGGTTAAAGCCCACCCACTACCACGCCGCCGACAGCCGACGCGCCTGGTTTAAACCCAGTCTGCCAATCCTCCGGTTGCTGCAATGATTTGTATCTTTCTAGCACCCTCAGCCCACCAATCACCCCGGCCCCCTCACCCTACTAACCCCCGATAACCTCCGCCGCCATCCCACTATCGTTATTCACGGCGGGCTATAAACCACAGCGGGGTATAAACCACATCTGGCTATAAACCGCATCTGGCTATGAACCGCACCTGGCTATGAATCACATCTGGCTATAAACCGCATCTGGCTATAAACCACAGCTCTGGATATAAACCCCATCAGGATATAAACCACATCTGGCTATAAACCGCATCTGGCTATAAACCACACCTGGCTATGAATCACATCTGGCTATAAACCGCATCTGGCTATAAAACAAAAACTGGCGGTAAACTACATCTGGACATCCGGCCGATGAAGCAGTAAAATGTCAACTACCAGCTGGCGTATTAA
The DNA here is from genome assembly GCA_964019135.1 of Arenicola marina. NCBI lineage: Eukaryota > Metazoa > Annelida > Polychaeta > Arenicolidae > Arenicola > Arenicola marina. The sequence goes on along the minus strand of OZ025254.1, from coordinate 43,199,865 downwards.
CTGGACTTTTTGCGAAGAGTGTTAAGTCATGATGTGCAGAATATCAATCAATGATAGGTGGGCCAGATGTAGAATACCATTCGTTAATGGCTGAACGACATAGTTTAATGCAAGTGCGATGAGTGACAAATTGAAATCGTGCTCATCTAAATGCTGTGGTGTGCACCCCCCCCCCCCCTCTCCGCCTCAGGTGGGGAGCCTCCATACATGTCCATGCATGTATGTTGAGCTGCAGATCATCCTTGGCAACACTCCCTGCCTTAGACTCATTCCGCCAGGGCTCCATTATATCTCTGTTGTCGCCTACTTCGTCAATGCATTTTCACACGCGCTCGCCGGATTTCAGCTCCAAGTTGTGAATGGCTGTAATTCCACATTGATATGTGTGTGGTCTCTAATACCTGTCTCCGAGAAATTATCTACGCCTGGTCATATAATGCAACAGAAGCGCGTCGACAATTAAGCGCAGAGGTTGTCTACTTCTATATACAGCGAATCCTACCAATGAGAACCATTGACGTTGGTTGGTTTTATATTCAGGAGGCTATAATCAATAACCAACAGGAAGGGAAGAGCGGAGCTATATCCCGGGGGTAACCCCCTACTTTTTGCGAAGAAGGACATGGACTCTTCATCCTGCGACCACACAGATATGACCACAGAGGGGCTCGAACCACCTATCCACGTGCCGTTAAGCTCCCAGGTGGCCAGAGCGATCGCTATAACTCACTGAGCTATCGGGGCGGCCCTCATGAACTATTTGTGATGGCTCTCAGCTCTACGGTGTGAATGGACGTGCGTAATAATTTCACATCGATATTTATGCGGTAACACCTGTGTCTCTGAGAAATTATTTACGCTTGGTCATATAAGGCAACAGATGCGCAAGAATATTATCCTCCCAATATAGGGCAACGTTTGTATTGGCCTGGCGTAACGCGTGCGCCACGAGTTAAGTCGCACTTGGCCGTATTAAAGCGAGACACAAGGGAGGCGTCATCAACGTATGAGGTGAAGTATTTATTTCGCCCCCTCCTTACTCCTCCGGGGCAAGCCCCAAGGCAGTCGGTGAGCTGGCGACGGTGCAGATTATTAGGTCGTGGGTTCGCGCCCTGACGCCTGCAACAAACACCGAATATTGTCGTTGACCCAATTTAACCTCTAAGTGCACATTGCTAAAAAACAAATGTCTCATTCCCGCACTCTCACTCCCGCTCTCGCTCTCTCTTTCTCTCTCTCTCCAAACTGGCTCACCCCAGTTCGTGAAAGTGTGTTCCTTGCATTGCAATGTTCTGCATTTTCCCATGAGTAAAATTGACATTCTTTCTTCTTTGATCACCTGAGAGTCAAACGGCAATTGGGCAATTGGATGTGTCACAGGTACCTCAATCGTTGGTCGGGAGGGGGGGGGGGGGGAGGCGGCTGGCTTCACACATATGTCATATAAAGAGAGAAGGTAGGCAAGCCATTTTGCAGCCAGAAAACTCAGCCCGAACAACATCGGTCGATTTCGTCAACAAAATGCCCCGACTGCGCGGTTTCCTCGCTTCACTCAATGCCTCAACACTTAACTCACAGTTTTCTGGCTGCAAAATGGCTTGCCTACCTTCTCTCTTTATATGACATATGTGTAAAGCCGCCCCCCCCCCCCCTCCCGCCCTACCGACCCGCGATTGAGGCACCTGTGGATGTGTTGAGCCCCGTTGTGGCCATGTCTGTAGGGTCGCAGGATAAAGACCAACTGGCTTCTGTTATTAACTCAAAGCTTCGCTTTAGCCCTTACCCCCGCTCCTAGACGTCATAAGGCAATGATATGCCCTTCACACTGACATACTGACAGACATTAGTCGTAATGGGTCGTCGCTTTGTTTTTCTCGTGCTGACTGCCATGCCGTAACAGGACCTTACATGCATTGCAATGTGATCATTCTTAATTACGATGACAGCCCGCACCCCCACCCCTCCACCCCTTCACCCCTCCACCCGTCACGAGTGTGGTAACCGCCCCAAATTGAGGGGGTAAAGCGGTGCGCATAATTATCATATTCACCTGAAATATATTGGCGCGATAACTCCTAATCGACGTGAACAAGTATCAAAAGCGTGTGACGAATATCCGCTGTGCGTGACGAATATCCGCGTTGAGGCTTCAGTAATCCGATATCCCCGGAACGGGAGGACAACCAATACCAAGTGTATCCGTCGGCGAAAAGTTCCCTTATCTTATCCAACTGGGAGCCGTTACAACGCGCTGGTTGAATGGAGCGACATGCTCAGCGCGTGTCCCCAAGTCCGTGTGCGGCGAACAGTGGTTGGTCGTCGCTGTGGCTGCCTCCACTGCGGCTGGCTGCGGCTGGCTACTGACTGCGGCTGCTGCTGGCTGGCGGGAGGAACCGGGATGCAGCCACGGCCGCGGCAGGGCAAGGCGGGGCGGGGCGAGGCGAGGCGGGGCCGGCGGGAGCCACGCTATAGGGAAGCCAGCTATGGCGTGAACGAGTGAGTCAATGAGTGAGTGAGCGTGCGGCCAGAGACAGCAGCGGTTGGGCTCAGCCGGCGAAGCCATCAAGAATCATGGGCAACACTTCTCATACCCGACAGACCAAGGCCCCAGCCTTCCAGCATGCCACACTCCGTCGCAGCTGGACGGGGGCTCGACAACCGAACAAGGCTAGCCACCTTTCATCAGTCGGTCCCATAGACACGCCCCTATACAGACGGACAGCCTGTCTAGTCCAGGGGAGCGCACCGCAAATCTGGCGCAGATCCATACAGACACTTGGACGGCATGTCTAGCATAGAAACCGCTAGCTCGGGCATGCCAGCCTAGCGTTTACGCACCCACCCACTCGTTTTATGCATAGATACTGGACCACCAATATTAGACCTAAAGCCGAGGTGCAAACGTTGTTTTTGTTTGACGGAGCGAGATAAATCGTTTTAATGCAAGATTCGGTGGCTCCCTCCCATTTCGGATGGAAAGGGCACTGTGGATAAGTTGACGTCGCTGGGTGGATGGATGGAAGAATGGCCACTTCCGGTCAGTCCGCCTGCAATCCGCCATGATGGATGTGATATATATAGAGTGACTGACAGATTTCTCTCAGACACAGCTGATACAGCGCTGGGTGATACAATAATCAGTAATTCCGATCCAATTATCTTGGCTTCAGACTCTTGAGATTTCACTTAAGATAAGCTACCCATAATAAGCCTCGGCGATTTTGAGCAGACCTCGGTAAACATCGGCAAACATCGGCGGGCTGTAGCCCTGATATTTTACGCAGTCTTAATGAAACAAAGCACGAATAAAACACAGCAAAAGAAGTGGTGACATAGGTAAAATAAATAGAGCATCGTATAATAAGCTTCGGCGATTTTGAGCAGACTCGGTAAACATCGGCAAACATCGGCAAACATTGGCGGGCTGTAGCCCTGATATTTTACGCAGTCTTAATGAAACAAAGCACGAATAAAACACAGCAAAAGAAGTGGTGACATTGGTAAAATGAATGGAGCATCGTATAATAAGCTTCGGCGATTTAGAGAAGACCTCGGTAAACATCGACAAACATCGGAGGGTGTCAGTAAAAGGGGAATCCCTAATTCGTTACGTCATTCACAGGGAAATCTCCAATTCGTGACGTCATTCACATGGTATTTCCCCGAGAATGGCTCTTCGTGATAAATTCGGAAAATTCACGAAAAAGGCATCGAGAGAACTGAATAAATAAAAAAAGATCAGAAAACATTCCTGTAGGTCATAATTATATCGTAGACCATTATATATAACCATAATATTTATTAAAATGTGATCACAAGGTGTAAATTACAGTTTTTAAATGTGGTTTGGTGTCAAGAGTTCCATTTTTGATGAAATTCTAGTCAATTTTGGGAAGGTAATTTCGAATTTTGGCAAAAACTGTCCTGATTTTGCATAATTGCACTTTATTATTACCATTCTGTTATTTCTGGTGGCTACTATTTACATTTTTTGAATATCATTCCTGTACTGCACTATGCATAAGCTCTCCAAAGAGCTGTTACTGATGATAATGACTTAATATTGAGCTGAATTGTAGAAAAATTACATATTTGTGGTAGGTATCAAGTGTTGGCCATTTTGTGAAATGGAGGTATACTTGGAAAATGGAGCATATTATATTAACGGGAGGGTAAAGTATCCTAAAAAATCACCAGAAGGTGTGTAAGTGGGTATGCCTTTATAAAATAATCACAGATTCAGAGTTCTTTTTACCTTGCTATTATTGGTAGCTTATCTTAAGTGCGCTGCGCGAGGAGCCCACAATGCAACGTCTTTACTTCCGCGGCGCCGACTTCATAACATGTTTGACAAGAACGAATATCTCCACCGCTCGATCATCGGCTCCTTTAAGCGCGGTGACGTGCTGGAGACGAACCAGTGGAAGGGAGTCTCGTTAGCGTCTTTGGGCCTTTTGGAATTGCCTCTCATGAAAATCAAGTGCGGAGCGAACGTTCTGAATCTATGCGCCGGGGGAGAATTAATCGCGTCAGAGTTGGCTGTGGGTCCTGGAAGCCTTTGCTTTGCTCCAGACTTACTTCCCCACGTTTCACTTCTCCACGGAATGGAGGCACAAAGGACGCTGTGTTCGCGGCTTGAATCCAGGGAATCCAGGGAAGAGGACGAAAGGTGGGCTGGTTAAAAAGTTCTTCCGCCCGCCTGTCAAACAAGAGATTCCGAGGCACACTGGCACAACAAAAACCGACTCACCGACCGCTCGACTTAAATTAGTCCGCGTGGGCGGCTATAGAAAACTGGGGGGGGGGGAGACAAACTGGAACAATGGCGCGCTTCGGTCGATGTGGGATGGGGGGGGGGGGAGAGGAGGGAGGGACGGGGGCAGTGAGTGCTGGAGGAAGGCGAAGGGGTAGGGGAAGGGGAAGGGGCTGAGGGTGACCCTGTCCCTGCCGAAGGCAATGCTGATGCTGCTATGTGGCACCAATGTGTGTGATTCGATGATAGGGAGAAATAACAAGGGAGGAGGAGAAAACGCATAGCAGGTAGAATGGCACAAAGGAATGACGAGATAAAGACATGGGCGAGTGGTGGGTGCCCGTTGGTAAACCGCCCATGTGACTACCCGGTACCTCTGGTGTGTATGTGGCGTGGTGGGGCGGTGGCTCGAGTTCTACCTGGCCACACCAGGAGCTTATTTCATGTACATAGTTTTTCCAGCTGCGCGGCTAAAATCGCCTACACTTACATGGTAACTCTAGCCGACTAAGCCCCGTAGTCGGCTAAACTGCGTTCGTGAAATGCACCAATGGACACTTTTTTGTGTGTGTTGAAAACTCTTGCGGTTGTCACGTGGTCTATGTGATGGCAGTAACGTAACGGCCAGCGGTATAGTCTGTAAGCTATACAGTGGTGTAGTTACCCCCCGGCCCCTCCCTGCCCCTCCCCCACTCCCACCGCGAGCCACCTAGACTACACCGCCCTCAACATTTTACTACCCCCCCCCCGGGTATTTACTACCTGAAGTTGTCATTCACATTGAAGTTGTCATTCACATTGAAGTTGTCATTCACATTGAAGTTGTCATTCACATTGAAGTTGTCATTCACATTGAAGTTGTCATTCACATTGAATTCGTTATTCATAAACCTCTGAAGGGAATAACATTACCACCATTCATCGCCTACATCAGCACCCACCGCACCCCACCTGCCCCCACCATCCACACACCACTCACCCTCAACTCTGCGCCAATGCGGGTCATCTGAGGCCGTTATGACGGCATGTCACAGGGCCGGAGGGGTCAGCTGGGGCTGGTGGGGTGGGGTGGGGTGGGGTGGGGTGGGGTGGGGTGGTCCCACGACACCGGGCCAGAGGGAGTGGACTACTGGTGGGGTAGGAGAGATGACACCCAGCAGCGTTACGTAACAAGCACACATCAGGTCTGATCACCCCAACTATAAGCTTCGCTACCACCACCGCCCCCCCCCCCACCTCTCTGCTGGTCCTGTTTACGCCACTTCGCCACCAGGAGGCGGCCTCGGGTGACCGAATGTGTTACAAACCTCATTCACAGTATCTAGAGCAATCACCGCCCCACAGGCTTCCAGCGTCTGTCCCGGCCGGGGTAGGTAAACCTACGCCTTGTCCGAGATAAATCTCATCGAGTATATAACCCCGTCACCTGAAATATATACCCCCAGGTCGTATATGACCCCATCACATGAAATATGTACCCCAGGAGGTATATAACCCCGTCACATCAAATATATACCCCCAGGAGGTATATGACCCGTCACATGAAATATATACCCCCAGGGGGTAAATAACCCTGTTACCTCATCTATCCCCCGGGAGGTATATAACCCCGTGACCCGAGACCGGTTTATATTCCTACGCTTAGGGAATATATACAAATCAAGATAGAGAGGATAAAGGTCATGTCCACTCAAGGAATGCCGCTAGATAATTAGTAAACCTTTGATTGAGACGCCATGGCTTAAGACGCCATGACTTACAACGTCAGGCCCTAAGACGACATGACTTAAGACGCCATGACTTAAGACGTCAGGCCTTAAGACGACATGACTTAAGACGCCATGACTTAAGACGCCATGACTTAAGACGCCATGACTAAGACGCCATGACTAAGACGCCATGACTTAAGACGCCATGACTTAAGACGTCATGACTTAAGACGCCATGACTTAAGACGCCATGGCTAAGACGCCATGACTTAAGACGCCATGACTAAGACGCCATGACTTAAGATGCCATGTCTTAAGACGTCATGACTTAAGACGTCATGACTTAAGACGCCATGACTTAAGACGTCAGGCCTTAAGACACCATGACTTAAGACGTCATGACTTAAAACGTCAGGCCTTAACACGACATGACTTAAGACGCCATGACTTAAGACGCCATTACGAACTAAGACGCCATGACTTAAGACGTCATGACTTAAGACGCCATGACTTAAGACGCCATGACTAAGACGCCATGACTAAGAAGCCATGACTTAAGACGCCATGACTTAAGACGCCATGACTTAAGACGCCATGACTTAAGACGCCATGACTTAAGACGCCATGACTTAAGACGCCATGACTTACAACGTCAGGCCTTAAGACGACATGACTTAAGACGCCATGACTTAAGACGCCATGACTAACACGCCATGACTTAAGATGCCATGTCTTAAAACTCCGTGAATAAAGACGCCATGACTAAGACGCCATGACTAAGACGCCATGACTTAAGACGCAATGACTAAAGACGATATGACGATGCGACCATATATATAAAGCCTTCGTGGCTTAAGCGTGGGGCTTGACGTATCTATTTCATATAGAGCTTGTTACCAATGGACATGCTGTGTTCATGGCTACTGCCTCGTCATATCTACGACAACGACGGAATTTCGAAGATTAGTAACGACGATTAGACTTCAGGTAATATAACACTTGCCCGGAAGGGATTAATGTATGAGGCTACTTCACTCTAGATTACACGAGAGGATGCCAGTCATCTAGTGGAGACCCCTGGCGGCGAGGCCAGGAGGTTAATTAACATCTCAACATGAAGCACTGAAGAAGAGCACGAGATTGTAAAGCTTGAGAAAGAGACGAAAATCGGCGTGATAGGTGCAACTTGAACATTCAAATTTCCGAAACTTTTTCATTGAGTTGTATTTATCTCTACCTTTTGCCCTATCTCTGGAGGGAAGTCCACTTACTGGGGGATGCGCGGGATGGGGGGGGGGGCAAGGGGTATTTGCGTTCCTCGGGATTGGGCTTTTTATTTGAACTGGAACTGGAAATGAGTAAAATAATTCATCGTGATCTGGGAATAAAAAAAAAATTATTCCTAATCTGGGAACACGACGCCCCCCCCCCCCTTGTCCCCACCCCCCTTTCCTGGATTTATGCGACACAAAGTATCAGCGTATTTATTTAAGTCACTTCTTTGGCCAATGGACATTAGCATCGAATGGCTGACAATCGCGGACCACTAGCTAGCTACCTGCGGAGCTGCTGTTGTTTTATTGAATATTTTGCGACGAAGGCGGCGACGACTACATCGTCAAACATGGATCCGTGAGTGGATTCGTAATCGTCCTCAGCAAGGCACAAATTGCGCGTCTCTTACTGTAATATTAAATCTTTTTGACGTATGCTGTCACCGCACCGTCAGTGATCGAGCCGTGGCGATGTTAAAATTGGATTATTTTTGGGTGATTCTTTAGTGATTGGCATACGCATACGAAGCGTCTGGTGCCATGACCAATGCAAGCAGTGCTGCTTGGAAACGACCCACACGCGATATGGCATGATTAGCCTCATTGCCCATGGTTGTCAATGCCAACGGACCACGTACCCATGGCTTAGTAATGAAGACCGCTTACTACATATCCCCGTCGTTTAACGAGCTGCAGACGCACACAGGGAGACATGCTGCCCCAAGCGCTACGCATCCATACCGCTGAGTGACAAGCCAATTGAGACACGTCTTCGATAAGCATCACGGCGAGAGAGATACAGCAATAGATTGATCCACACTCTGACACTAAACCCCGCCCACGCTTAATCGTGGGTATGAAATTGACAATCATGATGGTGATGGTAGGTACAAGTGAGAAGTACTCATCTGTGGAACTGAGAACAAAGCGGCATTCTCTGTTTGTCAGACTTGTTTGTACCTGTCCACATGATTGAGTAAAAGCAACAGTGACGTCAGTGAATGATTGACAGCCTGGATCGGTCTATTTGCCTACGACTTCAACGAGGGCTTTACGATCCTTTACACCCGGCACGAACAGAGAACAACAAATTTTAGCAACGACAACGGCGTTTTATTATTTAATTAGAAAACGAATGTCTCTAATCTCTTTGCATCCGTTTTATTAGTTGCAGGAAAGATAAGAAACGAGTTTTCCTCAAATTATTTACGGTTTGAGACTCGTTGGTAAGCCAACGCCCACCATTTAATGCCCCTTGCGTGATCGGTTTCCATGGCAACCACTCTGTTCTTGTCGGGGAAAAAATACGCAAAACAGAATGTGCACCCTTTCCGGCCATTAAATCAAGCACGTGTTTACAGCAGTGTTTATTATGATGAAGCGGACAGTTTTTCTTGTCTGGCCGGCGCAGAATTCTTCGTGGTAATACGATTAGCTAAAGCTTATTGTAATTGCCCCATTTATCTCTGAGAAAAGACATGGCGGGCAACGCGCCGCCTGGCGGGAGAGTGGTCCTCGTGCTGGTTGTCCCACGTGACCGCCATAAGTCGCCCACAGGGAGAGGGTCGCAAGGACCGAGGTTATAAGTCAAAGCTCTCGCCGGCTGTAAGTGTGGCCCGTCGGGGCCTTGCTCCGGCTGTCAGTGTGGCCCGTGAGCGCCTCTCTCCGGCTGTCAGTGTGGCCCGTCGGCGCCTCTCTCTGGCTGTCAGTGTGGCCCGTCGGTGCCTCTCTCCGGCTGTCAGTGTGGCCCGTCAGCCCCTCTCTCCGGCCGTAAGTGTGGCCCGTGAGCGCCTCTCTCCGGCTGTCAGTGTTGCCCGTGAGCGCCTCTCTCCGGCTGTCAGTGTGGCCCGTGAGCGCCTCTCTCCGGCTGTCAGTGTGGCCCGTCGGAGCCTCTCTCTAGCTGTCAGTGTGGCCCGTCGGGGCCTTGCTTCGGCTGTCAGTGTGGCCCGTCAGCGCCTCTCTCCGGTTGTCAGTGTGGCCCGTCGGCGCCTCTCTCCGGCTGTAAATGTGGCCCGTCAGCGCCTCTCTCCGGCTGTCAGTGTGGCTCGTCAGCGCCTCTCTCCGGCTGTCAGTGTGGCCCGTCCGCGCCTCTCTCTGGCTGTCAGTGTGGCCCGTCGGGGCCTTGCTCCGGCTGTCAGTGTGGCCCGTCGGCGCCTCTCTAGCTGTCAGTGTGGCCCGTCGGCGCCTCTCCCCCGCTGTCAGTGTGGCCGGTCGGCGCCTCTCTCTGGCTGTCAGTGTGACCCGTCGGCGCCTCTCTCTAGCTGTCAGTGTGGCCCGTCGGCGCCTCTCCCCCGCTGTCAGTGTGGCCGGTCGGCGCCTCTCTCTGGCTGTCAGTGTGACCCGTCGGCGCCTCTCTCCGGCTGTCAGCGTGGCCCGTCGGCGCCGCTCTCCGGCTGTCAGTGTGGCCCGTCGGCGCCTCTCTCCGGCTGTCAGTGTCACCCGTCGGCGCTTCTCCCCGGCTGTCAGTGTAACCCGTCGGCGCCTCTCCCGGTTCTCAGTCTATCCCGTCGGCGCCTCTCCCCGGCTGTCAGTGTGGCACTGTGGGGGTGGTTCATTAACAGGACGCCCACACTGTGGGGGTGGTTCATTAACAAGACGCCCGCACTGTGGGGATGGTTTATCAACAGGACGCCCACACTGGGGGGGTGGTTGATTAACAGAACGCCTGCACTGTGAGGGTGGTTCATTAACGGGAATTGTTGACTTCTACATAACGACCTTATATCAAACTTAATCTTATCTTCTCTTAACTTCACACCCGGAAATCGTCACGAATCGGGTTATAAGCACCAATTGAACCTATTTTTAAGGTCCTCATTTAGTAATATGTGATTTGCACCAGTGAACAGATGCAGCCTTGAATTTACCCACCAAGACGATATTGTAATTCCTTATTCACTCAATCATCAGTTACTTCAAATCCTGCACCACCATATATCCCATTATAATTGCGTTTTTCAGCCAGACGTTTTCCATGGCAACGTCAGGGGATAGCTGTCTTGCCTAATGTTGCCGTCGAAGGTTGAATTTAGATACACTGTGTGGCCGACAATGGGTTAATAATAACAAATAATTAGATAGGTTTTCTTCCTCAATAGAATCACAGCTTCGTGTTGATAGAATCACATGAGACGCAATGAACATTGCAATCAAGGCGCTCGCTGGCGGGAGATTCATCTTCATGATGAGGTCAGCGTCCTATATGACCACAATAAGTCACTCACCGGAAGTAAATGCCACCGGATCTACTTGACGTGAATAACATTGCTATCAGCAGAAGAGCAGGCAGCGGGTAATTAGATCCGTGTACAAAACCTACAGCAATGAAGAGCGCAGGAAATCTCTATATTAACGAGCAACATTATTCGCCTGAATGTTTCTTCAGACGCCTCATAATGCAGACACGTAAACTAGATGAATTTGGCCCCCAGTGTGATCGTCTGCAAGGCAGACTGAATGATCCTATGATTAATCCCGCACAAACGTCTAGCCAAAAAGGTTTTTTCTTACGGCCGTCTCGGTAGCAAATGACAGTAGACGCTTCATTACGTTAAGGAGCATGCCCATGTGACAGAGAATCTTGAAACCCACTCCACTGGTGACGTCACTGGTCCTCTCACGACATTTTTGTTCTGTAATTTTGTCTGTTTGAGTCGTGAGGACGTGGATTTTACATAAGTTGACGTGCGCGGAAAACGACATTTCCGGAAGGCGATGCTATTCATGTAGATTCCGACCACTAATCAGGATCTGGCCCGGCCAATAATATTTCAAAATATAGTGGTAAACAACGGTTACACCTGAATATATGATTAGCTGGTTGGTTGTATGTTCATAACGCTTTAACCACTTTGGTTATATCGCGCCAATGGGAGAAAGAAGGGAGAGTGGGGCCATATCCCCGGCGGTAACCCGCTACTCTTGATCATGTGACCACAGACATTACCACAGCGGGGCGCGAACCACCGATGCGCGTGCCGTTAGGCTATCAGGTGACCAGGACACTCAATGAGAGCGCTCTAACCAACTGAGCTATCGAGCCGGGCCCCCTGAATAAATGAAAGCAACACTATACATGCAAAACGTTAGAAACGCTCAATCCCTGTAATCGCAATTTAATATTCACGATCTGTTCATGAAATGTGGTTGTTGATATTCTACTTACATTCTGTCTTACATTCAGGCTATTCGATTGATCTTTACATTTTGGCTTCCGTCAGTCTGCGAAAGGCTTTGGATTTCAAACTTGGTTGTGGTTCAAGTACGATTTGCTTGGCGGCATTTGCGTCTATGACGGAACAAGCGACATCTGTATGAAATTGATAATCATAGCTGATGGTAGGTACAAGTGAAAAGTATGTATGTCTGTAACTGACAAGAAGTTACATGTTGCTTTGTTTGTCGGATATAGCGCATGTGGAAGTCGTTTTTTTGCCACGTGTTTGGATAAAAGCAACAATAATGTCAACGGGTGATTGACAGCATGGATCGGCCTATTTTGATGCCGAAAGCCTTCATGTCACGTTTGCAAACATCCCGAGTCTGAGCTATGGCCGTCCAGTTGACCTTTTGCCAAACTCTTCATATAGTGCATCCTTGGGAATCCGCGCATCTTGCATACAAGGACCGTACCCAAGCCAACGAATACGTCTTCGATTGAAAACAGCACGAATGGCAGGCTGCCCCTGGCTAACACTTCAGCATATGTTACCTTGTTTTACCAAGACATGTTTAAAATCTTTCGTATGCAACGAAAAGAAAATTGTTAATTTTTTCTTTCTTGGCCACACTATGTAGTCATAGTTTTCTGCCATGCACCAGGGTGCTAGTAACACATGTACTGTAGGCTATTCACCGCAATAACTGACAATACACGACTTCAGAATTATATGCCATATTGGAAAAATCGAGACTGGTGCAAAGAGTTATGGGAAATATTTTGGTGTTATCTTGACTTTTTCTATGGAGATAAATACCCTATTTCCACGTTATTGTCAAGGTATGTATAAAATTAATGTGCATATCTAACTTACATTCAGATTACGTAAATTTTCCGTTATATAGATGACACTATTTCATGTTGAAATGTCTACAAAATACGTTGTCAGGCGATGACGCCATCTTGACATCTCACAAAGACCAAAATAATACCCAGAATGCATTGCACATGCAGTGGCGCCTCACGGTGGCCAAATTGGAACTACGATTAGCGAAATGGTCTATGTTGGAAGCCCGTGAACTTTACTATTGCTATTACTACCGCTTCGTCAGTCGCTCTAGAACCAGCGTAAAAAAACAGGCTTAACGTACATTTTCCAGGCAATGAATCACCATGGCAACCAAGGGAGCTAAAAAAATCATGGGTGAGCAATATTTCAGCTTGATGTTATTGTCAGATATTTTGGGCGGGAATGAGAAGCATCTCCGCACACAAATCGCTTCCGTTAAGAAAAACGGTCAAATGGTTTTAATAAATAACGAGAAACAGGTGTATTTGATATAGAGATTGTTACGAATGCATGTATTCATGGCTCTGTCTCGTCATATATAATACAAGAACCGTATTTCGAAGATTAGTAGCGACGATTCGACTTCCGGTAATACAACACTTTCTCGGAACGGATTATGGTAAAGAGAATGCCCATGTAACAGTACATTATTGAAAAACAATGTACGAGGCGGGAGCCCATTACAAATCTTTTCAAGAATGAACTGTTACGAGGGTATTCTCTGACTTTAAAAAGTACAGTCACGCTCACGTCAGTCATCAAGTGGAGACCCCGTGGCGGCGAGGCCAGGAGATTGATTAGTTAAGGCAATATTTTCTGTAATTTTCACATTACCTATTTTCCATGACAAATAAGTATATTCTGTCTTGAATTTAAATCCTGAAAACCTGTAGGCTATCCGGAGAGAAGGAAATTTATTCACCAGAGCAGAAGTTGGTGGCTGGCTTTATATCCCTGCGCGCCTGTTCGCTGTTCGCTATTCTGTGTGATGTCGACCGCGGCTCATTAGGACGCCCGCGCGCGATAAACTATATAGTCCTCGCAGCGTCATGTTGAAATTGTTCTTTTACAGAAAGAACGAAATATAAAATATGGATGCATCATACTTTTGAGATGCTTTTAGTCTAGATTCTAAAATGCCAAACAAAATTTAAGATATCGCATATTAGGCTGCCTTAACGTCTCAACGAATATAAATGCAATGTACGTTCCCAGGAGAGCATGCGAATCGATTTGTTGTCAGCGAAATCGGTCAATGCCACTTAACATGAAAGTAAGCAATCGCTTATTGCAGCTTTAATATTTCTTTGCAGACAAATGGGGGGGGCGGGGGGGGTGCGGTGGGGGGGGGGGGGGTGAGGATTAACACGTTTCACGGCTTGGTGTGAGCTGGGTGGGTGTGGGGGGGGGGTTAACACGTTCCACGGCTTGGTGTGAGCCGAGGGGCCGTAACATGGGTTGGGCTTTAGTACCGCCGACAGTATCCGACAGTTGCCGACAGTATCGTCGAGTATAGAGCCACCTTCGCTAGACTACGGGGAGGGGGCGAGGGCGGGATCACGTGTGAAACTGCGCAGATGTATCGTCGAATAACAACTTGCGTCGCTACGCTACGGGAGGGTGGTGGGTGGGGGGGTGGGTGCACGTGTGTAACCGGGCACATCTATCGTCATGGCTAGAGCCTGCATCGCTAGGCTGCAGGGGGCAAGGGGGGGGGGGGGCGGTCACGTGTGTAACCGGGTAGATCTATCGTCATGGCTAGAGTCTGCATCGCCAGGCTATAGGGGGCCAGCG
>OZ025254.1:42746286-43185126 GCA_964019135.1 Arenicola marina | reverse complement strand
AGCACAAGGAGACATGTTGCCCCGAGGCTTTACTCGTCCAAGCAGCGGATTGACAAGCCAATAGACCGGCGCCTCTCTCTGGCTGTCAGTGTGCCCTGTCGGCGCTCTTCACGTCACGCCGTGTTCTCGTAGAAGGCGAGAAGTGCATTGAGACGCGTCGTCAGGTTCTGAGCGCCGGGAAAACCTGCAGGCTAACAGAGGACAGACTCCGTGCGGTCTTTTTAACGTCCTAATTTTAAACGAGATGACCTGGCAGAGCTGCCATGTGAAGATCATTAATAACACTTATAACCACCACCAACAAAGACCAGATAAAAATCAGTTAATTCTTGTGAACATGTGATAAATACCGCCCCCCCCCCCCTTGCGATGCGGCGGGTAGGCTAGAATGCTGGGGAATAGAGTCGTAAGGGGTGGTTCCTTAACGAGATTCCCGCACTGTCGGGGTGGCTGATTAACAGAACGCCCGCACTGTGGATGTGGTTTATTAACTGGACGCCCACACTGTCGGGGTGGTTCATTAACAGGACACCCGCACTGTGGGGAGGTTCATTAACAGGACGCCCGCTCTGTGGGGGTGGTTCATTAACAGGACGCCCGCGTTGTGGGGGTGGTTCATAAACAGGACGCCCACACTGTCGGGGTGATTCATTAACAGGACGCCCGCACTGTGGATGTGGTTCCTTAACGAGATACCCGCACTGTCGGGGTGGCTGATTAACAGAACGCCCGCACTGTGGATGTGGTTTATTAACTGGACGCCCACACTGTCGGGGTGGTTCATTAACAGGACACCCGCACTGTGGGGAGGTTCATTAACAGGACGCCCGCTCTGTGGGGGTGGTTCATTAACAGGACGCCCGCGTTGTGGGGGTGGTTCATAAACAGGACGCCCACACTGTCGGGGTGATTCATTAACAGGACGCCCGCACTGTGGATGTGGTTCCTTAACGAGATACCCGCACTGTCGGGGTGGCTGATTAACAGAACGCCCGCACTGTGGATGTGGTTTATTAACTGGACGCCCACACTGTCGGGGTGGTTCATTAACAGGACACCCGCACTGTGGGGAGGTTCATTAACAGGACGCCCGCTCTGTGGGGGTGGTTCATTAACAGGACGCCCGCGTTGTGGGGGTGGTTCATAAACAGGACGCCCACACTGTCGGGGTGATTCATTAACAGGACGCCCGCACTGTGGGGGTGGTTCCTTAACGGTATTGTTGACTTTTACATAACGACGTGATAAAAAACTAAATCTTATCTTCTCAACTTCGCACCCGGAAATCGTCACGAATCGGGTTATAAGCACCAATTGCACTTATTGTTAATGTCCTCATTTAGTAATATGTGATTTTCACCAGTGAACAAATCAAGAGTATTTATAGACGCCTGTCTGCGATGGTATCGGTAGTGATATGAAACCAGATTTGATTCGATTCCCCTGCCCCCCCCCCTCGACCCTGCATGCATCCCCCCTGTCCCCCTGTACCCCGCACGCGTGCGCCTTCTCCACCGCCGTCAGCTGCGTACAGGCAACATCACCGGGTGAGCGTCCGCGAGCGTCAGCGAGTGTCGAGCAAGGCATGCGATCCACGGTTGAATGGACTTCTTGGGAGTCCAAGTACCCCCAAGTCTCTCACCCAGCCGCCCGGCCGTATGTCCGTGACACAGACTACAGTACCCCCCCCCCCCCACCCACTATATGCAACCGTCAACGGCGATCAGCTGGTGGGACGACAACACGTGGCGAACTGATCTACCGGCGCTAGTGGTCAACGGGCGATGACCCAGCAGCCAAGAGCAGCAGTCAAACTGGACCACAGGGAGCAGGCGACAAAGACACCATCGTTAGGAGTCGTGTAGCCCAGGAAGAGTGCCACTCTGACAGTATCTTGGTCTATATATACATAATTGTATATTTCTTAAGCTAGATTATATATATTTATACTTTCCAGCTACCTTGCGTACATTATTTACTTTATAATGTCTTTAAAATATCGTTCACTAGACATGTGCATATTAACATTGCGGAGTTTGTTACACTGTTTTGGGAAATATTTATGACTACAGTAGCTACAAACCATGACCAACCTAATCTCAATATGTAGTTTGAATGTGCGCGGGATTGGATCGGTTTTAAAGAGGTTGGATGTCATAGATTGGCTGAAGAGCAAACAATTTACGATTCTATGCTTACAAGATATACACTTAGATCCTACAATGGAGGGTTCAATGAAAGATGAGTGGGGAGCGGACTGCTATGCTAACTCAATATCAACTCAATCCCGGGGAGTGGCAATCGTTATATCAAAAACGCTGGAGTATGAAATCCATAACATTGGTAAGGATGATAAAGGTAACCTATTGATCTTAGATCTGACCATTAAAGATAATCGGTTTACGTTGGTCAATATATATGGACCAAATAAGGATTCCCCAGAATTTTATGACGAAGTGCAGAAAAAGGTTCAATATTTCAATAACCCAAGTATCATTATGTGCGGAGATTGGAATCTTGTCTTAAACCACTCTCTCGATACGACCGGCTATATCAGAGAAAACAATTGCAAAGCTAAGCGTAGAGTCATTAATATGATGGACAGTTTGGAATTATTTGATATTTTGAGGGTGAATCACGAGAAAACGAGAAGGTACACGTGGACTAACCAACAGAAGAAATCAGAAGAGAGCAAGATTGGATTTCTTTTTGGTCTCGTCAGATTTCCAGGCCCTTATACAGAAAAGAGTTATCTCGAGTGGTTACCGTACGGATCATTCTCTCGTATACCTTCTCGTTGACTTAAATCTCCAAGAACGAGGGAAAGGTTTCTGGAAACTCAATACATCATTGCTACGGGACATTGCCTATGTTGATCTGGTAAAACAATGTATCCAGGATACCCTCCTTATGCACGATCAATCAGTTTTTCACTCCAGTAAAGGTGAGAATGGGACAAACAGTCAAATGCTTTTTGAAATGTTAAAGCTTAACATAAGAGGAGCATCAATAAGTTACAGCAGCTATAAGAAAAGGAAGAATAAAGAAGTGGAAAGGGAATTAGAAGAACGTATAGAATTCTTGGAACAAACAGATTTTACGGAAGCACAGGGTGCTGATGAGTTATCGGAGGCTAAGAGGAGGCTACAGGAACTTAGACTTCACAAAGCTAAAGCTGTATTTTTAAGATCATGTGCTCAATACTATGAAGAGGGAGAAAAACCTACGCGATTATTTTGCGGACTCGAAAAAAGAAACTACGTTAATAAGGTGATAAATATAGTAGAGGTAGATAATTGTACTATTGAGGAACCGACACTAATTTTGAAGGCCGAAATGAATTTCTATCAAAACTTATACGCTGGCATTGACCCTCAGGGTACAACGGATGAGTTCCTAAATGAAAACAATGTTCAGATTTTAACCCAGGGGCCGATAGAGTCATGTGAAGGGTTGATAACACAGGAAGAGATTAAGGAGGTACTTAAAAATATGAAAAACGATAAAACACCTGGAAGCGATGGATTCCCCGCCGAATCCTATAAAGTATTTTGGAAAGATAATGGGCAATATCTATTGAACAGTTTGAATTATGCGTATGCGACGGACAGTCTTTCAATTACTCAAAAACAAGGTGTGATAACTTGCCTACCAAAGGGGGATAAACCGAGGATCTACTTAAAAAACTGGAGGCCCATCACGCTACTTAATGTAGATTATAAGATTTTATCGGGAATTATGTCTCATCGATTATGAGTTGTCTTGCAGGAAGTAATTGGGTCACAACAAAAGGGATTCCTTCGGGGTAGATTCATAGGTGAAAACACTAGATTCTTGTATGATGCAATGCATTATTTAAAAGAAGGTGATTTAGACGGTCTGTTATTATTACTTGATTTTGAGAAGGCATTCGATACTGTAAGCTGGCAATATCTTTCTAAGGTTTTAAGGACATACGGGTTTGGCGAATCCTTTGTAAAATGGTGTGATATTTTGTACAGAGATTCTTCTAGTTGTGTGTTCAATAACGGTCACTTTTCTCAGTTCTTCTCGTTAGCTAGAGGGTGTAGGCAGGGGGACCCGCTCTCCCCTTATTTATTTATCCTTGTTGTAGAACCTCTTGCAATGGCATTACAAAAACATAAAGGTATACGTGGGGTTAATCTCGGGAACACAGAACACAAGCTGGGCCAATATGCAGACGACGCATTTTTATTATTAGACGGGAGTACTGAATCGCTAAAAACTACAATGGAATTGCTCGATAAATTTGGCAAATGTTCGGGATTAAAGATCAATGTTGATGAAACGATTGGGGTGTGGCTTGGACGAAAAAGTAATTCGAAGGAAGTTTTTTGCCCAAACATTCCAATCAAATGGGCCAGTAAGTTCACGTTGTTTGGTAGGAAATTTGACGTAAACCTCTCCAAAATGCCAAGTTTAAACTACGATAGTATAATCGTTGAGATAGAAAGCGTTCTAGCATTGTAGAAAAAAAGGCATTTATCGATGACAGGCAGGGTTACCGTCATAAAGACATTCGCATTACCGAAACTTGTACATGTTCTGTCTGTGCTACCATCACCAGACAAAAAAACCCTTTGTAAACTCAACCAGGTGATTCGCAATTTTATATGGAAAAAACAAGCCAGGATAGAGATCAACCGCCTGGCTCAAACCTGTAAATATGGCGGTGCCGCCCTTACTCATGTGGAAACCTTTGCCCATGCCATCAAGATATCCTGGATTCGCAGGATAATTTCTAGCGAAGGTGCATGGACTTATTTCGTACATTTATCTGTAAGGAAAAGGTTGTATGCTGGGAATTAGATTTAAGGACACTGCAGAAGTTTTATAATGTCTCAAATAATTTTTGGTCAGATGTATTCAGACCAACGCAGACGTGAGATGCATGCCGATATGGAATACCTACTTTTTGTGCAATAGTAATTTAGCCAAGCGGAAGCAGGAGTTCATTGATAAAGGTATTACATACTTAAACGATTTTATAAATGAAAAAGGTACAATGTATAATAGGGTGGAATTTACAGTACGATATGGATTGCAAATTACCTTCGCAGATTACTACAGCCTCATGCATTGTATCCTCCGAGATTGGAACAGAGAACTTGGGAAAAAAACGGATACATTAGAAACAGTTACAAACGAGAGTATCCAATTTATTACGCGAAACGAACGAGTTGTAAATGCGAGTTATAATATACTGATAAGTGGTTTAAAGTTTAGCAAATGCAATGAAGTTAAGTGGGCTCAACATCTTAATGAAACTATCTCGGAAGCAGATTGGGAAAGGTATCATATGGTGCCATATATATCGACAAAGGACGAACGAACAAGAAGCTTCCAGTATAGGTTATTACATCGCTGTATTCCAACAAATAAGTATCTATTCATGTGTAAGATGTCTAAAACCGAGCAATGCAGCTTTTGCAAAAGTGAAGTGGAGTCTTTAGAGCACCTGTTTTGGAGATGCCCTGTAATACAAGCCTTTTGGCGAGATATGGATAAGTGGTTACGTTCGGCTTTGGGTACAGATAATAGAGATACTAACATTACCTTGGACTGCCAAATTATAATGCTTAGTGTGATTAAAACCGTAGAAAATGTGAAATTGATTAACCATGTATTTATTATTGTGAAACGCTTCATATATTCATGTATGTGGAGAAATTTGGTTCCATAGTAAACGGTGCCCTAGGGCAGATTAAGCATAATTGTTTTCTGGAAAACAACATGAGAAATATTTCAGATAAATGGCAGCCAATAATCCATTTGTTTATATAAGATACAGACCCATATGTTTATGTAAAATTATATATTTTCCATGTTTTCATTTGTTAATGTGCATTAATGTTTAGTGGTCCAAAAAAAAAATTGCCGTTTGGCAATTTTGTTCCTAGCAAAATGCGAATGCAATATGTAATGATTCAATCTGACAATAGGTGGGAGTAACAACAGCGCTGGTAACCATTTTACTACAGATGAGGCATTGCATATACCCGCCAAGACCATGTCAGTTATTTCAAATCTTCCACCACCATGTATCCCATTCTAATTGCGGCCAGACGGTTTCCATGGCAACGTCAGGGAGTAGCTGTCTTGCCCAATGTTGCCGTCGAAGGTTGGCTTTAGATACACTGTGTGGCCGAAAATGTGTTGATAATAACAATTAATAAGATATGTCTTCTTCCTCAATAGAATCATAGCTTCGTCTTGATAGAATCACATGAGACGCCACGAACTTTGCAATCAAGTCGCCCACTGGCGGGAGACTCATCTTAATGATGAGCTCGGCGTCCTACGTGACCACAATAAGTCACTCACCGGAAGTAAATGCCACCGGATCTGCTTGACGTGAATAACATTGCTATCAGCAGAGGAGGAGGCAGCGGGTAATTAGATCCGTGTACAAACCCTACAGTAATGAAGACCGCTGGAAATCTCTATACTGACGAGCAACAATTTTCGCCAAAATGTTTCTTCAGACGGGTCATAATGCAGACACCTAAACAATATACATTTGGCCCCCAGTATGATCGTCTGCACGACAGACTGAATGATCCCAGGATTAATCCCGCACAAACGTCTAGCCAAAGAGGCTTTTTTTACGGCCGTCTCGGTAGCAAATGACAGTAGACGTTTATTACATTAAGGAGCATGCCCATGTGACCCAGAATCTTGAAACCCATTCCACTGGTGACGTCACTTGTCCTCTCACGACATATTTGTTCTGTAATTTTGTCTGTTGGAGTCATAGGGACGTGGATTTTACATAAGTTGACGTGCGCAGAAAACGACATTTCCGGAAGGCGATGCTACTCATATAGATTCCGACCACTAATCAGGATCTGCCCCGGCCAACAACATTTCCAAATGTAGTGGCAACAAGGTTTACACCTGAATATATGATTATCTGGTTCGTTGTGTATTCATGACGCTTTAACCACTTTGGTTATATCGCGCCAATGGGAGAAGGAAGGCAGAGTGGGGCCATATCCCCGGCGGTAACCCGCTACTCTTTATCATGTGACCACATACATCACCACAGCGGGGCGCGAACCACCGATGCACGTGCCGTTAGGCTCTCATGTGACCAGGAGACTCAATGAGAGAGCTCTAACCAACTGAGCTATCGAGCCGGGCCCCCTGAAAACATGAAAGCAATATTATGATACGAGCATAACTTTAGAAAGGCGATTTATACGTTGTCCCGCAAACAGATCCTGCAAATGCATCTATATATCTATGATGACGTAATGCTCATCGGGTCACGTTCAATCCATGTAATCGCAATTTAATATTCACGATTTGTTCATGAAATTTGGTTGTTGATGTTCTACCTACATTTTCTTATACGTTCAGGCTATTCGATTGATCTTTACTTGTTGGCTTCCGTCCGTGGGCGAAAGACGTTGGATTTGCAGCTATGGTTTGGTTCAAGTACGATTTGCTTGGCGGCATTTGCGTCTATGGCTGAACAAGCGACATCGGTATGAAATTGACAATCATAGCTGATGGTAGGTTAAAAGTGAAAAGTATGTATGTCTGTAACCGACAAGAAGTTACATGTTGCTTTGTTTGTCGGACATAACGCATGTTTTGCCACGTGTTTGGATAAAAGCAACAATGACGTCAGTGGGTGATTGGCAGCATGGATCGGTCTATTTTGATGCCGAAAGCCTTCATGTCACGTTTGCAAACATCCCGAGTCTGAGCTATGGCCGTCCAGTTGACCTTTTGCCAAACTCTTCATATGGTGCATCCTTGGGAATTCGCGCATCTTGCATACAAGAACCGTACCCAAGCCAACGAATACGTCTCCGGTTGAAAAGAGCACTAATGGCAGGCTGCCCCTGGCCAACACTTCAGCATATGTTACCTTGTTTTACAAAGACATGTTTAAAATATTTCGTAGATAACGGAAGAGAAAATTGTTAATTTTGTCTTTCTTGCCACCACTATGTAGTCATTTTTTTTCTGCCATACAACAAGGTGCTAACAACAGCTGCACTGTAGGTTATTCACCGTAATAACTGACAATGTTGGAAGCCCGTTGAACTTTACTATTGCTATTACTACCGCTTCGTCAGTCGCTCTAGAACCAGCGTAAGAAAACAGGCTTAACGTATATTTTCCAGGCAATGAATCACCATGGCAACCAAGGGAGCTAAAATAATCATGGGTGAGCAATATTTCAGCTTGATGTTATTGTCAGATATTTTGGGCGAGAATGAGAAGCATCTCCGCACACAAATCGCTTCCGTTAAGAAAAACGGTCAAATGGTTTCAATAAATAACGAGAAACAGGTGTATTTGATATAGAGATTGTTACGAATGCATGTATTCATGGCTCTGTCTCGTCATATATAATACAAGAACCGTATTTCCAAGATCAGTAGCGACGATTCGACCTCGGGTAATACAACACTTTCTCAGAACGAATTATGGTAAAGAGAATGCCCATGTAACAGTACATTATTGAAAAACAATGTACGAGGCGGGAGCCGATTACAAATCTTTTCAAGAATGAACTGTTACGAGGGTATTCTCTGACTTTAAAAAGTTTGGTGACGCTCACGTCAGTCATCTAGTGGAGACCCCTGGCGGCGAGGCCAGGAGATTGATTAGTTAAGGCAATATGTTCTGTAATTTTTACATTACCAACCCATTTTCCATGTCAAATAAGTATATTCTGTCTTGAATTTAAATCCTGAAAACCTGTGGGCTATCCAGAAAAAAGCAAGTTTATTCACCCGAGCAGACGTTAGTGGCTGGCTTTATATCCCTGCGCGCCTGTTCGCTGTTCAGTATTCTGTGTGATGCCGACCGCGGCTCACTAGGACGTCCGCGCGCGATAAACTATATAGTCCTCGCAGCGTCATGTTGAAATTGTTGTTTTACAGAAACAACGAGATATGAAACATGGATGCATCAGACATTTGAGATGCTTTTAGTCTAGATTCTAACGTTAACAATTCCACGGCTTGGTGTGAGCCGAGGGGCCGGGACATGGGTTGGGCTTTATTACGGCGCTTAAACAGGTAGATATGGGCCCTTTATTCTTTGCGAAGAAAGACATGGATTCGTTTTCCTGCACAAACATGTTCACAGTTGCACATGTGGGGCTCGAAACAGGCACCGGCCGCTTAACCCATTGTTAGTTCAATATGGATTTTTGCAAATGCTATGTCTTTATTCATAAAGAGTAGGAGATTATCCCGACATCCCATGGCTTCTCTCTGCCTGGACCCCTCCCATTGATGGCGTCTTTCTTAAAGCAATATACTTACATGCGCCATCTTAGATTTTTTTACATTTTAGAGTTAAGGCTAAAAGTATCTCAAAATTATGATGCATATATATTTTAGATCTCCGAGAGTCTGTAGAACAACAATTTTAATCTAGAACTGCGCGGTTTATTTACATCGCGCGCGGACGTGATAGCGAGCCGCGGTCGACATCATACAGAAAATACTGAACAGCGAACAGGCGCGCTTTGGATCTAAAGCCGGCAACCAACTTCTTCTCCGGTGAACAAATTGCTTCTCTCCGGATAGCTCACAGGCTTTCAGGGTTTAAATTCAAACCCGAATTTTTTTATTTGACATGGGGAAGATGTTTGTAATAAAAAAAATTACATAATATATTGCTTTAAACAACAGTTGCCGACAGTATCGTCGAGGCTAGAGCCAGCGTCGCTAGGCTACGCGGGGACGGGGGGGGGTCACGTGTGAGACTGCGCAGATGTATCGTCGGAGAACAGCCTGCGTCGCTACGCTACGGGAGGGTGGGTTGGAGTCACGTGTGTAACCGGGCACATATATCGTCATTGCTAGAGCCTACATCGCTAGGCTACAGGGGGCAAGGGGGGGGGGGGGGGAGGGGTCACGTGTGTAACCGGGCAGATATATCGCCAGGGATAGAGCCTGCATCGCCAGGCTACAGAGGGCAAGGGGGAAGGGGGAGGCGGCGGGGGGGCAGGGTGTATGGGGGGGGAGGGGTGGAGTCACGTGAGCTACTGGGCTGAGGCACGTGCTCATTCTTTAGTGATTGGCGTACGCATACGAATCGTCTGGTCGCATGACCAATGCAAGAAATGCTGATTGGAAACAACCCACACGCGATATGGCGTGATTTGGCTCATTGCCCATGGTTATCAATGCCAACGGGCCACGTACCCATGACTTAGTAATGAAGACCACTTAATACATTTCCCCTTCGTTTAACGAGCACAGGGAGACATGCTGCCCGAGGCTTTACTCGACCAAGCAGCGGATTGACAAGCCAATAGACCGATCTAGGCTGTCAATTATTCACTGACGTCACTGTTGCTTTTATCCAATCATGTGGTGAAAATAGCGTGCGTTATGTCGGACAAACTAGTCGGTCAAACAAAGCAGCACGTCATTTTGTGGTCGATTTCAGAATTGAGTACTGCTCAATTGTAGCTACAACCGCCACGATTGTCAATTTCATACCCACGCTTAAAGAAAAACGAATCAAGCGTGGGCGGGGCTTAGTGTTGGAGTGTGGGTCTGTCTATTGGGACACAGTTCTTCGATAAGCATCACGGCGTGAGAGATGAGCCATAGACCGATCCACACTCTGACACTAAGCTCCGCCCACGCTTGAGTCCCTTTTCCTTAAAGTGTTCGTGCCACGATTTTTTCTTACTCCGAGTTAACTTGCTTTAGGGAAGATAAACAAATCACAATTTGTTTTAATGAGAGTTCACATTTTTTTTATCGTTATGTAGTTGATCGCTATAAACGCGTTCGTCAAAGTAGCATAAGTTAGATCCGGTAAAGTTAGAGCGTTATTTGAAAAGTTCCCCAATGATGTCACAAGATTGACAGGTGAGCTTTGATGCAGTGCGTAGACATCTGTGGTCGAGGGCGTGTATTGTTCTTGTGTTCTTCGTTGAGTTCAAGCCAAAGAGCAGCAAGAGTCTCAATATAAAAGTCGGACATGCGTTTGTATTCCCCTTTGACGTCACTTTCCTCGCTCGCAGAAGTGAAATTGGTAAGTGCGAAAACAAGTGGAAAAAGTATGCACTTCTACTATTTGGGGCGTTACAGCTCGATAATATAAGCGTGGAAACACAGAAGATTAATATGAGCTGAAGTTGTTTTGGCGTGGGACGAACACTTTAATCGTGAGTATGAAATTGCCAAATATGATGGTGATGGTAGGTACATATGAGAAGTACTCAAGGCGTCGTCTGGCGGGAGATTGATATTCTTGATGATATCAGCGTCCCACGCGAAGCTGACAACAAAGTGGCATGCTGCTCTGTTTGTCCGACTTGTTTGTACCACATGATTGAATAAAAGCAACGGTGACGTCAGTGAATGATTGACAGCCTGGATCGGTCTATTTGCTACGATTTGCCTTGCCTACGGTACGAACAGATATTAAGATATGTTGGCGGCGACAACGGCGTTTTTTTATTTAATTAGAAAACGAATGTCTCTAATCTCTTTGCTTCTGTTTTATTATTTGCAGGAAAGTCGGGATAAGAAACGAGTTGTCCTCAAAATATTTACGGTTTGAGACTCGTTGGTAAGCCAACGCCCACCATTTAATGCCTCTTGCGTGATCGGTTTCCATGGCAACCACTCTGTTCTTGTCGGGGAAAAAATACGCAAAACAGAATGTGCACCCTTTCCGGCCATTAAATCAAGCACGTGTTTACAGCAGTGTTTATTATGATGAAGCGGACATTTTTTTCTTGTCTGGCCGGCACAGAATTCTTAGTGGTAATACGATTAGCTCGAGCTTATTTTTATTGCCTAATTTATCTCCGAGAAAGAACATGGCGGGCGACGCGCCGCCTGGCGGGAGAGTGATCCTCGTGCTGGTTGTCCCACGTGACCGCCATAAGTCGCCCTCAGGGTGGGGGTCGCAAGGACCGGGGCTGTCAGTGTGACCCGTCGGCGCCTCTCTACGGCTGTCAGCGTGGCCCGTCGGCGCCTCTCTCCGGCTGTCAGTGCGGCCCGTCGGCGCCCTTCACGTCACGCCGTGTTCTCGTCGAAGGCGAGAAGTGCATTGAGATGCGGTATCAGGTTCTGGGCGCCGGGAAAACCTGCAGGCTAGCAGAGGACAGATTCCGTGCGGTCTTTTTAACGTCCTAGTTTTAAACGAGATGACTTGACAGAACTGGCATGTTGAAGATCATCAATAACACCTATAACCACCACCAACAAAAAGCAGATAAAAATCGGTTAATTCTTCGCGAACATGTGATAAATATCCCCCCCTGCGACACGGCGAGTCGGCTAGAATGCTGGTGGTTGGAGTTTGTAAGGGGCGGTTCCTTACCGAGATACCCGCACTGTCCGGGTGGTTCATTAACAGGACGCCTACACTGTGGGGGTGGTTCATTAACAGGACGCCCACGCTGTGGGGGTGGTTCATTAACGGGACGCCCACAATGTGGGGTGGTTCATTAACGGGATGCTCACACTGTGGGGGTGGTTCATTAACGGGATGTCCGCACTGTGGAGGTGGTTCATTAACAGGACGCCTGCACTGTGAGGGTGGTTCATTAACAGGACGCCCACACTGTGGAGGTGGTTCATTAACGGGACGCCCACACTGTGGAGGTGGTTCATTAACGGGATGCCCACACTGTGGGAGTGGTTCATTAACAGGACGCCCGCACTGTGGAGGTGGTTCATTAACGGGATGCCCACACTGTGGGAGTGGTTCATTAACGGGATGTCCGCACTGTGGGGGTGGTTCATTAACAGAACGCCTGCACTGTGAGGGTGGTTCATCAACAAGACGCCCACACTTTCGGGGTAGTTCATTAGCAGGACGCCCACACTGTGGGGGTGGTTGATTAACAGGATGCCCACACTGTGAGGGTGGTTCCTTGACGGGAATTTGTGACTTTTACATAACGACGTTATATAAAACTTAATCATATCTTCTCTTAACTTCACACCCGGAAATCATCACGAATCGGGTTATAAGCACCAATTGAACCTATTTTTAAGGTCCTCATTTAGCAATATGTGATTTGCACCAGTGAACAGATGCAGCCTTGAATTTACCCACCAAGACGATATTGTAATTCCTTATTCACTCAATCATCAGTTACTTCAAATCCTGCCCCACCATATATCCCATTATAATTGCGTTTTTCAGCCAGACGTTTTCCATGGCAACGTCAGGGGATAGCTGTCTTGCCTACTGTTGCCGTCGAAGGTTGAATTTAGATACACTCTGTGGCCGACAATGGGTTAATAATAACAAATAATAAGATAGGTTTTCTTCCTCAATAGAATCACAGCTTCGTGTTGATAGAAACACATGAGACGCAATGAACATTGCAATCAAGGCGCCCACTGGCGGCGGATTCATCTTCATGATGAGCTCAGCGACCTACGTGACCACAATACGTCACTCACCGGAAGTAAATGCCACCGGATTTACTTGAAGTGAATACCATTGATATCAGCAGAAGGGGAGGCAGTGGGTAATTAGATCCGTGTACAAAACCTACAGTAATGAAGACCGCTGGAAATATCTATACTGACGAGGAACATTATTCGCCTGAATGTTTCTTCAGACGCCTCATAATGCAGACAGCTAAACAAGATGAATTTGGCCCCAGTATGATCGTCTGCACGACAGACTGAATGATCCCAGGATTAATCCCGCACAAACGTCTAGCCTAAGAGGTTTTTCTTACGACCGTCTCGGTAGCAAATGACAGTAGACGCTCCATTACGTTCAGGAGCATGCCCATGTGACATACAATGTTGAAACCAACTCCACTGGTGACGTCACTTGTCCTGTCAGGACATTTTTGTTCTGCAATATTGTCTGTTTGAGTCATAAGTTGATGTCCGCGGAAAACGACATTTTCGGAAGGCGATGCAATTCATATAGATTCCGACCACTAATCAGGAACTGGCCCGGCCAATAATATTTTCAAATGTAGTGGTGAAAAGCGGTTACACCTGAATATATGATTAGCTGGTTTGTTGTATATATTAATGACGCTTTAACCACTTTGGTTATATTGCTCCAATGGGAGAAGGAAGGCAGAGTGGGGCCATATCCCCGGCGGTAACCCGCTACTCTTTATCATGTGACCACAGACATCACCACAGCGGGGCGCAAACCACCGATGCACGTGCCGTTAGGCTCTCATGTGACCAGGGGACTCAATGAGAGAGCTCTAACCAACTGAGCTATCGAGCCGGGCCCCCTGAATACATGAAAGCAATATTATGATACGAGCAAAACTTTAGAAAGGCGATGTATACGTTGTCCCGCAAACCGATCCCGCAATTGCATCTATGTATGTATGATGACGTAATGCTCATCGGGTCACGTTCAATCCCTGTAATCGCAATTTAATATTCACGATTTTTTTATAAAATATGGTCTATGATATTCTACCTACATTTCCTCCTACGTTCAGGATATTCGATTGATCTTTACTTGCTAGCTTCCGTCCGTCTGCGAAAGACAATTGATTTGCAGCTATGTTTTGGTTCAAGTACGATTTGCTTGGCGGCATTTGCGTCTATGGCTGAACAAGCGACATCGGTATGTGAAAAGTGAAAAGTATGTATGTCTGTAACGGACAATAAGTTACATGTTGCTTTGTTTGTCGGACTTGTTTTTCGGATATAACGCATGGTGAAGACGTTTTTTTGCCACGTGTTTGGATAAAAACAACAATGACGTCAGTGGGTGATTGACAGCATGGATCGGCCTGTTTTGATGCCGAACGCCTTCATGCCGCGTTTGCAAACATCCTGAGTCTGAGCTATGGCCGTCCAGTTCACCTTTTGCCAAACTCTTCATATAGTGCATCCTTGGGAATTCGCGCATCTTGCATACAAGGACCGTACCCAAGCCAACGAATACATTTTGAGTTGACAAGAGCACGAATGGCAGGCTGGCCCTGGCTAACATATCAACATTTGCTACCTTGTTTTACCAAAATACGCTTAAAATATTTCGTAACGAAAAAGAAAATTGTTTACTTTTCTGTCATGTTCACACTATCTAGTAAAATTTGTTCTGCCATACAACAGGGTGCTAATAGCACACGCACCGTGGGTTATTCAGGGTAATAACTGACGATGTGGCAGCCCGTGAACTTTACCATTGCTATTACTACCGTTTCTGTAGTCGCTCTAGAACCAGCGTCAATAAACCACAGGTTTCTACGTTCATTTTTCAACGATGAATCTCCGTGGCAACCAGGGGACCGGAAATCATGGGTGAGCACTGTTTCCGCTTGATCTTATTGTTATATGATAGTTTGGGCGGGAATGAGAAGCATCTCTGCCAACAAATCGCTTCCGTTAAGAAAAACGAGATCTGTGGTTTCAATAAATAACGAGAAACGGGCCGCTTTGGTTGGTAATGGTGCTTCCTTGTCGTCGTCTAGGAGTTCATACGCTTAGCGGATGCGAAGCTTTATGACCGTATTCATCTCCGGAGTTACCATGTAAACAACATGAGATGGGTCGGCCTTTTCCGCCGGCCTAGACCGTCGGTATCTTACGACATACTATGTGCCTCATCCCTGGAGGCTTTGGACGGTGGCATGATAGACCAAGCCATCCACACTTTAGTTTCTCAGGACATGATCTGGCGCTCATCTCTGGAGGCGGGGGGCTCGCGGAGCTGATATACCAAGCCAGCAGCTACACGCTGGTTGCCTGGTTAGCGTCGCATGCGCAGCCATCTCTTCTGCCTTTAATAGTGGATTAAGATTGTTTTTCATCTAACTGAACTGAGAGTGTAACTCACTAAGGAGAGCGGTTATCAAGCTCTGAATATCAGCACGCTACGGGGGCAGTAGGCTCGTCTGACAGGAACCACGTAAATATAATGTGACCTTGCGGGCCGGTGGGTAAGGAAAACTTGTGGGTTCTATATGGCTACTGAGCACGAGGTGTGGTAGTGGATGCGTGGTTTATATTGCTCCACCTCCCAGAGTAGGCATTGCAGCCGTGAAATGTCAGGGGAGGATCCAGAAAATCTGGTTGGGTGGGGAGGGGCGGCGGTTTCAGGGTAGGATCCAGATATGCTGGGTAGGCGGGAGGGGAGCGGTTTCGGTTTTTGTATGTTAAATCTTATACATTTCGGCCGTAAAAGGCGGGCCGGGGCCGGGTCTGCCGACCCCCCCTGCCTGGATCTGCAGCTGTGTCGCGTAATTGTTTGGCTGATTGGAAGCTCAGTTTCGGGTTGTTGCTAATGGCAATCTCACCAAACCGAAATATGACACTTACACCCGGGAACATAATCACCTCCCTTGTAGCTCTGAACGATTCTGGTGCTACGTGATGTGCGACAGGAAATGAATGGATGAGGGAGAGGGGGAGGCGGGGGGGGGGGGCGGCAGGGTGACCCATAAGGCGTCTTACAACAATTACCAAGAACCCTGGCAACACGATTCCTACGATGAGCCTCGATAGCAATGCTAGGCTCACCGCAGCTATGCGTGCATGATCCCAGATAGCATGTAAACGTTAACGTAACATTAGATTTAGGTTCGAATGGTTGATATGGTTGCCAACTTCTTTACAACGTTAAACTAGCTGCTTGCAAAATGTGCATGTCAAACTGAAAATTGACGTTAGGAAAACGTTTACAAAAAAAATCTAAGGCAGCAGCTGAAACGTGATCGAAATTTTAAACATAAGGAACAAGATAAAACTAAAAAAAAATGCAAAAAATAATTTTGCGGATAAAAGTGTAGGAGTCAGTCACAACGTTAACTCAATGAGGAAAATTACATTAGAATAATGGGGAATTAAACGTAGCTACTAACTTTCATCTAATGTTAATTTAACGCTATTATTCTATCTGGGTTACTCTCTTCTCTTCTCGGCGATAAAGATCTAGATCCTGCTGTCTCCACTTGACACTCGGTATGACAGTGGTATCATCAATCAGTATTGTAGTGTTATCATGACTAATTCGCTCTCTGTAACTTCATTTCTCGGAAATGTTAGTAACGTGAAGGTTATTTTGTATCAATTAGGGCAAGTAACTTTGTTTGAAGTCTTTCTCTAAAACTTACGATATTCGTACGCGGCCGAACTCTGTAATAACGTACTACTTGACCCGGTCTTAATATTTCCAAGAATTCGCTGTAACCGTCAACCGGAGCCAAATAACCAGTTCGGATATTATGTTCAATGTGAATTTTATTCCACATTTATCGTCAAATGCGAACATATGTCTGCCAGTTGCTCCGCCACGGTCGCTTGTTCAAAATGTTCGTAGCCCTAAGGACGTTCATGTCATTAAAAGTCAGTTATGTATATCTGAGGGCTCGCAATGAATAAGACATTGGCTTTTCATTATTCGATGCCATCTGCGGTTCGGAAACAACCACACAGGGGCGGACAGTGGGCGAGGCCGAACCAGCCAGTGGTAGTTGACCGACACGACGGTCCCGGTCCCGGCGCCAAAACGATGATGTGTCAACGGACTATGACGTGTAACTGAGCGACCCAGGTTGTCAATCATTCAGTGACGTTACTGTTGCTTTTATCTAATCATGTGGTGAAAAACGTCTCCGTCTGCATTATGTCGGACAAATAAGTCGGGCAAACAAAGCAGCATGTCACTTTCTTGTCAGTTTCAGAGATGAGACTAACTAGCCCACGCACAGTAAAAAAATTTCCAGCTCCGTTTAGAGAAATGCTATGTTGTGCACGGTTGTCGATTGCTTATTTTTAAGCTTACTAATCAAATATTACCACGCAAAAAGACCTCAGAAAAAAGGTTTGATGTCCATGGTTTTTATGTTTGTCGCATGATTAACAACTGTTTTGAAGAAGCAAATTTGGAAGCATATATAAAATATTCTTAATATCAACATAAGTCTGACAGAAATAATTATCGGTGTTGAAAACGTAGGTGTAAATTTTGTCACATCCGTAAACGCATTTTGTGAGAAATGATTTGAGTTAGCTGAAATATATAATAACAAATATCTCTTAATCCGCGAATTACTGCGTAATTGTAATGTAGCCAATGAATGTAGCACGATTTGCAAAATAAAGTTTTAAGGAAAAACTCACATGTTACGTTTATGATTTTCACCGCACTGTGAATGTAACGGAGACCCGTATGACACGTCAACGTTGTATCACGATATAATACGAAGCAATGCAAGTCAGCGACATGGATACGTCCGCCAGCAATGCTGACAATAATGCTGACCACACCCTCCCCTGTTACAATGTAAGCTGAAATCAATATGAGACAGCAAAATAAAAAAATGGCTCGATTTCTAAAATCAGTATTGTCCGTACATAGGTTTTATTATACGTGGTTCGTCTGTTCGGTGCTACAACAAGCAACAGTTACTTTTATTTATCAAGTGTAACTACATTACAAGCGCCAGGTCTTAAAATGTTCGCGTGCTCAATGTTAACTTCGAGTTGTAAGGCAAATTTCGGCCGCTTTGGCAAACTTTGATGACGTAGTACACAAGAAAGTCACACCAGGCTCAACAAATTGACCATTTCTTATAACCCTTTTTTATGTCATGCACATTACATATTTCTATGGAGGAGCAGCGTCTTTGGAAACCGCCTGTGGCAGTCGTACAATGAAGCAATTAGCTGACATCCGGTGTTCCTCGTGACGTCGTCCCGACAGGTGTGAGGCCGCCCATTGTACCTCTATGTCTATGTGGTTTTAGTTCCCTAGTGGGGGCATGGGGGGGGGGGGCATTACAGGAATACAGTGGTGGGGGTGTGCCGCCCACGCCATAGAGAGCCTTTGGACAGCGAGAGAAAAGGGCGCGATTTAGTGGTCATTGCGAGAGAACTGTTGGGTCAAAAAGGCATCTAAAATGGACATAATATTTTAAAATTAAAATAGTCGCTGACATTCATGACAACGTCTGGAGGTTACTTATTTGAAACTTTGATGTCTATTGGACTATAGTCAATAAATGCAATTTTGGAGAGAAAAAAAGTCAGTCTAAGATGGGCACATCGAGAGAAAGCGTTAATTTGTGCTTCGGGGATTGAGAGAATAAGGCGAAAAAAGGGGTCATTTGGGCGGCACATATGTAAGTACCTAACTATATGTAGTGCCCACCCCCCCCCCCCCCCGCCCCACGTCCCACGTGACTGGAGGCACAAGACAGGGGACACCTGCGTCTCACCCCACTCGCCCCGAAATTATTGGTGAACACGCTGGTCTGTTACCGCCCACGGTTTAATAAGACATCGAGATATTTCGTTGCAACTTCAGTTTTGATATTCGAGTTATTTTTAGTTCGAAGCCAGCTTGTCGTTGCGTTATCGACCACATCAAGAAAAGGTCGCGTGTGCAACCCTCATCAGCCTCAGGGGGTGGGCTTGGCGTGGTTTAACCCATGTGTGCACCAAAGTGACCATAAACAACCATCACTCTATCGAAAATAATGGATTCGTTCCACCTTTAGTCGCAGAACGACTTATTTTCTTTTGAGGAAACATTAGCGGTTGCAGTCACCATAAAGTTCGACCGAGCAGGGGAAGTATACAAAATGGCCGGCCAAACATCATGCGAAGTTCCCCGTTCTCTATTCCAATTCTGCATGCGCGAGTTTGCTGTCAAATAATGCTACAGAACGGACTGACTTATTGGGACAAATTCAGATGAAACGCCCGAAATCAAATGTGAAAACTGACTGATTAATATTACCCTACAATTGCGTCTCCGTGCCCCAGACGCCTTCCCCCAGTCCCTTCCCATCCTCGCCCCAGCTCATCCCCCAAAATAAAGTTGGGACGACTTGTGTTGTGTTGTGTTTTGTTGGGAAATAAAACTCGTTCCGCATACCACTGTTAGTATCTAACCTGGTCATGTGGTAATGTAAGGCGATCTGGTGCGGATCATCAAGCTCACTAGCTACACTGATAATTACAGTATAATTACATGACATTGTGCTGCGGTCTGAACTGGTTGATAGTCGACCATCTCTGCGCGACGTTGCACTTGGTGTTATTACATGATGTCATTAATCATTAATTAACCCTATTTTACTTTCTGCGTGTTTAAATATTACACAAGTGTGTCTTTCTTATTTCTGGTTATTCTGTTATGAATGTTCCATCAAATAAAACTATTCTTATTCCGATTCTGATTGTGACTCTAATGTTCGAAAATTTTGTGAAGGGCCTCTAGCGGAGAGTGTCTTGCTGCGACAACATCTCCGTAAAAGAGGGCGCCAGTGAGGGTGTCACGTGAGAAAGTGGCATGGACCGGGTCTTTACGACATCCGTGACAATCGACGTCGTCAACATAACAGGGAGATAAAAAGAATCGGCCCAGAAAAGGCACTGACCGCAATCTTATGTCGGTAAAAAAGTATTGTCTGACTTTTGAATCCATTAAACCGGTGTTAAAGTGTTGTATAAGGTGGCGTCTGCAGCTTAAAGTACTGACCACCCTATGGCCTTTCTGTCTAGTCTAAGCGATGTCTTCTTTGCTTTCCTACTGTGGTTCTGGTTCTTTTGGCCTGGCTTCGTCATGGCCTGGCTTCCTCATGGCCCGGCTTCCTCATGGTCTGGCGTCCTCATGGCCTGGCGTATTCATGGCCTGGCGTCCTCATGACCTGGCTCCCTAATGGTCTGGCCTCCTCATGGCCTGGATTCCTCATGACCTGGCTTCCTCATGGCCTGGCTTCCTCATGGCCTGGCGTCTTCATGACCTGGCTTCCTCATGGCCCGGCTTCCTCATGGCCTGGCTTCGTCATGGCCTGGCTTCCTCATGGCCTGGCGTCTTCATGACCTGGCTTCCTCATGGCCCGGCTTCCTCATGGCCTGGCTTCGTCATGGCCTGGCTTCCTCATGGCCTGGCCTCCCCATGACCTGGCTTCCTCATGACCTGGCTTCCTCATGGCCCGGCGTCTTCATGGCCTGGCTTCCTCATGGCCTGGCTTCCTCGTGGCCCGGCATCCTCGTGGCCCGGCTTCCTCATGGTCTGGCGTCCTCATGGCCTGGCTTTCTCATGACCTGGTTTCCTCATGACCTGGCTTCCTCATGGCCCGGCGTCCTCGTGGCCTGGCTGAGTTGATTCCTTGGGGGACCCTCAAGTTAGAATGACGTTGAAAATAGGTTTCGCCTGACCTTTTGTCCGATGCTACATATGGGGTATTTCTGTGCTAGTGACGGTCGACTTCGCCTTGCTGCTGACGTCATTATGCTATGTGAAGGTGCAGCCGTCATTATGCTATATCTTGGTGCTGACTTTATTATGCTATATAAGGAGGGGGGAGGGGGAATGCCAACGCCTGTATGCATAGCCCCCCCCCCCCACCCCAACCCTCTCCTGCAGTCCTGCTCCCTTGCGACACTTAATACTTTCATATCCGGTAATTCATGCCACTTATAGTTCCCATATCCTCGTAATAACAAGGTTGTAGACTGTAATTTTTGGCCCCCAGGAGACGTGTCACTGGATCTGACGGGCGTCCTCGCCCTTCACATTGAACCGTGTGCTCCGATCGCTATGCTGCCCACGTGGCAGAGAACCCGAGGCAAAGGGTGCTGTTGTTATACGCACTGTAGGACAAGCAATCAAATTTAATATGTAAGTGGTGCTTCCACTCCAATTGGACATACCATACTTACCATAAGACTTCTGGCATTTGGCCACGCAAAACGCATGACT
Organism: Arenicola marina; assembly: GCA_964019135.1. Taxonomy (NCBI): domain Eukaryota; kingdom Metazoa; phylum Annelida; class Polychaeta; family Arenicolidae; genus Arenicola; species Arenicola marina. The sequence goes on along the minus strand of OZ025254.1, from coordinate 43,163,445 downwards.
ACAATTAAGGATAGTCGCACCCGATGTTTAAGCATATACGGTTATGTCAAAGCCTTGGTTCGGATTTATATGATGAGGATCGTATCAGTCGTGTTAAGGTCGTGATGAACGTCATTCGCTTTGACGTATATAGCAGTCTTGGGATGCATGGATCCGTACATATATTTATTTAGCAGTACACAACTAACAATTATTGGCATTCGTCTGTATTACAACTCCTTTTGGCTCTGATGATAGAGGTATTTACCCTTAGCCAGGGCCAAATGCCAAATATAAGTAACTAGACAAATATTGGCATTTTTATAATGATAAATTTTCCATCAGTGAAACCTTTGTACTCGTGGATAAACGGTCCCATGTTTACTTTCATATCAAATGTTCTTTCCTAAGTCCAGAAATTGGTCTGTATGCAATGCATTATGTCATAATATTACTATATGGAAACATATACCATGTTCAACTACTATTATTAACAATGCATTTTGTTTAAAATGTGTCATATAGTGTATATGTTATATTCAATCATAGATTCAAAGATATAAATAAAATGCGTGGCAATGCATTTACAGAGAGACGTTGTCCATTTGTAATGCTAATGCACCAGTCAGCCTTTCGAAGTCTTTATTCAACAGTGAATGTGCTCGCGAAACTCTTTGACCATTATCTAGAATGTTGGCATACGAACAATAATTCCGGGGCACTTGGTGCTAAATAGGGAATGCTGAAAACTCTATGCAGGTTTTCAAGAAGCATAGTTCCAATATTGATGGAACTATTTAGCATCCGTCGTTTGTTTCCTATTTTTTGATAAAACTTCGACCTTCGTGAAATTAAAGGTCTCTTTCGTATAGCACGCTCATAGTTTTTTTTTATTATCCCAACGAAGGAACTAATTTTATCTTCGAAATACTTTTTCCATCAGAAGTTTTGAGTACAGCTAATTATTTCTTTCATTTAAACACTGCCTTTTGAATTCATTTTTTTTCTTCTAGCTTTATTACTTGGGCCGCTTTTTTTGAATCTACAACATTAAAGTTATTCGTCAACCAAATACAAGTCTTTATTTCGCTCTTTCGAGTATTCCTTCCGTCTTTTTTACTTTTGCAGTTCGTCAAGTTCCATGAATGGGGTGTCCCGATTTGTTTTCTTTCAATTCAATTCGAAAACGCCAGTCCGCTTCCTCCTCTGCAGTGATTCTCATTACGAAATCCCTGTTACCATGCCACTTCGCACTGTGATGGCCCGCGACCCTTCCACAGATACAGGAATCTCATCAATTCGTCCCCGTCACCTCCACCCCAACACAGCAGGCCGACACACGGGGCCACAATTGTCTCTACTCCCGCAAGGTTTATCCTCTGGATAAGTCGCTGTGGCTCTAGGCCTTGTGATACAGATTAAATCGTCTGTCGTGCGCCAGATCCCGCAATATGATCCTGTGGGTAAAGCTGAGATGATGAGATGGCAATTAAAGGCCCCATGAGACCATGTATAATGCTTGCCAGATATGCAAAGACATTCCCGTCACAATATGGGTCATCCTGACTATTTATTTAAGCAATTTTTACAATATCTACAAAAATAACATTTTTTGACGAATTTGAAGAACTCGCGCCAAAAAATTAATGGGGATCTTGGCCATAAACCGAAACCGGATATGACGTTTTGTACTGGAGTGCGTTGAATGGGGTTTCCCATGCGGGCCGTTGTGTGCAGTGACAACAGGAGTCTGTCTCGCCGATTGTCAGTGATTTAATTGCCATCTAGGCTCTTTCACGGGCCTTCGACCTTATTATTATTATTATTATTATTATTATTACATAATGATCATTATTTGTTGTACAGCTGAATGCTAATAGAAACTCCAGTGACCAGGTGACGGTGTCATTTCGTACTCGCCAAGGGCGGTGCAGACGAGTGTCTCAGTGTGCGATTGTGAAGCGTACAATGGTGTCGGTGAACAAGAGGACCGCCACTTTTCGGACGAAGTGGAATGGCCAAGGAAGCTTTTATGGGATGTAAGATCCATGTTACAAGCGAGTGGACATGGAATGGGGATGGTGGGCTCTGATAAGAACCGTCGACAGCCGCCATTGGCAGGTGGCTGTTCGTCTTGCGACCCTAAGTCACCGACGGGTCTAATGGAGACCGGAGATGAATGTCTTAGTCAGCCGTCATGAATAATCGATGGCGAGAACCTGCAAGTGCCGGTTCAAGGGTGTGCCGCTGGGGTTATAGGCCGGGCGCTAGCCAGTGACGGGGGGTCCGACCAATGGGGGCGATGGTCAGCGACGGGGGGTCCGGCCAATGGATCCAGAAGACCCAGCTGGCCGGCCCCGGTGGTCAGGGAGGCTTGTATCCGGGGGAGCGAGGAAGAGAGGCGACTGGGGCCTAATTACGTAGAATTGCTAATAGTAATTCTGGACCATTATAGTGAACTTATTGTGCGGTTTTCAAAATATTGTGCCCACGTGGCAGAGAACCCGAGGGAAGGTGTGCTGCAGCTATACGAACTGTATGACAAGCAATCGGAGTTAATATCTATGTGGTGCTTCTACTTCTATTGGACATACTATACTTACTATCTGAGGAATTTGGCCACGCAACACACATTGCTACAATTAAGGATAGTCGCACCCGTGGTCTGAGCAAATGCGGTAACGTCAAGGCCTTGGTACTGAATAATAAGCTGATGATCGTGTCTAGGTCGTGTCAAGTTTTTGATGAACGTCCTTCACCTTGATGCATGTATCAATGTCAGGATGCATGAATCCGTACCTGTATTGGTTTAGCAGTGTACAACAAACAATCATTATCATTCGTCTTTATTACGACAACTTCAAGTGGTTCTGATGATAGCGGTATTCAACCTTAGTCCTCCTGCGTCAAAGTGGTGTTTATCCTTCCTTTTTTAGGTTCCTTAATGTATTAAATATTTCAGTTCCGATGAATACATAATTTTAAATATTTGAATCTTAATTCTATTATAGTTGTTTTATGTTTCACAACGAATGAGGTAGGTTCGATTTTATTGCCGGTTTGCCGTGCAATAGTCACTGATTCCCTACTTTCTGCATCGAGATTCGGACAAATGTCCATTATATAGTGATCCATTTTCCATCCGCCAAACTTTGTACTCTTGCATTAACTTCGATGAACGGTCCCATGCTTACTGTCGAATCGAATGTTTTTTTCCAAGTCAGTTCATTTTTTTATACATTGCATTGTGTCATAACCCTACCATTTGAAAATATATATCATATTTCCCTAATGTAAATACTTCGTGGAAGAACGTGGTATGTGGACTTGATTATTTCATCATTTGATCAGGCACGGTCATATTTCATGTTTAGAATCGTATATTCTATGTCACATCGTCTACGATATACGATATTCAGACAATGGGTTAAATATGGCTATTGAACCGATTAATGTTGATAAATGCTCTGATGGATCACTTGTGAGATACAGTATGAGGTATAAGCAGGCGCGTTGACGATAATGGCGGGAATGATCCTAAAACACCTGGACGCGATATGTGTAGAAACGTGATGTTTTGCAAATGAATTTATAAACGTACATTATTAATAGTGCATTGTGCCTAAAATGCGTCATATGTCTTATATGTGACATTCAATCTTGAATTCAAAAAATAAATAAAATGCGTGGCATTGCAAATACAGGGCGACCTTGTCCGTTTATAATACTAATACACCAGCATTTTGTTTTGTCATTATCAAAGAGTGAAAGTGTTCGCAAAATTGTTTGGCCATTATCTGGACCGTTGGCATACGAGAAATAATTTTCGGGAACCTGGTGCCAAATAAAAAATGCTGAAGACACTATTCAGGCTTTCGAGAAGCATAGTATCCAATATCCTGTCAGAACACTTGATAGTACCAGTTGTTTGTTTCATATGTTTTGAGAAACATTCGCACTTTTTTTTTAATTCTCGGAATGTAGGAACACATTTTGTCTGCGAAATCGCCTTCCCTCATTAGTTTGAGCACAAATAATTATTTTGTTGATTTAAGCACTGCTTTTAATTCATTCATTCTAACTTCAATACTTACCTCTTTTTGAAGCTCTTTCCCCTCGTTCTTACGAGTATTCCTGGCGTGCTTTTTACTTTTGCAGTTCGTCAAGTTCCATGAATGGGGTATCATGATTTCTTTTCTTTCAATGCAATTTATTGTGTCCTATGCAGTGATTCTCATCCCGAAGTCCCTCTTACCATGCCACTTCGCACTTTGATGTCGACCTCTGTCGGCCAGCGACCCTTTCACAAACACGGGAGTCTCATCAAGCCGTCCCCCACCCCTCCACCCCAACACAGCAGGCCCACACACGGGGCAACAAGTGGCTGTACCTCCGCAAGGTTTATTCCTCGGATGAGTCCAGCACTGGGACAAGTCGCTGTGGCTCTAGGCCTTGTGATTCACATTAAATCGTTTGTCGTGCGCCAGATCTCCTAATATGACGCTGTATTTCAATCTGAGATGAGGTATCTCTCAAAATTGTGACGTATATGTTTCATATCTAGTTGAGTCTGTAAAACAACAATTTCACCATAAAACTGCTCGGATTATGTTATCGCGCGCGAACGTCCTAGCGAGTCACTGTCGACATCGCACAGAATACCGAACAGCGAACAGGCGCACATGGATATAAAGCCAGCCACTAACTTCTGCTCCAGTGATCAAATTTGCTACTCTCCTGATTCAGGCTTTAAATTCAAGACAAAATATACTTATGTGACATGGAGAACAGGTTGGTGGTACAAACATTACAGAACATATTACTTTAAATGGAATGAACCAACGTGTGTAGCCGACTTACAACGCACCCTTTAAAACCCACATAGATGATTAGTACGAATCGGGTAAGATATATATGTCGCCACACACATGATTGTAATCGTTGGGAAAGTACGGCGAACTGGAACAAGGAATTGTGTTATTCCACAGTGGTGCCTGGTTCTGGTGATATTACCAATGAGGTCATGGTTATGAGGTCATGGTCATAGGAATCAATATCTTCTATTCAAGAGTAGCTTGGATACAAATACATAATAATCAGTTTATTGCCAAAAGAAAACACAAATTACATTCATTGAGTACATCTTTACAATACATTTATAGTGGCAAGAGCAGAAGCCAAAGGCTTATTCGCTCGTATATGGTGAACGTGGTTAGAGTTGAAATTGATTTGCCAGCAAGCTAACAAAGAAAGAAAGCGAGAAGAGAAGTCAAAAGTAAATAATTAAATAAATAAACATAAAAGTAAAGGAGCCATTGAATGTTGATTAACGTCTAGCACAGCTAGCCACAGTAAAAAAAAAAAAAAAAAAAAAAAAAAAAAAAAAAAAAAAAAAAAAAAAAATGTAAAGGCAACAGACTATTCAACAGTGACCGTGTTTAATATAATGCGTTTAACTTCTTTCTTAAACATGTATTTTGACGTGCAAAAATTTACCTTTCTAAGCCATTTATTAAATATCCTGGGACCCGTGGTTCTTATTCCCTTCTCAGATAAAGTAGTCTTTGGTTTATGTACCCGCAGATGAGTAGACGCCCTTGTATTATAACTGTGTACTTGCGACGTTGGAGTAAATATATCAGCGATAGTCCTGGGAATTGTACCTTGGTAGTAATTATACATAGTTATAACTATTTTATATTCATTTAGATAAACAATTGGTATCAAATTATACTTTAAGAAGAGTGGTTTTGTGTGTGAAAGCCTTGGTACTCCCGATATTATTCTAATGGCTCTTTTCTGCAACGTAATGAGAGGTTTTAAATATTTATGACATGTACCGCCCCAAACTTCGTTGGCATAGTCAAGGTAAGGGTAAATAAAGCTGGAGTACAAGGTGCGTAGGGTGTCGCTGTTTAACAGCTTTCTTGCTTTCACCAAAATACCTATTCCCCGAGCAACCTTTCCCTTAATATATTGGATATGTTCATTCCATGTTAAATTAGCATCTAGTTGAACTCCTAAGAATTTCAGACTTGATACTTGCATAATTGTCTCTCCTGCAAGCCTAACCTCCGGACAATGATGAAGTTTCTTTTTGGCAGACCTAAATACCATATACTTTGTCTTTTTAATGTTTAAGGTTAATTTATTTAACCGCAGCCAGTACTTTACTTTATCCATCTCGTTATTGAGTGTCAGGATCATTTGATCGATATTTTTACCCGATATGAAAAAATTGGCATCATCAGCAAATAATATACCAAATAATAAGGAGCTGACATTTGTGAGATCATTAATGTAGATCAAAAAGAGAAGCGGCCCTAATACAGAACCTTGTGGAACCCCGTCTGCAATTTTAGAGGTAGACGAGTTAATGTTATTATATTCGACATATTGTTTACGTTCGTAAAGATAGCTTCTGAACCAGTTTAATGATATACCTCTGACTCCAAACTTTTCCAATTTTAAAAGCATCGTGATTGAACCCCGGCGATATCAATGCTCGTCACTTGATCGGCTCCAGAAATGTTGCCTCTCTCTCCAAATTGAAGTTGTGTCCCGTCTCAGGCATGCCAGGCGTAACGTGAGTAAGCAATTCACGAAGACAGATAATAATGCATTCATGATTCAGTTATTCCATTAGGAAGTGAAACGACAATATCCTGTTAAACCGCTGTGAAGCAAAGATACGGCGAAGATAGGTGGCTAATACCTAATATACATTAGGGCATAATTCAGTGCGAGATCATCAGAACATTTTAACGATCAATGTAGATGTTGCCGTTGCCTATTATTTCTTTTATAGACTGGCGGTCAAACTGACACCAGGAACATACACTACGAGACGTGACGCCATACACTACCCATTAGGGCATTCAAAATAAACTGTGCGAAGCTGAGAAGGATGGTCTGGATCACGGAGGTGTAATCATTGGCTTGTCCTTTTATATATCGCTTAGCAACTTGACGCCAGGAATATAACGGACGCTAAGGCACAAGGTTGGATTAAAATTCACATGTTTCGAATGTTCAGTGCGTCAATATCGACTGTGATATAGTAGCGTGTAATTGGTACATATGCTGCAATTGAAACGTCGGAAAAACTCAAGGAGTGGCTCGGTTATATTCTCATTTCATCCACTGCAGGCGGATCAGGTGGCGTCAAGTTTCATATTCATTGACATGTTTCTTTTATGGTTTATATTACTGCTATGACTGATTCAGCTTCTTCTCTATTGCTTTTTTGCCTATCAGTCTCAACTTGACCATAAATCGAGAGGATGAACCTTTGGCTTGTCGTGAGCAACGGTCATCTAAATAAGTTCGATTGAAGGTGATTTGTGTTCTTGTCACAGTAAGCTGGTCATTATCGGTAGTATTATTATGATCAATATCGTTATTATGATCATTACTATTATCATTATAATGATCATTACTATTATCATTATAATGATCATTACTATTATCATTATAATGATCATTAGTATTATCATTATTATGATCATTAGTGTATTGTATTGGACTATTTATGTGGGGTGTCAGATCCATGTTACCAGCGAGTGAACCTGAAAGGGGGAAGGTGAGCCCGACAGGCGTCATTGGCAGGCGGCTTGCATCCTCAAGTCTTCTTCGAGTCATCACCGGGTCCATTGGAGACGGGAGATGAATGTCTTAGTCAGCCGTCTGGTCTAATCGTACTCCATTACGAACGTGTTGACCAGCGTCATGGTGAACGAATTGTGCCGCTCGCAAAAGGGCAAAGCAAACGTTTTACTTGAAAGCCTAAAAGTGTCCCCGCGGGATGACGCTGGCCAATAAAAGGGTCACCTGACGCCTGGTCGCCATATACGGCTGCAAGACAGTATGTCGTCCTCTAATGCTTTGCTGTTTCAACGCGTAAATACTTCATAAACAAGGCAATGCGTATAGTGCACGCCCTTCCCCCACTTTTTGACCTCGGCTCCAGAAAGATATCCACTGCAACAGGGGGCCGCCTCGATAGCTCAGTGGGTTAGAGCGTTCGCTCTGGCCACCTGAGAACTTAACGGCATGTGGATCGGTGGTTCGAGCCCTGCTGCGGCCATGTCTGTGGGATCGCAGGATAAAGATCCCATGTCGCAAATAACAAGGGATTTCCCCGGGGACATGTCTCCGCTCTTCCCTTCCTTCCCCCATTGAGGCGATATGACCATAATTGCTTAAAGTGTCCGGAATATACAACTAATCAACCTTTTCGGCCAATAAACCCAAGCGCCATTAAAATTAGAACCTGGCGCCTTCCTAATTTTCCGAACTGCAAGGTCAGTACAGAAAATGTGGAACACTTATTTCACTATTGTAAGGAAGCGGAAATGTGTCGGTTACTGACGTTCCGTTTGGCATCATGGAGAACCTCTTTAGCAGCATGTTACCATATTACATGAAGAGCAAAATATTTACAACGCAAAGCTTATGCGATTCATGGGGCATTTTCCGTTTTGTTCAGTGAAGTCAGCATCGTCTGTGCACGTATACCTTTGCATCCTGAAAATCGTGAACTGTCTTACACCGATACCAAGATTATTGCACTGGGTGCCATGCCAAATATGTGTCGGGATATTTCCTAATTGAACCCACAATAATCATACACATTGTAGTGAAGTTATTGGAGTGTTAGCTAAAATTTAATAATGTGACCCATTCGGGAGATATGTATCATACATGTTCACACCGTTCTGCCTCCCGGTGCGACAGGGTGCTGGGCGCCACCATGCGGCGGAGATTGGTTCCACACACTTTTACATCACTCCGTCTCCCGTTGCGACAGGGTGAAGATCTTCTCACCGTAATACACGGAGGCCGGGGTTACGTCGGGGCTTCTCCCAAGTCACCGCCCTATGACGTTCTCACAGACACCTAGCGGCCGCTTCTGCAACCCAGTAACCACATCTGGGTATCTGAGGCACTTTCCCCCCCTGTCTGTTCTATTTCACTGATTGGACTTCCAGGTAACATTAAGGTTTGTCCGCGCCAAACACGTGCTGAGGATACATCATGGTGAGGGGTTGGCGCAAGTGGAAAACCCGCTTCTCTAGGGGCACAACTGTGACGTTAGCATGGAATCGGCTGTAGCTGTTGTCACAATTGTATATACATTGTTATATATCCTGACAATAATTAATTTTATATGCACCAGGTTGTTTTCGTTATATTGAAAAATAGCGAAATGTTCTTTTCTGTCTTCGTTCCGTGACTTAATAAGGCAACGCAACCAAAGCAATTATCACTTTTGTCCGCACATAGTCAGTCACCGCCATAGATATATATTGGGAAAGACACACAGAGAAATGAACACTACAGGATGCATTTTGTTGGTAGCTCGGATATATCCCGGAGATAAACCGAATACGCCTATGTTACCTATCTACACTTTTTTGGGCCCGGGTCTGATGCACTAAGTCATTAATCGGTAGGCCGAATGTATCCCTGTCAAGACAGCTCTGCACATCCGAGACAAGACGGCGGCTGATTGAAAAGTGAAGCGCTTCTTCTAATGCCCCTAAATGCACCGGACGTGATCGGTGTACGCATTCATATTCATAGGGCGTAACTCTATCGGTCAAACCGGAAGGACCCTGTCACGCGCTGGGTGTACCGGGGGGGACACCTATCCGGGTCAAAAGACATGCACCCACAAAGTGGCGCCTTTAACCTCACCGGATGTGACGCACTGTGACTGACTTCCGGTGAGTGATTGCTGATACCATTAGGGCATATAAGTTAATCTCGTTAAATGTGAACGATACCTTACGAGACCTTAGTGGTTCAGTCACAGTTTAAGGCAGATATCTTGGCGACCTGCGTGGAGGGCGCAGCAAGAAAAGGATGAGTTGCTTTAGGACCTCTATGTGACCGTATTAAGCACCATTTATTTCTTTTAGCGGCATTATATTGGTAGATGACACTTTAAACTTATAATTGTCCGCATCAATAACTTTGTTCCACAAACTTGGCGCCCAACAACAGGCTGAATACCCAATTATGTACTCTGGCCTGACAGGGTTGCCAACGACCGAAACACAGAAAAAAAGAAAATCGTTCAAGGCAATCGTTGAACACATATCCAATATACCGATGCATATGAATAGTTTTATAAGCATATACGATTTAGCCACATGTGATAATTAATTCTTGTTATTTCATGAACAATAATTAATTCTTGTTATTTCATGAACAATAATTAATTCTTGTCATTTTATCAACAACAATTTTGACCTATTTCGTCCTACATAATTTACAATGGCTCTGTGAAAACTAACTTTATTTCAAATACGGCTTTAAATAAGAATACTATTTATTACAAATTTACATAAATGTAATTGTATGATGTGAATTATTGTACTCACATGACATCTTTAGTCATATAATTTTTATTTAGCAAATATTTAATACTAAATAATGTGTATCTGCCTTTTCGTATTGCTTCAATCTTACGAGAAAAAAACATATTGTATATTATGAATTATTTTTCAACTGGTTAAATTAATGGGTTTTTTTTGTATTGATATACATCGGGATATCGCTGTTCATTGTTGCCCCCACCTTCCTCGACGATGCCGGGTGAGGATGTGATGCCGCGTAACTTGCCTGGTTCCAATGTCACTAGGGTAAATCATAGGTATACGTTCATGTACAGCAGTGTTAGTCTGTCACAATTCATTTCGCAGACACTCCCACCGCAGTACCAAATGGCGGATATGAAAGCGGCCAATAAAAAGCGAGCATTGATCGTACGTCTTTCACTGTCTGCAATAGCTGACTGGAATTTCAACCTAGAGACCATGACGTAAACAATCCCGGTCAGCCGTGGGCGATAATGGGTGGTGGGGGCGTGGGAAGGGGCATGTCTTCATTTCACCGTCACATCCAGAGTCATATGTATGGAAAAAACCGCTGCCAATTAACCGCCTTGACTGCAAAATGACTCATAGTGTCTGATGGGTCGATGGGAGTCTGGTGGGAGTCTGGTGGGTGTCTGGTGGGGGTCTGATGGGGGTCTGGTGGAGGGGCTGGTGAGGGGTCTGGTGGGGGTCTGGCGAAGGGTCTGGTGGGGATCTGGTAGGGTCTGGCGGGGGTCGGGTGGGGGGGTTTGGTGGGGGGTCAGGTTGAGGGTCTGGTGGGGTCTGGTAAGGGGTCTGGTGGGGGTCTGGTGAGGGGTCTGCTGAGGGGTCTCGTGGTGGGGGGTGCACCCCGCTGTGGCCATGTCGGTGGTGATATGATAAAGATCGCATGTCCTTCTTCGCAAAGAAGGGAGTTACCCCAGGGATATGGCTCCACTCTAGCTTCTTTCTCCCATTCACGTGATATAAACAATATAGAACCAACCTGAGATCGGTGCCTGTGCCTAAGCTCTGGGACACCCAACATATGACCGATTCCTCTCGTTTTCGCTCTGGTCGTCATCTAGAGCACGCTGCACTGGTCCTTCGTGATCGATCAACTGAGCTCTGCTTGCCATAGACACCGTCTTCCCCGACCTCAGTCATGATGTAAAGTAATGACTAAAACCTTCTGGAAATAATGTCTGAATTTTTATCCGTATTACTTCTAGACTTTATCGTCGGTGTGGGAACCAGCTGGTAAAATAATCTGCCTTCTGGGAGCTATTACAGCGATTTCCTTCTTCTTCGCGTCCATTTCCTGCCCAGATCCGTCTGCGAGTATTGGGAAAATATTGGGGAGTGGTTGATTGCTGTGAGCAATGGGGTGATGGATTTCATCCTTGGCTGCGTTCATCCAACCTCAATAGATCTCTTGATCCTCGGATAGGTAGATACTTACTTATGTATTTTACCTCTTGTGTTTAGTAAAGTAGCATATAATTTTTATGACATATTTTCAAGTAGATCCATACACGATACATATTTAGAGAAAAAAAGAAAAAAGAAAATCGTTTAACCCCCCACCCACTCTCGACCTTGAGAACACTATTAGATATGACTATAAACTAGAAAAGTACACGTCCAACGTTGCCGCCTTTGCATAATAATGTGAGTCCTCTCTCAAACTGGTTCATGTTTAACAAAATGGTAGTATGAATTGACGAACGTGTTGTAAATCTTTAAAAAAAAGAATCATGTTGAAAAAATGTGAACTGAGGAAAGTGAAGGTGAATTTCACCCGTTACAGGTGTTGCCAATTATGACTGTGGTCCCCGCCATTAATTTTGAGATGTCATGGGCGCGTGTCTATCGTCTAGCGTAAGGTAACGGACAAAAGCCCTGTATAGCAGTGAAGGCACAACTTGGTGTTGATTGGCTAATACTGGTTTCCGTTGTGATGGTGATATCTTGCGGATGAACGAAGAGGGTGGTAAAGGTAAATATGATGCTTACAGTTCACGTCATGTATAGAGAGATGACGAGATTGGTGGAGATCCCGTTCAACACGGCCAACCTGCGTGGCCACCTATAAGCCGAATAGGCACTGGTAATACCTCATTTCGTCCGTTACAGTTAGTGTCAGTTGGAGGGGCAAAAGAGGACCAGAAACACATATCCAGACCAACGTCGCCAGCGTCTTGTCGAAAATTTAGCGTCAGCGATTAGGGAATCTATCCTATCTTCGCAAAAACAAACTGCATTTGAACTGGCCCTTTGCCATCATTGGGACCTCATTCAGGGGCACTGGCACACTTCCACCGGCTCGCTACTCACGCCCGGGACCAGTAATTGATTTCTTCAAACTAAGGACACGGTGTGCTGTACCGATTCCAGATATATCCTCCTCGTGACCTTGACTCATTTGCCGTCGCGTAATTACGTGAGCTTGGAGGTCGTTATCCACTAATTCGTTTTGGTTTAAATCAATGATGGACGGAGAGGGATGTGACAGGGGCCTGAGGGGGAAGTTCTGGGGGGCAGAGAGTGAGATGACTAGGGGACTGAGAAGACGGTAGCGGTGGACTGAGGGGACCACGACCCAGATAACGTTTGGGGTTTTCCGGCCTACGCCCTCTGATTGGTGTCGACCTTGGGTGCCATTTGAAGCTGTGTGGTGTCCAGGATATCCTCCATTAAGACCCCACTGTCTACCATTAAACAGTAATCCCACCATGGTCTCTCGTCTGATTGCTATGTCGTCTGGGTGGTTCAGACCCATAGCAAACTGGCTAAAAGCGTCCATAAAGTGGGACAGACCAAGGCCAGTCACCGTGAAACACCTGTCTCTAAGGTATCTCTCTAGGCAGTACTTCCCCCATAGAGAACCCAAGACGGGGTCTTTTAGACTTGGACTGGCTGGCTCCACGCTTAAATGTTATAAACAATGTGTTACACAATTGTGGCTTTATTATTATTCACAAGCTGGCTTAATATAGACATTACCAGGGAGTGTGATCGACCGTTACGGTGACATTAAACATAGCATTCAAAGAAAACTTCCGCTGCTCCCTACCTATCGACCGGGAACATGTTTTTCTCACACGGACTCTAATGAGGTACCCCCATCCATGCGTACTTTATCCATGCGCAAGCTGAAACTGTGTAAGTGAGAAGACTGATCGAGATTATTCTGCAGTCAGACCAGAGTCGCCTGGTCGGGTCGTGGTAAGTGAAATAAGTCGACTGTTGAAATAGCGAAACCGTTTAATCTGCTTCCTTTCGCCAGCTGATGGTTGGTGCTGAGGATAATTATGTGTCATTTATTATGAAATACTCAATTTTGGCTCAGCAGGCAAGGAAACTTTCAGTCGGACGTTGGGTATATATAGAAACAATAATCTGTTATATACTAGAATAAACAAAAAGATAGACACGCTAACATCCTTGATAAAAAAAGAGAGATCAAGCGAGTTCGTCAGCTTATTGACACATCTAAGGCCCACCTCCTTTCGACATTGACCGCCAAATGCCGACAATGAGGATCTGAAAAAGCGACATCGACACAGATGTTAGGAAAAGAAGACATTGAATTTAGCCAAAAAGCGACACGTAACGTGGTGAAAAATCGACATTCGACACAACCCCCCCCCCCGTCCAGACCCCTGCCTCATGATACATGGATTACATGACACTATATACCCCAGGGTAGTGACTACACGCAGCTGTTAGCGGTCGCTTCTGCTCAGTTTGCACATCAAATTGTAACGTACATGTTTTTTTCAGATGAAATAAACCTATTATTAATAATTATCCTCTCATATGACATAACTATCGCACTCATATGACATAATTATGACATATGACCCTATTCACAACATCTTGTTTAAAGCCCAACCACACTTTATCTCTAATGGTTTATCACAGTTGTCGCCATTGAGCAATGAAATCGGTGCATGACAAGAAACAAATCTCCAATCTCGCCCGACGTAATATTGGCCGCAGCCCCACAAAAAAATCCGTGCCGAATTTAGCTGAAGCGTGAGTAACAGACATGCAGAGCTCCCGTAGTTTTCCTGTCACTAAAATAGACTTTCCTTGCCGACCAGAATAGCCCCGCGGAGTACGTCCAGTCGACAAATCCGGTGAATCTCACAGTCTTATTTCAGCAGAACCGGTGAAGAATCATTTATTCAGCAGCCACAGTATTCTTCTGTATTCAAGCCAAGTAATTGAATCGCAGAATTTTGGCGGTGAAAAAAGGGGCGGGGGGGGGGGGGGGCGAAACCCGCCCGCCCACTGTGTGCGAGTTTGTTCCTTAATTGGGCTGCATTGTAAGCATTACAACCCGCGGTAGGTCGGTATACATCAAGAATCCTCTTAAGAGTGCTGACTTCTGAAGCCACGCACATCATTTCATCATTCCTCCTATTTGCCGCCCCTCTCCCGCCATCCTCCAGTTTCGACTCCGTCTTTGCTGTCTGTGTCTTATGTCTCGAACGTGAATATCGACCCCACAATTCTTATACCTAAGAATAAGACAATTTTGATGTCATAATGTGTGATAATCATTTATACCAGTTATAACTCTTTTCCACTTCGGCTTTCTTGACATGTCACTCATGTAGCGCAATATCCTGTGAAGTAATAGTGACAACTGAGTCGGACTGACGTGCTTGTGACGAGGGATCACGAACGTGTGTGGCAATATAAGAACTAAAAAAAGTGGTCGCTATTGGATGTTAGAGGTTCACATGTATGCGCTGAAAGGTAACCTTTAAACCCAACTAGCCGCTTTATTGGTAATGGACATAGTCATCCGACCACGGGCTGGAGCCAAAAGAACATAGTCTGAAAAGTTCACTTCAATGTTGCATTTCGTACGTATATTGCTAAACCAAATGTAAGAAATCTATTTCCTTTCTGTCCCGCGATCATCAATTGGTGAACATTGTCATTGCCAAACTTTAGTAGAACATGTTCCATGTGTTCTATATCTTAGACTGTAATATTGTGTGTCGCGTTCATCAATGTATTTGATCAATGACTTGTAAATAATTCGAGACAACTTCCTTAAACATCCAGCGCATTTTAACGGCAGAACCGAAACAGATCCATCACAATTACATCTGAACCAGAAACATATCGATGACAATTATATCTGATAGATGCCAGTCGGGTGATCGTCAGTTCCGGAGACAGCTGCCTGACTCTGGTAGCCGGACAGCCGTGTAGGATATGTAAACGAGGGTTTTTTGGTATTTTGGTATTTTGGGCCATTTCTGTCGGACATTGTGGGCCAAGCAGTCCATGTTAGAACCAAGGATCAGTTTATTGCATGGTCTCCATATGTCAGGGACTCAACTTACAGATATGGTTTTGGATAACTGTTGGTGTAATGTGCTTATGTATAGGCTGCGAATTGACGTATCCTCATTTTACAGATACATTGTGAATGTGTATGAATATGTAACCGCACTAACAATATGTCGGCCATTGCATTGAGATTTGCTGGCGGCTGTTGTCTACTCACTAGGGTCTGGGTAACACTAGGCCGGCTTTGTCTAATATGTAACAAGTGCAGACAGACAGATCAGTATTATATGGAGATGTCCATCAGTAGTCTACTCACCCAAGTCTGGGGAAACTAGGCCGACTTTGTCTAATATCCCATAGCATCATAGCGCACGTTGCGCGGGAGGGAGTTGCAAAGTGAGAAACGTGACGTAAACGGTTCTCATTTGAAAGCTTGAACCTCCATCCATATGTTGGCCCTGCCTAAAATATGCTTCAGAATCTTACGACATGCATATTTTATCATGAACACAATTGTCAAAGGTAACTTATTTTGGCGTTCTGTACCATTAGTTGGTTTAACATGGTTTCAATGTTTACCAATTTACCGCACAGGGGGTTCGCCGGTGACCAACATTCATGGTATTAAGTGTTTTCTGCACCACTGCTGTATGTGGATGTTGCCATAGTTATCTAACTTTGCCGTACACCTGTCTGTACACTCGTTATCGAGTTCCGACTGGTGTAACACAAATGATACACGTCATAAATTGCTGTCACAATTGTGAAAGGTCTTATCGTCCTCACATAACTCGTCTGAATGAATAAATCTCCTTTATTCCACCACTTCCTGGTGAGCATTAGAACATGTCAAAAAACAGAACAAATAACAAAAAAAAAAAAAAAAAAAACAACGGTCGTCAGTAAAATGTTAACATTTTGTCGTATGACATTCTTTGCCAAGCGTTGGCACATATTTGGGTTAAAAGGCTAAGCTGCTCTAGGGTGGCTTCAATGTCAGGAGGCTTGCCTAACATTACTCGAGTTAATTCGATCTCTTCAAGATCTTATTGGCACTTCACATGTATTTACAATTAGTGCCCAGAAGTATTCACGGGCCTCACGGTACGCCACGCAATGATGGAAAAGGTGATTGAGAATATCCGTATATGCACGGTCACAGTGTGTGCATGCATATGTCTTGGTGTCGTGTACGACACAGTTCAAACGAGCTAGGTCACGAAGGTGTTGCCTTCGACCACGCGTACGGTGTTCTAAGGTCCATATGGCGTTTACGCCAAAAACTCCCCCTCTAATCATTTCAAAGCGTCTGTATTTTGGTTGGGACAATTTTGTGGTTAACAGTTGTTCCGATCAGCGCCGCACGGCCGTTCTCACCAACTTTTTCCAGTCGCCTTTGCTAGGAAAGTTGCTGTTATCTATGAACCTAAAAACGATTCCTTCTAGATTATATTTCTTCAGGATCTCTATGATGTCCCTAATATACCCAAACTTTGGCCCCGGGCCCTGGGATTGATTGAGACGTTCCACAAATATGCGTTTCGCTAATGCGGTATTTTTGAGCCGACATAATCTGCCCAGAATTGTTAGCTTCTTTTTATCAATTTCTTCCACAAGAGACATTTCGTTAACCATACTGCGGGTAATGGTCGCACTGGAGCATTTTGGAAAATTTTGAATACATCGTATGGCGCCATTGTGGGCCGCTTCAAGTTTCGCTAGGTGGTTGTGTGTCAGATGATTCCATAACTCAGCACCATAGAGGGCCCGCGGAATGACAATACATCGATACAGTTTCAAAGCGGTGAGACAACTCATGCCGGCATTCTTTGTGTTGACTGACAGGATGCTCATTAATCCTTAAACATTCTTTATGTTGGCAAAATGATAACACAACTAAGTAATGTAAGGTAACAGATAACATTTAGTGCTAAATTAGGACAAAATAAAATTCATCCTTTGTGTCAACTAAATTAGTTGATTCTGATCATACAACTGGTGTGTGCCATTTCAGAAGACGAAATGCTTCCTAGTTGAAGACGACTGATAATAAATCTTAAAGATGTTTACACTGGATGAGTTTTATGCCGTTAACCTATAATATAAAAACAAGCAACTAACGAGTTATCACCACGCGTCTGTAGTTTAATGAATCAAGACGTGCAATCGCCTGTCACCAGGTCATCCAGCGCATTGGTCAAGGAATGTTTTCACCGGTTCTTGTTTTCCACAATTTGAGACTCGAAGCAGCTCTGCAGAGAGCTGAGGAAACGAATCCTTAAATTGGAGGCCATATATCTACTGCTTGTGGCAGGTGGGTATTTCGGGTAGAGATGTTGTCTGAGACAAGTGGGATAGGGAGTGTATTGGGGGATGGGACCTTGGCGGAGCCTTGTTTTCGTGGCTGTGAAGTGAGCCCGGGGGTGGGTGGGGGGAGGGGGGGGGGGGGCGTGGTGAGGCGGGTTGTGGATGGACGCGAATCCCTTTCATCCATAGTCACAGACTTATTAATAATTGCACTCCAGACACTTCAAAGAAACATTTTTATATCTGACAATTTACCACGTGAACATTGAATTCAATTTCATTTCTTACAAATTTTAAATGTCAATGGTATGTTGTTTTACTTACATCTCATATTCATGTAAGGGGACGTCTGAAGACATAACTGTATGATTTATATGCGTATATTTTATTCCACAATTTCAAATATTCATTAATCTTTCAATAGTTAAATTCCCTAAGACCAATTATTGCATAGTGGTTAATGTTACTGTGCGAAGATTCATCGCGTTTGGTATTGTCGAGTTTGCTCTGCTTGGCAAACGGCTTGTTTGTGGTTCGAACCCAACCTATGTACGTGTATATTTGTGTGCAGGACACAAGTTCCGTGTTTTCTTTGCAAATAGTAGAATACTCCAAGAGACATTACAATATCAGTAATGGATCCGTAGTTTAGATGACATGGCACATTACTAACTGCGATAAGTTAAGCGATACCAAATCTGTCTCTGTCTTCTATACCATGATGAAATGAAAGTGCCCTTTGGAAAATTTAGGAACTACATGGCGCAAATGATCTCATACCCATTTAAATTATCAGTTTTACCTAAGCACGTTTTCGAATGTTTGTTTCGTTGCAACGCCTTGCTATAGGAACTTGGGGTGGCAACACAGGAATGAATCACAATGAACTCGTTGGCACACGAGTGTGTGATTATAAGGAATATGTATGATTTCTGCATGTGTCACCGGAAAGTGCATTTAACGTTGGTCACACTGGCTGGTGGCGCCGGTTCGTGGCATATGGAGTAGTGATAATCCTGAGGACCGCAGAACGCAAAAAGCCCATGCCATACGCGGGAAACGCAAAATAATTGGCGCGGAGGCAACAGTGGGATGACGATGGGTGGTCGTAATAGGGGTTGCCTGAGGAGGGGGGAGCCGGACAGGGGATAGGGGGCGGGGGGGGGGGGGCGCTGAGCGGGAGGGAGGTGTGCTAAGAGAATGGAGGGCGTGGGGACAGGGTCCGGACGTGGGAGAGGGTAGAGGGCGGAGGTGAAGGGGACGGGGGCTTAAAGAAGTAAGAAAAGGGATGTGGGCAGAGAGAGATGATATGGTGGGGATAATATGAAGGGTGATAAGATGGTGCATGGAGCAGTGGACGGCGGTGAAATAAAACAGTTCAAATTCCCATTATTATATTTCTCGGATGCATTGGACCTCAACGCGAATGCTCTGTAGATAAATTGTCTGATCCAAAACTGTGACGTCACAATCTCGGAAATGGATGACTTGCACAAAAACGTTTTTCACTAAATCACGCCAGGTGCTGGAGTTGGGGTGGTGGCGGGGGGGGGGGGGCGCTTGCGGTAACGAACCCGGGGGAGCCCTGATCATCGATCACCCTGTAACAGTGCTGTGCTCGGAGATGCAATTTTTTAATGTTATCAACTTAACGAAGGGATTTTAAGGGATTGCTTATGCACATTGTTTGACTAGTTCTGGAGTCAAATGATTTGGGTGCAAACAAAGACATTACACGACGGCGACACAGAGAGGAGCCATCTGTCACTGCGCCCCGGGACCGTGGTGTAGGCTGCCTGCCTGGGTGCATGGTGTTTAAACCACAGCGGTGACTGTCTCGCAAAATGTGAGTTTGCGCAAAGACAACCCGACGCAGTGCGAAATATTATTGGCGGAAGAACACAAAGCAACGTTATTTGGCATCACAGCATGTACCGATAATTAATGTCCACGACCATAACAATGCAACCACGCTCAATGCAATCAGATGCATTAAGCAGCACCGAACAGTGATGGTAATGGGGCATGAGCTATTGCGGCTGTCGTCGACGTGGTGCAACGGTTTTGTGTGGAACATCAATCATCCTGCATGTAAAGACACCCCTACCCCCCGACCCCACCACCACCATCGCCAAATGTTTTTGCAATATTTCCAACGAGATCATCCCGGGTCTGGGTCAACCGTTGCAATATGATCTGATGTGTAAATGAAAATATTAAGTAGCAAGAATATTAAAAGCACAAGCATAGCATTTTTTTTCAGACTAATATCAATATGTCTTGGTGTTTTAATCCGATCCTAGGCACCTAAGATCTCACGAATCCATTGATCATTCATGTTCCCGGAAGCTTCATGACCCCAGTGTGCACACACAGGCAAACTAAAGCACAAACTTATCACTAAGTCGACAATGCCTTCGTACTCTCCTCTGCAATAATATTTACACCTCAACCCCCCGCCGAAAGCAGCGGTTTGAGTCGAGGACCGGAGCTCCACCTAGCGACCGGAAGTCTGGATCCCCGCAACTCAGTAAAACACTTCTGCTTAAACATCAGAATACAAATCATGCCACGCCGAGACTATCGATCAAAGCGAAAGAAAAATAACCCACTCTATGCCTCCAGCCACTCCATCTTCATCGTCACCTCTTCAAGTGGCGTCTTGTGAACGAGTTTTGCGCCCCGATTACGATATTTCTGTATCGTTTTACGCGTTTTTGATGATGTCTGCGTTTGAAATCCTGAAACAACATTTTTTTTCATCATTGCTGAGAGCCAAGCATTTTACAAACCTGGCTGTTTGTCATCTAACTATTTGACAGACCTGGTTGTGTCATCACCTAAGCAATGCACAGACCTGGATGTTTGATCTGCTAAGCCATTGACAGACCAGGATGGTTTATCATCTAAGCAATTTCCAAAGTCTGACTAGGATATTTCATCATCCAAGCAATTTTTAGACCTGGTAGATTCATCATCTAATTAATTTACAGACCAGGATATTTCATCATCCAAGCAATTTTTAGACCTGGTAGATTCATCATCTAATTAATTTACAGACCAGGATATTTCATCATCCAAGCAATTTTTAGACCTGGTAGATTCATCATCTAATTAATTTACAGACCAGAATGTTTTACCATCCAAGGAATTTGCAGTCCAGGATGTTTCATCATCTAAGCATTATGCAATTTCGGAATACAGGGACACAGGTAAATACAAACATACATACAATGCCACGTTTTACAGCACTTGTTTGTCATCAACTCAACTATACGTCATACATAAGTGTTCTTAAACCGTTCCATTTCTCATCTTGATATTTCCTCGCGGCTGCATTAGTTTCTAGTAGGTACACGCGTTTTATTTTTCTCAGTACAGATTTAATATTTAACTTTCCGTTGTTACATTTCATTGCGTAAATATACTGCTTAATTGTTATAAATATATGATTTATAATAGGGCCCGCATCTTCGGTTACCCCTAACAATACATTGGTGGCATTAACATATTGGCTGATATTCAAGTAGAGCTGCAAAACAGCTGCTGTATTTTTCCACAAATCCCGAACGCAGGTATAGCCCCATAAGAGGTGTTCTATGGTTTCTATTTCAGAATCACAGATATAACATTTTTCACTTTCAGAAAACCCACACATTTTCAAAAATGTGTTTGTAGGCAGGATACGTTGAACCAATCTATATTGAAAGTTTCTACATTTCGATTCTATAGACGACCTATACGCTATTAAAAAGATTTGTTTCCTCACTTCTTTGTCCAGTTGTATATTTTAATATTGGGTGCCAGTTCAAAGTCCTCCCATATATCGTGTTTTAAGAAAAAGACAATATTTGTTCAAATTTAATTGCAGTCGTTTCCGCTTACACATATCCAGTCCGTGGCCACGCGTTCGGGGGAACACATTGATGCAATATGATACACATTTTCTGTAGAAATTGTGTCCCGAATGTTTTGACGAAAAACTATTTACATCAGAAGAAGGCTCACCCCCCCCCCAACGTATCCCACCCCTCGCATGCGCTGTTTATGACGATGCGGCGCATTTGGCATTTGCTTGGATTTCTATTGCATTTCGTTAAACGTAGTAGCTCCCAAAAATTTTCTTAGGCGTACTTATTTCCTACAAATTGGAGCAAACAAGAAACTACAGAAAGGTCGTAGAAAGGACTTAATAATTAACATGTAATTAAGACTAGACCAGACAGGGTCGTAATGCGATCATAAACAATCGTGTAAATCTAAATTTATATAGTGCGGATTCTACATGGGAGACACAGAAAAATTACGAAATTACAACATTAGTAGCATGGATGTCACAGACTGTGTGTTAAACTAACAACAAGAATACATGCCTAGTATGATAGTCCAGAGATATCTTATGCAAAGCCATAGTTCATATCTGAGGGCCATATTCTCTCACACAAGCGTCGGCAGATAATGCGATGGACAACTACGCACCAAGCCGAATGACGCCACAAAGAGTTCCGGTTCCGGTTATCATGTACTGCGAAGGGTTCATCGTGATATTTTAGGTCCACTGGAAATCAATATATTTTTATGGTGACATATTAGCATATTAAGCGGTTGAATGCAGTCTTCAACAACACCAACCTAAATAACTGACACTGGCCGCCATTAAGACCTCTTTGGAAGACTGAAATTTGCCATTTATATGGCCAGGGGATATCGCACGTTCTTCGGTCAGAGGACGTCCGGGGCCGTTACTTTGGTAAGGAAGACGTGCGGACCACTCCTAATCGGCCATTTGGCAATTGGCAAAACTGCGCCTTACAATCGAGCAATGATTTCTAAGATACGTTCCTGGGGGGATTTCCGGATACTTGAGAAGTTGCCATCCATAGTTCCATCATCAGGACAGGAAATAATACCCAAACTGGCACTGTAGGTTTGTCGCAGCATGTCAGCTTGGTGTAAATAAAGTGACGGCTTCATATCTTGCTCATTATGGAATTTCATTTCGTTAGTGAACATTAGGTTTTAGTTAAATTTTCACGCAACGCGCATTTGTAAGTAACTCAGTGCTTTGTAACGCTTAGTAATGGTAGACGATATGGACGTGGCAAATTTCACCGTCTGCATCCGGGCGTTTGTTCCAGCGCCTGGGAGTGACGACGGTGGGCGTTTATCCAAGCGCCTGGGGGTGACTACGGTGGGCGTTTATCCCAGCGCCTGGGGATGGCGACGGTGGGCGTTTATCCCAGCCCCTGGGGATGACGACGGTGGGCGTTTATCCCAGCGCCAGGGGATGCGGACGATGGGCGTTTATCCCAGCGCCTGGGGATGGCGACGGTGGGCGTTTATCCCAGCGCCTGGGGATGACGACGGCGGGCGTTTATCCCAGCGCCTGGGGATGAAGACGGTGGGCGACTTTTCAGACTGTGTTGTAAGGGACACCTCGCCGTGTCAGGCCAAAGACACCACCCTGCATGCCCCGCCCCGCCCACCCCCCCCCCGATTTGGTTCAATGATACACGTGATAAGTGCGGTGAGTGGGTCAGTGGCCACTGGCTGCGGTGTCGTGAGAGGGTCGGCCGGAGGTACAACATCAAAGGAGATAAAACTGCAGCGCTAATGCAGGCATCGTCAAGAATAACCCTAAACCCTTCGGGAACCCTCAGACAATAGGCATCCAAGCTTATGTGGGCAATGGTCAGGGTGCTGCAGAAGACACAATGGACGATACAGCTCTCGAACCGTCCTACTCAGGCATGCGAGACCAGAGTTTCAAGGCGACGAGAAGTGGTTCACCTCCCGGGGCCTCATCTCACTTTTCTTGAGATTTTGATATAATACAATAGCATATTATCTTTTGTTAATGGAACATAAAGTCACAGATATGTGAATCAGTGGCGGAACCAGTCCAGGCTTTAGTAAAATGGAGGGGGTCCGAAATTGTATTATATATGATGAGACCTTGATACAATATTCAGAGAAGTGGGGGGCATGCCTTTTTATCTTCTATTTCCCGAAAGAAGGGGGCGTGTCACCTGTGTCCGTCCCAATTTTAGCTAGAAAATCGGTCAACAGGCATGTCCTACTCTTCCTCTGAATACTTCCATAGATCCGCTACAACCAATAGCCCCAGCACTTCGGCATGAATACGTGATATCCACCAAGGATGGCGTGACGTACGTTGCCATGGTGATGTGTCCATGGAAGCCGTGTAGGGAGCCTCAATGTTGCCGCCGTCCTGACAACATTCTGTTTTTCAAATAGGCGACACTATCCGAAAGAAAGAATATCAAACAAAAGAAATTCTGAAGTGAAGGCGACCTAACATTATGTCAGTTTTCGGGTAAGACCACTACGTCACCTGCTTGCAATAGGGAGAGAAACAGACGTTCCCCAAATTACACGGTTGCACATTACCGCGAATGAGATGTCGGCAGCAGACGATTTTACTTCGTTTTTACGTTACAAGAACATGAGATAAAATAGAGTAATGAATGTGTTAGTGACATTTATTTCGCACAAGCCAGATAGCCATCGTCGCCTAACCATATATAAATTGCAATGCGAAAGATGATGGCTGCTGCAGCTTGCGTCGCTTCCACCACTAACTGCACACTGCAGGCGGAGCGATCATTGAGATTTTTAAACAAATCAGAAAACTGTTTCTCGAAACAAAACTAGGGCTGTGTGTAAAGCCCGCGAAACAGCCTGCGCCGCATCCACGCCCCCCCCCCCCCGCCCACACCCCTTCTCCTCCCCTTTCCTCATAGATCCTCATAGCCCGCTGTGCCGTTTTCCCGTCTGTAATACCACGGCGGATTCATTTATAGGACAACTGGCATCCCCTGACGACGTGACCCGGGTGCTCTGAGCTCCGGTGACATCTATATGACATGTTTCTATAGTATGCGCCATTAATATATCACAATGACGGTGCCCAGCCGTGGTGGAAGCAGGACGAAACAGGCACTTCCGAGAAATGTTATTACACAACCTCGGATGCTAGACAGACTGCATGCATCGACCCCCCCCCCCCCCCTGCTCCCACTCCCCGCCTCAACCTCCTGGAGTCCTGCTCGCTTGCGACACCCAATACTTTCATCGGTGGTAATTCATGCCACTTATAGTTCACATCTCCTCGTAATAACAAGGCTGTAGCCTGTAATGCTTGGCCCTCAGGAGCCGCGTCACTGGATCCGAGGGCCGTCCTCCCCTTCACATTGAACCGTGGGCACCGATCGCTATGCTGCCCACGTGACCGAGAACCTGAGGTAAGGCGTGCTGCTGTTATACGCACTGTAGAACAAACAATTGGATTTGGTATGTATGTGGTGCTTCCACTTCTATTGGACATACTATATTTACTATAAGACCTCTGGGACATTTGGCCACGCAACGCACATTACCACAATCAAGGATAGTCGCACCCAATGTTTAAGCAACTACGGTTAAGTCTTTCTTTGTTTTGATTAATAAGATGATGTTCGTATTGGTTATATCAATGCCGTTGTAAACGTCCTTCACTTTGATGTATTACAACAACATTAAATGGCTCTGATGATAGCGGCAATCAACCTTAGTCCTCCTGCGTCAAAGTGGTGTTTACCCTTTCCTTTTACATTACGTAATGTTACTGCTAAATCGTCCGGTAGCCATTTCTTCCGTCCTTTCTTCAACGAGATTCGGACAAATGCCAATTATTAGTAACTAGACAAATATTGGCATTTTTATAGTGATTTATTTTGCATCCGTGAAACTTTGTACTCTTGCAGTAACTTGGATTATTAACAATGCATTTTCTTTAAAATGTGTCATATATTGTATATGTTATATCTAATCAAAGATTCTAAGAAATAAATAACATGCGTGGCATCGCATTTACAGAGCGACGTTGTCCATTTGTAATGCTAATGCACCAGTCAGCATTTTGTAGTCATTATCCAACAGTGAATTTGCTCGCAACAGTATTTGACCATTATCTAAAATGTTGGCATATGAACAATAATTTTAGGGCACCTAGTGCTAAATAAGGAATGTTGAAAACTCTATTCAGGGTATGAATAATATCCTGCCAGGACACTCTTACGAGTATTCATGGCTTCTTTTTTTAATTTAGCAGCTCGTCAAGATTCATGAATTGGGTGTCCCGATTTGTTTTCTTTCAATTCAATTCGAGAACGCCAGTCCGCTTCCTCCTCTGCAGTGCTTGGCATCAAGAAATCCCTGTTACCATGCCACTTCGCACTGTGATGGCCAGTGACCCTTCCACAGATACAGGAGTTTCATCAATTCGTCCCCGGCACCTCCACCCCAACACAGCAGGCCGACACACGGGGCCACAATTGTCTCTACTTCCTCTGGACCAGTGGCTGTGTCTCCAGGCCTTGTGATACGGATTAAATCGTCTGTCGTGCGCCAGATCCCGCATCATGATACCGCGGGTAAAGCTAAGATGACGAGAAATGAGGCCATTAAAAGCCCCATGATACAACTTCTACTACTTATCGGATCTGCAATGACATTCCCGTCACAATATGGGTCATCCTGACGAACTTGAAGAAATCGTGCCAAAAAAATTGTGGGATCTTGACCAGAGACTGTAATGGAATGCGTTGAAGGAGGTTCCCCATGCAGGCCGTTGTGTACAGAGACAACCGGAGTCTGTGTGGCGGATTGTCAGTGATTTAATTGCCATCTAGGCTCTTCCATGTACCTTGGACCTTATTAATATTATTATTATTATTATTACAACATAATGATCATTATTTGCAGTACAGCTGAATGCTAATCAAAACCCCAGTGACCAGGTGACGGTGTTATAGTTTACTCGCCAAGGGCGGAGCAGACGAGTGTCTCAGTGTGCGATTGCGAAGCGTACAACGGTGTCGATGAACGAGAGAATCTTTTGGACAAAGTGGAATGGCCATGGAAACTATGGGATGTAAGATCCATGTTACCAGTGAGTGGACATGGGATGGGGATGGTGGGCTCTGAAAAAAACTGTCGACAGCCGCCATTGGCAGTTGGCTGTTCTTTTTGCTCCCTTAAATCACCGACGGGTTTTATGGAGACCGGAGATGAATGTCTTAGTCAGCCGTCATGTCTAATCGTACTCCATTAGGAGCGTCTAGACCAAGATTAAGGTGAAGTTATTGTGCGGCTTTCAAAAGGGCAAAGCAATCGTTTAACTTGAAAGCCTAAAAGTGCCCCCGCGGGTTGATGTTGGCCAATAGAACTGTCACAGGAAGGCCGGTCGCCATATACGGCTGCAAGTCAGTATGTCGTTTTCTAATGCTTTGCTGTCGGAATAGATAACCCTCGGTCCCTTTACCTCCTGCAGTACAATTAAATTACTTGTATTTCTCAGCGCGTAAACTCTTCATAAACAAGACAATGTGTACAGTACACGCCTTCCACAAACGTCATAATGACCTCGGATCCAGAAAGATTTCCACTGCAACAGGGGGGCCCGTCTCGATAGCAGCTCAGTGGGTTGGACGTGAGGGTTAGGGGTGTGCCATCTGTGCCCCTGCCCCCTTTTCGCTAGAAGATAAGCGAACAAAAGGCATATCATACTCTTCCTCAGGACACTCCCATGGATCCGCTACAATCAATAGCCCCCGCACTTCGGCGTAATTGGGCACTTGACATTTAGGTGACATTCATTGAACATCAGCCTCAGATGTCCAATGCTCTTGTCAGTTAACACTACTTGAGGTAGGGATATGTGCGCTGCAACACTCGGATGGCTATAACATTAACTGAATTGTTTTAGCTTCAGTTACCCAAATGTCACCCACGGGGTTCCTGTTACAGACACAGGTCCCTTCCGACACGACACGTGTCAATTAGCCACGAATAACATGTTTAAATGATGTACATGGAGTCCGTGATCACTCATCATACGCAATATCCACGGAGGACTGTTATCAGAACGGCGAGGTAACAGAAGTTATCATGGTGATGTGTCCGACAGTGCCGTGTAGTGAGCCTCTTTGTTGCAGTCGGCGCTTGCCGTCGTCATGACAACAATATGTCTTTCCAATAGGCGACAATATTTGAAAGAAAGAATGTCAAACAAAAGAAAGCCGACCCAACATTATGTGGGTTCCCGGAAAGACCACCTACTTACCCGCTTGCTATGGAGAGAGAAACAGACGTGTCCCAAATTACACTATTGCACATTTCCTCGAAATGGTTGTCTGCACCAGACGAGGTTACTGCGTGTTCACATTACAAGAACATGGAATAAGATAGAGTAATGGATTCATCAGCGACATTTATTACGCACAGGCCATATAGCCATCGTTGCATGACCGATACGACACCTAACCATGTCTGCATCGCAATGTGAAAGATGAAAGCTGCTGCAGCAAATATAGCTTGCGTCCATCGTACCACCCACTGCACGCTGCTGGCGTACGGGTGACTGCAGTTTTTAAACAAATCAGAAAACTGTTTCTCGAAACAAAACTTGGGCCGAATGTAGCCAGCTAAACGGTACCAATGCATCTTTTTCAAGTAGAACGCAGAACAGCCTGCGCCATATCCCCCGTCCCATCGACCTCCTCCCCTTTCCTCATGGCCGGCTGGAACCGTTTCCCAGTTTTTTTGGTCAACCCTTTGCTGTCTGTGATAAGATGGCGTAATCATTCATAGGACAACCTTCCTTGACGACGCCACCGGGTGCTTTGATCTCCTGCGATATATAGGTGACTCATCGTTCTATATCGTGCGCCATTTATATGTCAGAATGACTCACCCCGCCATGGTGAAAGAAGGACAAAACAGGCATTTCCGGGGAATGTTATTACCCAACCTGGGATGCTAAACAGCCTGTATGCATCCCCTCCATCCCCACACCCGTTCCACCACCCCCAGCCTCCTGCAGTCCTGATCTCCTGCGACACCCACTACTTTCATCTCCGGTAATTCATGCCACTTATCGTTCACATCTCCTCGTAATAACAGGGCTGTATTATGTAATGCTTTGTCATGAGGAGCCGTGTCACGGGTTCCGACGGGCGTCCTCGCCCTTCACATTGAACCGTGGGCACCGATCGCTATGCTGCCCGAGAACCTGAGGTAAGGCGTGCTGCAGTTATAGGCACTGTAGGACAAGCAATCGAATTTGGTATGTAAGTGGTGCTTCCACCCCCATTGGACATACTATACTTACTATCTGAGGAATTTGGCCACACAACACACATTGCTAAAATTAAGGATAGTCGCAAACGATGTTTTAGCAAATACGGTAAAGTCAAGGCCTTGGTTCTGATTAATAAGCTGATGATCGTGTCAAGGTCGTGTCAAGTTTGTGATGAAAGTCCTTCACCTTGATACATGTATCAATGTCAGGATGGATGAATCCGTACCTGTATTGGTTTAGCAGTTTACCAGAAACAATTACGATCATTCGTCTGTATTACAACAACTTCAAGTGGATCTGATGATAGAGGTATTCAACCTTAGTCCTCCTGCATCAAAGTGGTGTTTACCCTTACCTTTTAGGTTCCTTAATGTATTAAATATTTCCGCTGATGAATACATAATTCTGCATATTTGACTCTTAAATCTATTATAGTTGTTTTATGTTTCGCAACGAATGAGTTAGGTTCGCTTTTATTGCCGGAAGATGACTGCTAAATCGTGCAATAGCCACTTATTCCGTCCTTTCTGCATCGAGATTCAGACAAATGCGTCATATATTTTATATGTTACATTCGAACATGAGTACAAAACATAAATTAAATGCGTGGCTTTGCAAGTACAGAGCGACCTTGTACGTTCATCATGCTAATACACCAGCCTCTTGTTTTGTCATTATCAAACAGTGAAAGTGCTCGCAAAATTGTTTGGCCATTATCTGGACTGTTGGCATACGAGAAATAATTTCAGGGAACGTGGTGCTAAATAAAGAATGATGAAGACACTATTCAGGCTTTCCATAGTTCCTATATCCTGTCAGGACACTGGATAGCATCCGTTGTTCGTTTCATATTTTTTGAGAAAACTCTCGCACTTTGTGTAATTAAATGTCTCGTTCGTAGAGTACGGCTGCCAAGATTTTTTTCTAATTCTCGGAATGAAGGAACTAATTTTATTTGCGGAATCGTCTGCCCTCATTAGTTTTGAGTACAATCATTATTTTGTTCATTTAAACACTGCTTTTAATTCAGTCTTTCTAACTTCATTACTTGGACCTCTTTTTGAAGGTACCACATTAAGGTTATTCGTCAACTTGACAGACCCCATATAGAAGTTTGCTTCGCTCTTACGGGTATTCCTTGCGCCTTTTTTACTTTTGCAGTTCGTCAAGTTCCATGAATGGGGTATCACGATTTCTTTTCTTTCAATGCAATTCGCTTCGTCTTCTGCAGTGATTATCATCCCGAGGTCCCTCTAACCATGCCACGTGGCACTTTGATGTTGACCCCGGTCGGCCAGCGACCCTTCCACAGACACGGGAATCTTATCGATCCGTCCCCCGCCCCTCCACCCCAACACAGCAGGCCCACACACGGGGCAACAATTGTCCCTACTCTCGCAAGGTTTATTCCCCGGACGAGTTCAGCATCCGGACAAGTCGATGTGGCTCTTGATCTTGTGATGCAAATTAAATATCACCAAATATGATATGGGTGAATCAGAGATGATGAGACGGATATTAACATTTTAAATTTGAGAATCAAGACTAAAATTGTTACAAAATTGTGATGTGTATGTTTTATATCTTGTTGAATTTGTAAAACAACAATTTCAAGATAAAACTGCACGGGTTATTTTACTGCGCGAGGACGTCCTAGCGAGTCGCACAGTCGACACAGTCGACATCACACAGACTACTGAACAGCGAACAGTCCCCCAGGGATACAAAGCCGGCTACCAACGTCTGCTCCGGTGAACAAATTGGCTTCTCTCCGGATTCAGGCTTTAAATTCTAGACATAATTTACCTATGTGAAGAGGTTGCTAATACAAAAATTACAGAACATATTACTTTAAATGGAATGAACCCGCGTGTGCAGGCGACTTACAATGCACCATACAACTTCGACATTATGATCAACTCCCAGCCACAACACTGCTCTACACTTGATCGGCTCCAGCAAAAGACGTGACGGCACTACCCATTAGGGCATTCACCATGAAGTGAAAACTCGTTTTATAGTTATTTACAGGATTCTGCTATGATTTCTATTACTGAGACGACTTTTTTTTGTTTGCGCTTCTTGGTTTGCTTTTTAATCAGCTATTTGTCATTAGCGGCAGTAGTAGTAGTATTATTAATATGGTAATTATGATCATAAGTATTGTCATTGTGATTACCATCGGTATTATCTTTAGTATTATCATAAGCATTATCATTTTTATTATGATAATACAGGGCCTGCTATTCTGGACATTAAATAATGAGAGTATTGTTCTTCTATGGAGTGTATGATCCATGTTACCAATGGGTGGACGTGGCATGGTGATGGTGAGATCTGATATAAACCGTTTATGGATTTTTATTATTATCATTATTATCGTTATTATGATTATTATTATTATTATTATTATTATTATTAATATTATTATTATTATTATTATTATTATTATTATAGGGCATGCTACCAGCGAGTGGACGTGGAAGGGGGATTGTGAGACCTGATGAGAACCGTCAACAGGCGTCATTGGCACGCGGCTGTTTATCTTGCTGCCTTAAGTCACCGATGGAGACCGGAGATGAATGTCAGCCGTCATGTCTAATTGTACTCCATTAGGAATGTCTAGACCAGCGTCATGGTGAACTTATTGTACGTATTTCAAAACGGGCAAAGCAAACGCTTTACTTCAAAGCCTAAACGCGTCCCCGCGGACACCTCCCCCAGTACAATTAAATTCATTGTGCGCATTCCAATGCCTGTTTCCCAGCACGTAAACTCTTTATAAGCAAGACAATGTGCACAGTGCACGCCCTCCGCACACTTACTAATGACCTCAGTTCCAGAAAGATATCCACTACAACATGGGGCCTCCTCGATAGCTCAGTGTGTTAGCGCCCTCGCTCTGGCCCCATGAGAGTATAACGGCACATGAGTTGATGGTTCGAGCCCCGTTGTGGCCATATATGTGTGGTCGCAGGATAAAGATCAAGTGTCCTTCTTCACAAAGAGTAGGAGTTACTCTGGAGACATGGCTCTGTTCTTCCTTTCCATCTCCCATTGATGCGATATGATCACAAGTGGTTAATGATTAATATGAATATACAACCAACAACCAACCCTCGCAACCAATATTAGAAACAACGGACAAACTCAAAACAATTTGATTTAAAAACTTTAAAGACGTCGACATCACGTTACTTAACACTAAAGGAAACAATTACAGTCCTGAAAGTTTTTGTTAGCCAGGGGTGAAAGGGTGCTGGCGCCACCAAACGGTAGAGAGTGGTCCCACAGTGTTCACAAGGCTCTGTCGCCCAGGGTGACAGGGTGCTGGGCGCGTTACCATGAGTTATTCCGCTCTATGACATGATTAGGATACGGTCGACGCTCTACATATGAAACTGTCTACGCCAATTCTACTGACCTGTCAGAGGAGCTTACTGGCATCAATCTCACAGACACCCAGCTGCCGCGACCAGAACCCTGTAGCCACTTTCGCGGATCTGAGGCGCGTTCCACCCCTGTCTGTTCTATATCGGCTCATATTGTAACTAGCCCTGATTGCAACCTAACTCATAGGGTCAGATTGGTTGGTGGAAGTCTGGTGCGGGTCTGGTGAGGGTCTGGTGGGTTTCCGGTGGGGTGTGCTTAGGGGCTGGTGAGGGGCCTGTTGGGGGTCTGGCGAAGGGTCTGGTGCGGGTCTGGTGGGGGGCTGGTGGGGGTCTGGTGGAGGGTTTGTTTATCCTAGCGCCTGGGGCGTGTTTAACAGCGCCTCGGGATGACGACGGTGGGCGTTTATCCCAACGCCTGGGGATGACGACGGTGGGCGTTTATCCCAACGCCTGGGGATGACGACAGTGGGCGCTTCTTTTCTTTGGTTCTTTTCTGTACCTCTTTTTGATATCTGATACCTTGTCTATTAACAGCATTTCTGTATATTTCCATACACATATTGACGTTGTCGTTATGACATTATGGCAAACAGGCTGTTAATTGCAAATAGTGTCACAATGAGACTTCAATTCGTATTCCGTCGGCTACAAAACTACATCTCAATTATTCCATTATCCGGCAGGCAGCAACGAGGCCAACACGACCATTCTCTGTTCTTTTTTTGACAATGTTATTGCAAATCCCCAGAGTTTTGAAAATGCCACGGCACCATGCATGTATACACCAGTCTGGGGGATTGTTTTTCGTCTCAACCGTCGGTAGATGTGTTAAAAATTGATTGGTCTGATATTGAAGCAACGACATTTTCAGACTGTGTTGTAAGGGATACCGCGCCGTGTCAGATCAAAGACACCAGCCTGCCTCCGCCCCCGACCCGACCACCCCCCCCCCCCCCACCTCCCCGCCCCTCTTTTCTTCCCTACCGCACATCACGTACCACCAGAATGGTTCAGTCACTAGGGAGGTGATTACCTTTCCCAGGTGTAAATGTCATATTTTGATTTGGTGAGATTGCCATTAGAAACAAGCCGGAACTGAGCTTCCAATGAGCAAACAAGTGCTCATCATCCCCTGGTACGAGGCCTAAGTAGTTTATTTTTCCTTCGTGCTGTCATTCTCCCGCAGGCCACCGTGTTCTACTTACGTCGCTACTGTTTCATGTCGATTTCTATTTTTCATTCCAAAGTGCAACCAGTGAGTGTTATCAATGTTAGCCTTTTGAATATTCCAATATGCTAGTTATTGTAACCATGGTGACATTCTGATAGCATAATAACTTGACTGTACTACAACGCTTCGGGTTCATGGTTTATACAGATATATGCAATCGCTATGTTCTAGTTTATCTTTTTCTTGTCATTGCAGGAATGATGCAATAGAATACATTTTAACGCCAATTCCATAGAAGAGTATAAACGAGAACTCAGATCAAAAATATTTGGCCATCACCAAAATCTATTATGTGCCATTTACTCCATGTAACTACGACTACCATGCAATAAGCCTTTGTCTGTTCTATTTATTTCATTGTGTTCTTTTTGTGCTATTATTTTTTATCAGTCTGGCCAAATGTAAAAGACATGTACTATTTTGTATGAACTCTGCAGGTAATAAGGCATGCTTCTGCTGCTGTTAATCTCTTTACTATTTTCCCTTTTGATGTTGTATAAATTTGTCAAACAATTGGAACTGATTTTTGGGAGAAAAATAACCCGATTAAAAACACCAATTCGAATTAAATGGTTCTCTCTCTGCCTAGAATAGAAACTGACCCATCTGGGAATGTGTATCATAATTTTTCGATTTCACCATGAACATGAAGGCGGACATACAATGATTCTGCGCCAAGTGGTAATTGAACATGTATAGCTGCAATAATAGTGTCGGGGCTTGTCTTCCCTATATCCATGGTCGGGCATGGGACTATCGATTTATCGGAACTATGTTTTCTGTAGCGGCTCAATGATACACGTGATAAGTGCGAGGGTCGGCCAGAGGTACAACATCAAAGGAGACAAAACTACAGCGCTAATGCAGGCAGCTTCAGGGATAACTCCAAACCCTTCGGGAACCAGCAGACAATAGGGACCCAAATTGATGTGGGCAATGGCCCGATGGTCAGGGTGCTGAACAAGAACACAATGGACGTTGCAGCACTCGAACCATCCTACTCAACATGCGAGATCCGTGTTTCAAAGCAACGAGAGGTGGTCCACCTCCCGGAGTCTCACCTCACTTTCCCTGAGACTTTGATATATTACAATAGCATATTATTTTTGTTAATGGAGCACAAAGTCATCGACATGTTAATCAGTGGCGGACCCAGTACAGGCAGGGGGTACGAAATTGTATTTTATATCGTAAGACCTCGATACAATATTCAGAGAAAAGTGGGGGGGCATGAATTTTTATTTTCTGTTTCCCGAAAGAAGGGGGCGTGTCACCTGTGCCCGTCCCACTTGTGGCGAGAAAATCGATCAACAGGCATGTCCTACTTCTCGTCTGGACACGTCCATGCATCCGCTACAATCCATAGCACCAGCACTTCGGCATAATTGGGCACTTGACATTTCGGTGACTGCCTCAGATGTTCAATGCTCTTGTCAGTTAACACTACTTGACGCAGGGATATGTGCGCTGCAGTACGTGGACGGCTGTAACATTAGCTAAAGTGTTTTGTTCTAGAATAACATGTTTGAACCTGAGTAATATAGGGTGATGTACTTGGAGGCAATGATTATCATATCATACGTGATATCCAATAAGGATGGCGTGACGTACGTTACCATGGTGATGTGTCCATGAAAGCCGTGTAGGGAGGCGTTTTGGAAATTACACGATTGCACATTTCCGCGAAAGGGATGTCGGCATCAGTCGATTTTACTACGTTTTCACGTTACAAGAACATGGGATAAAATATAGTAATGAATGTGTTAGTGACATTTATTTCGCACAATCCAGATAGCCATCATCGGATGACCGATACGACACCTAACCATGTTTGGATTGCAATGCGAAAGATGATGGTTGCTGCAGCTTGCGTCGCTTCCACCAGTAAATGTACGCTGCAGGCGGAGTGATCATTGAGATTTTTGAACAAATCAGAAAACTGTTTCTCGACACAAAACTAGGGCTGTATGCAAAGCCCGCGAAACAGCCTGCGCCACACCCCCCCCCCCCCCCCTCTCCCTCCCCTCCACACTTTCTCCCTTCCTCGTGACTCGCTGGCGCCGTTTCCCCGTTTTGTTGGCCAACCATTTCCCGTCTGTAATACCACGGCGGAATCGTTCATAGGACAATTGGCATCCCTTGACGACGTGACCCGGGTGCTCTGCTCAAACCCCCTCCTGCAGTCCTGCTCTCCTGCGACACCGATCAGCGCCAGCCCGCGCCAGTATGCGCTGCAACGCCGCAAAGACAGCAAATGCTGCATGGCTCTAACGGCACCCCGTGATGCGTTGGAGACAGGCCTGGTAAGGCCATCAGGAGCCGTGTCACTGGATCCGACGGGCGTCCTCGCCCTTCACATTGAACCGTGCGCACCGATCGCTATGGTGCCCACGTGGCCGAGAACCTGAGGTAAGGCGTGCTGCAGTTATACGCACTGTAGGACAAGCAATCGAATTTAATAACTATGTGGTGCTTCCACTCCTATTGGACATACCATACTTACCATAGGACTTCTGGGGGCATTTGGCCACGTAAAGCACATCGCTACAATTAAGGATCGTCGCACCCGATGTTTAAGCATATACGGTTATGTCAAAGCCTTGGTTCTGATTTATATGATGATGATCGTATCGGTCATGTTAAGGTCGTGATGAACGTCATTCGCTTTGACGTGAATAGCAGTGTTGGGATGCATGGATCCGTACATGTATTTGTTTAGCAGTACACAACTAACAATTATTATCATTCGTCCGCATTACTACAACTTCTTTTGGCTCTGATAATAGAGGTATTTAACCCTAGCCAGAGCCTCCTGTGTCAAAATGGTGTTTGTCCTTTCTTTTTAGGTTACGTAATGTGCTAAATATTTCCGCTTTGATGAATGCATGATTTTGAATATTCATTCTATTCCAGTTGTGTTATATATCCCAATGAATGAGCTAGGTTGCGCTTTTGTTGGATGTGGATGACCGCTGAATCGTCCGGTAGCCACTTCTTCCGTCCTTTCTTCAACGAGATTCGGACAAATGCCAAATATTAGTAACTAGACAAATATTGGCATTTTTATAGTGATTTTATAGAGAGCCGTTGTCCAATTGTAATGCTAATGCACAAGTCAGCATTTTGCAGTTATTATCCAACAGAGAATGAGCTCCCAAAAGTATTTAACCATATCTAGAATGTTGGCATATGAACAATAATTTTGGAGCACCTGAGGCTAAATAAGGACTGCTGAAAACTAGCATCCGTCTTTGGTTTCGTATTTTTGAATAAACCTTCTAAATTCTCTTTCGTATAGTACGCTCATAGGTTTTTAAAATTATCGCAACGAAGGAACTAATTTTATCTTCAAAACCCCTCTTCCCTCAGAAGATTTCAGTACAGCTAATTATTTTGTTCATTTAAACACTGCCTTTTAATTCAGTGGTTTTATTTCTATCTTCATTACTTGAACCTCTTTTTCTAAATCTACAACATTAAAGTTATTCGTGGACCAAATACAAGTATTTCCTTGCTCTTACGAGTATTCCTTGCTTCCTTTCTATTTTTGCAGCTCGTCAAGTTCCATGAATGGGGTGTCTCGATTTGTTTTCTGTCAACTCCGATTCCTCCTCTGCAGTGTTTGTCATCAATAAATCCATGTTGCCATGCCACGTCGCACTGTGATGGCCAGCGAACTTCCACAGATACGGGAGTCTCATCAATTCGTCCCCGGCACATCCACCCCAACAGAGCAGGCCGATATCAGGGGCCACAATTGTCTCTACTTCCGCAAGTTTTATCCTCTGGACAAGTCGCTGTGGCTCTAGGCCTTGTGATACAGATTAAATCGTCTATCGTGGGCCAGATCCCGCAATATGGTGCTGTGGGTAAAGGTAAGATGACGAGATGATCATTAAAAGCCCCTTGAGACCACTTATACTACTTGGCAGATCTGCAAAGACACTCCGTCACAATATGGCCAAGGAAGCTTTTATGGGATGTAAGATCCATGTTACAAGCGAGTGGACATGGAATGGGGATGGTGGGCTCTGATAAGAACCGTCGACAGCCGTCATTGGCAGGTGGTTGTTCGTCTTGCTTCCTTTAGTCACCGACGGGTCTAATGGAGACCGGAGATGAATGTCTTAGTCAGCCGTCATGTCTAATTTTACTCAATTAGGAGCGCCTAGACCAAGATTACGGTGAACTTATTGTGCGGCTTTCAAAAGGGCAAAGCAAACGTTAAATTTGAAAGCCTAAAAGCGCCCCCGCGGGTTGATTTTTGGCAAATGGAACTGTCACAGGTCGCCATATACGGCTGCAAGTCAGTATGTCGTCCTCCAATGTGCTTTGCTGTCGGAATGGATAAGCCTCGGTAACTTTACCTCCTTCAGTACAATTAAATGATCGGGATAAAGGTCCCCTGTCATTCTTGGCAAAGAGTGAAGGGTTAGCCCGGGGACATGGTTCCGCTCTTCTCTTCCTTCTCCCACTGACGCGACCTGTGTGTCCTGAATATACAACCAACCAACCTGTTCGGCAACTAACCCAGAACACCATGAATTTAGAACCTGGTGCATATCTAATGAACCTAACAAGGTCTGTACTGAAATCGAAAATGTGAGAACATATTTTACTATTGTAAGAAAACGGAAATATGTCGGTTTCTGACGTTCTGTTTGGCATCCTGGTCAACTTTTTAGCAGCAGTATGCCATCTTACTTGCAAAGTAACATATTTACAAAGCAAAGCTCATGCGATGTATGGGACACTTTACGTCTTCTTCAGTGAAATCTGAATTGTCTGTACACGTATACATTTGTTTCCTGTGAATTAAGAACAGTCTAAGACCAATATTAAGATTTTTGGAGTGGGGTGCCATGCAAAATCTGTCTTGGGATACTTCCTAATTGGACTCACATTAATCAGTGTTATCTCAAAAGTAATATTGGGACCCATTCGTGGGATATTCATCATACACGTTACAACACTCTGTTCCCCGGTGCGACAGGGTGCTGGGCGCCACCATGCGGTGGAGATTGCTCCCACACGTGGTCACACTACGCTGTTACCGGGGCGACAGGGTGCTGGGCGCGCTGTCGGGGGCCGCGGAAAACTACTCTCTGTAATAAAAGACTTGGCTTGACCCCACGGAGGCCGGGGTTACGTCGGGCCGTCTCCCAAGTGACCGCCCTATGACGTCATTAGCATGCCGGTCGACGCTCTACATATGAAACTGTCTCCATCAATATCACTGGCATCAATCTCACAGACACCTAGCGGCAGCTTCCCGAGCCCTGTAGCAACATATGGGTGTCTGCGGCACGTTCAACTCCTGTCTGTTCTATTTCACTGCTTCATCTTCCAGGTAAAATTAAAGTTGTCCGCCCGCCAAACGCGTGCTGAGAATACATAATGGTGAGGGGTTGGCGCAATTGTCCCCATGCAAACCCGCTTCTCTAGGGGAAGAACTGTGACGGCAACATGGAATCGGCTGTAGCTGTTGTCACAATTGCATATACATTGTTATTTATCCTGACATTAATTAATTTTATATGCCCCAGGTTGTTTTGGCTATATTTTCGAGAAGAAGAGCTTTTTTCTGTCTTTGCTACGTGACTTAAAAAGACCACGCAACCACTAAGTGACGCTTTTAACACTACCGGATGCATTCTGTTGGTAGCCCCGATATATCCCGGATGTAAACCGGATGCACAAGCCATTAATCGGTAGGCCTAATGTATTCCGGTCAAGACAGCTCGGCACATCCTTGGCAAGGCGGGGGCTCATTGAAAAGTGATAGGCTGGCTCCAGTGCCCCTAAGTGCACCGGACGTGACCGGTGTACGATTCATATTCATAGGGCGTACTGCTATAGGTTCACCGGAAGGTCGCTGTGACGCACTAGGTGTACCACGAGGGACACCTGTCCGGGTCAAACGACATGCACCCACAAAGTGGCGCCTTTTACCCCGGCCGGATGTGACTCATTGTGACTTACTTCCGACGAGTGTTTGCTGATACTAGCGCATGCACGTGAATCTCGTTGTATGTGAGCGATACCTTGCTAGATCTTAATGGGTTAGTGCGCAGTTTGCACCTTGTTTGACGAAAATCAGAGTGCTGCCAGCTTGGTCATAGTTTAGGGCGTGGATCTAGACTAATAACTTACCGTATCAATAACTGCGTTCCGTAAACTTCCGTCCACGGCCGAATCACCCATGACAAGGGCACACAATATAATTAGATGAAATAAAGAAACCGCTTCATTATCATTTCTAAGTCAGGTAATAGATGAACACATATCCAATATACTGATGCATATGAATGGTTTTATAATCGTATACGATTTAGCCACATGAGGTCAATAATTCTTGTTATTTCACCAAGAATCTTTTTGGTCTGTTTTGTCCTATATAATTTACAATGGCTTTGTAAAATTATAACGACGTTTACTTCAAATACAGCTTTAAATATGAATACTATTTATTCGAAATTTACATCAATGTAATTGTATCATGTGAATTATTGTACTCACATAACGTCTTTAATCATATGCTTTTTATTTAGCAAATATTTAATACTAAATAATTTGTGTATACATTTTGATATGGAAAAAAAATTGTATATGATTAATTCTTTTTCAACTTGTCAAATTAATGTTTTCTATATTGATATACAATTGGGTATACCGCTGTCTGTTTTCGCCCCCACCTACCTAGGCGACGCCGGGCGTAGCTTGCCTGGAAACAATGTAACCTCAGAGAAAGTGGTTAGACTATCCTGAAACATTATCATATATTTGACCACGACCCCTCCCCCCCCCCCCGCCCCCTATATATGTTCATGTACAGCAGTGTCTGTCACAATTCATATGGCGGATATGAAAGCGGCCAATAAAAAGTGATCATTGATCGTACGTCTTTCACTGTCTACAACATCTGACTGAAATTTCAAACTAGAGACCATGTAAGTAAGTAAGTAATTTGTTTATTTAAGTCACATATGAGGAATACAACTGATAACATAAACAACCAGTTAAACACAAAATATAACTCCTCACCCAGCCCTACCGGGCTTACAAGTGACTGTGAAATTGATCGTGTTAGGACTGCCGCATATCGGCCATAAAAGAGAAAGAGAAAAAAAAAATATATATATATATAATAATAACGACATAAAAAAAAAGAAAAAAAAAGGAAAAAAACTAAAAAAAAAGAAGAAAGAAAACAAAAAAAACACGAAGAAAAATAGAATGAAAGAAAACAATTCAATTCAATTAAATAAATCAATACGATACAATAATAGTATTTGACTAAATTGAAGTTTAACTCTTTTTTTATGTCTTAGTTATATAACAAACTACGCCGGGAAATCCAAGCATTGCTTAAAAATTGCGCTACCTCCTTCCAGTAGCTTTGTATTAGATGAGTCAATTTATCATAGTTAGACAGAGCCATAAAATCAGGATGAGATACTTTTCGATACAGGTTTTCACGTTGACTACTATACTCCCGACAGCAGCCAAAAAAGTGTACCTCATCTTCCAACTCCCCGGATGAGCATATCCGACATAAGCATTCATGCGCTTCCCTCCTCCTGTACCGGTTAGAGTGTTTATCTTTCTTCGTTCTAAATCTCCCCGTTTCGATTTCCAACGGTAAAATACCACACCTGAATTGTGCGAGGAGGGCTCGCTGACTCCTGCTCAGGTATTGCCGGAGATATGGCTCAGGTTCGATGTGACTTTTAAATCTTATGTAAGTTCTATGGTTAGGTTTTGATTGCACGCTTTCTTTCCATTCAATATTCTGCAGGTCTGTTAGACGGGTAGCATATACATCAAGATTACGTACCTCCTTAGCTTCAAATAGATTAATCATCCCCAGTTTGTCTAGTATAGACTCTATGTCACCACACCAGGTTCCTTCTTTACGTCCGTATTCCCAATTAAACATTATTTTCGGTAAGCGATACTCTGGTAATTTCACTAAAACATTCCATAGCCGTAGCATACATAGATCGT
Source organism: Arenicola marina (assembly GCA_964019135.1). NCBI lineage: Eukaryota > Metazoa > Annelida > Polychaeta > Arenicolidae > Arenicola > Arenicola marina. The sequence continues at coordinate 43,121,709 of OZ025254.1, read as the reverse complement.
CTGTACTTTGGTACCATCCACCCCATGTCGCCAGTAATAGCCTCTATAGGTGCGAACTTATGAACACCCATAAAATGTAAACCATGACGTATACAATCCCGGTCAGCCGTGGGCGATAATGGGTGGTGGAGGCCTGGGAAGGGCCATGTCTTCATATCACCGCCACATGCAGACACATGTATGGAAAATCTCGCTGCCGAGTAATCGACTTGACTCTCCGCCAGCCACCCAGGCGGCCCGTTTGTCCTGGATCCAGTCAGGATCGATATACAAGTTAATATGGAGCCGGAAATCCGCTCCATGCCTATAACCCTCGCCCTAACCACAGCCATGGAGGCCGTCTGGACGGTGCGGACACCAACAGCCGTCAGGATAAAGAAATCAATGGTAAGAAACAGTGATGTCATGCTGTTCTATATGTGATGTAACACGGATTAAGTTCTTTGCATGTAAGATGCTAAAATACGGTTAACGAGATGTATTCAACTGTATGCGATGTAATCCCGGCAAAAATCCGAAACAAAAATACGAAACGCATGTCAAATGCTGGGACTTTGTCTGTACGGTCGCAAGATGAAGATCTTATGTCCTTCTTCGAAAAGAGTATGGGGTTACCCTGGGGACATGGCTTCACTCTCCCTTCTTCTCCCATTGGTGCGATATGAACACAAGTGATTAAAGCGGGTGTCCAACCTAATTTAATCGCGATCTGCACCGAAAGTTTACATCTTAAAATTAAATTGGCGAGTGTTAACGCTTCGATTCGACCGACTGGTAAGGAGAAATAAATTAAGGCAACCCGCCCCCAGAAATGTCAAGCAGAGCGCCATTTTGCCGAGAGGGGTGACGCATATTGTGACTATTCATATGGCGCCGCCTTACGTTATAATTCGCGGAGAGATAGATCAGGGCTGCGATTTACAGATGAACAACGGCAGTTCCAAGCCGCGCAGTAGAACATGATCTCAGCCTTTCATGGAAAAGTACCGTCCACACAAATTGATATACGTCTTGCGACGATTGACTCCACAACAATGCCATGATTGGAGTTACAATCGCAGCTATTTATATTGGCGATAATAACGCGCTCTTGTTTTGCTCACACAATAGGCGCAATTTTCGGTTTGAAAAAATTAGAGTATCGCCTCCTGATTGGTCAATCACAGACATGCCTCCAAAAAGGGCTGCCGCTCTGGTCGTTATCTAGAGCATGCTGCATTGGTCCTTCGTGATCAATCAACTGAGATCTGCTTGCCATAGACACCCTGGTCTTCGACCTCAGTGCTGCATGTAATGTAATGGGGTAATTTTTTTGTGATGCAACTTCAAAATAGCCCATTAGAAAACTTTAGTGTACCTATGTTATGTACCTGTACCGTGTATCCCTTGCATGCATGTACCCAGTGGGCACACTCTGATCGGTAAGACGTCCCAAAGACGTCAATTCCAGTCGTCGGAAACCAGTCTTCAGCTGGTCCCAGGTGGAAGTCGGAATGACGTATTTTGTCGGACGTCTTGATGACGTGTAAAGAAGACGTCTTCAGCAAGACGTCCAAGAAACGTGTTAAAGAAGACGTCTAAAAGATATCTTCAGTAAGACGTCTATAGTAAGACGTAGAAGAGACGTGTACGTTAAGACGTCGAAAAGAAGTGTTCGGTAAGACGTCGAAGAGACGTGTTCGGTAAGACGTCTTCAGAACGTAGTCACAGAAACGTCGTCAAGGCATTTTCGTTTGGTCGCCTTCATGTGTCATAAGCATGCTTCATCACGATAATGATTTCTGTTTATAGCACTTCAATTCGTGGATGTTTTGAGTGGGTTCAAGTTAGTTCCCGTAATGATAAGATTAAGGCTGAGGATAAGTTGGATAACAGCTTTACTTTACTTGGAATGCTGTACATGCAAAAATAAGCAAGTATTAATGCAAAATACAAACGAAACCACGTCTTTGCCAGAGTTGAAAATTGGGACAATAATAAAGTAACTTCAAATCAGTCTATTGTTTTTCTGGAGAATGTTTCAAGACATTGCCAATATGCACCAGGACGCAAGAGGCCGTGCACGACTGTGTCTTCAGAACCGCATCTGTAATAACAGTGATAATGTTCTGTTCTAGTTGTTGTCGTAGATATATACTCCTTTTTTCACAGGTTTAAAAGTATCATATTATTGTTATTGTGGATCAATCGGGAATGTCATATTTTAACATCATATTTTTAATGTGACCTCATCAAAGACTTCTTCGCCTTTCATGTAAACTCATTAATGTTATGTTAAAACCTTGTATATTGTATTACTTACCAACCACTATATCGCACAGGAGACTCTTCCCGAAGCCCAGCTTTCCCCTCTGTCCCTTCATGTTCAGCTTAGCCATCACGCTGTATGACATTAACCTGCAACGTTCAACGACATAAGTGGCACAAATTCTACTATAATTATAGGTATAAAGTTCTCCATGTGACAAATGCATCTAGATTACCAGTCAGCAAGTGATATTACGTGCTAACAAATAAATAAATTAGCGGTAAATTACCATGCAAACCATACAGTGAGGAGAGGAATTTGAGGTTACCCTTCCATGACTCTTTGGGTGTTGTCACGTGGGCATGAACCACCGATACGCCCAAGTCTGGTTATCTGGAAGGCCAAAGGAGCGACTAGGTTGAGTTTAAGAATTGCAAGAGAAATTATTAGAAAATTGAAACTTTCAAGGTGAAATTTACTGTGTATTCGCAGTCCTTTACGCAATACGACCTGAAATACTTGACGGTACATTAAATAGAAATGCTGCTTGAAATATCATTCATGTGAATTGCAAAGAATGATATCTATTCGGGAGGCTTGTTTAGTCCACTAGAACTTAAAATAGGCAAAAGTAGACGGTTCAGCGATTTAGTGGCGAGGAAACCCATCGCGTAAATTATAACTCATCGATGAGCAGAGCAGAAAAGCGTAAATGGAAAGAAATTGTGCATAGTTTTGCCGTGTGTGCACACGCTGAATTCGTCGATTTTATTACCTTAGATAAATGCATAAGGCAACTTTTTAGCGTCAAGAGAGCTAGGCTAAAAGGTTTCTATACGAAATAAATCATAGTTCTACTCTAACATTTGCTCTTTCGCTTCTGAAGTTCCGGCCTTATTTTCCAAATCTGCTAATTCTTCGATGGATGATGCAGTACTGAAGGAATCCCCGGCCGCCAATGCGTCTATTCGTGATGCGAGTTGGTCAAATTTTTTGTTCAGGGAGCAGAGAAGGTAGAGCACCTTTCTTTGGAATTCTAATAAAAGAAAATTCAGGTCACAGCTTATTGAAGGCTACACATAAATGTATTAAAGAAAATTCTCACTTAATACAACAGCGCTCCCTGGTGAAATCATTGGAACTAGCGTAATCTGGTACCACCGCTCGTATGCCTATATAAGTATTGCTGAGTGAGCGAAGTTGGTGGCACGGAACAAGGCTAGAACTAGCGTTGCGATGCCTCTCGGCGTTGTGTCCCCCATATCAGAGAATTTATGTGTCAGCAATGTGATCTAATTGGCAATTGAACAGTATGAAAGCATCTACTGAGTAACATACAATACCAAGATAACAGCAAGTTATGGGGATTTTTTTATGGCGGCGGCGGCGTCACCACACTTAAACACCGGTAGCGATATAATGGGTCATTTTTTAAGCTTATTGCTATATCATAATACATTGACATGCTGTAATGACTTTTTAACATGGTGGCAGAAAGTTACAAAATCAATATCTCACTATAACCAAAAGGTTCCCAGTGGGACCATATATATTATCAAATATACCCCTCATTTTACATATAAAAATTACTGAATGTAGATTTATGCATATGTATTGCATACTGCATGGTATGTTCACAGATGTGAACGACATATAAATTTCTAATTTCCACACCTGTTTGTGAGGAGGTGTGTAATTGGAAGGTGGCTGAATCGCAGTTCTGGTACAATGTTGAAGTTTGATAGGCCTCTTGAATAAACAACGATAGCTCAATATTTTCCTCGGTTACACCCATTTTTTCTCTTGTCTTCATCACTTCTTGTATTGAGTAACATGCCACAATTTTTTCATTCTATGACTTAGTTTTTGACTATAAAGTGTAAATTGTCTGTAAATAAGGTATCCCTTTGAATAGTCAGCACCATGTCGGCCTGACACTTACTTTCATTAGACATAGGGAAACTGATCCGGCTCTCCAGTCCGGTACTGATTCCTGTTGCATCTGACCTGCATAACAGAGCACATTATTCCGCATTGAAATGGTTTTAAAACTACATAAGTCCCTCAATGATCCCTGTTACCGTTCATTGTGGGCGCATATATATATATTAATGATTGAAGTAGACAGTTTGAAAACACAGCAGATAATTAACCAACCGTGGAGAAAGAAGACTTTTCCGTTTAGACATCTGGAAGACCGTCCCTGACTGGAATTCTTGGAGGCCTTCGTCGGGTGTTAGTGATCATGCGATTTTTCGGTAATAGTATACATATAAGTCCACACATTTAGTTAAATACTCTCCCCCAAAAGAAAAATATCCATGTTGTAGTTATAGAATGCGTTCTTCGGCCATACTAATATACAATGTTTGAAAACACACAGCAGAGAATTAACCAACCGTGGAGCAAGACGATTTTTCTGCTTGGACGTCTGGGATACTGATGCTTGCATCACAGACTGGGATTTCTGGTAGTCTTTGTCTGGTGTTCTTGCTTGATTGTTGATCCATACATTAAGACACATGTCAGCTTTAATGTCGATTTTCTCCCAAAAGCATATAATCGATTTTAATGGTCTTATTCTGTGTAATTCGACATTACTTGTTAGACTGTAGTTTTAAAACACAGCAGAGAATTAACTAACCGTGGAGAAAAGGGATTTTTCTGCTTGGACGTCTGGGATACTGAGGCTTGCATCACAGACTGGGATTCCTGGTAGTCTTCGTCTGGTGTTCTTGATCTATTGTTGATCCATACATTAGGACACATGTCAGCTTTAATGTCGATTTTCTCCCAAAAGAATATAATCGGTTTCATGGTATTATTAAATGTAATTCGACATTACTTGTCAGACTGTAGTTTTAAAACACAGCAGAGAATTACCAACCGTGGAGAAAAGGGATTTTTCTGCTTGGACGTCTGGGATACTGAGGCTTGCATCACAGACTGGGATTACTGGTAGTCTTCGTCTGGTGTTCTTGATCTATTGTTGATCCATACATTAAGACACATGTCAGCTTTAATGTCGATTTTCTCCCAAAAGAAGTTAATCGATTGTATGGTATTATTAAATGTAATTCGACATTACTTGTCAGACTGTAGTTTTAAAACACAGCAGAGAATTAACTAACCGTGGAGAAAAGGGATTTTTCTGCTTGGACGTCTGGGATACGGAGACTCGCACCACAGACTTGGTTTCCTGGTAGTCTTCGTCTGGTGTTCTTGATCTATTGTTGATCCATACATTAAGACACATGTCAGCTTTATTGTCGATTTTCGCCCAAAAGAATATAATCGATTTCATGGTATTATTTAATGTAATTCGACATTACTTGTCAGACATTAGTTTGAAAACAGAGCCGACAATTAGCCAACCGTGGAGGAAAAGGCCTTTTCTGCTTGGACTCATATTACCGGTAGCTTTCAATTCTTCTCCCAAAATAATATCATAATATCATAAATGTTGTAGCTTTATTATTCTTTGACGATACTAGTATACATATTAAAACACACAATCATTGCTCGATCTCCCCGCAGATCAGAGAATTAACCAACCGTGGAGCAAAACGATTTTTATGCTCGGACTTCTGGCATGCCGATGATGACGTCAGCGACTGGGACTGTTCATCACTTTTGTGTTGATTTAAAGACGACATAAATTATTAAAGATAACACATAACATGTTTAAAGCCCAATACTATATCTTTCAGCATTAACTTCTGTGGAGTAGCTTCATGCACGAAAATAGGGTGCCTAGCTTGGAAGGAACATGAAAATAACAAAGTGTAGTGTTGATCAACTGTTATTTTGTCCAACTTCTAGTAATAGAGAATTTGTACTTATTCGAATTTCTCGGAATTTCTTTAATACGTTGAAATTCATACATATACTAACGAAAGCTCATTTAAATCAATAAAAATGCCTCGTAGCGTATGCTAACATTGACAGTATAATATAGTTAACAAGTTTGTACCTTGACATTTCTGAAGGGCTGACATCTTCTACCACATTACAGTCGTCAGAGCATCCACTGTGAAGACAAAAAACAAAAACAGTGTGTTATTCGCAACGCAATTTTTCAAGTTGCATCAAAATATAAACATATGACTGATGTAATAAGTAACTACTCACAATGCTTGCAAAGTAAATCTATTGCAAATAACAAACAATTTGTTAGAGTTTTAATGTACAATTATCTGAATTTTGAAGCCAACCTGTTTGAGTCAGCAACTTCACTGGCCCCTTGTTGATAGACATCGTGATCTGCTGTTGAAACTGAATGGGGATTATCTTTAGTTCGTCGTCATGGTAATTAAATTAATCAGCACGGAAAGATCAACAATATTAAACTAATCAAATTCATAATCCGCCATATAAAAATATTAATATATGTATTCTTGTAAAGAAGTAGAGTCGATAGGAATGAGTGCTTACTATCTTTGATTTAGGTCTAAATGTACTTGACTTGTACTCAAAGTTGACATTTAAGGTCTGTTGACAATTTACATCAACACGGTCAAGAAATGGACAATAACAATTTGTGTGAATTAGTTGAGGTTTTATTTAGCTTTCACTTGTGCAGTGATGTAATCATCAATGAGAGGCTTGCTTACCCCTCATCATGGGAGGCAATGTTCCATCAACAAATCAGTATGAGCACTACGAAAATAGGTAAAACAAGTAACTATGAAACAGGTAAAACAAGTAACTATGAAACAGGTAAAACATGTAACAATGAAATGATCAAAAACAATAAAATTTTATAGGGTACTTACCGTTGGCTTGGTACTTCTTAGGGGGAATCGATAAGTTAGTTGTGCCTGCAGATGTGACAACACATAACCCTGAAGAAAATTCTAGTTCTTATAACCCTTAAACTGCATTTATATTCCAATTATCGTCATATTGTTTGTTCATTTTCACAGAAATTACGGCCTAGAAATTAATGCACCTGATGTATCATATTATTATGGCCGTGGCTATTCGTACGGGCCCGTACCAATAAGCTGATCTGCTATTTGTACGGCACCGATCATGTGACCGACACTCCACCCCCATCTGCAGCCCCCTAACCTGTTGCATGACCAATCAGGGCCATGTCCTGTGAAGGTCAACCCCTCGCCCCCATCGACCCGGCTTATTCTTATACGTACGAATAATACGGCAGAACATATTCGTACGGCATTTACTGGGCTCTTTCTAGATAGAGGTGAATAACTCCTCACGTACAAATAATACGGCAGACTATTCGTACGGCACTCAGTCTGCCATATATAGATCGAGGTAAATAATTATTAAAGACGAATAATACGGCATTCACTCTGCTCCATATAGATCGAGGTGAATAGTTCTTTACGTGCGAACATACTCTGATTAATTCTTATGTAGGTATTACTAAGGAGTGCAGGACTCACCTTCAGTCTCGCGAGTTGAATTGGTTTGGGTGACGGGACTCTCTCTTCCAATGCTGTTGTCTAAAATTTAATGAAATATATATGGCATATAAATATAACACGAAGAGGCGATTTGGCAGTCTGTACACTTTGCTAGGAGGCCTTCTAATAAAATTTGAGTAGCTTTTCAAGAAAAGTGAAAATGGTTAAAATATACTCCACAGAAACATTTTCTTACAGATATTTATTATTGAATGAACATTAAATTCAAATCTGCACATATGATGCTAAGAACCGCAATCGCTAGACTTGATTAAAAATGATTCAATTATTAATACCTGGGTTTACAAAATCCGGAAACCTCTTTCTCTTTCGTTGACGCTTGTCATGAATCTCTTCATCTTCAGTAGTATTATTAAGGTTGTCACATTCGTCAAAATCGTCTGCATGTAGAAGGAAGTATAATTCATGTGTCTAATGAAAATTAATGAATCCTCAACACATCATGCAAGTACTGCGGTAGGTAGGACAAGTAATGAGTTTGCTGGAAAGCTTGTTTACCATATCCAAGATTTAGAGGGGCGTAAAATGACTATGCATATGTAGTTTTTGAGCTATCAGTGACATATTTGATAAGTTCAAGGGTTGATATTTGAAGAAATACAGGAATACAGAAATACTAACACTGCGGTCCTGTTTGGTATATGGAGGCACTCATGCCCATGCATATCAACTGAGATTTATGGTTGTTGGAATAAAACAACACTTAATTACTGGTACAGTTAATTCTTATTCCGGCCAATGGCAGTATGTCAACCATCACCCACAATCACAGAAAAGAATTACACACATGAATCTTTCTCATTTATCTCACCTGAGACATGCTTCACTTGAACGACCGGGAATGTCATCTTCTGGGTGTTTTTGTCCTTCCAAATACTTTGATGCATCCAGAACAGGTGGCCACCATACTCTATTACCCTTCAACCAGGAACTGGGTATCACCCCTTCCTCCTCCAGTTTGAGATGAGAGTGATTGACTTGTGATCCGGGCGCAATTATTAACTGTGTTCATACACTTGTAAGATTAATTACCTTCAGCTTCTCTCCCCTTCATGTAAAAGGGGAAACAGAGTAAAGCCTTCATTAGCCGGAAGGCATACCACTTTGCGAACCAAATCCTTTTTTGCCAACAGCTGTCTATTGGCATGGGCAAAATTCCTCAAGTAGGCAATATTCAGCAATTTGGACTGGCACGGAACATTGAAGAAGTTATCAAGGTGACGTTGGTTAATAACGTCACATAACCATTGTCCATTCCTGTTTTTTTCCCTCACAAATGCAAAGCTGTCGTTTTCCAGAATGAAGCAGGAATCTTTTCCATTATTAGACACATGCATTGGCCTAATCTGAACCTTTTTCAACACTTGTGCTTGGTCAAGTTTATAGAGTCTCTTGGCAACTTGAATCACAGGATTGTAAGCATTTTTTACTTGGCGCTTAACAATCTGTAGGTGATTTTCAAAGGGAAATGCTGATACCCCATTCAGTGAACAACCAAAATGAGTAACATCGTCAGCAAGGTGAATCAGGTTGTGCACATTGTACACGACAAATGTCTCTGTGAAGATTTCTCTGCTATTTATAACAAACAAGTTCAGTAATTCTCTTGCATATTGCAGATAGGCATTACGCTTGCCATCACTGGATTCAAGTAACATAGAGGCACCAACTGACAGCAACAAAAAGTGTTCATATGTTTTCTTGGCCAACACTTTCTTCAACACCACAGGACCAGTATATAACAGGAATTGTCTCAGCTCAGCCGCTTTCCAGCGGTCAAGTTCAAACAAAGATCTTGGTTGACGGGCAAATTCAGAAGGTATTTTGCCTGCCAAAGAAACTAAGTGTTCAGATATTTCATTGATTTGAGCATGAGACAGTTTGCATTCTCATGGACCTTGTTTCAAAAAGCTAAATAGGCGTTTGACGACTCCAAGGCAAACTAAGTGCATGTAGTCAATGCAGAAGGTGCTTACGCAATTGATCCCGTAATCCAGCAGGGGAGACCTATCTGTTTGATGGCTACCCAAGTAATCTCCATTTTTGAATTCCTCATCAGTTCTGGCAGGATATACATCTCTGGACCAGAAAACTCAGCGGTTGTCTTTAGTGTATCCCTTGATCTTGCAGCGCTCACAAGAATAAAAGCCAGTGTGACCTTTTTGCACACTTGATATAGCTACGAGCAACAGCATCACAAACAAATGCATGGAGAGTTACTCGGTACACATTGCCATCAATATCAATTCCATTATCCGTCAGCTGCCTGACTTCTCCTGTCATGTAGATAGTCACCATATGGTCTAGGTTTTTCCTCACCATAAATCAAAGCTACTATAAATGGCTCAAAGTCACCAAGTCTTACTAAAATTGGCCAGAACTGTGCTTGAGATGATCGAAAAAGAGGCACTCCATCAATAGTGACTGTAAGCCGGAACTGAGTGTTTGCCTCTTTCAGGGAAGGATTTTGAGCAACCAATTTTAATAAGCCACTTTCTATCCCAAAGTATATATACTTTCCCCCACATTGGTCATGATACACTACTGATTTGGGAGTTTTGAGCAATGTACGAATATCTCTTGGAAGTCTGTGACCATGGGATCTCAAAATAGATAGTAGATTGTTTAGTTGGGATCTACTGCATTTACTGTCTGTCACCCATTTGGCGAGTTCTTCACCAAGATCAGGCAAGACTGGTTGATCTTCATCAGAATCGGATCCAGATCTTGATATTGTGTCACTGAACTCATTGTCTGAGACAATATCACCATTTTCTATTTCAGAATGTTCTGTACTGGAATGTTCAGGATGGTTGTCATTTGAGTCGCTAGTACAATCATCATGTTGATCATTGCTTTGATCCTCAAAAATATCCTCATCAGTTTCAGCAGAAACATTTATTGTGTCGTCATTTGGTATAGATTCAGCATCTTCACGGCATGTTCTCCAAAAGCGCTTGTAACTTGCCATGCATAGTCATATATATGATGTACTGCATAAGAAATAAAAAAGTACATTCAATGAAAGATTGCATGCTATTTGGCACTCTTTATCAATAATTAAATCTGTGTACAGATTAATCTTGCCTAATTAGTCAAACATTTGTGCAACACTATGCCTCATCTAATTAATTTATTTATATATCCATGCAATAATTATATTATTATATATTATTTTAAATGCTTTAAATAAGAAAAAAAGTGAATGTGAAAGAAATTGAGCCGGATGGATAAGACAAAATAGAAACTGAATTTATGAAAGTTTCAGCCGCATCGCTTGATATATAACCTTAGAAAAATCAAACAGCAGTGAGAAGTCATAATATAATTAGCAGTGTTATGCATATTTACACTGTGCAACAGGGGCTGTAAAACGAACCTCATGTTAATTGGAGTTAAAATCAAACGTTTATCAACATCCCCTACCAAAAAGAAACATTGTTTTTAACTGGTTTCTAGTTAAGTTATAACTGAAAACTATAGTTAGTTTTCAACCTGTGCTCAACTCTTCCTTTTCTAAGCAAGTGGATTACCAGTGAGAATCTTGTTGAAATCTTATACTTTATGGTTTCTCTGCCACATGTGAATGGGCCTATAGGATCTGTAGAGTATGTACATTTTAGAGAGGCCAGCAGCCTGGCTACTTTTATGACCCATTCAGCTTGTGAATTAGGGGGGCCCCAGTTGTTGGATATGTTCCTCTGCTGGTGGCTGACTTGGACTCATAGACTAGCATGTTGGTGATGTACTACCTACCCTACGGTTGCTGTACACATTTAATTAATTAGGTAACCAGTCAGAAGAAGGAAAGACAAAGGTTTGGCCGTTAACGAGTTTATTCAAAACAAACTGTGAAAGGAGGCGGCCAGCACGGCGTACTGGGCGCCGAGATAAAACATTCATAAGTAAACGTTAATATAATGACATGCATAATGGGTATGATATTTCTGTACGGTGGGTGGGTGTTGGGAGACAAATTACGCTCGGACGGCGAGAACCTGCAAGTGCCAGTTCAAGGGTGTGCCGCTGGGGTCATAGCCCGGGCGCTGGCTAGTGACGGGGGGTCCAACCAATGAGGGCGCTGGCCAGTGACGGGGGGTCGGACCAATGGGTGCGAGACCCAGTGACCGGCCAATGGGAGCGCTGGATCCAGAAGACCCCGCCGGCCGGCCCGGTGTCCAGGGGGGGTTGTAGCCGGGAGAGGAGGAAGAGATGTGACTGGGGCCTAATTGTCTAGAATTGCTAATAGCAATTCTAGACAATTATGTAACCAGTCAGAAGAAGGGAAACAAAGGTTTGGCCGTTAACGAGTTTATTCAAAACAAACTGTGAAAGGAGGCGGCCAAGGGCTCGCCTTCAGCCGCGGGAGGGTGACTGGAGTCGGGTTCCGGCCAAACCTTTGGGGGGGGGGGGGGGAGATGTGTAGGGGTGGAAGGAGAGGCGGTTAGTCAGTGGGCTGGGGGTGGGTGGGTACCGAATGGCCCGAGTGGGAGTGAGGCAGCCATGCGCCGAGTCACGTCAACCCGGTGACCCAAAGGGATAGTGAGGTAGCGCAGGCAGGCTGACGAGTGCCAGTCCCCGTGGGCCTGCAAGAGCTCTGTGGGGACTCCCGCCAGAAAGGCGGCCGTGCAACCCCCGCGCCTGAAGGAGTGGCCTGCGTAGTGCGAGGGTTGGTAGCCCGCGGCCCGCAGCAAGGCGCGGAGGGAGGAGGTCAGTGTGGAGTGGGTGAGGGTGGTGAGGCCAGAGCCAGAGGGGTAGCTGAAAGCAGGGGAGGAGTGGGGCGCTGGAACGAGGGTACAAAGGCGGTCATAGGCGGCCACCGGGTCAAGGGGGGAGCCAGGTATCGCGCAAATGGGGATGGTTAAAACACGCTGACCGAACTGCACTGTCTTTGTCTTTGTTAAGGTCAGTAGCAAACCAAACTCTGTCCTAGTGACCGAACCGCGAGATAAATGTCTGGCGGGGTCGAAAGCGGAAGGAGAAGGTGGGACAAGGTTAGATTTGCGAAGGAAGGCAAAGAAGGCGATGAGGAAGGCGGCCCAAACTGCGGTGTGAAGGGGGCAGGAAGGGATGAGGAGGCGGGCGAGGTTAAGGAGGATATCTGGGGAGATGGGGAGCTTAGCAAGGGGGCTCAAGCCCAACCGCTTCTTCGCCGACATGAGGGCTAGTTTAACATCAAAGGAGTCAAAGGACTCGAGCGACAAGGCGAAGCAGCGGTGTGCAGTGCGGATGCCGTGGACGTAGTTTTTTAGCGACTGGTAACTCCGTAAGGAGTGGGCGAGTAACGTGATGAAACGGCAAAGATTGAGGGAAGAGGCAGGCAAGGCAGGGAGATCGTAAAACTGGCAGAAATTGAGGAATGCAGTCCATAGAGAGCGGAAATTTCTTGCGGTGCCAGGAGCAAAGGCCTCTCGCATAGCTCGGCTAGTGGCGCTATCTATGTCAGCAAGCATTGTCGCTGAAAGAGAGGAGGGAAAATGATAGCGGGTATGGTCAACTGAAAAAAGGGTTAAAGCACAGTACACAACGACGCGAAAACCTAGTAGTAGTTAAAATGCAGTAATATAAAGCATAAATGGTTAAGAGAGTCACTCAGGGCCTAAGCCGATTCAATGTCAAATAGAGGCCGGGGCGCATTCAGTCAATTCCTGCGAGGCCGTGGCTTCCGAGAAGCGTTGCCGGTATGTTGGCTCGGTGTGCCAGCGGCTCAGTAGCTCTGGCAAGGTCGACTCCTGGGGCCGGTTGCACCAAGCGGTCGCAAACGGTGGTCGCAAATCTGAAACGCCGGACGTACAAACGCCGGACGTATCACCGCCCTCTCTACGCCCGTGAGCTAACGTCGGTTGCACCAACCAAAATTTAGGCGGTCGCACGTACGTCCTTGCTTACGCCCGCCAGCCGAAAGTTTCGGGTTTTCCCCGTTGGAATGTGTCATGTCTGTCATCACACTGACTCCGTGTCGTTCGCAGGGGCACGGTTCCCGCACAGGAGACGGTACCACATCGGTGCAAACTCATTTATTAAAGTCAAAGAACTACCGTTGCCAGATTGGGCGCGCAAAAGAGCCTTTTAGCACTCACTTTCACGCTCCCGTAACAGTGGCATTTTAAGCAAGAAGACGTATTTACTTTAAATTATTAGTTCATAACTTACATAAAGATGGGGTCATTGAACAATCCTGTTAATTTAATACACAAAAACTGTTGTTTGTAGCTGGTCATTATATGCACCATCCCCAAAGACCATGACTACAATATCTTATGGTATTGACGCTAAAACTTGCTTTTAATGACAATACTGCACCATTGGTGGAAACCCTTTTTATGTAAAACATCTATCTATTGATGACTCATGGAGACTACTGGCATAGATATTCAATAAATTAGTAAAATACTGCTTTAATTTCGTACTGTGGCTGCTGTTGTAATGAAACTGCACCCTGTACGAGTGATAAATTGCTGTCTCAATGCTGTAGAGTAATACAAAAGGAAGGATTGTTCAACCAATAACATTGAGTAATTGTTAAATTGTGCACAACAAAATAAGGAAATAAAAGTTGCATAAATAGTCCCGAAAAAAATAATTCTTTAAATGTGCTTTAGTCGATGCACAAATGATACAAGTTAAGCTTGAAAATATTTACTCATGTAAATATTGTGTTTAAACAAAGAAATGAGATGGTCTTGGTGGCTTTACCGATATACGACCACGGTACGCCTACCCCGTAGTGGTCGTATATTTACGCCCCCTTTTGCGACCGCGTACGATTTGCGACCACGTCGTGCAACCGACGTATGGAGGGCGTACCGTATACGACCACGATACGACCGGCGTAAATTTTACGACCGCTTGGTGCAACCGGCCCCTGGGATGTGAATACAGCGGACGGTGAAGTGATGTTCGGCCTCGGCGTACCACAGGCATCTGAGGGCGGCCTGCATGAAAGGCGACCGGGAACGTCCGAAGTTGACTGCGTAGCAAACGCCTTCGTTATCACACTTGATGACGAGCTTGCGACGTGCGAATAGCTTGCCCCACAGGCGGCAGGCAACGACTATTGCCAGCAGCTCCAGGGCTAGAGAGGTCTAAGTTCCGAATCTCCTGAGAGAACTCAGCGTGGCAATAAAACCCCTGAGCTGTGACAGCGCCCATGCCTGTCAAACAGCTGTCTGTTGCGAGCACGGAATCTGGGGCGGAGAAGTCCGCGTCCTGTATCAAGCTGACCCCGTTGTTGGCCGACATATAATTATGCCACCACGTGATGTCCATCTGGAAGGCTTTGTCTAGTTGCACCTTGGGTCGATCCACTTTGATGAGGCGTATAATACGTGCTACGAAGCGCCTGCCAGGCATGACCGCTGATGAGATGTGTATGAGCGTACCTAACAGCGACTGCAGCTGTGTCGGTGTGGCGCTAGATTTTGACAGCCAGTCTTTGATCATAGCTCGCGCTTTGTCCAGTTTGCGTTTTGGTATCCGGAAACACATGGCAATTGTGTCTAATTCGAGACCCAAGAACGTCTGTGTGGTGGAGGGCGGCTTGCATTTAGCGGAGGATAACTGGATTCCCAATGTCTCGGTGAGGAGGGCGATTAAGTCATGGTAAGCCGCCTGGGCGATAACTGCCGGTTGAGCTGCGGCAAAGTCATCAATGTATCCAACAAGATACCTATTATATTCACGGTCGTAAATCCAGCAGATCGCATCTGCTACGCGCTGGCAATTAAGGCAGGCGCTCCTAATGCCGAAGGGGAAGGCGATGTCCAAGAACAAAGCGCCCCTCCATGAGAACGCACACATGCCTATGTCTCTGGGACAGATGAAAAGGAGTTGTCGGAAGGCGCGGGCGAGGTCTGCCTTGAAGATGTGACAGCCTGGGCCGTGCTGCTGAATCTGGCGAACAAGGGCATCTATTGTGGGGTAGCGAAGAGTCACATCTTCCCCTAAGTAGGTGTCTTTGGGGATGCCGTCATTAACACTTGAGCCGGATGGATAAGACAAGTCGACGACCACCCGGCGAGCTGTAGGGTCAGTGGGGTCTTTCTTCTCCACACTTTGGGAGAGGCGAGATAACGATGTCCGAAGGCAACGGGTTCGTGCTAAATGGCCCTAATAATGAACCAGCACTAATCTCCTTGCTGATGTAGTTGTCGATGACAGTAGAAAAGCGCAGTGCTGACTGCTGGTTGGTAAAGAGAACCGAGGGCTTTGTAGCCTTAACATAGTTAATCGGGAACCCGAATTGTAGCTGTGAGACGAGGTTTGTGTCCCGGTCCGGAGTCATCAGACGTGTCCAATGTGGGATGTTGAGACGAGTGGGGACCGGAAGCCGGCCAGCGATAAAGTTGTGGTCTGGGGTGGCCATGGCGCGGCCATGCAGCCACACCATGTGGTCGTTAGCGGTTGCGGGCTGGGGTGGCCAAGGGCCCCGCGGTGGGGGGAGGGGCGGAACTCTTGGTAGGGGAGCTCCGGGCGCCAGCCTGCCAGGCCACGGGGTGTCGAGTCACTGTGTACGGGGGGGGTGAGGGCGACTGGCCATGGCGGCCGTCCCTTGGGCAGGCGTTGGCCCTGTGGTTGAGGGGCTGGAAGCCGGCTCGATGGCAGGACTTACAGACGTGCCTGAAAGGACACGATGTGCCTCAGGGGCAGCCGCTCCTACCGAAATTCCATTGTATGCAGACGTCATCGGTCTGCGTCCTGCGCTGTTGGTCACGGTGGGGCATCTCCTCCTTTAGTTCCCTTATAGAAGTGTCCCAACTATGGCGGCCTTGCTGGATGAGGCTTAATGCCTCCTGGTACAGAGCGCGGACCGATGTCCAATGGTACTGCTCTGCCATGACCATCAGGTCCGCCATATGCCAGGTGCGGGCCCGCTTCTCCTCCTCCGATATGGCGGGATCGCCGAGGATTCGCATCGTCCCGCACACCACTTCTGGCAGGGAAAGACTGTTGAAGGCGACGTCGGCGGCCCCGGCCCTATGCACAAATTCATTAGGCCACAAGATGGGAACGATTATCCTACCTTTGATTTTAGTTTGGATCGGACCTGGCTGGCCGACTAGGGTCGGAGCTGCCGGGTAAGGGGCGGATCCCACGATGGCCTGGCGGAGCTGGGCTAGGGTCGGCAGTCCGGCGGCCTGAGGCTGAGGGGTGGCGGCCGAAGGGGTGTGTGCAGATGTATCTCAGGCGGGACCGGCACCGATGACAGGCCCACCGCCCATGGTGGTATATCCTGACGGCTGCTGCGACGGCTGTGCTGGCCATGGGTGGAACAGGCCGGGAGGTGCGGGCTGCTGGGACGGTGTCGACGGTGGCGCCACGAGTGGCGCCTGAGGGCTGCGATGTGCTGTTGATTGCGCAGGCGCCTGGATCAGCGATGGTGCGGGGACTTGGGGCTGGATCAGCGCTGACGCGGGGGCTTGGGGCTGGATCAGCGCTGGCGCGGGGGCTTGTGGCGTTGTTGGCGGCGCCTGGACCTGCGGGGCTCTGGGTTGTAGCCGGGAGAGGAGGAAGAGATGTGACTGGGGCCTAATTACCTGGAATTGCTAATAGCAATTCTAGACAATGTAAAGAAGCCAAGCCAGCAAGCAGCCAGGCAAGTCTTCAGTGCCGCTTAGGGGTTGACCTGCATAAGAGTGAATACCAGTTTACCTGCACCCAGTGGCTGTATCATTCTGTGAATAAAAACCTTAAAGCTCCATTTTGTGTTTCTGTATGTCTGCACCTAGCTAGTGGACAAATGTATAGTAACTTTTGAGCTAGTTCCTGGTGGGTCGTTAGTTCTTCACTGAAAACTAACTGGGATCATGTTTCATGAGCAGTAGCTATAAACAATTTAATCCAGATTAGAAGTATACTAGGACTTGGCATCTACACAAGCAACACATTCTAATACACCAACTCGACTCAGATGATAGCCAGTGGCAACTCGCCAAACTGAAACTGGGCAGAAATGGATGGTAGAAAATGTGTTGTGTAAAATTAGAATGCATGGAAAACTATGTAAAAGAAACCTCATTAAAAATATTATTATAACTTATCTGTGTGGCAGAATTTAAACTTGGAGGGCATGAAACCAGTAATACGACATGCAGAGTTAAATTTTCCACAAAACTGTTGACGCGATTTAAAATCCATCGACGCGATTGGAAGATATAGACGTTTTTATCAGGCTCACATTATAGCATGCCATGAACATATTGTCGTAAAAAATTTAGTCATGTCACTAGGTCATGACCTGTCCCTAATATATTGAACTAACTTTAGAAACTTTTGACGAATCAAAAGATTCGTTACAATTTGATCTATGATATCTTTTGTAACATGCCTCATAAATGGTTGAGCGGAATTAAATGAATATGATGACGTCATATCGACCGAGGGAAAAGTATGCTGTTTACCCTCGTTCTAGGGATATCCCTCGACTGATCGAGGGTCGTCTTCGACCTGTTACCACGCCCGTAAATGGAGCAAGGGTGACCCTGTGCCTCAGACTGTCTTACGAGTCACGCTGATACGATGGCGTCCAGCACTGCAGTCCAGTGTGACGTTTCTTGAAATTGAATTAGGCGACTTGGGGCTAATCCCTATCAACCATATAAGTTTAGCAGAGATTTAGATATACATTGAGCCCCGAACTTGATCTACACGTGTTTATCTGTATAAAACAAATACTGACCTTCTCTTAACGGGTTTAGCAGTTCAGAACTGTTAGGAAAATTCACTCTTGAACTGTTGAATGCCGCGCACGTGAAATATCCGTTTGCACCCGTTTAGTAACTACGCGTATAAATAGGTCGCGATCCCCACTTCATATTAAGTCCTTAAATGTCGGTTCCATATAGTGAGCAGCTTTGGTTCAAGCAAACATGTTTCCGGATATGAAATTCTCCTTAATTAGGTGAATGATAAATCTGGCAAATATTATAACTCTACTATTGGAAATATATTACTCCGCGTAAGCTAGTACACAGCTCAAACTGAGCGGAAACCCTAGCGCAGTCGCAGAGCTCTGCTGGCGCAGTCGATAGCTCAACGGATTTCGCAAGCTCCCCGCACGGTGGCGCTACGCACGCTCCGCTCCTAGCGGAGTGAGTCGAAGGCAGAGAGTGCGGATTTCGTAGCCCGCGCGAGCTCGACTTAGAATCTACACACCCCACTTACCCATTGCAGCAAAGATCATAGCAGGGTCTTTGATTGCAGTTAGCGTCAATATGATCGATTTCATAGTCGCAATCGAAATATTAGTACACAGTATTAAAGGAACAATATGGATTAATTCAAGTACAGGCTTTTATCCCATATCTACTCGAGCCCGACCAAATTAGGACGGACGTGGGACGTCTAAATTATGACGTACGTGGGACGTCTAAATTACGACGTACGTGGGACGCCTGAATTATGACGTACTTTGGACGTCTAAATTACGACTACGTGGGACGTCTGAATTATGACGTACTTTGGACGTCTAAATTACGACGTACGTGGGACGTCTGAATTATGACGTACGTGGGACGTCTGAATTATGACGTACGTGGGACGTCTGAATTACGACCACATTGCGACCAGACTAAATTGGTCTTGACCTGGTCTTCAGGTGGTCTTCGACCGACCGACCAATATGAGACGTTTTCAGGACGTCGGGTGCCCACTGGGTTCGGATCGAGCAATCAATAAACTATTTAAAAAAAAAAATAATGTAATGTAATGACTGAAACCTTCTAGGCGTAAGATTATTTTATCTGTATTACCACGCGACCTTTCCATCGGTACGGAAAGCAGCTGGTAGAATCATCTGCCTTCTGGGCGGTAATACGGCAAACTCAATGGCCTTCTTTTCTCCATTTCTCCTGCTCAGATCCGTCTGCGAGTTTTGATATTAATATTAGAGAGCGGTTGATTGCCGGGGGCAATGGCGGGATGCATTTCATTCCTGGCTGTGTTCATCCAACCTCAATGGCGATATCTTGCTCCTTGTATAGGCAGATATTGTCTGGAGCCACAACGCCGTGAAACGATCTTTTCCGCTTTATCATTGCGTAATGGCGGCGTGGAACGAACGTCCATGTTGTCTGGTGACCACAGCTCAGAAGTCGTCAAAAGACGCTGGTGACCTCTACAGTACACACTAGAAGACGGGGCATTGACGGAAGGACAAGTGATGACAACGTCACGAAGTCGGTCGCGTAACCTGCTAGCCGCGTTTTTTATAATAAGCGGAAGTACCCGTATAATGCTAGCTATCGAACTGAATAGTTCTATTCGGGTTAATAAAGAGATAAAAACGCCAATATACACTGGGAGATATGACAAGCATATACAGATCCGCTCCCAAACTTGGCTCATATATAATTGAGACGCCCCTGCAATTGACGTGTATTTCGTCGGTCATGTGACTGGCTGGCGTGCCACGTAGCGAGGGTGAGGAGATGGACTACACGTATGATATCAACTGTCGGGCTTTACGATCGTCTGTTAATTGAAGCCATGGTGACGCTATTGGAGACAGGAAGAGCGTGGATCAAATATAAAATACCCTTTCCAATGTTTTACACCGCTGCAATTATAGGTATCGATACGAAATGGACTCGAAGCCCATTTCCTTTGAAGTCGTAGCCTAGGTAAACTGGAGGACCAGTGTTAATGCTATGATGGTTTCGATTCTTGGTCAGCTCAGACACTCACTTGAATGTTTCTATTGTGTTCATGCCAATAGTTATATGTTAATATAAAGCACCCGATTGCAAATCAAGGAATCTAGTGGCGGTGTCAATAAGCAAATGCGTGCACCTAATGAAATGGGAGTTTTTGCACATTATACCTGACAAACTCGAATAATGAACATACAACTGTAGATCCGCGGAGTTTGTCTCTCAATGGGTGCGTGTGCAGTTCATAGTTCAATGACTTTTCCGCTGCAGAGACGTCGCTTTAGATCACGAGAGATCTTAATGAACCACACTGAAGCTGTCTCGCCGCATCATTACTGGTGTCAGACGTCTGTGGACGGTGTCGGTATCTCCACCACCGACCATCGTTATGTGGGGGATGTGTGTCGTCTCGTCTAATACCTGACCACGGAGCTGAGATGCAAGGATTCATTATTAATTCAATATCAACGATGATGTGTGATTACCGGAAGTGGGAGTGTTGTAATCACGGGAAGTGGGGTTTGATGGTATCACCGAAAGTGGCAACCTACGGAATTTCATATTAGCGGATGCCAGAAGCAATCAAATTAGTTGCATCAATGCTGGAGGTGTAAAAAAACTCAAAGCGAGAGTGTGGGAGAAAATTGAATTGATGCCCCTTGATGCCTGACGGAGTGGACATTTGTGATGAAAAAGACACACAAGGACAGAGGATATTTCTTTTTCAATTTGCGACAGAGAGGGAGGGGGGGGGGGCTCTCAAAATGTGCGTTCATAGAGCAGCCGTGGAAACATAGACCTTCCGAACGGATTTTGGCCGTAAAACTCCCCGATCGAGCGGAGTTTTGTTGACACAACCTCCTACAGCAATGTAGTAAGTAACCCCGCCCCCCACGGGTGAGTTTCTATACATTATGGGTAGTTAGCCGGGACGCGAGCCGACAATTATAGGATTACAGTTAATTTAGCTTTCAATAAATATCGACTGGGATTTCCCGGTCTAAGGGCCGACCATAAAATGTAAATATACCAGCTGGCGAATGCAGCACCATGACACAATAACAAACTCAATAAGGATTAAGGAGTTATCCGTGTCTGAGCATTTTCTTTTAATATTAGTTTTAATATGATTGTTCATAGTAATTATAATATGAAGTTCAGAATAAGTATCAATAAATAACTGGGGCTTGACATCTAATAAGAAGCAAGGCATGAAGCACCTAGGCATGAATCGACAGGAGAGAAGAAATGGTAAAACTGGACGTCTTACTGGACATGGACATAAACATTAACAACGAAACATGTCCAGCTTTGATTTTCCAGATAATGATACTAAATAATATTTTCAGACGCAGATAGCGGAACTGGAACGACTACGACGAGCGTCTGTGCAGAGATCAGATCAACCACCCCAGAGGCCCCCCGGGGGGGGGGTCACTACATTACTACAGTGGTGAGGTGTGCCGCCCATGCCACAGATGGCATATGGAGAACGAGAGAAGTGAGGGATTTTGTGATCACTGAGAAATAATTTGTTGGTTAAAGTCGTGGCAAAATATATGGAGATCAATTATTTAAACACTTACGGTAACAACTAGAAGATACAGTCAAAAAGTGCAATTATGAAGAACGAACGACAGAACCAATAAACAATACATGCTGCAATATGCACTGATCGTAACATATTCACGTTACGATCAATATGCACTGATTATGATATGTTAGGTTTTATTAGTCTCACATGAAATCAATTAAAATATTTGAACTTTAAGTAAACTAAATGATAAGTTATGTTGTACAACGTATCATGTATTTATTATATTCACATGTATATATTAATAATAAATAATCAAACACTTACTCCAAAGTTATTATCATAATGTATGCAACAACGCCTCGATACTTCTAATGACCTCCTAATGAATCCATTAGGAAACCATGCAACTACCAAGAACATAAATATAATTTCAACAATTTTGCCTGCATCTTTAGTGGTCACTAAATGGATTTGTAGTCTGCTCCCGGAGTGTGTGAAATCACCACGCTCCAGTTATAAATGTGTATTTATGTTAATTTGGCTTCATTGCTAACTAGGCTGAGTTAAGCATTGTTTACAATGATAGATGATATAGCTGGTCAGCGCGAGACATTAGAGAACACGCAAGTAAAGTCTGGCGAGGTTATAATTCACATCTCAATAAGGTGTCCTCAATGACCGGGTAAAACACTACCGTGTGTTTTAAGTCTGGTGACAAGCGCAATTGGTCCTCAGTGTCAATAATTTGTGCATTGGATCCAACATTCTGATGGGCATTGCAAAAGACTAAAGCTGGTGACTGGTTTGGTGGCAGCGAAACATTGACTGCCAATATCTCCCTCCGAATCCCTCCTCTAAACATTTTTTTACAGCCAGGCCATGAGGCCGAATGCTTTCGCCTAAATAGACTGATCCAGGCCATCAATCATTTACTGACGTCACTGTTGCTTTTATTCAGCCATGTGGCGAAAAAAAGTCTCCCACGGGCGTCATGTCGGTCAAAACAAGTCGAGCAAACAAAGCAGCATTGCACTTTCATGTCAGTTTCAGAGATAAGTATTTCTCACTTATACCTCACTTGAACCATCAGCTATGATTGTCAATTTCATACTCACGATTAAAGTAAAACGGACTCAAGCGTGGGCGGGGCTTAGCTCGGAGTGGATCGGTAAGTACAAAGCATATTAACCCTGTACTGTAATGTTCACTAGCGAGCGGAGACTGGTTAGCTTCGTAGCACATCGGCCAGCCTAAGCGGAAGTGGTTCATTGATAACGAGACAATCCACACATGGGACATCACTATTATTGGTATTGACCACCATTGGAAACGGACAGGAGGCAGGCAGAAACCACTCCCATAATTGGCATGTAACGCCCATGGACGCTTAGGGTACTTTCAACTTCCGTCGCAAATTACGTTGCTGCTTTTATATATTATAACCATGGGGATTATTTCATCTTGCTTGACGGCTTATTCATAGGCGATCACTAAATGGGTCAAATGGGCTTTGCAAGGATGGGCATGAACTGGACAAACATATGACCTTGGTGTGGAATAGAACCCTCGCTCCGCGATGTATACTATGATCATCACAATAAACATTGCGAGGAAACAAAGCGATCGATTTAATATCGTGAAAGAAGGAGAAGATGTTTACTAAAAATGGGTATTACATGACACAACTATGGCAATTACTTTATCTTCATCGATGTAATGACGCCTCGTGACTACGATCAATAACTAGGTCAATCAGTCTATGTCACACCACACTTGTAAGTCCTTTAGAAATAATGAACAAGCAATTGACCTTGTGCCTGAATTTGTGTCAGTTTGAAGGGCAATGGAGGACCAGGAACACATATCAAGACCAATGTTGTCATCGTCTTGTCGAAACCTAATTTAGCGTCAGCGACTAGGGAAACTCTCCTATATTCGAAAGAACAATCTGCATCTGAACTGGCACTTCGCCGTCCTTGGGACCTTATTTAGGGGAACCGGCACACTTCTTCCTGCTCGCTACTGACGCCCTGGATGCGTAATTTATTTCTTCGAAATGAGGACACGGTGTGCTGTACCGATATTAAATAAGTTAATTAACGACAGAATTTTGTCATATTTCCTTACAAATAACAATAAAGATAATACTTCATTTATAATAAGTAGAATAAGTGCAGCAAAACCTGTTACAGCGAAATACATGTCGCATCAGATAACATTAGGGACAGTCATTCTAAGGAAGACATGAGGCATGGAACGCGAACATTACTAAACATCGGCTGGTTCCGGCTGTATATGTAATTCCGTGCATATTATTCTTGTATGGGGAATAATGGACTGTGACCATAGGAATTAGTGAAGCGCGTTATGGGCAACGTTCCCTCGTGTCCTTATGGGTGGTGCTGTATGGAAGCGTGGGCCCGTCAAAAACCCAACAAGCTGTAGTGTAGTAAATATTTTTAAATCAGCACCTAATTATTTATTGCTCAACGTAATTCGAATTACAACACGACACACCGAATTACGTCGAGTGACATGTCGACAAGCGTCGTGTTGTGTATCCATTTACAACACGACAACAATCGATTTACAACACATGACTTGGTGTTCGGTGCATATCTAACATGATTTAATTCGAATTACTACAGGACACAAATCAAAGTACTGCGGACCTGACCTGATTTAAATCGAATTGTTGCATGATGTAAATCGTCCCGTTGTGTAATTCGAATTACCACTGAGCGTCAATTCGAATTACAACATGTCGATAAGACACCACTCGAATTACCACTGAGCGTTAATTGCATTTACAACTGAGTACATTTAGTACTCGAGTAACGTGATACATGAAGCAGTCAGCATAAGCAATATTTCACGGGTAGTGACTACACAAAGCTGTTAACGTTGGCATAATTATCTTGTTTAAACCCCAATGACGCTTTATATTTAACGGTTCATCGCAGTTTGCGCCCTTGAGCAATAACATCCGTGCATCACAAGAAACAAATCTCCAATCTCTCCCGACGTGATATGCGCCGCGGCCCCATCAAAAAAATCCGCCTTCCGAATTTAGCTGAGGCGTGAGTAACAGACATGCAGAGCTCCTGTGGTTCTGTCCCTAAAATAGACAGACCAGAACAGCCCCGCGAAACACGTTTAGTCGACTCCGGGGAATCTAACAGTCGTATTTCAGCAGGACCGGTATAGAAGCCTCATCATTTATCAAGCAGCCGCAGTTTTTAGGGTTCTTTTATGCGCTCGACGACGTACTTTTCAATTGCACGCGAGTTCTTTTCTTCCGTATTTTAGCCACGTAATTAAATCGCACATGTCCAAATATCCGGCCACGACTAGCTGGTGGCTGTGTGTTTTAGACTAGTTCAATACTGAGCCAGGGAGGTATGATCCGGGGGGCGGGCGGGATTGCTAAAGGAATCTGGTGTGGGGGTTGCAGGTGCCCCTTGATGCCTGAGAGAGAGGGTATTTGTGATGCAAAATATACCCCTATAGAGCGGATATTTAAAAACTTGCGACCTGGGTAGTGGGGAGGGGGGGGGGGTGGCTTTGACAATGTGCGTTCATAGAGTGGTTTGCCACGTAAAAATACCCGATGGAGCGAATTTGGGCGTTGAAAAAAGGGGTGGGGTGGACTTCACCGCGAAACCCGCCTGCCAACAGCAATGTATTGAGTACCCCACGCCCCCGGGTGGTATGACAGACTGACCTTTGTGCGTTACCGTTCTTTGGGCTGCACTGTCAGCTCTACAATACGCGGAAGGTCGGTACACAGCAATAGGCTCTTTAGGAGTGCGGACTTCTAAAGCCACGCGCTTCATATCGCTATTCGGTGAAGCCTCGTTTTTTTATCTTCACCCTTTTTGCCCCTCATTTCGGCTTTTTGGACGTGGGACTCATGTAGCGCAATACCCTGTGAAGTAATAGTGACACTTGAGTCCGACTGACGTGCTTGTGACAAGGGATCTCGTGAGTAGACAACAGGAACCCAAAACCAGGCTCTCAGGAACGGCTTATTGCTGAACAATTCGGGCCACCACACAAGTGGTCGTGAGAGGCTCATATGTATGCGCTAAGAGGTAACATTTGAACCCAACAGGCAGTTTTATTGGTAATGGACTTAGTCATTTGACCACGGACTTGAACCAACATAATATGGCCTGACATGTTCACTTCAATGTTGTATTTTGTACGTGTAGTGTTATACCAAATGTGGCTTTTGTTCCCTGATAATCATAAATTGGTGAACATTTTCATTGCCAATCTTTCCTGGGACATGTTCGATGCGTTCTATATGTTAGACTGTTACATTACGCGTCGCATTCATCAATTGATTTGATCGATGACTTGTCAAGAATAACTGCCTTAAACATCGGGCGCGGCTGAAATTTTAACGGCAGACCCGCGACAGATCCATCACAATTACATCTCAACCCGAAACAGATCCATCACAATTACATGTGATTGATGCCTCTTGCGTGCTCGTCAGTTCCGGGGACAGCTGCCTGACTATGGCAGCCGGACAGTCGTGTAGGATATGTGAACGAGGGCTGCCAGACCATCAATCACAGATAACCATGACAGCCATCAACGGCGTTTGTCAGTCCAGCCCCAGATATTAAATGTTTTCCAGCCTTCATCAACCTGATGGTTTTTTGATCCTCTTGGTATTGATGGGGCTCTGTAGCAGTCGATGTCAAGCGGCATATTGGTATTTTGGGCCACTTCTGTCTTACACTGTGTGCCAAGCAGTCGATGTCAGAACCAAAGAACAGTTTATTGCATGGTTTCGATATGTTAGAGACTCAACCCACTGACATGGTTTTGGCTAACTGTTGGTGAAATGTACTTATGTATAGGCTGTGAATTTACGGATCCTCATTTTACAGGTACATTGCCAATGTACCTGTAAATTGTACATCGCCAATGTGTAAGAATATGTAACCGCACTAACAATATGATGGCCATTGCATTATGAATTGGCGGCAATAGTTTACTCAGTCTGGGCAAAACTAGGCCGGATTTGTCTAATATGCAACCACTGCAGACAGACAGATAGGTATTAGATGCACGGGTTATATTTCGTCAACCCCATAGCGTCATAGCTCACGTTCGAGGGGAGGAAGTTGTAAAGGGAGAAACGTGCGATTTCTTTGGAAACTCAATGGAAAAGTTATAGAAACGTTATGGTTGGTTTATCATTACTCATTACTCATTACGCTTTCACCCCTTTTGGTCATATTGCGTCAATGGGAGAAGGAAGGGAGAGTGGAGCCATATCCCCGGGGGTACCCCTCTACTCTGTGCGAAGAAAGACATGGAATCTTTATCCTGCGACCACATAGACATGACGACATCGGGGCGCGAACCTCCGATTCACGTGCCGTTATCTCTCAGGTGGCCAGAGCGTTTAATGCGAGCGCCTTAACCCAATGAGCTATCGGGCCGGCCGAATATTTCCTAATATGAAAATTCTATGAGAATTCTATGGAAGCTCTATGGAAACTCTATGAAAATTATATGGACACTCTATAGAAACTCTATGGAAACGCTATGGCAATTCTATGGAAATTCCATGGAAATACTATAAAAAATCTATGGAAACTTTACGGACATTCTATAGAAACTCTATGGAAACTACGGAAACTATGGAAACTCCATGGAAATTCTACGGAAATTCTATGGAACTATGGAAACTCTATGGAGCTCAAAGGAAACTCTTAGGAAATTCTATGGGAAAAGGTTTAGAATCGATAAAAACCTTAAGAATCTTTTTTTAGAATAGAATTTCTATACGATATTTTCTACAGGTTGCAAGGGAAAATTAGATAAGTCGGTTAATTGAAGATAACTTAATCCAGATATAAAGTAAACAAAGGCACAACATTGCGAATTCCCCAACTTGGCATTATTTAATGGCGCTTGAAGGGTTGCATCTACGACCCACAGGGGAGTCTGCAGCTAAAGGCACGAATGACGTCATTTTACTACCTGTACCATCAGCTATGATTGTCAATTTCACACTCACAGTTAACCTAGACGGTCAAACAGAGCTTGAGAAGAAAGACGAAAATGTGGTTATGGGACCAATTCGACTATGTTGAGACCCATTTCATGACGTTGGCATGGCTCGCCGTCAGTCATTTGGCGTATCGAGGCCTTATAATGGGCTTGGCCATGTTAAAGTGCAATGTCAAAATTGATCATCCAATAACTGGAAAACTGGAAAACTGAGGGCAAATTACGTTTGCGCCTGTCTCTGAAGAATACTCTGAAACAAACCGCGAATTTCTAGACCAAATATTAACGAAGTTACTTGGAAAAACATGTTTCGTAACCTTGACCTTAATGTGACCTTGACCATGGAAGCGCGAACTTGATCAATATAGAACTTTGCGCCCAGATACTAATGTCATGTCTCACGCAAGGTGTCGTTTGTCTGACATGTACCCTTCATGGAGCAACTGAGGAGGCCATTTTCCCGCCAAACTGCTCTCGTAGGGTTAAACTTTGGGAATTTTTAGCGGGAAAACTATCTGGGCGATTTGCCCAAATGGAAACTGCGAACGTTATAGCGATTTCCCCGTTTTTTAGTTCTATCTTTCAATGGTTAAGCGAATTTCGAAAACTTCCTGTGATCTTGACCTTTGACCTACATGACCTATCTACGAATTTGACGATTGCCAAGAGACACCCACACAGACAGACACAGACAGACACACCCACACACAGACCGGCACACAGACAGCGACAGCCGGACAGCCTCACAGACAGAGACAGACAGAGAGGCAGCCATAAAGGCAGACAGACAACACACACAGACAGGTACACCCCCACACAGACCGACACACAGACAGCGTCAGCCGGACAGCCACACAGACAGCGACAGCCTAACAGCCACACCGAAAGCGACAGCCGGACAGCCACACAGACAGTGACAGCCGGGCAGCCACACAGACAGCGACAGCCGGACAGCCACACAGACAGCGACAGCCGGACAGCCTCACAGACAGAGACAGACAGAGAGACAGCCATACAGGCACACAGACAACACACACAGACAGGTACAACCATAGACAGACCGACACACAGACAGCGACAGCCGGACAGCCACACAGACAGAGACAGACAGAGAGACAACCATACAGGCAGACAGACAACACACACAGGCAGGTACACCCACACACAGACCGACACACAGACATCGTCAGCCGGACAGCCACACAGACAGCGACAGTCTAACAGCCACACAGACAGCGACAGCCGGACAACCACACAGACAGCGACAGCCGGACAGCCACACAGACAGCGACAGCCGGACAGCCGGGCAGCCACACAGACAGCGACAGCCGGACAGCCTCACACACAGAGACAGACAGAGAGACAGCCATACAGGCAGACAGACAACACACACAGACAGGTACACCCGCACACAGACCGACACACAGACAGCGACAGCCGGACAGCCACACAGACAGCGACAGCCGGACAGCCACAAAGACAGCGACAGCCGGACAGCCACACAGAAAGCGACAGCCGGACAGCCACACAGAGAGCGACAGCCGGACAGCCACACAGACAGAGACAGCCGGACAGCCACACAGACAGCGACAGCCGGACAGCCACACAGACAGCGACAGCCGGACAGCCACACAGACAGCGACAGCCGGACAGCCACACAGACAGCGACAGCCGGACAGCCCCACAGCGACAGCCGGACAGCCACACAGACAGCGACAGCCGGACAGCCACACAGACAGCGACAGCCGGACAGCCAGTCAGACCGACACACAGACAGATATACATATGAGAAGGAAGGAAGAAAATTGTGGTTATGGGACCAATTCGATTGCACTTTCGGCAATGTCAAAATTGATCATCTAATAACTCGAAAATTATAAATGTGAGATGAAATCTGAGGGCAAATATCTTTTGCGCATCTCTCTGAAGAATACTCTGAAACAAACCGCGAATCTTTAGACCAAATATTAACGAAGTTACTCGGGAAAACATATTTCGTAACCTTGACCTTGAGGTGACCTTGACCTTGGAAGCGTGACCTTGATCAATCAAGTACTTTGCGCTCAAATACTAATGTCATGTCTCACGCAATGTGTCGTTTGTCTGACATTTATTTTTCATGGTGAAATTGAGGAGGCCCTGTTCCAGCCAAAATGCTCCCGTAGGATCCCATATTAAACTTAGGGAATTTTTAGCGGGAAAACTATTTGGGTGATTTGCACAAATGAAAGAAGATATAGAAGGTACTAATGGGCTCAATACATGAAATCATTTGCAGCGTGATTAAATGGAAACTGCGAACGTTATAGCGATTTCCCCGTTTTTTGGTCCTATCTACCAATGGTTAAGGAACAAAAAAAAAATTCCTGTGACCTTGACCTTTGGCGTACATGCCCCGCTAACGAACTTGACCGAGATATGTCCAATACCTATCGATGGGTAAAGTTACACAACGAAATGTTGCGTTTTGCGACCTGCAGAGCGCGCACAGACAAACAGACAGACAGAACACAGCTTGAGAAGGGACGAAAATCGGAGTTTTGGGAATAATTCGACCATTTTGAGACCCATCGCCGCTCGCTCATTGGTTGTTCGGCCTGGCGTTCGAGACCATATCGCCCACTGATATTTGGGGTCCAAATTGGACCCCAAATATCGTCATGTGCTGGACGAGCGCCATCTAACGGCTGCTGTTCAACGCGGGCTATTTTTCCAGGTCGTGGGCGTCATTTAGAGTGAATACGTTCAAATCCCGATTTCCCACGTGTCCTTGGTTACGCCCTAATCGCTCTTCTCGGACTCGTCATCGCTGAATTACGGAGCCCACTAGCGGCGGAATTAAGCGTGATAGGCTAAAAGCGAAGGCGGATTCCATACCCAAGTCGACGTTTGCCCGTCTTTTGCAACCGGTCCCGACTCTCTAGCGTCGCTATTAAGCGAACGGCGGCCATCGCAACCCCGAAAGAGTGCCGGTCCATATCGCCGTTGACTCATAATGGGAGCGTCGGCATGGAGGGGGTGCACCTCTTGCGAGCGCTCTAGCGGCCAAACTAAGCGTCCTAGAGCAATTCTGAGGTGATTTCGATGCCTAGCTCAGATTTGTCCATTCATGCCAAATCTGGGCTCCCTAGCTCAAATATTGACCGAGTTATGGCCTTGCAAAATTCAAAACGCCACGCTGAATATTGATTGGCCGATTACTCGAAAATCGTTCAATATCCGGATAAATCTGAGCGAGTACTGCGTTTTCGCCTCTCCCTGACGAATACTCTCAAACACAGAGCGAATCCCTAGACCCGATATTAACGGAGTTACGAGGGAAAACCTGTTTCGTGAGCTTGACCTTGCTGTGACCTTGGCCTTGGAAGCGTGGCCTTGACCACCACGTGAATTAATTTGGAGCGTCATTAAGTAAAAGCTCGGAACGCTATAGCGATTTTACCGATTTTTGGTCCTATCATTCAATGGTTAAGCGAATTTCGAAAAATTCCTGTGACCTTGACCCTTGACCTACATGGCCCATCTACGAACTTAGGCTGATGATTGCCATTCCGCATCTTTTTGTGAATTTTAAAGTCGATATGTTAAGGCATTCGAAGGATAATGCGTCGCGTGAGAAACAGATGCTAACCGAACACACCGACATAAGACGAAAATGGAACATTTTCGTCTTAACAAACCGAACACACCGACATTAGATAATAAAAGGGACTCACGCGTGGGCGGGGATTAGTGTCGGACAGTGGAACGGTGTATTATGCGGTACCGTATCACGGGAGGCGGGAGGCGTCTGGCGTCCACCCACGCGTGCAGTATGGCCAGGAGCTTTATAACTCCTAATGGCTATCAATATGCCAGTGGCCGTGCCACTGTATGCTTAAATTATATAAATGTCAGTACGGAGTCCCGTTCATGGGGATTTTAAAAGCCGAAATGTCCCCTAATGGATTCCACTAAGTGTGTTAGCCCGGGAGGCTTTCTCTCCGCCGTCGGTGGTCGCCCCACCAGCCCCACCGGCTGCCGTTATCGACTCTGTTATCACAGTTTATGACACCATTAAGGGGATAGCTCCTCGACGCAAACGAAACGTATAACGATGTAGCTTTTTTTGGCGTGGCGACATACTGTGGCAGCACTGTCATATATCGAAAACCAAGTAGAAAGCATCATAATCAACGATTTCGAACAAAAATATGCTGATCAGATGGTAAACTTGATTCATAGATGCTGCTCTTTTAAACGTTGCCGTGTGATCGCGTTTAACACGAATGATTATTTCACCAATTGACATCGTTTAGTATAATGGTATAATGCCACACAGATATGTCGCGTTATCGCGTTCCGACACGAATGGTAAACATATTAAATTGCTGTCGCTTTGGTACAATGAAACACTATGCCAGGTCGGCCACACCAACGGGCTCATCGTCCACACGGGCGGGCTACTGATAGCTACCTGTGTCAGATCGATGTCTGGTCCATTCGTGCTTTCCAGAGTTCTGACTCTTTAGATTGATCCGGCCGACGGCCTGAAGTGAAAGACTTCATGGTCCTCACATAACTGTGTCCTAACGTCTGTGTATCGACTAAGCATGACGTCCAAGTTGTATCTAATGATGTATCGACTATACATTTTGTAAGAGAGTAACCGTTCAGACAAACAAAACGGCGCGTGTGATATTTTGAAAGAAAGTCATAAACTCATGAAGTGATGATTATGACCTATTGAGATGAAACCCTGGGATCATTGCGCGATTACTTGATTGAAATGTATTCCACACAGGTTTATATCTCAGAAACGTGTCGAGGTGCACTGACTATGGTACTAAGTACGGAGCTATACATACATGGCAGCCATGTTGGATGGTAAAGTAAAATGATACATACCGGTATACCATTCCTTGGACATGAATAATTGGTAATAATAATACCGAAGACGGAAAGAACAGATGTATTGACTGTATGTGGTATTGACTCTATTCGCCGGACTATACGGCATCATATAACACATCAAAGTCATTAGTGAGAGAATATTTAGAGATCACATTAGATGTGATGGCAACTGAACTGTATTCTTCATCTACTAAAGGTTTCCGGTAGCCAACGGATTTAGCCAAGTGATCACATAAATAGTATAGCAACTAGGAGTAAATATAATTGATTAAATAGCAGTGAAATAACAACAATGTCAAACTATTTTTTTTACAAATTGACGTTGTGACGTTGGTTCAAAAAGCTTACGACCGATCTGTGGGTTCAACAATTTTATTACATAAGCGTGGAAACACAGAAGATTAATATGGGCTAAATTTGTTTTGGCGTGGTACCCACTGTTTAACACTTGTTTAGTATTAAATTATGACAACCTTAAATTAATCCTTCGTGTAAATTAAATTAGTTGATTCTTAGCATACAACAGGTTTGCGCCATTACAGATAACGAAGTGCTTTCCAGTTGAGGCCGACTGATTATAAATATTAAATATATACACAAAGGATGAGTTATCGCCACTAACGAGTGTTAGCGCCATGCGCCTGTAGTTTAACGAATCGTGTTGTGTAATCACCTGTCACACAACGCATTGGTCAAGCAATGTGTTCACCGGGGCTTGTTTTCCACAATTTGGGATTCGAAGCAGATCTGCCGAGGGCTGAGGAAACGAATCCTTAAGGTGCAAGCCATATAACTATTGCTTGTGGCGAGTGGTACATGCGGGGTAGGGATATTGTTTGAGACGAGTGGGATAGGCATGGGATAGGGGGATGGGGGCTTTGTGAAGACTTGTTCGACGCACTGCACCGAGCGGAGTGCGATGATGGAAGCGAAACCCTTTCATCCGGAGTCACAGATTTCTTAATAATTGCATTCCAGACATTTGAAAGAAACATTTTTATGTCTTCTCGTTGGAAGATATTCAGTCTTTAGCATATGTCAGGTTGATAAATACATGTCCTGCTGCACTCACCGAGTCTGCTTTGAAGTGCCGCTGGACTGAACCAGCTTAGGACAGATACAAAGCCGGACAAACTTCCTCGCCCTGTCGACTATATACCGAAAAGGGACGATTTGCTCGTGCTGACACGAACGGTACAACAATGCATGCATTGATAAAAAAACATCTATATCTTTGTGCAGGACACAGGTTCCGCGTTTTTTATTCGCAAATAGTAACTCTAAGAGACCTGACATTGTCAATAATGGATTCGTACTTTAGATCACATGGCACACTAACTCATAAACCAACTAGACGGTCAAGCAGAGCTTGAGAAGGAAGACGAAAATTGTGGTTATGGGACCCATTCGACTCATTTCATCACGTTGGCATGGCACGCCGTCAGTCATTTGGCGTATCGTGGCTTGATAATGGGCTTGGCCATGTTAAAGTGTGATTATTTGCTTGCATCCAAACCACTGCTTCGATTTTGATCACATTTGGCAAACATGATGCCAGTAATATGGGTACATATTCCACTACATATGAGTCATCTACCTGCATTGATGTAGTCACAGCGAATGTTTTGCACGTTCGGCAATGTCAAAATTGATCATCCAATAAGTGGAAAACTGTAATGTGAGGTGAAAGCTGAGAGCACGTTTCTTTTGTGCCTGTCTCTGAAGAGTACTCTGAAACAAACCGCGAATCTTTAGACCAAATATTAACGAAGTTACTCGGGAAAACATATTTCGTAACCTTGACCTTGAGATGACCTTGACCTTGGAAGCGATCAATAAAGTACTTTGCGCTCAAATACTAATGTCATGTCTCACGCAATGTGTCGTTTGTCTGACATATACCCTTCATGGAGAAATTGAGGAGACCCTGTTGCCGCCAAAATGCTCCCGTAAGGTCCCATGTTAAAGTTTGGGAATTTTTAGCGGGAAAACTATTTGAGCGATTTGCACAAATAAAAGACGATATAGAAGGTACTAATAGGCCCAATACATGAAATAATTTGCAGCGTGATTAAATAGAAACTGCGAACATTATAGCGATTTTCCCGTTTTTTGGTCCTATCTACCAATGGTTACCCAGCAGGCATTTATGGTCGTTTTGACGGTGAAACGACGTCGAAATCGCTGGTTGTAATTTTGTCGTTTTTTTGGATGTTTTCGCAAAAACATGCGACGTCGTTTATCTAACGAAATAACGACGTCGGAGCGACTCAACTGAGTCGTGGCGTGTCCATGTGTACAAGCTAAAGAGTGGCTCTCTGCACGACTCTCTTTAACTACACTGGTGACTAAAATAATCTATTTGTGAAAATGGCTGTTAGGTCAACAGAAAAAGAACCATGGCATGTGCAGTCCTTACCAGGCCTGTCTCTAACAACTCTTGGTAAGTGCAGCTCGAATCACCAAATGGCCGCGCCACAGCACAGGCACAGTAGAAATAAATAAATAAAGCTACGTTAATAATGAAAACTCGAAGCAATCCGCTTACCGATTACTATGTCTATGATTCCCATGTGCTCGAGCACTCTCGCAAGGTGCTCTGTATCCATATTGAGTAACAAAGTCATGGAGTATCGTCCGTAGGATACTAGAACTTCAGAAGTGTCTCTTGCCTACTTTCAAAGATCAACATGGTCACGCCAACTGTCGTGGTGGCAGTTGGCAAATTCGTTGCCATGGAGACAACGCGCATTAAATGACGTCAATTTTCAGTTTTGCAGTGTTCAGGCCGCGGGGCGCGGGACGTAATACATTGTCATTGCTGGGTTTTGGAGTGGTCTGTTTTTTACCTCGGAAGGGGTATTTCCACTTCAGAATCCGCACGGGAGGGTATCTTCCTTCCATTGACCCTCTCTGTGTCGCGGCTCCATGCAGACCCTCTTGGGTTTTTTTTTCGGACAAACCCACTCTATGGACGAAAAGTTTCAGTCGCTTCCTCAGGCATCAAGGGGCACCCGCGAAACCCCCCCCCCCTCCCCCCCCCACACCACTTTTTTTTACTAACTTCACTGACGGCATTCCGACGTCATATCGACATCGGGCTGTGATGGTCGCAATTGCGTCGTGAAAGTGACGTCGTTTTTATGTCGCGATAGCGTCGCCCGACGTCGCGACCAAGTTGCGACCAAAAGACGACCGAATTTCAACTAGCAATGCCTGCTGGGTAAGGAAGAAACAAAAAATTCGTGTGACCTTGACGTTTGACGTACATACCCCGGTAACGAACTTGACCGAGATAGGTCGAATACCTATCGATGGGTAAAGTTACAGAACGAAATGTTGCGTTTTGCGACCTACAGAGCGCGCACAGACAAATAGACAGAGAGATAGAAAAACGGAACACACCGACATCCCAGCTAACAATTGAACGTTCCGCGAAAGTTAATAGAGGGTTTGCTGAGGGTTTCGCGAACGTTCACATGAAACGTTCGGGGTACGTTCGCCAGGAAAGTTTTTTTTACGTCAGATGAACCTTCAAGCCAACGTTCGCTGAACGTTCACATGGAACGTTCGAGGTACGTTCGCCAGGAAACTTTTTGTTACGTTAATTGAACCTTCAAGCGAACGTTCGCTGAATGTTAAAAAAACCGTTACCTCACCTTCTGATAACGTGCGACAAACGATCAAATTACGATCCAGTCACACGAAACGATATAACCATGTGATGTGTAATTCCCCTTAATAGTACAAGCCATAATGATGGCCGCTCCAATCCGCTGGCCGTGGAGTACTCGTTAACATGCCCGCATGGGCGACAAAAAAAACATAAGAACAAAGTGGTCAGTAATAATAGGGGTACCTACTATTGACCACCATGATAGACCACAAATTACTGGTATCTTAGAGAGCCTGATTATACAGACATTTAGACTGCTATTAAGATTTGTTACTAACATAATTGATCATATTATTGCTACCCTCTCCCTACCTTCCAGCAAAACTGCCTATCAAAATCCCACCCGGCGAACGAAGCCAATTACTTCGGTGGCAATTCTAGACACAATGGGATAGGCTTATTTATTTCCTGGTAGGGGGGGGGGGCTACTGTGGCTTAAGGCCCCCCCCCCCCCACACCCCCTGGTCAAGCCACAGAAGCCCCCCTGTAAATAAGTAAGCCTATCATATGTCCAGGAGCAGCAGCCTGATGCTGACGAAGGGCCAGAACCGCCCCCCCCACTTCCACTGCCTAAGCACTGTAATCGCGAAATTCAAGCCCCCCCCCCCACCCCACCCCCTATAGTCTGGATCCGCCCCTCCTGTGACATAGGCCCAGCTGCTTCATGTCTGTTTATCCCCATTAATATTTTCCTCGACCTTTCTAAGGCTTTCGATACCATTAACCACGAAATCCTTATTACAAAATTAAAATATTATGGTGTAAATGGAATGTCCTTGAATCTCATTGAAAATTATTTCTTTAATCGTAAGCAATTCGTTTTGTCTTGAAAATGTTAATTCGGAGCAAAAACATATCAATATGGGGGTTCCGCAAGGTTCTATCCTGGGCCCTCTCTTCTTCATTATCTATATCAATGACATTACCTGTGCCAGCAAATTGTTCCACTTTATCATTTATGCTGATGACACGACTTTGTTGAGCACACTAAGTTTATCTGGTACGAATAACGCACATGTATTGAATAGTGAACTGGGCAAAATAAATGAGTGGCTGTCATTAAATAGCCTCGTCTTAAATGCTGATAAGTCTAAATTCATGGTGTTCCATACACCACAGAGAAAGGTAGAAATTCCGCACCTTGTCGTAGGAAACAAATCGTTAGTGTGTGTTGATGAATTTAAATTACTAGGTATAACCCTCGATAAACACCTATCTTGGCACAGACACACAGATCAACTGGGTCGAAGAATTTCCAAAACTGTAGGCATCTTAAACAAATTCAAGCACACCCTCCCCGAAACTACGCTTCTCATATTGTACAATTCATCGTTGCTTACACAATTGAACTATGGAATTCTTATCTGGGGATACCGATTGGAAAAGTTAATGCTACTGCAGAAAAAGGCTGTGAGAATTATTACCCGTAGCCGATACAATGCCCACACAGAACCTCTATTTAAGAATCGCAAACTCCTAAAGCTTCATGATCTTCACCGTGTGCAAATATTAAAATTCGTTTTTAAGTTAAAAAATAATCACTTACCAAACTATTTTGATAGAATTTCTATACAATATCCCTCTGATACCAATGACTAAAACATAAGGAATCAAACACACGTACAAACCGCAAGAGTGCGTCATGTTTTTGCCACAAAGTGTATCCGACATAGCGTCATATCAACACTCAATGTCGAACCACCAATTATCCTAGACAAAATATATACCCACAGTTTAGACAGTTTTGTAAAGTATGTGAAACATAAAGCTATAGAAAACTACCAGATTTATTGTAACTTGCGTAACTGCTATATTTGTAATCGGTTGAAGTAGATATTACTACCATAAATGCAGTGTTGTTTTTATTTGCTTTATCTCGATACGTATTCTATTTTTGTAAAAATGTATCTGACAATGTATTGAATTAGCATTGATTGTATATCGCTAGTTTTAATAACGTTGCAAACGTATTATTGAGTGGCATGGACGTGTTTTTTTTTTTTTTTTTTTTTTTTGTCATTGTTCTATGTTTTTTTTTTTTTTTTTTTTACTTGTATTTGTTAATATAATAATTTGATAAGTTCCAGTTAGGTAGGAACTAGTAAATCATGCACCGTGCGTCCTCCTGAAACACACATACTGAATGTGCTCTACCCTGGGTGGCCCTCATGCCAGCGGCTTATGCCTTAGTGAGGGTCTCCTCCGACATATGTAAAATATAACATGTAAAATGTATTAATTCTATATAGATTGGAAATAAAAGGTCTGAATCTGAATCTGAATCTGAATCCCCGTTCATCTCTTGTGCCTTGCAGTTGCACGCATGGATCCCCGCTGAACCTGGAACCAGCTGGCTCCTGTTCGCCTTTTGTTATGGTGTCACGCTCGAATTTGGGCGTCTTAAGGTTCTATACAGTATAGTATTTATAAATATATACCTTTCATTCATATAAATAAGCAAATATTCGTGAATATAAGCTAATCGTATAGACATGCCGTGGGACTCCGCTCGCCTTTCTGCAACATTTTTCAAACTTCGCGCATGCGCCTTGCGATCTTCGCTGCGCATCTTCGCTAGGCGGCAGCTGCCGTCTGCTGGCGAGCTACTCACTTCGCGGGCTGTGGCACGCTGCAAATCTCACTAATGTTTTAGGGCGGGGTGTGTGTGTGTGTGGAGGGGGGGGGGGGGGGAGGGGGCATCCCTACTTCCCCGCCAAGATGCGCTCGTAAGCAACATTTTACCTTGAAAATCGGCTCGAACGTTTTAACGCGAAAATATCCGCTCGGAAGGGAAATTTCTTGGACCCGCGCTCGGTTTATTATTTTCCACGGCAAACCCGGCCTATGAACGCACGTTTTCAGTCCCGCCACCGAATTTGGTGGTGCAAAAGGTGGGGGGGGGGAGCTTTACTGCGAAAATCCCCACGGAAAACCGGGCAGATGTCCCGACTGCGCCCTGCTTCTGACGGCCCTGCTGCCCCCCCCTACCCCAACATAATATGCAGACATCCCACATTATGTGCTTTAAGCATGTGGCGTCGACGGTCCAATCTTTTTCTCCTAATATCCCTTTTCGACGGTTGCCTTACGTTGGCCACATTATTTTGGATCGAGAACGCTAGGCCTATAGCATATAATGATAATCTAATTAGAACTAAAATGCAATGATACACGGCCCTTCGAGGAACGTTCCCGGAAGGTAGCTATATGCACGACCGTTCGGAGAACGTTCCCAGAAGGTAGCTTTACATCCCATTAATCAACGGTTAATTTTACGCTCAGTGTTTCAGTTTAGGGAACGTTCCCTGTAGCTTTCAACAGAGGGAAGCTAAAATCTAAATATTCCAGGAACGTTCCCGGAAGGTATCTCTTCAACCGAGTCAGGCCGTAGCGTTCATTGAACGTTCGCAGAAGGCTAAGCGCTAACGTAACCAAAATATAACCCCCAGCGAACGGTTCGCTGAACGTTCGGTGTTTGCTGGGAT
The DNA here is from genome assembly GCA_964019135.1 of Arenicola marina. NCBI lineage: Eukaryota > Metazoa > Annelida > Polychaeta > Arenicolidae > Arenicola > Arenicola marina. The sequence continues at coordinate 43,081,728 of OZ025254.1, read as the reverse complement.
TAGACGAAAATTGAAAATTTTCGTCTTAAGGAGGTTTTCGGCATCACTGTGGCGCCATCTGGTGAAATATGCCGCTGCGATCTGGCGATAAGCTGGTACCGCCGCTCATACTCGTACTTGCTAAGTGAGCGAGCGAGTGAAGTTGTGCCAAGGAACCCGGCTAATCTGGCGAATGCTCTATTGCCCGCAGCGCGTCATCGTTTATTTCTTGTTTATATAACAAAGTCGCGAAACTGATGCGCTGTAAAGGAAAATTGACACACGCAAGTCCAAGCAAACTAAAGAACTTATTGGGATGTATAAATATATCTTTGAATGAACTGACAATAGAAACAAGCCGGCAAATTACATAGCGTTGACCACACAGGCACAGTAAATCAGTGGGAGAGGCGGGACGGGGGGGGGGGGGTAGGGATCCCCCACATCGTCGTAGGCCTATATGCTTACACGTTTGGTTGCTTAAATGTTTTCATGTAAATTTGATAACACCAAGTATTTTATTCAATCTTGTGAGTACTTGTCGTGTCTCTAGTTCAGCATGTTACCCAATACGACCCTCAGAATTACGGGCACAATTTCCATGTTCAGAGTCATTTTACGAAAAAACGAGGTAGAAGACCCATATATTTTTTTCTCTTATTTGAACAAACAAGGAGCAAGCTTGTTACAGACAAATTTTTATTAACTTTGTCTGAGCCGTTTTTTTCTGTTGAATATTTCCTGTCGAAATTCCAAAATTCTCCATTGACAGCCATTATAAAATTAGATGTGACCCCCTACCTATTCAACGTCATTTTGACAGAAAAGTAGGTAGAAGACATATCTTTTTTATGTTATTTTATCGTTTTGGATACACATTACTATCAGTTAAAATTTTTTCAAGAAGTTTGTCTGAAAAAAATGTAATCTATGCATCTACCTTAAGGAGACCAACTCTCCCTCTGTGCCGCATGCATCTGCCATTCTTCTATACCAAGATGGAATAAAAGCGTCTTTTGGGGAATTTCGGATCTCTAGGGTGATCTCGTCCCCATTTAAATTATCAGTTTTACCATGGTAAGTTTACGAAGGATTGTTTCATGCAACGCCTTGCTATACGAGCTTTGGATGGCAAAAATGGGGGATGAATCAGGAGGATCCCCTTGGCACACGAGTGTGTTATCTACGTTAAAAGGAATATGCATAATTACTGCATGTGTCATTATGAATTGCATTTAAAAGCTGGTTGGTGGCGCCGGGATGTGGTGTATGGAGCAGTGATATTGCCGAGTCTGAGGACCGCAGAAAGCACACAATAAGCCAATGCCATATGCGGGAAACGCAAAATAATTGACGCGGAGGCAACAGTGGGGTGACGACGGGTGGCCGTGATAGGGGTTGCTTGGGGAGAGGGGGCTAGGGGAAGGGGTGGCCGGACGGGGGAGAGGATGGAGGGTGGGGATGAAGGGGAAGGGGGCTTAAAGACGAAATAAAGAGAGATATGGGGAGAGTGAGATGACAAGTGGGGATTATATGAAGGGTGATGAGATGGCGCGTGAAGCAGCGGACGGCGGTGAAATAAAACAGTACGAATTCCCATTATTATATTTCTCGGATACATTGGACCTCCACGCGAATGCTCTGTAGATGACAGACTGCTCTGATGTATGGCTCCGAAACTGTGACGTCACAATCTTGGTAATGGTTGACTTGCACAAAAACGCTTTACAATAAAATCACTCCCAAGTGCCAGAGTGGAGGGTGGTGGGGGCGGGGGGGGGGGGGCGGTTGCGGTAACGACCCCGAGGGAGCCACTACCATCGATCACCCTGTAGCAGTGCTTTGCCAGATGCAAGTTGGATTTTCAACCTAACGAAGTGATTTTGATGGATTGTTTATACACATTGTTTCAACAGTTCCAAAGTCGTCGAGGAAAAGATTTGGGTGCAAACAAAGACATTACACGACTGAGACACAGAGAGACGCGATCTGTCACTGCATCTCTGATGTGTAAATGAAAACATAGAGTTGCAACAATATTAAAAGCACAAGTATAACGGGGTTTTTTTCAGACCAATATCAATTTGTCTCAGGTTTTTAATCCGGTCCTAGGCACTTAATCTCACGTATCCATTGGTCATCCATCTTCCGGAAGCTTCATGAGCCCATGAGCCCATGAGCACAAACTATCTCCAGGTCGACAATGCACTCGTACTCTCGTCTGCAATAACCTTTACTCCACCCCCCCCCCCCCAATCCCCCCACCCGCCGATAGCAGCGGTTTGAGTGGAGAACCGGAGCTCCACCCAGCGACCGGGAGATTGGATCCCCGCCACTCAGTAGAACAATTCCGCTCCGACATCAGAACAAAAATCATGCCACGCCGAGACTCTCAATCGAAGCGAAAGATAAACAGCCCACTCTGTGTCTCCAGTCCCTGAGTCTACTTGGAGCTCCACACAGGGCCTCCAACTTAAAAAAAAGAATCGCCAACGTGGGGAAGAGATATCGGTCCACCGAGAAACAGCCAGGACAGGAAATCTTGATCGTCATCTCGTCAAGTGGCGTCTGGTGAACGAGTTTTGAGCCCCGATCACGATATTTTTGTATCGTTCTACGCGTTGTTGATGATGTCGGCGAGACCGTTCGAAAATATGAAACAACATTTATTTCGTCATTTCTGACAGCTAAGCATTTTACAAACCTTTCTATTTTGTCATCTAAGCATTTTGCAGACCCGGATAAAAGCAATTTACAGACATGTGAATCTCATCGTCTAACAGTTTTACAGACGGTAATGTTGCATCAACTAAGGAATTTACAGACCAAGATGTTTTATCATCTAAGCAATTTACACACCAGGATGTTTCATCATCTAAGTAATTTACAGACCAGGATTTCAGCATCTAAGCAATTTACATTACAGGATGATTCAACATCCAAGCAATATACAGACCAGAATGTTTCACCATCCAAGCAATTAACAGACGAGAATATTGCATCATCCAAGGAATTTACAGACCGGAATTTTCATCATCTAAGCAATTTACATACCAGGATGTTTCATCGTCTAAGTAATTTACAGACCAGGAGGTATCATCTATGGAACTTACAGACCAGGATGCTTAATCATCCAAGGAATTTACAGACCAGGATCTATCATCATCTAAGTAATTTACAGACCAGGATCTTTCAGCATCTAAGCAATTTACATACATCCTGATGTTCTCTCATCCAAGCAATCTACAGACCAGCATGTTTTTCATCTTTCAGTGCAAGTCATTAATAACGTAAAAACAGTTCTTCAATAGATAAATGCCATTTGAATGTAGCACTTATAAATGATCGAACTTATTCTGTTTTGAAATACACTAAAAAACTAAAATATCTGAATTGAGGGCAGCCCCTACACAACATAATCTGTGTTGTATCGCACATGACGCAAGCATGAGCTACAGGCAATATGAATTTAAAAAACCGTGGTTGTGGTATCAACTGGTATTTCGTTTGTATTTGTTGTATCACGAGAACAGGGTCGTACTTAGAACGGCAACTGGCAACCTGACAACTGACAATGCTGTCTGAATAGTAAGAAACGTCTACTGTGAACCCCCACTGTGACCAATGTCATGAAGGAGAGAACCAAACCGAAAGAATTATTACGAACAATTCGGGAGGCTGAATATCCTACGCCGAATGAAATTATTCATAGTTTGACACATAAGGAGTGCCGGTTGTCTTGTGGAAGAGAAAGATGTACGTGCGACAAGGTATGACTCTAGATCCCGCTAATAAAACACTGGGGGCACTCCTGGGAGCATAACACACTGCCCCTGACAGCCGCACCTTGAATTTCAAAGTGGGACAACGTATGACACCAGAAACATGTACGGTTTTTGTGTGATTTTTGTGCCTTTTTATCTAATAATTAATAAAGCTCTTTTGGGACTCACAGGGGAATATAAACTCTTCTCGTGACAGCCGCAACTCGAATTCTAAATCGGGACATAACACGTGTTCGGTGCAACTACTAATCAATCTATTAGCGACAGGCTTAAGGTACAAATGGAGATCATATTTATTTATGCACCGCCCACACCTCTCATTTAATAAATGTCGATCCGACACGATCATGACAAATATCGTCTCCACCGGATATTACAGGTATAATTTGCGGGAGAGAGGTCTCGGGATTTATTGCCGGTTGGTGGTCACGGCTCCCGGGCACTGGGTGCGGCTACCGAGTTCCAGTTCAATGTTCTTTTCGTGTATCGTGTTTTGAAAAAAAAAAAATTCAATTTCAATTGCCATCGTTTTTGATTACAGTTATACTGGCCCCTGGCTGTCCGTGATGTATGGCAATGGGGGAACCGATATGGGTAAGTGATTCCCCGAGTTTCAGATCCGGGTCACGCATTCGAGGGAACACGTGACGATTCTATAGATAAAAAGACTACAGATTTTCTATAGAAATTGTGTTACAAAAGCTTTCGACGAAAAACATTTAAAAGAAGGTTGGGCCCTCCCACCGATTCGAATGAATATTTAGCGCTTGCGTTGATTTTCGTAAATCCTGTAGCTCCCCAAGAAATGTTTGCACATGTCTGATTTCGAACTATTGGGAGCCGACAAGAAAGTACAAGACCGTAGGAAGGACGAACGACTTGGCGTCCAGCTTGACAACATCGCGACGTGCACGTTTAAAGTGGAGTGGGGTGCAAACTATTCCACGTGTAATTAAAACTAGACCAGACAGATTCGTAATGCAAGCATAAACTATCGTGTAAATCCAAATTTACACTGTGATGATTCTACATGAGAGACACGAAAAAAAACCTACAAAATTACAACATTAGTAGCATGGATGTGACTGAGTGTGTCTTAAACTAACAACATGAATATGGAGATATCTTAGGCAAAGATTTCTTTCCCATCACCATAACCATAGTTTATATATGACGATCATATTATCTCATGAAAATACATACATAACATACCTTGTTGTGGCTTGATAACAGATTACAGAGGTTTCTCCGACACACGCGTCGGCCGATAATGCAATGAAAAGCTACGCACCAAGTCGAATGATGTAATACAGAGCGTCCATTCCGGTTAGTGCGAAGGGTTCATCGTGATATTTGAGGTCTATTTCCCGCACGGGAAATCAATATATTTTGATGATGATATATCGGCATATTAAGCGGGTTGAATGCAGTCCTCTTCAACAACACCGACATAAATAACTGACACTGGCAGCCATTAATGATAAACTCCGAGATGGTACTGCAAAACTCCAGCCTGCAAGGACGACATGGGATGCGACTTTATCGACAACTCCCCACTGTTCAGGCTTCATTACGGATCCTTCAACGACGGATACAGAGATCATATATCCGTGATGGCTATAAAGGAAAGTAACCAAGGCATAACGAAAACTTTTAACTTTCGGACAGTAAGTAGCCACCTCGGATGTTAACCTCGGATGTGTTGTTGTGTCACTGTAAACTAGGTAACTGGGTTAAGTTTTGTAAGATGCAAAGGTTGTTATATTTTCATTGTCATATGTACATATATCTCATCCGCTCATGTCATTTTATCATTGTCGGTCAATAGCACGTGTGCTAATGTTTATTGTTGACTTTTACATACCGACGTTAAATAAAACTTTATCTTATCTTATTAAAACCTCGTTGGAAGGCTGAAATATCCCATTTATATGACCAGGGGAGACCGGAATTTCTTCGGTCAGAGGACGTGTAGGTCTGGTTCTTTAATATGACAAGACTTTATCAGCCATTTGGTAATAGGCAGACTGGAGCTTTACAATCGTACATTGCTTTCTATGATTCGTGCCTGGGGGGATTTCCGGAGACCTGCGATGAGAAGTTGCTATCCATAGTTCTGCACTATCAGAGCAGGAAACAATACCCAAATGACGCGACATATCTGACGTGCAAGGGCCAGAACAGACTCTGCCAAATGCTCAAGTTGACACCAACAGACGATGTGGACAAGGAGAAAGACGTCTGTACCCGACCCCGTAAGACCCCCAAGGACCACGACGGACGGCTACGCAGCCGGACGGATCAGGACGGACCGGCGACGGACCAGGACGACGCCATAACGCGACAGTGGACTGGACAGGAGCCCTGCTTATCGCATTGCCGAACGGGATCGTTGCGGAGACGATTGGACCCAGGTTCAGCGACGGCACTGTGACGGAGGCGAGTGGTCGCAGGTAGAGGGACGGCACCGTGACGGAGGCGAGTGGACACGGGTAAAGCGACGGCACAGAGCCCGACGAGAGGCGACAGACATATCCCGCGCGACAGAGAAGACCAACAACCAGTGTTACTACTGCGCGGAGGAAGGACATATGACCGACAACCGCCGACATGGATGTTACGTTGCAAAATGTCCGCTCGTTGCAAAATGTCCGCCAGGCAAATATCGTTGCATTATGTCCGCCCAAAAACCAATTCGTCGTTGCAAAATGTCCGCCCGGAAAATATCGTTGCATTATGTCCGCCCAAAACTCAATTCGTCGTTGCAAAATGTCCGCCCGGAAAATATCGTTGCATTATGTCCGCCCAAAACTCAATTCGTCGTTGCAAAATGTCCGCCCGGCAAATATCGTTGCATTATGTCCGCCCAAAACTTAATTCGTCGTTGCAAAATGTCCGCCCGGCAAATATCGTTGCATTATGTCCGCCCAAAACTCAATTCGTCGTTGCAAAATGTCCCCCCGTATGTCGGTTGGTTCCGTTTTTTCAAAACGAAAATGTAAGGTTTTAAAGTCTAATTTTGGTGTGTTCTGTTATTATCTGAATTTCATATGTCGGTCTGAGTTGTTATGACGGATGTTTCCGACATATCGCAATTTGTCTGTTTGTCTACAGGTGTATGTGTGTGTGTGTGCGTCTGCGTGTCACCGACATGGCTCGGTCAAGTTCATTAGCGGGGTATGTAGGTCAAAGCTCAAGGTCACAATATTTTTATTCTGTCCTTAATCATTGGCAGATGGGGCCAATAATTTTGAGAAAAGGTTACTGTGGGGACTGCTCAAACCTGCTTGTGTGAGTGACCATTGACGGGGAGGAAAGAGAGGGGTGTGACGGTGGGTTGTGTCGATCTGGGCATGTGTCTCCGGGATAAGAACGGTCAATCTGGATACAAGGGGTCAAATCTGGATCTGAGGGGTCACATCTGGGTCTGAGGGTCAAATCTCGATATAAAGAGTCAATCTGGATCTGAAAGGTCAATCTGGATTTGATGGTTCAATCTGGATATAAGAGGTCAAATCTGGATCTGAAAGGTCAATCCGGATCTGAGGGGTCAATCGGGATTTGATGGTTCAATCTGGATTTAAGAGGTCAAATCTGGATCCGAAGGGTCAATTTGGATCTGAGGGGGTATAGAATGGACCTAAGAGGTCAAAGCTGGATCTGAAGGGTCAATTTGGATCTGAGGGGTATAATATGGACCTAAGAGGTAAAATCTGGATCTAAAGGGTCAATCTGGATCTCATAGGTTAAATCCGGATATGTGGGGTCAAACCTGAATCTGAGGGGTCAAATCTGGATTTCAGAGGTCACATCTGGATCTGGGGCGTCAAATCTGGACCTTAGGGGTCAATCTCGATCTGAGGGGTCAATCTCGATCTGAGGGGTCAATCTAGATCTGATGGGTCAATCCGGATCTGAAGGGTCACATCTGGATCTGAAGGGTCAAAATCTGGACTTAGAGGTCACATCTATATCTGAAGGGTCAACTCTGGATTTGAGATGTCAAATCTGGATCTGCGGGTTCAATCTGGATCTGAAGGGTCAAATCTGGATCTGAGAGGTCAAATCTGGATCTGCGGGTTCAATCTGGATCTGAAGGGTCAAATCTGGATCTGAGAGGTCAAATCTGGATCTGAGGGTCAAATCTGGATCTGAGGGGTCAATCTAGATCTGATGGTTCAATCTGGATTTAAGGGGTCAAATCTGGATCAGAAGGGTCAATTTGGATCTAAGGGGTAAAAAAATATGGATCTAAGAGGTCAAATCCGGGTCTGAGGGCACAAATATGGATCAGAAGGGTCAATCCTAATCGAATTGTGAAGAATCCGCTCTGGATCTAAGGTGTAAATCGGGCTTCTATGAATCAGTTCGGATCCTGGGGATCCAATTGGGATCCTAGAGGTCTATTGGAGATGATCATAGTCAAATACTGATACGATGGATTAAATCAGGACCTTACAGGTCAATACAGCGTGGTTGACTCCTATATGCTTCCCGTTGCGTCATCATGGTAGTTATGGTAAGCCGTTCGCCGAAAAGCGATTCCACGTTGTGACATGCGTCCATTTGTTCTTCCCGATGCATGGGCCGTGATAAATATGGCCCTTCATCCTGACTATGCAAAAGTCAGATTTAGTAAAACATGCCATCTGTAAACTATGACAATGTATCGTGATATCGCGACCCGACACTAAGTCTTGGGCATGTTTCAACCATTATTCATGGCATCGAGGGGCTTCTTGGCCCGGTCCAGCCATCGTGTGATTGCCTACAAAGCAATATATGATTGTCTATGTCGATTGTTTGGGTAGGTGCCCTAGGCAGCATAACAGAGTCAATAAGTATTGGTGAATCGAGAAATTGACGATGGCCTATTTTGATCGAGCCGGCTGAATAGATCGATCCATACACTAAGCGACGCTTACACGTGGTGATATTCGTGAGCATGAAATGGATAATCTTTGCTAACGGTAGGCACAAATGGAAAGTATTTACTTCAGATACTGACAAGAAAGTAACATGCTGCAGGGGCGGATCCAGGAATTTGAAAAAAAAAGGGTGGGGGGAGGATCCATTGGAACTTGCGACCGGGGGGGAAGGGGGGGGGGGACTCTGAAAATGTACGTTCATGGAGCGGGTTGCCGGAAAAAAATACCCCGTACGAGCTGACTTTAGCGGTAAAGCGCCCCGACACAGCGGATGTTGGTGGTAAAACGCCCCGATCGAGCGGATTTTGGTGGTAAAACGCCCCGACCGAGCGGATTTTGTAGTAAAACGCCCCGACAGAGCGGATTTTGGTGGTAAAACGCCCCGACCGAGCGGATTTAGGATGTGAAAAAGGGGGGGGGGGCTTTACCGCAGACCCCCTCCCCCCAACCCATTCAATTCAATTCAATTCAATTCAATATCATTTATTTGAGCAAGATCGAATGCATGCAATCGTCAAATCATGCAATCGTCAAATCTTACTCTGGAGACTCATATTAAGACCACGAAGGTCGCTAGCATAGAAGCCACAAAAAAAAAAAAAAAAAAAAAAAAAAAACGTGAAACAAAAATCATCGCATAATCATAATGGAACAAGTATGGGGCAACTTAAATAAGGTTATATTACACTTATATGTACCCCCCCACCCCCGCCGCCGGGTCTCGGCATATTTTATGCTGAAGTTCACAGCTGTCCCTCCTTCACTATTGCTATTATTAGAATTACAATTGCAATTTAATAATAGCAAACCAACAGAAGTCTTTATTATAACTTAATGATGAAAACTGCAAAAGTCATCAAATGTTGAAATTTTTAGAACAAGGAGGTGGGGAGCGGGGTACGTGGGGACACGGGGATGGAGAGAGAGAAAGAGAAATTGGAGGGGGGTGTCGCCGCAATGCCGCCATTATGCTGAGAGTCGCCCGAGTAGGGCTTACCCCATCACCCCCCCCCCTTACCAATGGCTCGCGACTCGCGTACCGTTAGGCTCTCAGTCCCAGAGCGCTCATGTCAAGCGCGCTACTTAAAGTCCATCTCTTATGTCCTATGCTACTTTGCATATATTTGATCCATTCGCACTATATTAACGAAATTCCATACGCACTGAATTTATTCGCCATGAATATTAATAATATTAGCCATTTTATCACATACCTACGCAAAAAAGTAGAAGATAGACAGGGGCAATTTTTTCATTGATTCGTGACGTCACAAGAAGAACGGGTTTTGTTGCGCAATATGGTAAACACGTCTTTGAGCATGGCGTCTATAGGATGGTCAGCGTCCTTCCGCATCGATCGGGATGCAGCGATACGCGCACGATTATTTGGAATTAATGATAGTGAGGGTGAGAAAGAAGAAGTGAAGGATTCAGGCAACCGGAGCATGTATTCTGCCGCCGTACGTATCGCTTCGAGCCACCTCGAATGAAGACAGATTGCTAAGCCTAAGGGACTGTAAACGTTGAAAGCCTCGAAACGCCCTACGCAAAACAGTATTTTCGGAAAAAGTGCGAATATACCATGAATTATATCACGAGATCTAGATCAAAAACCTGCAAATATGCCTTGTAATCATATAAAGTATTAATTCGGCGACCAGCAGACACATTAGTGAAAAGCTACTTAGTTGTTTGTCCCAACCAGACACCATAACGTTCGGGTGTCCACAAGTATTACTATAAAGAGTACGCGATGAAGAGTGTTATAAGATGTGCGCTGGGTGTGTTTTTTCTCCCTTCTGTCAAATTCTGATGAGCATGAACAACTTCTTTTAGTACATACATTTCATTTAACCCTGGATCTAGATTCTATGTCTACGATTCGACGGACATCCCCGCGACGGCCCGTCCACTACTGTAGCCTAGCCCACCCTTTTCATTTTTGGGAAGATACGTAGGCTGGCAACACACTGGCAGTGGCAGTGGCCACTGCAGCTGTTTTCTGTTTTCTGTCAGTGTCAGTGTCACGAATGTTGCGCTACCCAACATTCACACACCTCTAATGTAATTGATCTAGGTCTATCTACATCTACATGTGGCAAATATTCATCATGAGTTAATGTTAACCGAAATAAACATATGAGCTTCCCTGTCGCACGTAGGCTACATTCAAACACCGCGGGCAGTCGAAGCGAACGAGGCGCACTTAAACCGGTTCATCTTGTGACGTCACAAATCTCTACTCTGGGTGGGGGTTTGGAAATGGATCGTTCGCTGCTTGAGTTTATTTTGGTGACTTTAGATATTAATATTTATGGCATAAGAGACATTGTAAAATAATTGCATCTGATAAATGGCTTTAGTAACCACTGAGAAATGTATATTTGAAAGTGGTTTCGAAACAAATACCCCCCCAAGAGATGGACTTTAAGATACTGAGCTAAATGGGCGGCTCATGATATAGTAAGAAATGATAGGTATATAGAGCTGATCATGCGACAAAGACATCCTGCAGTGGGCGGACATAATGCAACGACGAATTGAGTTTTGGGCGGACATAATGCAACGATATTTGCCGGGCGGACATTTTGCAACGACGAATTGAGTTTTGGGCGGACATAATGCAACGATATTTTCCGGGCGGACATTTTGCAACGACGAGTTGAGTTTTGGGCGGACATAATGCAACGATATTTTCCGGGCGGACATTTTGCAACGACGAATTGGTTTTTGGGCGGACATAATGCAACGATATTTGCCTGGCGGACATTTTGCAACGGGCGGACATTTTGCAACGTAACAATGGACACGTTGTTACACTTGTGGTCGCTCGGGCCACAAGGCCGAGTTTTGTGAATAGGTATTCGGCAACGGAGGAAGGGCCGATATTTTAACTGATGGCTTCAGTGACGATTTAATATTATGTAGCAAGTCTGATTTACCTTTTATGAATGAAGAGAGTTGTCAATGTGATGCTACTGGGCAACTAGGCAGTAAAGCTCATATTTTGAGCAATCTGACCGACACAGATGTTGTACATTGTAATGATGAGCTTTGTTTCATGGAAGATGACATGTCACGTGATCATTTTACGGGACCATGCAAGGTAAAAGATTCAAAAGATATTTTAAGCCGTGCTACAGAGAGTGTAAGATACCGGCCTGATCAGCCTTTTATGATGAATGATGATCATTTATGTGCCCCTACCGACACAATAGCTACACCCAAGAATAAAGAGGTAAGGTACGACCCCACATCTGTCCAGGACTGCTGCAATCATGAAAAGGTAAGCGAACGACAGGATAATTTAGTGGCAGCGATCGAAGCCAACGAAGATGAAGAGTTATTTGGACTCGCACCATTTCATCAGAGAAATGTAAACAAATCTCAAGATAGACCACATTAACATAAACAGCGTACGACATGAATTTGTACCGCTTAGCCAAATTCTGGGCAAATGTGCATTAGATGTTTTGTTCATTCAAGAGACTAAGTTAGATGATAGCTTTCCGGCAGGCCAATTTACTTTCATTGGTTACAAGGTCCACCGAAATGATAATACAGACAGCTCTGGAGGCACAATGGTGCAGGTAAGAGACGACATACCACACCGGCGGCGCAAGGATATAGAAATTATTGAAGACAAGAATAGGCGTATCGAATGCCTGGCAATCGAAGTGACGCTGAATGCTGCAAAGTGGCTTTTTCTCAGTGTATACAACCAGCCGAAGGTAAAAAATGCATTACTTGTGACAAAGATCGATAGCCTTCTGAATGCAATCGCTGCTGAACAGGTTAACCTTGTGCTGTTGGGAGATTTAAATGTAAACATGTTAAACCATAAAAATTGCCTGAACGACATATTAGAGGTCTATGGCACTAAAAATATCGTTAAGTCACCAACTTGTTTCAAAGGTATAATACCGACCTTAATTGATGTTATGCTTATAAATGTGTGGAACCGCTTACGAGATGTATCATGTATAGATACGGGCCTCAGCGATTTTCACCATATGGTATGCGTAGCAACGAAAAGAGAAGTTCCCATTAAGCAGCAGAAACGTGTCTATTATCAAAGCTTTAAACATTTTGATGAGATTAAATACAAAGACGATCTAGCCTCGGTACTTTTTCATGTAGGTGAAGTCTTTGAAGATGTTGATGATTCATATTGGTTTTTTAACACATTGATCAAAAAGGTCGTTGATAGACATGCACCAACCAAGCAACGGGTATTTAAAAATAACTGTGTACCCTATATGAATAGACATCTTCGCAAAGCCATAAATGTAAAACGTATGCTGAGGAGGAAGTACGAGCAATTGAGCAGCCAAGAGAATTGGGAAAAGTACAGAAAGCAAAGGAATCTCATAGGACGTCTTCGAAAAGTAAGCATGCAAAAGTACATGAGGTGGAAATGTAGCGAAGCTACGACTAACGGTAAGGAATTCTGGAAAGTTGTAAAACCACTGATATCAAGAAAAAATGCAAGTAGCGGAAACGTGTTACTGAAAGAGCGAGACGAAATAATATCAGATCCATCAAAGGTAAGTGACATATTTAATCAATATTTCATAGACGTTGCCAATGACATAGGCCAACAAGATGACATACCAGATGATCAACCAATAGACGAAACCCTTCTTTATCACAAAGACCATAAATCCGTGATGGCTATAAAGGAAGGTAACCAAGGCATAACGGAAACATAAGGCAAGGCATAAAGGTATTCAACTGGACGCTAGGTTAACTTTCGGCAACCATATATCAAGTTTATGCAAAAAGGCTGGAAAAAATCTCAATGTTTTAGCTAGTCTCAATGTTTTAGAGTTTGCAAGAGAGATGCAAAGGTTGTTATATTTTCATTGTCATATGTACATATATCTCATCCGTTCATGTCATTTTACCATTGTCGGTCAATAGCAGGTATGCTAATGTTTATTGTTGACTTTTACATACCGACGTTAAATAAAACTTTATCTTATCTTATTAAAGCCTCTTTGGAAGGCTGAAATATACCATTTATATGACCAGGGGAGAACGGAATTTCTTCGGTCAGAGGACGTGTGGGTCTGGTACTTTAATATGACAATCGTACATTGCTTTCTATGATTCGTGCCTGGGGGGATTTCCGGAGACCGGCGATGAGAAGTTGCTATCCATAGTTCTTCACTATCAGGGCAGGAAGCAATACCAAAACCGGTTTTTGTGTAACCCTCAGAAGTGTGTATTAAAGTATTGTATTAATTGTATTATTGTCTATTAAAGCTGCGAAATCCCTAAATAAAAACTTACATGTGAAAACATATGACGCAAACCGAGATACAAGACTCGCTCGGGTCCAGTTGTTCGCGTTCAATTGTACAACAATTAAATACATCTGTATGTTGGCATTGATTATTGACTTTTGTAACTGAACATTGCAGGAGTAATGAGAGCATTCCGCTCTTCATGGACATGAAATACTCTAGATAAGTAGTTATCGCAATACTAACTAATAACCAATTGCGTAAAATATATATGTTTAAACTAGTAGTCAAACGCGCCGTGAGACACGTACAAATGTAATATATCATGCATAATAATTGCCAATCACTGTGACAAAAAGTTATTAATGTTTTGGTGATAATTTCTATTAGCACAAACCATGTCATGTGATGTTTTGCAGTTAGTAAGGTAAGGTAGTTTTATTGTGATGCAAGCGGCTTTTAGGACCCACAGCCTTCTTGATATGACAGGAAATACACGTTCAACTAGCGTTGTTGGTTTGGCGCAGCATGTCCACTTGATGTAAATGAAGCGACGGTTTCATATTTTGCTCATTATTACATTTCATGACGTTAGTGAAAATTAGAAATTAGTTAAATTCCAATGCAACGCGCATTTTAAAATAACGTGCTTAGCAATAGTAGACTGTATGGCCGCGGCAAATTCCACCGTCCACATCCGATACGACGGCGCCCCCTCCGTCCACCTTGGGAGAAGGCCCATCCCCGGCTGTCTGCCACCTGTCTGCCTCCTCCACCTGTTCGGAGGGCCCAAACCATGCCATTCAGCTCCTGTCACTTCCGGTCCATAACACTCTAATGTTTATGGACACATGGGCGGCAGGTGGCGCATTAAGTGGCATAAATCCTCGTCACATCCACGTAAGGCGTGACATGGGAAAGCAACAATACAGTAGATATCAGGTTGAAATAAAAACAAGGAGAGGGATTCCCAACCCCTGGGGAACACGACGGTGGGCGTTTATCTCAGCGTCTGGGGATGACGACGGTGGGTGTTTATCCCAGCGCCTGGGGATGACGACGGTGGGCGTTAATCCCAGCGCCTGGGAATGGCGACGGTGGGCGTTTATCCCAGCGCCTGGGAATGGCGACGGTGGGCGTTAATCCCAGCGCCTGGGGATGGCGACGGTGGGCGTTTATCCCAGCGCCTGGGAATGGCGACGGTGGGCGTTAATCCCAGCGCCTGGGGATGGCGACGGTGGGCGTTTATCCCAGCGCCTGGGGATGGCGACGGTGGGTGTTTATCCCAGCGTCTGGGGATGACGACGGTGGGTGTTTATCCCAGCGTCTGGGGATGACGACGGTGGGCGTGTATCCCAGCGCCTGGGGGTGACGACTGTGGGCGTTTATCCCAGCGCCTGGGGATGACGACGGTGGGCGTTTATCCTAACGCCTGGGGATAGCGATGGTGGGCGTTTATCCCAGCGCCTGGGGATGGCGACGGTGGGCGTTTATCCCAGCGCCTGGGGATGGCGACGGTGGGCGTTAATCCCAGCGCCTGGGGATAGCGACGGTGGGCCTTTATCCCATCGCTTGGGGATGGCGACGGTGGGCGTTAATCCCAGCGCCTGGGAATGGCGACGGTGGGCGTTTATCCCAGCGCCTGGGAATGGCGACGGTGGGCGTTAATCCCAGCGCCTGGGGATGGCGACGGTGGGCGTTTATCCCAGCGCCTGGGAATGGCGACGGTGGGCGTTAATCCCAGCGCCTGGGGATGGCGACGGTGGGCGTTTATCCCAGCGCCTGGGGATGGCGACGGTGGGTGTTTATCCCAGCGTCTGGGGATGACGACGGTGGGCGTGTATCCCAGCGCCTGGGGGTGACGACTGTGGGCGTTTATCCCAGCGCCTGGGGATGACGACGGTGGGCGTTTATCCTAACGCCTGGGGATAGCGATGGTGGGCGTTTATCCCAGCGCCTGGGGATGGCGACGGTGGGCGTTTATCCCAGCGCCTGGGGATGGCGACGGTGGGCGTTTATCCCAGCGCCTCGGGATGACGACGGTGGGCGTTTATCCCAGCGCCTGGGGATGGCGACGGTGGGCGTTAATCCCAGCGCCTGGGGATGACGACGGTGGGTGTTTATCCCAGCGTCTGGGGATGACGACGGTGGGCGTGTATCCCAGCGCCTGGGGGTGACGACTGTGGGCGTTTATCCCAGCGCCTGGGGATGACGACGGTGGGCGTTTATCCTAACGCCTGGGGATAGCGATGGTGGGCGTTTATCCCAGCGCCTGGGGATGGCGACGGTGGGCGTTTATCCCAGCGCCTGGGGATGGCGACGGTGGGCGTTTATCCCAGCGTCTGGGGATGGCGACGGTGGGCGTTTATCCCAGCGTCTGGGGATGGCGACGGTGGGCGTTTATCCCGGCGCCTGGGGATGGCGACGGTGGGCGTTTATCCCAGCGCCTGGGGATGACGACGGTGGGCGTTTATCTCAGCGCCTGGTGATGGCGACGGTGGGTGTTTATCCCAGCGCCTGGGGATGGCGACGGTGGGTGTTTATCCCAGCGCCTGGGGATGGCGACGGTGGGCGTTTATCCCAGCGCCTGGGGATGGCGACGGTGGGCGTTTATCCCAGCGCCTGGGGATGGCGACGGTGGGCGTTTATCCCAGCGCCTGGGGATGACGACGTTGAGCGTTTATCCCAGCGCCTGGGACAATGCGATCAAGCGATGAGGCGCCCCAGATAGCATTGAGGCGTGAACCACAACATCTCGGTCTCTAGTCGAGCACGTTGCCTCACGACCAAAGCGACGCCATGGTGTTCGTCTTGGTGTCGGGTTGACTAGGCCGGAAAAATAACGCAGTAGAAGAAATTGGCGACTGTGTGGGCGTTCACTGACGTGGCGAATGGCTGAACGGTGGTGGGGGCTGGGGGGGGGGGGGGGCGAGGGTGTCATCAAGGTGGCGGGCAGGGAGATACCATTACGGGCATAACCGCTTGGTGCTTTGTGCATAACCGTAAATGATACCGCGATCAAAATTTGGGAATGTTTTTTAATAATGACCAAAGAGACATTTTGGTGAAAGATTATCTAAATTTCAAGCGGCACTGAACGCCTGGTGTGCTCGCCGGTAATATACCTCGCAAGTGAAACAGACTAAGCATTATGGTCTCACAGTGCAATACATGGCAAGTAAACCGTTTTGCTTGCTTTCGCGGTGGAGCCCGAGGTGGGGAGCGCAAAAAATCAACAACTATGGGATAATAAATGAATTCAAACTAATTAGAGTAGGTTAAGCAACATTCTTTACCCAGTACACAAGCGTTGGGCAGATGAAGACATCATATGAATATATTTAATTGAAAGACAACTTTCCTACGACCATAAAGAACGAAACCATATTTAAACAGACTGCATAATTTAAGGTGTTCCCAAACTGCAACAGCACAAGGTGGGTGCACATAGACCAGGAGCAGGACAAGCCATGCATAAGAATGAACCTTTCTGACGGGTTTAACCGCGATGCCATTGGGTGGACATTGTGGTGCAACATGGAAACCTCCCTCTGTTGACAGTAACACATAGATCGCCCGGAGATTGACATGGCGCAACATATCCACCAGATGTGCTGCCTCCTAACGTCCTAGTCCACTTATCCTAGCTAAATCTACAAGGTATAGCGTGCCTCGTGATTACGATCACAGAGGACGACAGCATGTAAGCGCGATAATTATCAGTAGTTCATTATTTATGTCGACTGACAGAGATCACCACACATTTCCCTGAATAGCTGCATTGGATTTAACCTGGTATCCATTCATCAGATACCGAGAACAGGATTGCCCATATGTGTCCATTTCTTAATTCGATGCGTTGGTCCATTTCCTATGAACATATTTGAGGACGTAGCCCGCGACAGAGATCCCCCACATAACAACACCAGCATAGAATATGCCTGTACTTTGCCACAAATGTCATTACCGTTAACCCCGGGATGCTGATTGCTGGGGCACAAAGGCGGGATTGCCTTATTCTTTCCACCGCCCGTTAGATCCTGGATTTTTACTTCTCATGCAGTGCCCCGCCCCCACGCCATTCCCATGCACCCCACCCCAGCGCGCGCATGCCCCCCGCCACATACAGCTAGAAACCCCTTCCACCCCCTGCCATCCTCTATCGGTCGCAGTTCATCTGTTCTGAGCCCTCTTGAAGCTGGCCTCAGGTTAGTACCAGGGACAAAACCAGTCGCTTGGGTGTCATCAGTCATAATATAATCCCTTTGCTGTTCCCATTTTGGGGAGCCGCCACAGTTCTCTATGTTCGCCCGTTGTATTTAATGGTGTCATATGGAAGACAATCGACACGGACTTTGTCGGTAAGTCTGTATGTGCGTCAAGAGTAACACAATTCAAACACAATTACCGACCGTTAGGATATATTTAGGCCTGCCGATGAAACGGCACCGCTCACACCATATCCAAAGTGTACCATCTCCCCGTCCTTGCCCCCCTCCTACCAGCCCCATTCAAATTCATTTCTCACCCACCGATCCTCCTGCTATTCACTCTGCACCATCATCTTTCCTGCCCCGTTCCCCCTTCGATCCCACCCTCTCCCCAAGTACCCGACCAAGGCGCGCCAATTTCGCAATATCCGATTATGGAGGATTATATTATCCGGGATAAATATTATATTGTCGGGAAAAACACTAGACGACCCGAAGATAAAGTAGCCTGCGGACGACACCACCTTGTGCAATTACTTAAAAAAAATAGAAATTACAGGAAAGAGTATTCCACTTCGTCCTTCCAAAAGTTTGTATCAGGTGAACAAGAAAGAAACAAGAAAGAGCAGAAAAAGAAGGGGTCATTACATATTTACCTAAAGGAGGTGAAGTCGAGAGAATTTACGAGGAACTGCCGACATATATCCTAATTTGGGATTACAACGTGCTATCGGGTAACGAACTATCTTCATCATACCAATAAGGCAGGTTTTGATAGGCTTTCGATATTATGTTCACAGGAGTCGAAATATTTATTCTTAACAGGGAAAGCACCATGATTAAGACACTTGTTATTCCGAACCGTCGCAATCTCAACAGTGCTAATTGACCACTTGCAAAAATTGAGTTCAGGTGGGAGGATAAGGGGTCGAATATCGAGGGAACAATTAGCTCAGACTTATGTTGGAGAAGGCACACACATTAATACAAGCCCTTATTATAGCATATGCTAAGCGATTGGAAACATCCAATGGTAAATGACAGAGAGTAAGTAGACTCGTCTGGCGTCTGGATCCGATTTCAATCGCTGCCATATCAAAACGAACGCATAGACGCTTTTGGGAGGATATAGTCGATGCTTTGAAAAGATACAAAATTGTGAATTACACAACTGTCGATGCGTACCTTTCGGGATGCACATATGCACCTATGTAGTAAGGTTTATCTCGCCGTTTTGTCAGGATCAGATCTAGCTGATGCCAATGACCTGATCTTGGGTGGCGCCATGGCACCTTATGCCTAAAACTACCTTGAAAAAATGTGTTTGTGATACAGAGTTTGCTCTGCGCGAATAGCTCCAATAAACGTTGTCCGTTCTCGTTGATCTTTCCAACGCCAAAATGACCTATGCAACTCGGCCAAGACCCACGGTCATCCCCAACGCGGGTGTTGGGGATCATCAGCTAGATCTGATCCTGACAAAACGGCGAGATCTGTCCCGTTTCTTAAACACACAAGCGTATCACAGCGCAGATTGCGATACCGATCACTCGCTTGTCGGGAGCAGGGTAATGATTACCCCTAGGAAAATCTATACCAATAAACATAGATCTCAATCTCGGATTTACTCACTTGGCACGCAGGAGAGCGACAAGCGTCGTCTCTTTCGGCAAACTTTGGAGCAGACGCTGCCAGCCAATCAACAATCATGGCGCTCTGCCATTTACGGCGCTGCTTTGACATCGTTCGGGAAAATGAAATCTGTCAGGAAAGATTGGTTCGCCACTCACTCAGCAGAGATGGAACCTGTTATTAAACCTCTGTAACAGCTGAGGCTGGCGAGAAATGCAGTACAAAAAGCAGCGCGTTATTGCACCAATCAGTACTGGAAAAACCTTTGCGAGGAGATCCAGGAGGCGTCTGGAATATGCGGGGCAATGTATACCGGAATTAAGAAAGCCCTGGGCCCCAAGGTCACTAAAATCTTGGAGTCTATTGGCTGCCCCCGCAGACTATTTAACCTTATCCGCTCCTTTCATGAAGACTAGTTCAGCACAGTACAGTTCGACGGAGCTAGGTCCAAGAGCTTCCAAGTCAGAAATGGCGTGAAGCAGGGTTGTGTTCTTGCGCCAACTTTATTTAGCATCTTCTTCTCTATTCTTCTTTCTCACGCATTTAATGAGGATGCGTAAGGTGTTTACCTGCACACCAGATCTGATGGGAAGCTGTACAACATTTCAAGATTGCCCGCTAAGGCTCTCAAATGCGTGTACTTTATTTGCTTTGACTATTAGTGTTGTAAAAACAGTCGTGTTGAGCCAAGGGGCTATCACACCGCCAGTGATTACCCTTAACAACATGCCTTTAGAGGTGGTTAATAAGTTTTGTTACCTGGGAAGTACCGTCACAGATAATCTGTCCCTGGACGAGGAAATAAATACTCGAATTGGGAATGCAGCCACCATGGATAAACTCATCAGACATTTTAACTGGTAAAATATCGATGTGGATGTTGCC
Organism: Arenicola marina; assembly: GCA_964019135.1. Classification (NCBI taxonomy): domain Eukaryota; kingdom Metazoa; phylum Annelida; class Polychaeta; family Arenicolidae; genus Arenicola; species Arenicola marina. The sequence continues at coordinate 43,061,059 of OZ025254.1, read as the reverse complement.
ATGGTGCGCAAAAGTCCCCAATCGGTGACGCGTGTAAGCTGGGGATCACACGCAAGGAAAGGCCGCCAGAATCTACTGAAGTCAAATGTCCAAAACAACAGATGATCTATTGGCATTGATCATTAACATAGCAAAGACACTGAAAGGAATACAGGATCCGTTTCGGACGGGGATAATGAATTTCTTGAGGGGGGGGATAATGACAAATTGCTGATGATGAAAACTGCAAGGAGCTGCTCTTTTGCTCCATGGCAATGTGCGGATATGGAGGTCTGATTGGAAACTTGGGGCCTAAGTGAAGATATTTTACTTGGGAATCGCTTCACTAATGTGTTATAGCTTTTGCTCGTAAATTTTCTTATCTTGTTTTGCAAAGCCAGAAATGGAAAACACAAGCATAACTGTCCTGTACGCTTTACCTTGATGAATATTGTCCATGAACAAATTATAATGAAGATGGTTCACCGGTAATCGCAGCGCAACTGTTACCGCCGCTGCAAAGTAATCAAAATTTAATTTGGCTTAACCAGGATAATCTTGATATGATTACTTCGACTGAAACGCTACCGACATATCACATTGATACCAAAGACACCCCCCACTACCGTCCCAGTGCATTGCCCCTTGCCTATAGGTTCATAGCAGTGTTTACACACTCTGTGAGTCGAACCGCCGAGAATGAGGCGTCGGGAGAAAACCATAAAATATCAGCTTTGACCGGTCTCGGTTTGTTTCCTTAATGAAAGGAATCTGGTGAAGTATGCGTCCACTGGGAGAAGCCAAACAGCGCAATGGAAACAAACAGGAGAAGGGGGAGATGTGGGGCGAGATGATGTTCCAGGAGGTTTCGGGAAGGGAAGGGGTTGGGCGAGCGGCTGTAGGGAAGGGGCGGGCGAGAGGCTGATGATGTCCATCGAGGCCGCAGGTCTCATGCTACCTTGGTACCATCCGACGCTGACCTCTGTGTGTTATATTGGGATGGAAGTCTTCACCCCGGTATCAATGACCAATAACTATGATCAGACTCTCACCTTGGCGCAAGTGCCCCCATGCAAGCCCGCTTTCTAGGGGCACACCGGTGTCCATGCAAAGTTCTTTAGACACCAATCGGGAATCGACTGTAGCTTTTATCATAATGTGTGCGCGTACAATCATAGTGCTTACGTATTCTATATACGTTGATCTATCTTCTGACATCAAGAAAGGGTTCAACACTATGTTGTTTCGGTTCTATTTGCGCGAAAAAATGTTGGAGCACATGACTTTTCCCGACCAACCGTCCGCTATATTTGTTTTTGGCGGATGCCAGTATCTGTGCATGCAACTTGGTTCCCGCTTCGTTAGCATATGATTCTACGCTAGAGGGCGTTGTCAGTCGCTCACTTTGAACTTATGCACAACAGCAGCGCCCTCTGCCACAAGTTATTCACTGTTACAAAGTTTGGGACCCAGGTTACAAATGGTTCAAATGATTCGCCAGGTGGCGCTGCATAGGCATGGCGGTTGGTCGGGAAACGACTATGCTCCAACATTTCTTCGCGAAAATATAACCGAAACAACCTAGTGTTGACACACTTTTGATGTCAGAAGATACAACAAGCTATATAGAATACGTAAACACTATGACTGTACGCGCACATATTATGATAAAAGCTACAGTCGATTCCCGACTGGCGTCTAAAGAACTTAGCATGGACACCGTTGGGCCCCTAGAGAGCGGGCTTGCCTGGGGGCACTTGCGCCAAACTCTCACCGTGCCCTGACCAGACTACTCTCACCGAACTCCCTCGGTGTTCATAACCAGATAACCCTCGTCGAACTCTCACAGCGTCATTGCCCAGACAAGTCTCACGTAATTCGATGCAACCCCAACAAAAAACCTGCACCTAATTAAACAGGTCCTTTCCTCGGAGCAGCGCAATAAAGCAGTCTAGCCGACAACGTCAGTGGAATCTCACAGTCGTACTTTGGCAGGTCCGGACTAGAAGCCTCATCATTTATTCAGCAACCGCATTTTTGCGTTTATTTTATGCGCTCGCAGACGTATGAATTTTTTAATGGTACGAAGGTTTCTCTTTCCCGCACCAGAATCTACTCCGTCTTTTCTCTTTGTATATTATGTCCCTCATCTCAATACAGACATTGCAGCCGGGTGGCATGCGAAATTGCCAGCAGTTTCATCACTACTGAAATATACATTACTGGGCCGGGCGTTTATATGAAATTCTAGGAAAAAAAAACATGATGTAGAACCTGATGTAATTTTTACTTCTCAATGACTCGATATATGTTACCACTGGTCACTGCGCCGGCAAATATGGCGGTCGACAGCGCGCGACAGATGTGCGTAAAAAACGGTTTGGCAGAGTAACCATGAATCTTATCTTTTCAAGCTTCCATAAAGATTGGCCAAGGCAATCGTTTCAGACCTAAATTCGATCCCTCAGACGGTCCCACGACATTTATGTCTACCTTTCAGGCTGTTTGAAATGATGTTCTTTATGAGACAGCCTATCTGGTGTAGTACTTCATGAGAAAAACGTTACCTGATGAAGGCATATATCAAATTAGAACGAAATCCCCAGCACAAGTTAGGAACTATTACAAAAGATTCAATCTCGGTTTTGTTATTTTTAGCTTTCTAAATGTTTAGAAGAATAAAGTACAACATTCATTATGATTTCAGTATAAAGGATTCAATGGACAAACTCAGGTTGGTTGGTTTGCTTGATTATAGGACGCTGCAGGAGAGAGATGGGGTCTTTATCCTGCAATAACACATATATTTGCGCACGTGGGATTCGAACCGTACACCGGCCGCTTGCAGCTGGCCTAGCAGGGCACAGTTGCCAATGATGTAAAGACGAGATTGTCAAGCATAGCTTGAAAAAAAAAAGACGAACATCGGGTGATAGGTGCAACTTGAACATGTTAGTACCGACTGCGACTATGTACATGCAATATTGACAGGATTGTAGGCCGAAACGTCACCACGCCGTCAGTCATTTGGTGTATCAAGGCTTTATAATGGGATTTGCCATGTCAAGGTGTGATTATTTGCTAGCGTCCAAACTACTGGTTCGATTTCGATGACATTTGGCAAACATGAGGACAGTAATATGGGTACATATTCCACCACATTTTGGTTATCTACCTGCATTTATGCAGTTACAGCGATTTTTTGGCACTATCGGCAATGTCAAAACTGATCATCCAAAAACTCGAAAACTCTAAATGTAAGGTAAAATCTAAGTCAATAAATCGTGTGCGCATCGCTCTGAAAAATACTCTCAAACAAACAGCGAATCTCTAGACCAAATAATAACGGAGTTACGCGGGAAAACATGTTTCGTGACCTTGGCTTCGCTGTGACCTTGACCTTGGAAGCGTGACCTTGACCAATATAGTTGTTCGTACCCAAATACTAATGTCATGTATCACGCAAGGTGTCACAAACAGAGAGACAGACTCACCGTACACACCGACATCAGACGAAAATCTCGATTTTCGTCTTAAGGTAAGCCACCCATAAAGAGCCTCGGCGATTTTGAGCAGACCTCGGTAAACATCGGCAAACATCGGCGGGCTGTAGCCCTGATATTTTAAGCAGTCTTAATTAAACAAATCACGAATAAAACACAGCAAAAGAAGTAGTGACATAGGTAGCATCAATAGAACATCGTATAATAAGCTTCGGCGATTTAGAGAAGACCTCGGTAAACATCGACAAACATCGGCGGGTGTCAGTGAAAGGGGAATCCCTAACTCGTTACGTCATTCACAGGGAATCCCCAATTCGTGACAGGGTATTTCTCCGAGAATGGCTCTTCGTGATAAATTCCGAATATTCAAGAAAAAAACATGGAGAAAACGTGTAAATAATTCAGAAAACATTCGTGTAGATCATAATTATATCCGAGACCATTATATATAACCAGATTTATTAAAATGTGAGCACAAGGCGTAAATTACTGATGATTGGTGTGAAATAAGCTGCTCCAAAAAATATTTCTGAAATAACATTTTCAAGTTTCAGGACGTGTTTCTCTTATTACAAGAACTATGTTTTTAGACATTTTTAAACGTGGTTTGGTGTCAAGATTTTCATTTTTGATGAATTTATAGTCAATTTTGTGAAGGCGGTGATTTCGAATTTTGGTAAAAACGGTCCTGTTTTTGCATAACTGCACTTTATTATTGCCATTCTGCTATTTTTTGTGGCTACTATTTACATTATTGAATATCATTCCTGTATTGCACTAGGTTTAAGCTTTCCAAAGAGCTGTTACTGATGATAATGACTTAATATTGAGCTGAATCGTAGCAAAATTACATATTCGTGGTACGTGTTTAGTCTTGGTCATTTTGTGAAATGGAGGTATATTCGGAAAATAGAGAATATTTTTTTAACGGGACGGTAAAGTATCCTAAAAGTTCACCAGAAGGTGTGTAATTGGGTATACTTTCATAAAATAATCACAAATACAGAGTTCTTTTACCTTGCTATTATGGGTGGCTTACCTTAATAAAGAGGGGTTTCTCATGGTTTGCCCATGGAACGCACTGGGTGCTATGGAAGCCACCTGGACTGCGTAACTACTCCTACCCCCACACGCACCCCGACTGCCCCCACACCTACCCCGACCGCCTCTAACAACCCGGGTTCCTAAAGCCTTGATTTTAGCGTCATACGGATTTACGGAGTGGCAATTGGTCTCTATACCAGTATGTGACATGTGTTGGATGACTGTGTATTGGTCTCTGTACCAGACTATTACATGGCTGTCATCCGGCAGCTCAGTGGCAGTTATTGCTTCCGGATTGACTCTAAATTGGCTCCAGACAAAATAACATGCGACCGTCTGTTTCCTGGATGTATTAGGTATGGGTATATTATGTCTGGCTGAGTCTAGATAGATCAGATCCGATAGATTAGGTTTATGTAGATAAGGTCCGGGTGGGTGGCTCGGTGGGTGCGTGTAGATTAGGACTGAATAAAGTACTACATTGCAATAGTACAGTACAGATGGACTGCAGGGTTGCGTACCCTGGGAACATTGAATATACATAGATATTTATATTGCGGGACCCATGAGCAAAACCATTTTGTTCGTGCGAAGAATGCGCAGACTAGTTGTTTCTGGTGTCTACACTGGTGTGCAGAATGAATTGGGCGGTTGTGTTTCATTTCAACACCTGTAACCGGGTGATCGCGCGACGTGTCAGTTTGTTGCCGGCCCTTTTAACTCTAATTGCTGGATGTAACGTGGCACTTGAAACCTTTGTGATTGTGAGACGGGGTGAGGAAGTCATGAGGACATCCAGGGCGTGACTGTATGGAATATGGCGGGACCAAATCGACGGGTTATGTGTGGACCGACTTAGGCCTACATGTCACCTTACAACCAGGCTATGTGGTGCCCATTCGAACAATTGTTTTCCTTAAAAAATGAATCGGTGAATTGGCATGTGAAATCTACTGGTGACGTCACTCCATTGTCCTCTCACGACGTTATTTTTTTGTATTGTCTTGTGTAAGTTTCTTAGGGACTTTGCATAAGATAATGTCCTTGAAACCACATTACTGGAAATCAATGGAACCTCGGGCTTCATGGATTGGTAATGCCGCCTCATTCATCGGCTGTGAGTGACGTTCTTTGATCTGTTCACCTTGTCCCAGTCTGTCCCCATTGGGGGGGGGGGGAGGGGGGGCTATCTTACTATCTTACTGCAGCGGTTGGGGTGCGCCGCCCATGCCATGCCGGGCATATGGCGTGTGTAATAAAAAGGCTTTTTGATCCATGAGATGTGATACAAATCCGACTAGTAATCCTATGACGTCAGTGGAAACGAAATACATTATTTTTCTGTAATGTAGTCTTGTAGTGAGATTTTTAGGGATGTGGATTTAACATAAGGTAATGTCATCAGAAATCGACATGACTGGATAACAATGGAGCCTGGGGTTTCGCCCTCGGACAATCTGGTAAGGTCGTGTTCCTTGGACAATAACTTCATACACGTAACGCTTGGTGATACGTGTCCCTTCAATAGACTTTCAATATCCCAAGACCTGGTCACGGCTTTCTCAGAAGGTAATCCAATGACTCGTTCCCAATGGCGCAATGGACTTAATGAACGGGTAATTTGTAATACAGCTCATTGATCAGGTTTTGCCGGCAGTTAGACCGGGTGTGACTGATAGATAATTAACCCGTGCTGTTTACCTTCAGAGGTCCATGTTACCTTTACCGTGTGGTGTGCGGATCGGGCCGTCTAGGTTTCTCTTGCTCGTTATTCCATGCAAGGGCGAACCATGTTATCTCACGCATTCATTTTGTGGGCTCCAATATGGAAGATGGACTTGGCGAGGTTACATCATCACTACGGCATTCGGAATCAATTCAATGCACGAGTAGAAACCGTTTGCACTGTGACACACCAATAAATAGGGCACCTGGTACGGGTGAGATTTAAAGAGGGTTCCTTCCATTGTTGTCAAGTTTCAACAGCCCAGTATGCAGAATCAATGCCACGCACGAGTAGAAACCCTTCCAACGGTGACATGGATAAATGGGGAACAGGTTGTGGGGAGGGATTGTGTCAATATCTGGAAATTCATCCTGGCGGGGTTTCATCAGCGCCGCACCCAGGAGCAAAGCCAAGCACGATTTGAAGCCGATGCAGGGCATACGGGGCCGCCACTCCAATAAATGTGTAGGGGGGCTATGATTAAAACTTAACCATCAGGTTTTCCGAGGAACGCGTGAAAGCACAAGATAAGACGAAAACAAAAATCTATTGACAACGAGGTGAGCGGAGGTATCTGGATTCACATCACGTTGCCTGGAAGGGAAGGGTACTCGGCCAATGTACATAACAAAAGAAATTACTTGTGCGTACTGCGAAAGGGCTGTGCACCCTCTACCCCAAGCCACCCCCCTGTATTCTACGCCCCTAGCTACCCCAAACCCCAACCAGCCTTGATCTAAAAAAGAATAATTGCACCGATGCAGAAAATGTGCCAAAGCTCGACCCAACTGAGACATACATGTAATGCCTTTTTTATTGCTTAGCCTGTCGCTTGAGTCGCTTCACTGTGGGTCGATGGCCGCGCGAGCAAGGAGCGAAGTTATCCTGGTCGCAGCTGTTACCCTAGTAACATACGGTGGTCATATCCCACCAACAGTTAGCCATCCATCACTATTATTTCCACAATGTTTCTACAAATTGACGTTATCCATTGTTGCTCCCAGACTTGACTTCCCGCATGGGAGAAATGAATGACGAATGAAAGTTTCCAATGTGACATGCATAGTTGCCTACCCGGCCGGCTTGGCACACGAGATACAGCTTGAACGTGTCGTGGCGACAGCCATCGTGAAAGCTGCGTATAACTTTTGCGTATAACTTTTTTATGACCATATATCTAATCAGCTCACGTCAATTTTATAAGTTTTGGTCAATAGCACTTGTGCTAGTCTTTATGGTTGCCTTTTACAGATCGACGTTAAATAAAACTTGATCTTATCTATCATATTTCGTGTGGAAGCCTATGTCCGCACTACTTTAATAACTTTTGGGAAGCCAGGTCTAAAACATTACTATACCATTCTGCTTACCGTGCGAAATGTGTATATATGAAGAGGGAAACGCATATTAAATATATAGCAATGGTGCGATTATTGAGCATTGTTATCATCTATAGCGTGGATTGATTAATTCCAACATATGTAAAAGATGGCATTTGAGCATTGCAACTTGACAATAACATGCCCATGCATTAATCGTATCGATTATACCGAATGAAGTCACGAAAAACTCCCCCACAAGCGCCGTTTTCTACCCCTGGTCGATATCAGTGTGATGCCATGTTAAATAGCGCGCTATAGATAACGCGTGATGTTCTGCTCTATTGTCGTGTGGGCCGCCTCGACACAGCATGCGGTTAAAGCACTGGCATTCAGCGCTCTAGCAACCTGAGAGCGTGGTTCGAGCCCCGCTGTGGTGACGTATTTGTGGTCGCGGGCTAAAGATCGCATGGCCTTCTTTGCAAAGAGTAGGGGGTTACCCCCGGGGACATGGCCCACTATCCCTTCCATTGACCTGATATGACCAAAAGTGAATAAAGCGTCCTAAATATACAATCAACCAACCATCTATTGTCGTGTCCTTCGCCCGCACCTTGGAGCGCTACCGGCTGACTGCGTTGCTGTGCAAAAATGACTCATTAACCACACTTCTTAAGTTACTTTCGTCTGATGAATCTTTGCCACGTGTAATCATATGACCTTGACCTACACACTCATCGCACCCTGAGCTACATCCACCTTACACCATGACTTGCATGCGCCAGGAAAAAAATGACCCGTCTTTTGCAAACGAGGGCCAAATTACGCCAAGGGAAATCCGAGGAGAACTAGTGATCTGGATGACATATTCCTCGGACAAGATCGGAATTCACAGCCAGAACCATTAGTCTGCGAGAGTTCTCTCATTCGACCGCGGCGGATCCCTGTCATATGGCCATGACGTACCTCCGCCAGCAGTACACGTTCGCCCCCAAGGCCACCAACTCCCTTTTATGCTTGACGGGCGGAAGACATCAGATAGTTGGTTGGTTGTATATTCAAGACGCTGGTCCTATCGCGTCAATGGAATGGAAAATGTGGGCCTCATTGTGAAAGCAGATATGCGTTTGTATTCCTCTTTCACGTTACGTTCCCGGAGTTAAAATTTTTCGGTTCCAAAATAAAAATAAAAAGTATTCTCTTCTACTATTTGGGGCATTCAGAAAATTCAATATAAGTCGATACCAAAAGAAAAAAAAAAATAAGAATAGGAGATATTTTGGCGTGTTTAAAGTGGGTGTAAAACGTAATCTAATCATTTTGCTGGAGGAAATGACGTATATTTTGTCCCTTCACGTGGCACCGCCTTGCGTTATTACTGAAAGTTATTTCGCGGAACGAACTCTTCATAGTGGAGGTGGTCTTCAAGAGAAATGAGAGATCAGAGCCCGATCTGCGGAGAAATTGCGGCAGTTTCAAGCCTCGCAGCAGAGCATGATCTTAGTATTTCGTGGAAAATAGCAGTGAAATAATTTAACATATGTCTTGCAACGATCGTCGCTGTAAAATAAAACACATGATTGGAGTTTGATTGGCCACAGCGGGGCGGGAAACTACCTATCCACGTGCCCGTAATCGTTCAGGTGCCCAGAGCACTCAGCGCGAGCGCTCTAATGCACTAAGGTATTGAACCGACCCCGGGAAGATATCAGAATCGGCACAGAGTTGTTTGATTCAACGCATTGGCAGTATTTGCAGCAATTCGGTTGGAAAAACATAGACGTATACGTATGAGACAATACGTTGCCTCTAGCGAAGTGGAAGAAGTGTGGCTCCCCAACCCCACTCGTCTTGATAATATTTAAAATCCCCTTTCGTCACTTTTTGGGACCCCCCCCCCCCCCTCTCCTACACCCCCACAGACCCGCGGGCCCATCGGGTTATGAGGTACTTAAGTTAGAAGCCACTCCACACCATATCCCAGGATTTACCTCTGAAGCAACTGGGGAGGACGTGAAAAACACCTGAGCAATCCCGTCGCTATGTGGCGCCACCGTCTCAGAGGAAACGGAAGTACCGCAGACAATCTTCAACCTTTTATCGGATTATAATAAAACCTAAATAAATTGGACGCAAACCAAAGACGTTTTTCTTCCGGAGTGGTTCCCTGTAATTGTGTGTTTGTTTTGTAGGTTTATAGTTTACTCATTGCTCGAGCCATACATGCATGTCAGAGGTTCATAACCTGCCAAGAAGTATGTGTTATGATCATAATAAATTATGGGACATGCACATCACAGTGACATGGGGCCGTTGACTTCCTGGGTGTGAATCGATCGCTATGTCCCCGCCGCCCCCCCCTTCCCCAGGCCTGCGCGAGGTGAGGCCCTCTCAGTGTCGGTCAAGCTTTGTCCCCTATCTGAATCACGATGTTTTGTCACATCGGGGCTTCGGTGTCATCCGGCCCTCGTCATGATCCCAGCAGTCCAGGGTTCGTAGTCTAGGGGTGATAGTCCCAGTGGGGACACTCTCAGTGGTGACTGTCTCAGGGGTGACAGTCTCAGGGGTGACAGTCCAGGGGGTGACAACCCTAGCAATGGCACCCCCAGGGGAGACAGTCCTAGGGGGCCGTATGTGGTTGGGTAACCAGAACAATGGGGTGCTAAAATAAATGAAACGTATTTTCTTTATTTCCGTTAGAAATATGAAATATAAGCGAGTAAACATAGAACAAGAAAATGAGTATTGTGTGACGCCAAATGTGTGAATGAAATGCAATAACACACGGCTGCTCTTCATAACGGCCGCAATGGGTCGCTATAAGTAACTATCGTCAGTAATGTAATTATCACTGACTGTATTGAATAGACTAAGGTGGGGGGGGGGCATTTCTTATCCATGTGGGGTGGGCGGCTATGTTTCTTTTTATAAAACGCATTTGGTTCTAAATTTAACAAAAAATTATCTTGCTTTGAGGAGTTAAAAAATGTAATTCGTACTGTTAAACTGAATTCATTTTGCAGCTAAATCGAGCCATCACGATCCCCTAAAAATAATTCGAACCTCCCCATGGCGCCAAAAATTAGTTAGACCTAGTCTAAGAAAAACCAAATACAGATAATTGGTTCGGACTATTAGTATGCATGCTAGTGTAGGGATAGGAAAACAAGACTTGACTAACGACAACATGCTATTGGCGTTTCAGATTTCGTTTCGCCAAAAGCAGACTGAGGGCCTTCTGTGGGTGGATCCATTAACTTAATGGCAACGTTTTTCAGAGACTAATGCATCGTCTTCTAACCGGTAATCGCGGCGGCTTGAGGCTATTTAGGTAGTTGATGGGCTCCAGCTTTCGACCCTTTCTTTTGACGTGTGATCGTCAACTGAGACCGGCGTTCCTTCAGGGGGCACTTCACACACCTTATTATAACGTACTTCTGCTTCCGGCCGTAAATACTACTCTCAAACCCGAGCCCAATGGTGTGTCGAGTCCAATTATCTTCTTCCGAACACATCGGGATGCCTGTTTCCCGCAAATTTATCGGCGGTTGAAGTGGATTTCTGCGGGCAACGGTGACACGAGAGCAATATATGCAGACACCGCTCTCACACTTACCAGGGCCGCGCTGCGCAAATTAATAGGAAAATGCGCCTCATATTTCTACAAATTACTATTAGTTCAGTCACAATTATAACTTTTTGAAAAGGGTACAATATCTTTTTGGCTGTATTAAATACACAGAGCTCGTTTTTTCTATGGTTTATTCTTCAAGATAACAGCAGTAAAAGCAGAGCTTGCGTAGCGGGAATGAGTACCAAGATAAAGACAAACCTTCACCGGATGGTTATACATTCGAACATTTCCGATTTAATTACTTGGCTTGAAGACAAAAGAAAAATGCTTCGTGCCATTGGAACGTACTGCGAGCTCATAAAATAATCTCACAAATGAGGTTGCTGAATAAATGATGAGCCTTCCAGGCCGGTTCTGTAAAAATACGACTGAGAGACTCCACCGCCGTTGTCGACTGGACGTGTTTTTATTGCCCTGCTCCATGGGAAGGGACATTGTTTTTTTAGATACAGGTATTTTTTCGTGGGACTGTACTGAATTACGTGAGAATTTTGGTCATTGGCACAGTGAGAGTTGACACAGTGAGAGTTGGTTCCATTATAGCTATCTGAGCATTGACACCGTGAGCATTCTGTGAGAGTTGTCTGGTCACGAACGCGGTGAGAGTTTGGTGATAGTTGTCTGGTCATTGACACCGGAGTGAAGGCTTCCATCGCAATAGAACATACATATGTCAGTGTCAGACGGTGCGTGGGAGGGACGCAGTGTCAAAGTACAGTCGATAGGTGGGGAGTACCAAGGTAAGATGCGACCAGCAACCTCAACGGGTATCACCACCATCTCGCTCCACCCGTTCCCCTTAACCGCCATCCACTCCCTCGTGACACGAGGCCTGAGACCTCAATGGATACCATCTCGCCCCACATCTTCCGATTTCCCTGTTCGCCGCGCCGTTGTCCTGTTTGGCTTGTCCCAGTGGTCGTATAGACCGATCAATGCGGACATTATATGGTTTTCTCCCGGCGCCTTGTTCTCGGCGATTCGACTCGAATAATATGTACCGGTATGAACATAAATGCAGGGGGAGGGTGGTGGGGGGTGTCTGTAGTGTCAATGTGACATATCGGTAGGGACTCCATAACATATCCAGGTCGTAATAATATCTTTATTAAGCCAATTTAAATTTTGAACATAAGTTTACCTGAGATAAAAGTTGCACTGCGAATGCCCGTGAGCATGCATCTTCATGTAATTTGTTCATGGACCATATTAAAACTGTTTGTCCAGATTTTCGCGTCACATCCAGGCCCAGGCAACATATATCACAATTTACAAAAAGCTCAATTGCTGCATTCTATAAATTCACTAACCTAATCAACATCGCCGTTTCGGCTGTTATATAGCAAACATGTCCGAGACGCCTCTCGCCCCAGCGCTTCCCTTCAGCCTCCCCTGCCCCCTCGTAGCATGAGAACCGAGACCCGGGACCTCCCTGTTCGCCGTGCCATTGCCCTGTTTGGCTTCTTCCATTGTTCGTATACTTCACCCGATGCCGTTAATTAAAGAACCAAACCCATCTTCATATAATTTTCTCATGGACAATATTAATAAAGTTAAAGCGTTCAGGATAATTATGCTTTTGCTTTCCATATCTGGCTTTGAAAAACAGGTTTAGGAAATTTACGAGCAAAGGCTACAACATATTAGCGGAGCGATCCCAAAGTATTCTCTCCATTCGCGCACCAAGGATCCAATCAGACCTCCATACCCGCACATTGCCATGAATCAAAGAGTCGCTCCTCGTAGTTTTTTACATCATCAGCAATCCGTTATGTTCTCCTCGGCAAGTAGATCTTTGCATTCGTCCGAAACGGATCCTTTAGTCCTTTCAGTGAATCCGCCAGGTTATTGATTGGTCTTTAATGCCAATACATTATCTTTTGTTTATTTAATTATTTGACTTCAGTAGATTATCGGTGTGATCCCCAGCTTACACACGGTACCGGTTGGGGGCACCTTTGCCCACCGTGGCAACATCCACAGCGATATCTTACCTGTTAAAATGGCTGATGAGATCGGGCGTCGATGGCATTTGGCTCACTGAATTCCGACCAAGGTTCGCTGACTTGAACGACAACCGTTTTATGGAAGAAATCAACCTGATTGTTAAGGTCCATGCATCTTTATATCTCGGAACTATGTGTTTCCTGTAGTATATTGTTGAAAATACTTAGCGAAAAGCATCACTGACTATTTACTAGCTTACTGACTATTAGAGAGCGAGTTCATTGAACAATGTCTCAAACTTCTACGTCCCATGTTGAAGTTAGGGATTAAGATTGTGCATGTATATGTGTATTAAATATAATATATATGTTTAAACATGGGTTTGCTCATATGTCACAGATATATGTGTTGTCGACCGACTTAATATCATTATTTATTTTTGCTATTTCCAGAGAAACAGCTGGTACATATCTACATAATATTTCTCTTCCAGCAGCATACTTTTTATTATACTTAACGATGCATAAGTGTTCTTCAACAGGTCCATTTATAGCTTTGACACTTGGTTTCAGGTGCATTAGTTTCTAATTATACACGTTTGGATCGCTGCAGCATTTCGTAGTACATAAATTTCCGCTCTTATTGTTTTTTTATTGATTCATGTTATCAACAATATTTACTCGATATTTCAAAATTTATGTACTTCAGTAATTGCAAGAGGTGGGGGCGTCAACAGGCCACTTTACCTTCGGGTCATCCAGTAACTCTTCATTCTGTGCGACCTGCCCAATCATCCGGTTTAAGTCACCTTCTAGATAATATATACATGTAACTTCCAGATTCCCCTTCCCTTTCCTCGTTGAAATGTGTTATTGTAAACCTAATAATTGAGTGGTCGGACATGTAAGTTATTCCAAACAGTATGTGCTATGCATTTCGCCACTGGCATTTTTCTGGGTTTATCTTCAATTTTCCAAGAGTATCGACTTACATCAGGGTATTGTGTTCTCCATGGGTCCAACAGTTCTACTCTGTCACACATTAGATGCACTCTTCGTTACCTATTATTTTACCTTATATATCCCCAGAATTTGTATATTTCGTGCGCAAAATTGCAATCCCCACATACTGACTGGTTTATTTATACGAATGACACCCAGCAGCCAATTCATGCCATTTAGTCACAAGAATGGGATATTCTTACTCAGATCAGTCCATGTCATGTGACGACTTGCTAGGGACAAATACCCCACGGCGATAACAAGTGTTAAAAAGAACAAAAAGGTTGACTGCAGATGGTATCGGCGGAAATGACTAACAAGACATGGTAAAGATTGTCACAGTTTATATCACACTATAAGTCCCTACCACCCCCCTACTAATACAGATTCATACATTTAGTGCGTAAGCAACGCAATAAACAAGTCAGTTCATAGTCACATCCAAATGTCCTCTCACAGTGAACTCCTACAATGCTCCCTCGTCGCTCCTGATGCTCCCACGACGCACTGCTGCTCCCACGACGCACTGCTGCTCCCACGACGCACTACGGCGCACTGCTGCTCCCACGACGCACTGCTGCTCCCACGACGCACTGATGCTCCTACGACTATGTCCTCTCGAAACGGAAGTGACGATCACACGGTGACTCCGTCAGTTGACTCGTTGCTGCAATCGTTTCTGTTGTGGATTAGGTTTTAATAGGATGTTGCAATACTAACGCGTTTTGCTCGCTTAATTGGGGCGGGGCAGGAAAAATGATGGCGCAGTGAGGAGAAATCACCAAGAGTGGTTAAAGCGTCCTACATATAAAACCAACCAACCAACCAACAGTAAATCTTAGATCGCTCGGCCAATGACACGGACACCTCCCTCTGTTGACAGGAAAGCTTAGGTTGCCTGGAGATTGACTGGAGACCCGGGACCCGATCATCCCACAACGTGGGCGGCCATTGCTCCGTTTCATATGGCTTTCTTTGAGGGATTAGCACGCGACATAGATCCTCCACCGAACAACCTCAGCAAGCAATGTGAGGGAGGTTTCCACATCTGAGGTTTACTGTAAACTGGGGGAGGTTTTCACGTTAATCCCCGGGGGATCTGAGGTTTACTGTAAACTGGGGGAGGTTTTCACGTCAATCCCCGGGCGATCTGAGGTTTACTGTAAACTGGGGGAGGTTTTCACGTTAATCACCGGGCGATCTGAGGTTTACTGTAAACTGGGGGAGGTTTTCACGTTAATCACCGGGCGATCTAAGGTTTACTGTAAACTGGGGGAGGTTTTCACGTTAATCACCGGGCGATCTGAGGTTTATTGTAAACTGGGGGAGGTTTTCACGTTAATCACCGGCCGATCTGAGGTTTACTGTAAACTGGGGGAGGTTTTCACGTTAATCACCGGGCGATCTGAGGTTTACTGTAAACTGGGGGAGGTTTTCACGTTAATCACCGGGCGATCAGAGGTTTACTGTAAACTGGGGGAGGTTTTCACGTTAATCACCGGGCGATCTGAGGTTTACTGTAAACTGGGGGAGGTTTTCACGTTAATCACCGGGCGATCTGAGGTTTACTGTAAACTGGGGGAGGTTTTCACGTTAATCACCGGGCGATCTGAGGTTCACTCTAAACTGGGGGAGGTTTTCACGTTAATCACCGGGCGATCTGAGGTTTACTGTAAACTGGGGGAGGTCTTCACGTCAATCCCCGGGCGATCTGAGGTTTACTGTAAACTGGGGGAGGTTTTCACGTTAATCCCCGGGGGATCTGAGGTTTACTGTAAACTGGGGGAGGTTTTCACGTCAATCACCGGGCGATCTGAGGTTTACTGTACGCGGTTAAACCCCGCCGGAAAGGTTTATTCTTCTGCATGGCTTGTTCGGATGCTTGCTCGTGTATTACCTCGTTACGCTGTCGCAGTTAAGAAATTGCTTGGATCATGAGGTTTAGCTTCAGCTTCTCAGTTTGAATTTGGTATGGTTCTTTAGCATCGTATTTTTCCAAGGAAAGACTAGTTTTCTTTACCGCAAAACAACCAAATCAGTTGACTTGCGATGCATTAAACGGTGAGACCATGAGCTAAGGGATTGCTTACTCTGTTTCGCCCTGTGAGGCTCATTGTCGGCAAGCAGACCAGCGTTTGGTGCAGCTTGAAGCATAAATAATCTTTCTACAAAAAAATTCTGTTTGGACATCATTATAGAACTAAAGAACATTACCAACGCACTCAATTGCGATATTTTGACTGTTATACACCAAGCACCAAGCGATTATGCCTCAAATAGTGTCTCCCTGCCTGCCATCTTGATGACCCTCAACCCCGCACCACCACCGCCTTCATCCACTCGCCACGTCAGTGTATCACAACGTCCCCACAGTCGCCAATTTCTCCCACCGCGTTATTTGGCCAGCCTGGTCAACCTGACACTAAGACGAACAACGGGGAGCCGCTTTGGCCATTAGGCAGTCTGGGAATCTCTCTCCCTGTTTTTATCCGGAGATCCACTGTATTGTTGCCTCGCCGGGTAACGCCTTACGTTGATGTGACGAGGATATATGCCACTTCAAGCGCCACCTGCTGCTCATGGGTCCATAAACTGGAGAGTTTTACGGGCCGGAAGCGACAGGTGCTGAATTGCCTGGTTCGAGCCCTCTGCAAACAGCCAGGCATATAAGAAGCTCTATAGCTGGTCCAGACAGAGGGCGGGATCAGTCGGATTCAACACGTAAATAGAGGGGGGGGGGGGGGGCGGTGCGCGGTCGTATCGAATGTGGACAGATGTGGACGGAGGAACTCGCCGCGTCCATATCGTCTGCTATTACTAAGTCTGTTTTTTTCAAATGCGCGTTGCACGACAATTTAACTAAACTCTAATGTTCACTAAGGTCATGAAATGCCATAATTAGCAAGATATGCTGAAATCGTTGCATTATTTATAATAATCGGACATGCTGCGCCAAACCCACAAAACAAACTAAATGTGTATTTCCTGTCATACCAAGATATGTGCGGAATGTTGTGGGTCCTAAAGACCGCTTGCACCATCACATGACATGGTTTGTGCTAAAATTGATATGTCGCATTTGTTTGTGTCTTGCCGTGCGTTGGGTTAATAATTTAAATATATTTTCTTTACGCAATTGGTTATTAGATAATATTGCGATAACTACTCATCTAGAGTATTTCAATTCAATCAAGAGCAGAATACTCTTATTACTTACAATGTTCTGTCAAAACGGTGAATAATCAATGTCAACATACAGATGTATTTCCCTGTTGTACATATAAAGGTGAACAAATTGACCCGAGCTAGTCTTTTGTTTTGGTGAACGTCATATGTTTCAAATGTAAACCCTCATGTAGGGATGTTTCAGCTTTAATACACACAAAAGTCCTTTTACCCAGTAGTACTGGATGTGTAATCTCTCTTAATAATTCTCATCGCAAGTATCCTGAAACCCCCCCAGGAACTTAAAATAGAAAATAATGCATCCCAGCGGGCAGACGACGTCGATATGTAAGTCGTATATTACAACCATCAGGCGACGTCGGAGATACGACGCCAATCTGACTGTCAGAGTACGACGTCAATCTGACTAATAGCCTCGCGCGGTTATCACGGTCATGCGTCGTGTTTTACCCATGCGCGCAGCACTTCTGGGCTGCTCGCTTGTTTACTGTGCGGCAAGCGACAGTGTTTTAAACGCTAAAATGGTGCATTGCTTTGTTTGGGTGCCCTTCCCACTGGACAAGAAGAAAGGAAAGAAATGGATACATTTATGCAGGTAGGTTGATGATCACAAGCCGATGGAAGTGATAAAGGCAACGCCCCCCTCGGCCTCGGCTCGGGTTTAGCCAGTGGTTCACTAACAACCACAAGCATTCTCATTGGCCTAAAGCGCATTAAGTTTGTTTTCTTAACTGTCTGAATAGGGGACAGTGTATTTGAGATAAAATGTAGACAAGTGTTAGGAACACCTATTTTTAAGGCAGGACGAAAACTTAAAACTGGTTTTAAATATTTTCCTTCATTAGACGAAGTCTATAACATTTTATTTAGCGCAGCCCTTTAGATGATGCCACTCTGCTCATGGAGGATTTTATGCGTTATAGCCAGTTTCATATCTATTTGTAACATTGTAAAAGATCTGCATATTATTTTTAACTGCCCAGTACGCAATCACCAGATCACTGATATGATGAGATGCTAAGATGGGTCTTTTATTAGCGAGGTACGCATTCAGATTATTTTCTTGCCGGCCGGCGTCTGACACCGGGATCATCGTCTTCTGACGATTTGCTGTCATAGGCATAACATATCTAGCGCCGCACCTATCACGTCTGTATACCTCATGTTTAAATAACCGAAACATATTATGCAGGCAGAATATGTACGCATTCTTTGCTTAGCCAGCACCCCGGGGCCAGCACCGAAGTTTTGCGCCTAGTGATCAGAGTTTGGCGCGTTTGGCCCCAGGCAAGCCCGCTCCTCTAGTGGCGCAACGGTAGGCCTAGCAATGTTAAAATCCTTCGAATTTAGTAGGGAATCGACTGTAGCATTTATTCTATATACCGTGTTCTATCTTCTGACATCATGCAAGTGTGTCAACCCTTAGTTGTTTGTGTAATATATTCGCGAATAAATGTCAGAGCACGAGTCTTTTCCCGACCAATTAACCGCCAAGCGTATGCAGCGTCATCTGGCGAGTACCGTCACCATTTGCAACCTGGGTCCTAAACTTTGTAAGCGTTAATTATCTGTGGCAGAGGGCGCTGTTGTTGTCCTTAAGTTCAAAGTGAGCGACTGAAAACGCCCTCTAGCGGAGAGTCGTATGCTAACGAAGCGGGGAACCAAGTTGCATTCACAGGCGGTGTGAAAGGTACCGGCATCCGCCAAAAACACCAACTCCCACCCATAATCGCTTTGCACCCCTCTATCGCCTATATACTGATGTCCGAGAGGCCCTGACCTGGCCTTCACGGCCTGGACACTCCCAACCCCTGTCACTCTACAGTCTATAGATACTCCACCCAATCCTGTACAGGGTTCCCACAGGTCAGGGAAAACAGGGAAAATGACGAAAAAATATTCCCTGCAGGGAAAAATGAGGGAATTTCATTTTCAAGCCAAAATCAGGGAATTTTAGAAACCAAGAAACCAAGCAACCTTGGTCTCAGAGCTTTTTCTTAATTGGGTCTATGTCCACAGAATACAATTAGGCTTTTTTTGTTGTGTTGTACGAGGTGTGTTGCATTGAAATGCATTCCAACCAGAAATATTGCAGTTGTCAGGGTTAGCAGACAGTTATATTTTTAGATGACGTAAGAGACAAGTAAAAAAGATAATTTTTTCTTGCGAATGCTAAGGATGTGGTTATAACTGTGTGCCAACTAAGTAAGTCCAGAATCCCGTTATGTTCCTCGAATTGCTCTGCTGTGGATGATTCGTGTGGTACAAACTTTGTTCCCGAGCAAAACGTCGCATTCCTCCTTGAACTAAGTTATGAGAGTTACCTGATGAATTTTAATTGATCTGGCGGTCTGTAAATAAGACAGACCCGCGGGGGAGTTCTTCATACATTGCTGTGGGCAGGGGGGGCGGGGGGAGGCGCGGTAAAGCCATATTTTCACCGCCAAAATCCGCATGGAAGGGGTATTGTTCATGCGGAAACCCACTCTGCGAACGCACATTTTCAGCATCCCCCTCCCCAGGCGCAGGTTTTAGAATATCCACATCAAATCAAATGCATCAAATCAAGTGCATTCGTTCGTATAGGTATATTTCCCTGGCAAAAATACACTTTAAAGGTTCTCGATGGCAGAGTTTAATTTTACAGGTACATTTCTTTACCACTAAGATATGTCTATTGCAGTAAAGTCTGAAGTATTAAAGAAAACTGATCTGTCCTGAAAACCTAACATAATTTTATTCTCTGATATAATTGTCTCATCAACCAACTTTTATATTGTGTTTGATGTCGTCCCATTATTTTTTAACCAAGTTGCATTTATAAAAATTATGTATGGTGGTGTCTGGCTAGTTGCATACGTTACATAGATTTGACTGAGACGTTTTCCTTGTGTGCCGCTGACTATAATTAGTTAGATAAATGTTATGGAGTATTTTCCCTTCCAACGAAATCAACTGCGTTTCCTTAGTAACCAGGCAAACTTCCAAATTTGTCTGAGCTGGTTGATATTCTGGTTCGTCGATATATATATATACTCAACATCTTATTTGAAAAAAAAACACAGTTGAGCTATTCCTTGACATTAAAGTTGTCTTTCCTTCAATAGACCGCAATCCTCCCCCCACGACAATTGACTTGAAATGAGTTAGCGGACAGTCGGTTACCTTCTGATATAATTTAACGTAGTCAAATATGATTCCAGAGTTTATCCAACGCTTCATATACAGTGGCATACCTTGGTATAATAATTAATCGTTATTCCATAATATTTTAGCAGATCAGGAAATATTACTGTTCGTTACATTGTCGTCACCGAGACAGTTGTCCAACCGCAATCTTCAGGAATTAATTCCATAAAATGATGGAAATTTATTCGACACACCTCTTAGCTGGCCAGATGAGACTACTTTTAAACACTAATAACCCAAGACATATGTAAGAGTAATAATATAAAAGAATAACGCTCCAGATGGAATTGTTTGTTGAGCCTTTTTTTATCAATTTACATGCAAAGGCAACTTGAAAGTGAATCATTTTAAACATCTTGAGACTGCCATGTAATCTAGGTCCTGAATAAGGACGTCTCTCTTGAAATGTTCTTTTATAATTTTCAGACCGTCCTCAGTAAAACATTTCTCCTTACTCCAAATGAATTTGAAACGTATAATATTTGCGATGTTGAAGATGACATGCGTTTTGATTACTCATGCAGGGAAAGTTTCAATGAGAAATCAGGGAAAAATCAGGGAATTTGTTTTTGTGTTTCCCGTGCCGCATGATCCCTTCATCCATCCGAAACCTATCTCCCCCAGCTAGTCCCTCCCCACCCAGTTGCAGATCCAGGACTTTACGAACGAGGGGCGCCATGGGGGGGGGGGCGGTTAACCACGTAGAATTACCAGCTGGGTTTCACGTCGCCACGTACATAGTCTTTTAAAGAATTCAAATTTTGCTGGGTATATCCAGCACCAGCCACTCCTAGCAAGCGTCATTACTTCCTACCAATTAACCAGCTTTAACGCCAGGGATCGCTGCACTGGGACGTATATAGTTTAGTATAGGGCGATATCTGACAGTCAAAAGATAACATATATCTTGTTTAGGGCTTTTCTTAGCCCGAGTATGTCTGTTCACGTATATAGCAAATGATATCGCCTTCAATATCAAGTGAAGCGTGTCAGTTTGTTTCGTTCAGAAAAAAATTGTCTCCTGCCTCTTTAACTTACGATGAGAATGGCTGGAAAGATTTCAGACCAAGTACTAGTGGTGTGATAAAAGTTATTTTATGATCAATTTCTATGACTTGTTTGTATGACTACTAAAATGGGAAAACAAATCAGACCGACACAAAATACTTTCAGAAGTGAATACAGTTTTGGATCTATATTTTTTCTATAGAGGACTTAATTATTCTAAGCTTACATATTTTTTTCTGATTTTTGTCGGAACGCACAGATCAGACTATTATCATACCAGAACTGACTAAGCTTATTAAAATTTAAAGAGAACTCAATAAGAATCAAATACCTTGGTAAGCAAAATGTCCCGTTGGACAAAGTGGAGAAAGGTCAGAACAGAAACAGGTGTTGTTTTACTACCAATCAGCAGTCAGGATGATATAGTTGAAGGTCCGTCATCCACATTACAAGAGAGCTTCGAATCTGGGGATGAAAGGCAAGAGACCTCTGAGCCTGTGACTGAAGGCTCAAACAGGACTTCTGAATCTGATACTAATTTTGATTCAGAGGATGTTAATATAGAAGTACCAACAGATCAGCTTTCAAGCGATGCCATTAGCGATATTCTGGACACTGAATCTGAGGAGGAATTTGTTATGCAAGAACACCTAACAGCATGGGCGGTGGAAGAACACCTAACAGCATGGGCGGTGGAAACTAAGCACACAAGGAGCAGCTTAAAAACATTATTGGCCACCTTGCGCAGGGGTGGCCTTTGTGATCTGCCCCAGGATGGCAGAACCTTACTTAAGACCCCAAGAAAAGCTGCAGTGGTTAATAAGTGTGGTGGTCAGTACTTGTATTTTGGCATCAAGCAAGGCTTGGTTAATGTTTTATTGAGAAATCCAGCATTTAGGGAATCAACTGATTCATTGCATCTAAAAGTCAACATTGATGGACTCCCTCTTTTTAAGTCTAGCACCAAATCATTGTGGCCTATTTTGATGTCATTTGGCGGATTTAGTCCGTTTATAGTTTGTTTGTTCTATGGAAAAACCAAGCCCAATTTTGTGGACAATTTTCTTGAAGACTTTATTGCGGGATGGTTAGACTTGAAAGAAAATGGACTTAATGTTGAAGGGAAAGTCATTTCCCTGTCGATGAAGCCATTTATCTGTGATCAAGGCCATTGTAGTGGACCGAAGACATAATCCGGATTTTACATTTTACGTCATTTTCACCCTACGGGTGACGCAATCTCGGATGGCTATCAGGCTGGCCTGATGATGGTTTAGTTATGGTCTAACATGTACTCTATGTATCGCTTATTTGTAAAAAAATACTATTAAAAATTCCAAGTTTCGTCTTGATTGTGTCATTTATGTTTCCTGCATGCTCTGTAAAAAAAGTATTCTTGACCTACAGTACGATAATGCTCCTTTGTCCAAAGTTATCTATAGTTCATAAAATGACTGTATTGTATCATGTGTGCCTAGCTGTATCTTATAATTAATTTTATTTACAGTTGAAAGATGGCATGAGTCCGAGCAGTATGGCAGGAGAGAAAGCAAGAGATGGAGGAGGTTGTTCCAAGTTGTTGGATTGAGAGGCGTTATTTTTTCTGGCCAGCAGCAAGCAATGCTGAAAAAATGATGAAGGAGAGGAGGCTTCCCGGGAAATCCTGGTACAGGTTTCCCCTGATTAAAGTAAAGTTTGTTTCAGGTAGGTCGATTTAAGCGTACAACCCTGACAATTCGCCGATGCGACTAGCTACAATTAGCTAGGATGAGGCGGGGTGCTGGTGACTCGCGGGCTCTGGCATGCAACACCAACCCAAATGGGAAATAAAATATGATTTCACTTGAGTCGGAAACAAAGTCTTATTATTCCCCGTACATTTGCATGAATTCTCATTATTAAGGCGAGCAACTGTCATATATAATGGGATAATTAAATGCCACATGTGTTTTCTTATTTACTGATCAGTTTCAGGTATTAGTTGTAATCACCTTATAAACTGCGACCCGGAAACCATTATATGGCTGGGTTTTGGGTACAAGTTACCACTGACCAATTGTGTGTTCATTAGACGATCAAGAGGAATGCATGGCCTTCGACGAAACGTCGACAGTGGAGTCCGAAGACGGTGCCGATGCTCACCGTACTGTCAAACGCAGAAGGGATTTCGATTTCTTGTATGGAGGTATGAAGCTAGTTAATTAGTCTAAAGCCGCAACGCATCAAAAGGTGGCTTGTACACAGGCACAGAGAGTGATTCCAGACAGCGTTTGGAAGCTATTATTGACCACAATATGGTCGTCCACAAGTATAATTTCATGTTCACGTTTTGGAATTAATGTAGAACTTTTTCCATGTGTAATTTCAGATCCTGATAAGTCTGAAGATATATCCGCTCTTCCTGGTATGTATACTCAATTTGTAGTATGCAACAATATATGATTGATACCCACTTTAACACATTGCGAAATAATGGAATTGTACTTTAATATGAGCTTGAAAGTTATTCGACCGCATTTACATTCTAATGTAATGCTTCATATTACAGTGCAATATTAATGCGAAGACAAAGCAGGTTTATTGGCAAAAATTCGACAGCATAAGATCTACCTCGAGCGCACCAACACATGATTCCCCTCGAGCGTCGACACCAACAAGTGCTTCACCTCGAGCTCCCTCTACATTTGGTTCACCTAGGGCTTCAGCATCGGCTCAACATCCAACTGCGTCTCACGCACCTCGACCTACAACCCCAGCTCGACCGTCCAAGTCTACAAACTTCCCAATGTCTGAATCTAGTAGGTATAGCTATAGATTGAATAGATATATTACTTTTTTTAGCGAGGACACATGTTAGATACTTTAGATTGCCAGGTTTTAGTCTCAGTTTCTACATGTCATTATCCACCTCTTTCACCCCATAAGCTGTTTGTATTTTAGTTGGGAAATATGGCCAAAACTAGTTAAAACAATAGTTGTGGCACGTTCATGGATAAATCGTACGCTCACTTGATGTATGTTGATTATTATTTTAAAATGTAATTATATTCATGTTCAAAGACTAAAGCATTTACAGGCATACAATGAATACGTTAACACTCACAGTTAATACTTTCCAGAGTTCCAAAAAAAAGTCATCCACCTCCTTATTGAGATAAGGGATCAACGTAAAGCCGATGCAAGCGAAGCAATGGTACCGACAGAAACAATTGACAAATGCGAAACCCTGGAGGACCTTCAAGAAATGGAGCAGCAGTTTCAAGACAAGAGCTTCCGCCAATCAATGGTAATATAACTAGCAACTTGTTACTAGGTATAAACACGAAATTCGAAAAAGTAAAACCATTGGTTACTCAATGATTCGCTATCTTGTCAAAATCACGCACAGCTGATATATTTGGTGCAGCTATGCAGCGGTTAGATATTTGATTTAGTTGCCTCTTTTATGAAATCTATATATATATACTTAAAAAATAACCTACTACACTAACTAATACGTCCACCAAAAGTCATTGCGTGAGGACAGTCATGGGTTTCTGCTGCAGGTCAACCGGTTATCACGAATTGGCGGCACGAAGGTGACTCTCGCTGTCCAGGCCATAATGAACAGGTAAGTTTCGCAAAATTGATCTGTAGTCCCAGGTACATGAGCAATTCATTTACAATTGCAAAACGATATACAAGTTAATGCAATAACATTTATGACATGTACATACACATTGTGTTAAAGCGGGGTATTGATGTCTTGGTATTGATGGCTAGACCCTTAATTGATTAGCTTGATGACATAAAAAGTAAAGCACTGGCGCGTCAATGGTGCGCTGTATGAATGTTTCATTCTCTTTCTAATCAATGGGTTTCTATGATTTTACATTACTAGGACTTGTGTGTAGGTGCGTTGGTGATACAAGTTAGCTATTTGTCTTTCATCAGATTGATGTCAAACGGGGTGAGGGCGGCGCACAACCTCTCCGGGAAGCACGGCAAGGCGGCATTCCAGACTACCAGGCTATGCTCAGTTGTCAGGTAAATTAAAATTCCTCACCGATTACAGCTGCTTGATTTGTAAATGGAATATGGAAAGATCTATGTTTTGATACTTTAAAATCGATATTGCATAATACAATTAATAATATGTAAGATGGCTGAATACAAATAATCATGGCGATATACGAGGGTGACAAACAGATCATGGTGCGCTATATAAATCGCCTAAATAGTGATTCGATGCGTACGATTTGATTTGGGCTCTTTGGGCCCTTGGGGACTTTCAGCCTCTTAAGAGTTAAGTCCAAATAATATTAAAATAATGAAAATAAACGATGTATGAGTACCGGTAAGGAGATAAAATAATTGCAAACAGTTTAAAATGGCAAGTTGTAATCCTGTAATTCACTCACTTCACATTTTGCAGTGGGACGAATGATATGTATAACTAGTCGTTAACTGTATCGAAATATGTCCAATAATCTGTTTTCAGACAGTGCCATGATCAGCCAACCGTCATCAAGCGAGGCTGAAATTCTGACGACTATTTCGGAATACTTGAAATATGCTCCGGATCGCAGAGGGGGAGGGGGAAGCAAACAGTAAAATTCGGTATGACTTAATTGGGTCGGTGTGTGTGTGTGGGGGGGGGGGGGAGGGGCAGTTATGTCCTTCTATCCGTATATGGCCGAAATCGTATCCCAGCTAAGGAGGGAGGGGGGGGGCAGTAATGATCTGTCTGTATGGTCCGAATCGCGGCGGGCGGGGGGGGGGGGGGCAGTAATGATCTACCTGTATGTTCTTGATCGCGGGAAATGTGGGAGGGGGCAGTTTTATATTTGTATAAGCAATAAAGAAGATGTGGTTTATCTGACATACGGGTTTGACCTTTTGTAGGATTCGTCTTGGCACTGTATGAGGGGCGCACGCTGTAGTCCGGCAGGCAACGGAATTCAAACCAAAATTCTTCGTCGGCTCACAACCTTGATTTCAATATCGTGCGACGTCAAAATCAGACGTCGGTACACAACCCTTTTCTGACCGTCGTCTGACGTCGGGCACGGGTGCAAATATGACCAATTCCGACGTCGGCACACAACCTTGATTTCAGCGTCGCGCGACGTCGGTATCCGACGTCGGTACACAACCCTCATCTGACCGTCGGGCGACGTCGGTGTCCGACGTCGGATACCGACGTCGCGCACGGGTGCAAATCCAACCAAACTCAGATCAAATGCGACGTCGGCACACAACCTTAACTCGACAGTCGTGACAACGTCGGTGTGCCCGCTGGGATGATTGTAACGCGCAGTTTTGCCCATTACCAAATGACTGATAAGGAACGGTATGTATATATTGCCAAACTTCCATATCAAAGTACCAGACCCAGACGGCCTCTGTCCGAAGAACTTTCGGTCTCCCCTGCTCATACAAATAGCGTATTTCAGTCTTCCAAGTAGGTTTGAATGGCTGCCATTGTCAGTTATTTAGGTTGGTGTTGTTAAAGAGGACTGCACTCAACCGGCTTAATAGCGAGCGCAAGCGAGCTCTTACGGTAACATGCATGCATATTCAAAGTCCATTTCAAGCCTAGGCGTCGTCAAAATGTTATAAACATGACGTCACAATGGGAGTTAATAAGCAACCGGTATACGTCATCCGCCAATGATATTCTTTACGGCAAGCCGAAGTAAGATTAATTTTGAATATTAATCTTGATGTATCCCCTCGGAATATCTGAATTAATAAATATACGCTCGCGTTTTTTAGGTAGCACCTATCAATATTACGCTGATATGTCACCCTAAAAATATATATTGATTTCCAGATCGGGAAATGGACTTAAAATATCACGCCGAACCCTTCGCAATACATAATAAACGGATCGGACGCTCTATATTCATTTCGCTTGGTGTGTAGCTGGTCATGGCATTATCGGTTGACGCTTGGGTGAGAGGAACTACTCTTAGCTCGTTTCACGCAACAACAACGAATGTCTCAATATCAGGGACTAGTATATTTGTAAGCGGAAACGACTGCAAGTGAAATTGAAACAGTATCTTTTTCTTGAAACACGATACATGGGAAAGCATTGAACCGGATCTCAGTAACCGCACCCAGTGCCCGTGAACCGTGTCCACCAACCGGTAATAAATCCCGGAAATGTGAACTGTCGCATACAGTGGGGATTAATCAGGATAGCGTCGGATCGACATTTATTACAGGAGAGGTGGGTCCGGTGCATAAATAAATATCATCTCCTTTTGAACGTCAAGCCTGTAGACCACATAGTAGTTGCACCGAACCCGTGTTATGTCCCGCCTTAAAATTTAAATTGCGGCTGTCAGGGGAAGAGTTTAATGTTCCCATGTGCGTCCAAATAGTGCTTTATTAAAAGTACATTATTCAAAAACAAAAACAGTATATGGGGATATACGTTGTTGCACGTGTTCAATGTTCTTTCTCAAGGCAACCGCCGGTCCTCATGTGTCAAACTATGAATCATATCGTTCGGCTTTGGATATGGCCCATCCCGAATTGTTCGTATTATGTTCTTTCGGGGTGATTCCCTCCTTCATAACACGGTCACCGTAGTGGTTCACATTTCACGTTTCTATCCATTGTCGAAGTTGTGTAAAGCGTCCTTCAGATTTTTCATGTATTTGCCCTTCTAAGTACGAACATTTTCTCGTGATACAAAAAAACGGAATACCAGTTTATTCTTTGTGGAACTTCATACACGCGTTTTTTTTAAATATATATTGTCTGTAGCTCATCCTTGCGATACAACATATTGTGTTGTGTGAGTGCTGCCATCGATTCGGATATGTTTGAATTGCGTAGATTATGAGCATCCTGGTCTGTAAATTGCTTAGATGATCAAGCATCAAGGTCTGTATAATGCTTAGATGTCAGCAATTATGAAATAAATGTTGTTTAAATTTTTCAAACGCCACCCCAGACATCGACAAAAACGCGTAGAACGATACAGAAATATCGTAATCAGGACTCAAAACTCGTTCACAAAACGCCACGTGATGAGGTGACGATGAATATTTCCTCTCCGGGCTTTCTCTCTGGGGACCGACACCTCATCCCTAAGTTGGCGGTTCGTTTTTTGAAAGTTAACATATCAGATCATATCACAACGGTTGACCCAGTTCACATGCAGGATGACCGATGTTCAACACGAAACTATTGCATCAAGTCGAGGACAGCCGTAATATATCATGGTCTGTTTCAATTATTGTTGGAGGCTGCTGAATGTATTTCGTTACATTGAACTCGATTGTATTGTTACGACACTGCACAATAATGACCGGTAGATGATGCCAAAGAGCGGTGCTTCGTGTTCTTCCGCCAAGAATACTCTGCACTGTGTAGTATTTGCTTGACGCTAACGCACATTTTGCGCGAGAGCCACCGCTGTGGTCTAAACAACGTGCACCCAGGAAGACAGCCTACACCACGGTCCCGAGGTGCAGTGACAGGTCGCTCCTCTCTGTGTCTCAGTCGTGTAATGTCTTTGTGTGCACCCAAATCTTTTCCTCCACGGGAACGTTTCCTCCATTACCGAGATTGTGACGTCACAGTTTCAGAGCTATCAATCAGAAAATGTATCTGCAGGGCATTCGCGTGGAGGTCCAATGCATCCGAGTATAATAAAGGGAATTTCGTGCTGTTTTATTTTACTCAGTCCACTGCTTCACGTCCCATCTCATCACCTTTCATATAATCCCCACCTATCATCTCCCTCTCTCCATATCCTTATATGGTAGCGTACTTCTTTAAGCCCCCCTCTCCTTCACCCCCGCTCTCCACCCTCTCCCCCGTCCGGTCCACTCTCCGCCCGTCCGGCCCCCTTCAATCCCGCCCGGCCCCTCTCCCCCGCCCGGACCTCTCTCCCACACCCTGCCCACTCTCCCCAAGCAACCCCTATCACGACCACCCATCGTCATCCCACTGTTGCCTCCGCGACAATTATTTTGCGTTTCACGCGTATGGCATTGGCTTATTGCCTATTGCTTGCTTTCTGCGGTCCTCAGACACGGCAGTATTGCTCCTCCATACGCCACAAGCCGGCGCCACCACCCAGCGTGACCAACGTTAAATGCACTTCCCGACGACCCATACAGGAATCTTACATATTCCTTATAACGTACATAACACACACTCGTGTTACAACGAGTTCATGCTGATTTATTCTCCGTTCACCTTCCCAAGTTCCTATGGCAAGGCGTTGCATGAAACAAACCTCATAAACTGAATAGGGTAACACTGATCATTTAACTTGGGACGAGAGTCGTGCGTCAGAGCGTCAGAGCGCAATCACTGACATCACACACGAAAATGTTGTAGGCCACCTTATCTGCACATGAAGGTTAAACTGGTTAAACGAGAACTCCCGACACCTTGAAATGCGGTTAAATAAAGCATGGAACCTGTTACAGGGCGCGAACCCACTACCTTCATCTGACGCTCATCCAGCAAAAAGTTAAATCTTCACCTCACCCTTCTCGTCAGATTGCCGCGGGATATGGACTTTGGTCTGGTATTCAGGTCACTCTCCCGACGGGGGAAAGAACAGCCGTGCGTCTGGCACCCGGGGCTGCCCACGAGATAGCATCATCACCATGGGTGAGTCCCACCAGCCACCCTGCCTCTCGCCGCGAACCCGTTTACTGCCGCAAATCAGTTGGATGATGACAGCCGGAGGTCGGGGTTGGGGACATGATTCGGGGTCGGGGTGTGGCTGGGCGGTCGGTCCATGCGATGACATGGGCGTCACTGAGATTAATATGGAAGGCTGGGGGAAGCTGGTCAGGGGGGGTGGTTGGCTGTGAGGGGGGGGGGGGCAGTTCAAGAGGGGTGTACAGGGGGACCCAGCATTTTTGTACCTATCCTAGACGGTCCGGGAAAATGGTGGCCAATGTATTTTTTATTACGGGGTAGCGCTAAATTGCTTCCGTGAGAGGAAACCGCTGCCCGGTTGAAGCCGGAGGTCGCTTGGTGTGACTTCATCTGGCGAGAAATGCGGGACCAAATGAGCCTAATACGCATACCGTGGGTGGCGCTTCTGGGTAGTTACATGGGTCGCTTCCTGCGTGCTGTGGACACGATGGAAGTTTCTGAGTGTCTAGCTTGAAACTGTATATATAGATCGGCTTTTAGACAGGCCGCCAAGCGCGGCGTATGTGGCGTGGCGGGAAATATATGAAGGACCCATTACTGAAATCATACAACGTTGGTCAGATGGCAGTAATCGCTTCGTCGTAATTATCACGATGAAAGAAAAAAACGGAGCGATGAGTGGAATGGAAAATATCGGTCAACAAGCGTATTAAATAACAAAATTCGCTTTGGCTGTGGTGGCGAGATTGATGGCGCTGGAAAATATATGCTAAACTGTGTTTCACCAGTCACTATATGCTCCATTATGGTGTTTGACTTCTATATGGGCCGTTCTCAGGGATGAATATGGTCAAGGTCAAGGCCAGGAGTATATATATATCAGGAATATATATGTAATATTGAGGTTGGGATAAACAACTGACTAATTCAAGAGACTGCTCGATAATTGGAGAATAATAAATGCAAAACTCATTTAGTGCCTTACAATTGATAACGGATGTGAGCACAGTAACCAGGTGAGCTGGCACCGGCACCTGGTACATTTCGTTCTACCCTATTGGATTTCCCGGCGGTTTTGTGGCCCACTTTCTCGTGTGGCCTCACTCTGTCAGCAGAGGGAGCCTCTGCCCCACGTGACCGCCAACCTCACAGTTGACCTCAATTTTGC
This sequence comes from Arenicola marina, assembly GCA_964019135.1. Classification (NCBI taxonomy): domain Eukaryota; kingdom Metazoa; phylum Annelida; class Polychaeta; family Arenicolidae; genus Arenicola; species Arenicola marina. Next base: position 43,029,736 of record OZ025254.1, on the reverse strand, counting down.
TGAGGTCACGAATGGCTTTAGAAGGTTGTTCAAACTGAATGTCGTATTTTCCACGCACAATTTGAAAGTTATGGTCCTTTCATTGTCATACCATTGTCATCACAATGGAGGAGATAAGGGAAAACATATTGCAAAATTAAACGGGGTAAAAGTTCAAAGCGCTTCACGCCTTTTGACTTTGATCGAACTCGAAAACATAGTTCTAGCGTAACATGGCGTATAATTATTCAATACAGATGTATAACAGTCAATGCTAAACAGTAATGCATTTGATGCCAAACTGCGAATCGATCTTCGATTAGATTCATTTACAGGGTGATTCTTAAGTGATGGCTAAGTTTGAGGTGGGCCAGAGGGATTATAGCGCACACGCAACGCCCTCTACTGTGTTTCCTAACACGCCCACAGTTCATTTCACAGTCGCAGGATGCTCTCAAGATGTTCTGATGATGTCTTAGCAGGGCTAGATACCCTGTGTAAATTCGGAGAGCGAGATCATGATGGAGTAAACGAACGCAATGATTTGTACCGTTTATAATAACGTAATAAAATCAATACTAAGTTACTCTGCACCACCATATATGCCTTGCTGAAACTAGGAGTGCGTTGTGCACAGTTTGAATCAGTTATTGATATGTAGCTAGTGACATGTATTGCATAGTATTATACGTATGCTTGTTGCATAAAATGCGTAAAATATTAATGCAAAAAAACTATTATTATAAGCTAGCGTAAGCAGCTTACAACATTTACCGATATAAAAGGAAAACAACAAGGGATGTTGACGATATATGATACGATAAGGTTGAGACATTTTGACACTTTACATATACGCATTACAAATATGACCAAACATTTCTCGAGCGCGCTGGGTATTTTCCTAATCGGTCGAGTGACCTTGTCATACGTGATCATATACACATACAAAACAGATCATTAATCCGGTGTTCATATGCTAGGAGAAATACGTAGATAGATCTGATGCTTAACTAGTAAAATAACGACCTTATGACCCGCAGGCCAGTAGCAAACATTTACCATGTTGTATACTAAATCACGCACGGGATCAACTAGCCCCTTATTTCTACTCATTTCTTCAATGGGACTAATTCACGGTTCAACATATTTATATCGTGTTAAAAGTGCGTGAAGACAAGGTGACCCGTGTTCGTCCAGGAATTTCATTCCTCAGTTCACCGGCAGCCCTGTTTGTCTTTAATTCCATTAAAGGGATTTCCAGAATTGCTCGTACCACGCAGAACGATAACTCCACCTGCAGCATACGTGGGTGGCGATTGTGGACGCAAGCTAGATATATGCAGCCACGTGGCAACCATCCTCCTTTTGAATCGCTCGTTGGCATGCGTAGATCGCTTAGGTAGGTGGGAGGTGTTGGGGACAGACGCCGAAGCCATTTCGTAACTGATGAATTGCGTCAGGTACCATTATTGCATCCGTTGTGGCGGGAGGATGCCGTGTGGTGCAGACGGCATGACGTCAGCGGACTTCGACGCGCCACAACGCGCTGGATGCCGTGCGTAATGATACACACAGCCGAGCGGACCTATTTTTCCTGCGGCCGGTCCCGTTGATGGTGTCATGATTGGTCTGTGCCCGGGGCACTCGCCGCTAAGCTGATCCGAACGCACGCCACCTCGCCAGGGAGACGTGTGACCCGCATGGGCCGCCTACACGGGCCATCCATCACCCAGGGGTGGGGCGGGGTGTGGGCGAGGGAGGAGGGTGCTGTACGGGGAGTGGGGAGGGTCTCGTGGGACTGTCATGTAACAGCGCGACTTATGTACCGGAAAGAAGACCAGCAGATACCCCCAACCCCAACCCCCACCCTTAACCATTTCCACCAAACAGATATCCGCCGTCAACTACCCTACCCCAAAGTACTACTCCCCACTCCCCTCCCCCCTCCACAAGCCTCCCCTAGGTACCTCTCTGTCCTCAGCATCCCAATCCCCGTTGCCCCTCCCACCCACACCACCCACCCCAGTCACCTATCCACAGTTACGCTGCTACCCTCCCAGTTACCTCTCCACCTCCCCCCCCCCCCCACCCCCAGGCGCCTTCACTTCACAACATGCGCATGAATGTCACAAAGAGACTATTTTTGGCCCTGGAGTTCTTTTTCAGCGAGAACCCTAATGGACAGAGCACACCGTGCGCACTAAACAACACGTCGGCAGCTTTTTATTGTGAAGTCGCAAAATGTCATTTTTGTGTAGGCCTTGTTTTCTGCGTGCAAGACTTCCATCGGGCGTTGCGCAATTCGGTAAACCTTAATAATTATAAATATATCTGTTAACAGAAAACCCGACATGACAAAAGGAGCCTTCCGAGAAACGATATGTTACATTCTTTTTTGATTTCCCGTGTTTTGGAAAAATACGGTTCGGTTTTAGCTCATTGCCATATACATCATATCTTCGGCAATACCTTGTTAGAAATAAAGCCCGACATTTAGCAATTTAAATGTGCACCTCAGTAATGATATTTACCGCGAAATTCTATTTTTGACACTTTCTACATATATTATATGAGTGTTTCATTCTCTAAATACCATACCGAATTAACGAATTAATTGGGACTAGAGCTGTTAAAGGACAAGATAGATTGAGCTCAGTGGGTGTCGCCTCCTAGCGGAGAAGAGAGTAACAACCCATTGGAAGGGTTCGGAATTGAACGTGTGGGTCATGGATTTCCCGTCGCCCGGAAATGTAAAAAATACAGCCAATCTGAAGCCCAGAATTAAAAAAAATGATGCGATTGTCATCCCCATTCAATTTTCTTCGAGCGACAGGACGAAGAAAGAGCAAAACAATCGGTAAAACTTGGCAGTAGAAGGAATTAATAACCCTTTCCATCACATATAACTGACAGCCCTCGGCGCAGGCGCGAAGTCCCCAGAAATTGTAACCATACTTCATCATCTCCAATACCCATCTTGCGCACTGCGGCGTTGCAGTTATATTCATCTTAATTAGTGGCGTTAGACGTAATTCCCAACAGGACGGTCATCGCATTTTTGGAAACCTGGTGCTGGGGTGGGACATGTCATAGTGGGGTGGGACATGCAATATTGGGGTAGGACAGGCAATATTGGGGTGGGACATGCAATATTGGGGTGGGACATGCAATATTGGGGTGGGACAGCAGTAGTGGAGTACAGAGAAGAGCGCTGTTATGATGGGGGATTAGTGTGGAGTTATTCCCCGTTTTTTGGGTTTTTGACCTTCTACAGCGTAGAATAAAAATGCGGAAATGTAGTTGTGTCTCAGTGGGTATCCCTGTGATTGAGATTCATTGAAGGTTCGTTGCAGTGTCGAAACCAACGCAACCAGGTGGCAGATTTAGTTAATAAATGCTCAAACACGGAATCCAGCTTAGCTTAGCATGTTTGCTTCTGGGAAAGCCGAAAAAATGAATTGCGCAGCATGTGTAGGCTTCCATCTTCCACATAAGATTGAAGTCGCACCTGGGACCGTAATGCGTCTTCGCCACAGACTCGCCAGACCGATTTAGATGCTTTCATAATGTTTATCGAAATTAACACTTCCTCAATGGTTACTATGCATTTGCATAGAAGCAAAATGCTTGGTCATTCTAGGTGTCGTATGCTTCAACATCTCTTAGCACTATCTACTTAGCGGTATGTAAAACATTGTGAAATGGGTTTTCCGGCAAAGGACGGACAAATAACATTCACCACAAACAATTTTGGAATAAGAAATGTTCCATTGCTTAAGTGAATAAAGATCACTTTTGGATTGTGAGTACTACTACCGCCACCTGGTGATGCCACGATCAAAATCCACTTTTCTTGCCTTGTCGTAAACAATTCTTGTCAATACCTGTCCAAATGATCTAAGATGGGTTACCAAGATGTGATTATTGAAAATGAGACAAAATGGTCCGCATCTCGCCATTCCAGCTATTGAGCTCACCAAACAGACCAGTAGACCAAAAAAAATTGATACGCAAATGGCTTGACATAAGGTTATATTCTGCTCTCCCTGTCCTTTCCGGGATTGTGCATGGTCCCGTCGGCCACCCCCCCCCCCCTCTCCCTCACTCAACGCCACCCCCTTTGTGCCATGATGTGTGAAACCCATTGCGCCATAGGCCAATAAATAAATTACATTCTAAGGTCAAGGTCATACGTCCTTAACTCCTTGCCCTCCAACTCATTCCCCGGGTTCCGATTAGAGACGCTCTTATCCATGTGAAACAAAGTGCGTTAGTCATATAAATTACCCCTTCACATAACTCGCCCATGCCTTCCATGACTTTGACCTTGATCATGCAGGCAGAAAGATACTTCTCTTTCAGCAATCCACACTCGTGAATTGGGACATCATTTCATTAGGCTTCAGTGGCAATGAGAAGGCATTGCACTAGGGCCATAAACATCTCAACTCCCCTCCCCCATCGCGTCCCCTCATCGTCTGCTGTACCCAGGACGGATGCAGACATCAAAAGATTTCCGATTGAAGACGAGTCGATACCCGCCCCCCTCCCTCCCCCCACCTCCTCCGCGATGTGCCTACTCAATGGATCCAGCTGCAAAGCGAACACTAACCAAACCCCACTGGACCCGGAAGTTACAGGGAGTCGCGTTAACTCACTTTGCAGCTAGTTCATTGCTTCATAGGCTCCAGGGAGTTCGTTTTCCATCCAGTCAAAACATCACAGTCTCTTGCCTCTGAGAGGCTCCCCCAGACAGTCGCTAAGTAGAATGTATGTAAGTAAATTAGCTTCAGGCCCGTAACATAAGGGATGGCTATGCCGGAAGTGGTCACTGATAATTGCTGCAGGATCTTGACAAGGGGGTGGGGACTCTATGCGGGGGGTTGGGGGGGCACTTGGGCACTTCACCAAAGTCCTACGACCGGTAGGAAGGCAAGAAAAACCTAGACCCCCACACACCCCTATCTTGGATCCGCGCCTGTGCTATATCATCGTTCCGCCCTCATCGGAGGAATATCGTACAGACGTCCAGCAGCTGCTGCCTTGCCGCTGGGGCACACAGGGCCGTCCACCCACGTGGGTCGAGTCGGCAGAACCAGGGGGTTCACGATCAGGCTCGCACGGAGGTCAAGGATCAATAAGACATCCTTCACCCGGATACGGGCCAGAACCTTGAGACCTATTCCGGCCGCCTTTTATCGACCATTCTGTGATCTCCAATTAGGAGACACAGACTGCCCCGGGCGCCGACGAGTAATTCGTCAATTCTACATTCTATGGTCTCTTGCAGCCTCGTGGGAATGTTCGTTGGTATGCTTATGTATAGGACGCTGCAGGTCACATGGCGTCAATGGTAAGGGTCAAGGTGGAGAGGATCCGTGTCTCCGGGGGTGATCCCTTATTAGTCTTTGCGCAGAGAGAGATGGGTTTTTGTCCTGCACCGACAGAGATGCGGTTGGATCCACGCGTTGGCCGCCAGAATTCACTAAATAGTATCAAAAATAGTTGTCAGTCACCTAATCCTAGTTAAAAGTAAACAAAATTGAACCTGCCGAACTTCCCTCCCTTGCCGAACTTCCCTCCCCTGCCGAACTTCCCTGACCCTCCCCTAGTCCCTTATTAGTCTTTGCACAGAGAGATATGGGGTCTTTGTTGTGCACTGACACAGATGCGGTTGGATCCACGCACCGGCCGCGTGGGGCTGGCCTAGCAGAACACACGCACTCGACAATTGCGGAGCACGCTACCTACTTGTCCACGGGGCGACCTCCTGTACGGATGATAATGTAAAGATAAAGACAGGTTTATCATGGTTTGGCCATTGGAAGCGCTCGGTACTGCCGAATCCGCTTTCACCGTGACTGTACGGCCCCACACCTACCCCAACCGCCCCAACATCCACCCCGACCGCCCCCACACCTACCCCGACCGCCCCAACACCCACCCCGACCGCCCCACACCTATCCCAACCGCCCCAACACCCGCCCCGACCGCCCTCACACCTACCCCGACCGCTCCCACACCTACCCCGACCGCCCCCAACCCTACCCCGACCCTCTCCAACCACCTAGGTTCCGAGAATCTTGAATTGCGCCTCATATCGAATTAAGAGTGGACATTGGTCTATTTATCAGAGCGTAACTGGAAGCGTACTTCTTTAAGCCCACCTCTCCTTAACCCTCGCTCTCCACCCTTTCCCCCGTCCGGTCCACTCTCCGCCCGTCCGGCCCCCTTCAATCCCGCCCGGCCCCTCTCCCCCGCCCGGCCCCCTCGCCCCCGCCCGGCCCCCTCTCACCAGGCAACCCCTATCAGGACCACCCATCGTCATCCCACTGTTGCCTCCGCGTCAATTATTTTGCGTTTCCCGCGTATGGCATTGGTTTATTGCTTAGTGCTTGCTTTGTGCTGTCATCAGACACGGCAATATTGCTCCTCCATACGCCACAAGCCGGCGCCACCAACTAGCTTTTAAATGAACTTCGCGATGACACATACAGTAATCGCTATAGTTCCTATAGTCGTGCATGAAACAAACCTCCTAAACTTACTGAGGTAAAACCGATAATTTAAATTGGGACGAGAGTCGCGCGTCACAGAGTCAGAGCGCAATCACTGACATCACATACGAAAATAAATGAAATGTTGTAGGCCGCTTTTCTGCCTATGAAGGCTAAAATGGTTAAACGAGAACCCCAGACACTTTAAAATACGGTTAAATAAAGCATGAACCCTGTGTCAGGGCGCAAACCCACGACCTCTTCATCTGACGCTCACCCAACAAACACTTCACCTCACCCTTCTCTGCCCTGTCAGATTGCCGCAAGATATGGACCTTGGTCTGGTATTCGGGTCACACGGGAGAAAGAACATCGGTGAAGGCAGCTGGTGTTGCTGGACTTCTCTGTGTGCGTCAGCCGTGCGTCTGGCACCCGGGGCTGCCCACAACATGGCATTATCACCATGGGTGAGTCCCTCCAGCCACCCGGCCTCTCGCCGCGAACCCTTTTACTGCCGCAATTCAGCTGGATCATGAGAGCAGGAAGTCCCGGCGGTTTGGGGTGAGGATCAGGGGAGGAGTACAAGGGGTGTGTTCAGAGGGAACCAGCATGTTTGTACCTATCCTAGACGGTCCGGGAAAATGGTGGCCAAAGTATTTTTTATTACCGGGTAGCGCTAAATGGCTTCGGTGAGAGCAAACCGCTGTCCGGCTGAAGCTGAAGATCGACTGGTGTTACTTCATCTGGCGTGAAATGCGGGACCAAATGAGCCTAATACGGCTATCGTGGCTGGCGCTTCTCGGTGGTTTGATGGGTCGCCTCCTGCGTGCTGTGGACAATATGGAAGTTTCTAGTCTCTGGGTGTCAAGATGGAAGTCTCCGTGAGTACCATTAACAGACTCGGGTCTTGTATGCCTGCTTTTTTTAGGATAAGGATTCCATGTCATTCTTCGCCAAGAGTAGAAGTTACCCCCGGGGATTTCACTCTCCCTTCCTTCTCCCATTGACGGGACAGGACTTGAGCAACCGAGCTTGGCAGGCTCTAGGGGTCCCCTAGTAGTAGATTCGGGTCTCTAAAGGGAGTTGGTAGCTATTATCATGGGATTCACGTTGGTTATTATGGGATTGATGCCGGTTGTTATGGGCCACCATGCCACCATATACTGTGCCGACCTATGTGTCGCATATACAAAAAACATCTGGTGTGAGGAGTCATGGAGTAGATGATTCCCCTGGTGTAGCCTGTTCTCGATTACCCTATTATCGCCCCAGGGCTGGAACCTGGTCACAAAAGCCTGTAGTTTTGTCTGTAACCAGGTAACATCATAATCAGTCACTCCTAAAGGTAAGTAAGGCACTGTTGTTTAGCTGGAAATCCCCCCTCCCCCACCCATGCCTAGATGCATTAGTGGGTGTTCGGCTAACGTAATTAGGTTCGGGAAACAATCCCTGACAAAAAGTACGATATCCGCCCAGGTCAACTCGGTCAGCACTGATATAAAAAGCCGCGTCTAGACAGGCTGCCAAGCGCGACGTATGTGGCACGGCGGGAAGACATGAAGGATCCATTACTGAAATCAATCAAACAAAGTTGGTCAGATGGCAAAAAGTCACAACGCCGTAAATATCACGATGAAACAAGAAGGCCGGAGCAATGCGTGCAACGGAACAATATCGGTCAATAATCTTATCAAATAACCACGTTCACTTTGGTCTCGGCGGCGAGGAAGATAGCACTACAAAATTGTGTTTCATCGGTCGCAATATGGTCCACGTCTATATGGACGGTTCTCGGGACTATATATGGACGCATTAAATGAAAAGGACTGCTCGTTAATTGGAGAATACTTAGTTCAAACTCATGCATTACCCCACAACACTGTTGTTTGTGGGCTTATATTTTATTCACTGCTCGTTCCATACATGCATGCCATGGATACACGTCACATGTAGATGACCTAGGTACATTACATTAACATAAACAATTAATTTAAAGGTTAATCACAAGAATGTACTCCATACCTCTTTAACACTTTGGAATTTACTGGTAAAGTTTTGTCTTAACACAGCTGTAAATTTCTCATGTAGTGAAACATTCTGGAATACAACGCTAACATCTGGACAAATAGGGAATTATTATTTTACTCGTGTCGATAAAGTGCATATTAGACATATATAATCTAGCGGTGGTTCATAACCCGCAAAAAAGTATGTTTTATGATCATATTCAACAGGAAACATTATAGAACATTTACGCCACAGTGACTTGGGCCGTTGACTTCCTGGGTGCGCATCGATCGCTATGCCCCCCCCACCCCCCCTTTTCCCCAGGCCTGCGCGACGTGAGGCCCTCTCAGTGTCGGTCAAGCTTTGTCCGCTATCTGAATCACAATGTTTTGTCACATCAGGGCTTCGGTGTCATCTGACCCTCGTCATGATCCCAGCAGTCCAGGGTTCGTAGTTTAGGGGTGATAGTCCCAATGGGGACACTCTCAGTGGTGACAGTCTCAGGGGTCACAGTCTCAGGGGTTGATTGCTGCGTGCAGGTCGGCCTGCATGGTGAAGCGATGGCAATATATGCAGACACCACTCTCTGCCTTCGACTCACTCCGCTAGGGCTCCATTATATCTCTGTTGGATAACTTTTTCGAAAGGGTACAATATTTTTTTGCTGTATTAAATACACAAAGCTCGTTACTTTTATGTTTCATTCTTGAACATTATAATGATGAAAAAAAATTACAGCCGATTTAACGTTTTTTTAAAAAATCTTCAAAGTTGCCCCAGGCCGACATCAGCGGTAAAAGCCGAGCTCGCTCCACCCCTAGCATGAGACCTAAGATAGCATCACGCTTGTCACACCGGTTGACATGGTGACCGTTACTTTTATATGATAAGAAAGCTGTAAGGTCGATATTTAGGGGAAAGATATAAGATACAAACAGAAAAGATGAAAGAGTCGATTCTGGGGCGGGAAAGAGAAGGAAGATGAAGACAACGCTTCACCGGATGGTGATATATTCGAAATTTCCGATTCAATTACTTGGCTTGAAGATAAAAAAAATTCGTGACGGTGGAACGTACTTCTGAGAGCGCATAAACCTAAAAAATGTGATTGTTGAACAAATGATGAGCCTCCTAGACCGGTCCTGCAAAATACGTTATGAGATTCCACTGACGTTGTCGACTAGAAGTGCTTTATTGCGCTGCTGCGATCGCAAAGGACGTGATTAGCTTAAGTACAGGTTTCGTTATGGGATTGCGGCGAGAGTTGTCTTCTCATTGACACTATGAGAGCTTGGTGAGGGTTGTCTAACCATTGACACTATGAGAGCTTGGTGAGGGTTGTCTAACCATTGACACTATGAGAGCTTGGTGAGGGTTGTCTTCTCATTGACACTATGAGAGCTTGGTGAGGGTTGTCTTCTCATTGACACTATGAGAGCTTGGTGAGGGTTGTCTTCTCATTGACACTATGAGAGCTTGGTGAGGGTTGTCTTCTCATTGACACTATGAGAGCTTGGTGAGGGTTGTCTTCTCATTGACACTATGAGAGCTTGGTGAGGGTTGTCTTCTCATTGACACTATGAGAGCTTGGTGAGGGTTGTCTTCTCATTGACACTATGAGAGCTTGGTGAGGGTTGTCTTCTCATTGACACTATGAGAGCTTGGTGAGGGTTGTCTTCTCATTGGCACTATGAGAGCTTGGTGAGGGTTGTCTTCTCATTGACACTATGAGAGCTTGGTGAGGGTTGTCTTCTCATTGACACTATGAGAGCTTGGTGAGGGTTGTCTTCTCATTGACACTATGAGAGCTTGGTGAGGGTTGTCTTCTCATTGACACTATGAGAGCTTGGTGAGGGTTGTCTAATCATTGACAATGAGAGCTTGGTGAGGGTTGTCTAATCATTGACACTATGAGAGCTTGGTGAGGGTTGTCTAATCATTGACACTATGAGAGCTTGGTGAGGGTTGTCTTCTCATTGACACTATGAGAGCTTGGTGAGGGTTGTCTTCTCATTGACACTATGAGAGCTTGGTGAGGGTTGTCTAATCATTGACACCATGTGAGCTATCTGATCATAGAAGCCAAGACAGTTCAGTGAGAGTAGTCTGGGCACGGCCCCGGTGAGAATTCGATGAGAGTCGTCTGGTCATTGACACCAGAGTGAATGATTCCATCCCAATTGAACACACAGAGTTGAACGTGCGTGATGGTGCTTGGGAGGGCCGCAGTATCACAGCACAGACCTCCATATCCGCACATTGCCATGAAGCGAAGAGGCGCCCCTTGTAGTTTACATCATCAGCAATCGGTCATGTTCACCTCGGCAAGCAGATCTCTGCCTACGCCCGAAACGGATCCTTTGGTCCTTTTCGGAGGCTCCGCCATGTTATTGATTACGTCTTTAATGCCAATACATTGTCTGTTGTTTATTTAATTACTTGACTTACGTAGACTCAAGCGGCGTTTCCTTGAGTGCGATCCCCAGCTTACACATACCACCCGGTAAGAGGCTATGGGGGTGACCTTTGCGCACCGTGGCAACATCCACAGCGATGGTATTTGGCTCAACTGAATTGCGACCAATGTTCGCTGACTTGAACGACAACCGTTTTATGGAAGAAATCAACATGAATGTAATCTTCCATGCATCTTAATGTGTTTGAATTATGGTTCCCTGCAGTATTGTAGAAAATACTTAGTGTAAGGCATCACCGTGAAGCTTACTGAGTATTAGAGAGGTAAAACTCCTTGAACAACGTATAAAGATTCTACATGCTATTGTTACGACCGTAACCTGTCAGGATGGCCGAAAATAAAATAAAATCTTTTATAAGGGAAAGAAACAAAAACTAACTATTCACAACCAGTGTCAGTCTCCCACCATTGGCGGCATTTATTGAAACATTCTTGTCAAAGCAGGTACGAGGGACAATATAAAAATAAAATACTCTGCATGTAACCAGACCCCCTAGTCTGGCATAGACTAACTAAAAGGAAAATCCCCTAAGCTCAGATAAGAATTAAGAATTAAGAACCATAAGACTTAAGATAGACCAGTGGAAAAATGCAGGGGTTAGTGGGAGAGATTCTATTTAGGAAACAACAGTCAGAGGGCTGAGAGGCTGTCATCATCTAAGTTACATCGTCATTCGGTCCTCGGGACATCGGGTCATCGTGGTCATCGTGGTCATCGTGGTATCGTGGTCATCGTGGTCATCGTGGTCATCGTGGTATCGTGGTCATCGTGGTTAATCACAAAGGGGGGGGGGGGGGGTAAATAGGGGCACTAACCGACAGGGTCTCCCCCTGCTTCTCTCGTCTCTGTCTCCCCGAATGTGTGAGTCCAGAGTCTGTCAAATCACAACCGGTGTCTCCCTTTATACCCGCCACACCGGAAGACGCACACAGAAATAATCTATATCTCCCTTTTCGCGTTACTCCTCAACTTAAGGGTTTAAAGTATGCAATGCAGGTTGCTGGCTTATATTAAAACTTTAAAGAATAGCAGACAAACATCAACAGGACCAGAAACTAGTGCCATATACACAAACGCGGCTTTTGTTGGCAGCGAGGTTATAAAACTTTGGTAATTATCATAATGACTAAAACGAGGCCGCGCGCGAGAAACAACAATCATGGCCGCCCCGAGAGGTAAACATCACCAAAAACGGTACAAATTGGTTCGTACCATCCCAAATAAGAATAGACAAGTTAAAAAGACAACAGAAAGTGACAATGTGGCCTCATACAAGGTAGGTAAACAGTTTAGTTGGGGGTTGACAGCGTTCACAAAGTGATAATTTTACAAAAATACCTGATTTCCGCGGGGACCAAAATGGGAGGCGTCACACTATGTTGGAAGAAGGGATTAAGATTGTGAATGTATATTTGTAATAAATATAATATATACATGTATACTTAAACATGTTTTTGCTCATAGCTGAAGTAATTAGGCAGATACGTCACAGATATGTCGCGTGGTCGACTGATTTAATATCATTATTTATTTGTAATATTTCAATGGAACAGGCGGTACATATCTACATGATATTCCCATTCCACAGCATAATTTCTCTTAAACTACACGACACATTAGTGTTCTTAACTTGGTCCATTTCTCGCTTTGACATTTGATTTTAGCTGCATTAGTGCATGAGACACGTTTGACTCTTTGCAACAAATTCGCAGTACTTACATTTCCCTTGTTAAGTTTCGTTCAATAAATGTGCTGCTTAATTGTTATAAATGATTTATAAGAGGTTGCGCATTTCTTTTATCCATAAATGCACATAAACGTACTGACCAATATTGACCAAAACGGCTGCAGAACGGTTATAATAGTCTCCCAGAATTATCGAACACATGTGCATCCCCAAACCAGATGTTCTGTGCGGTGCCTTGTCATTTGCAGGCCTACATATATCCTAACAGTCGGTCATTGTGTTTGAATGGTGTTATTCTTATCGCACAGACAGACTATCCGACAAAGTCCGTTTCGATTGCCTCCAATGTGGCCTCATTAAATACAATGGATGAATATAGAGAACTGTGGCAGCTCGCAAGAAGGGAACAGCGCAAGGATTATATTAAAACTGACAAAAGCCAAGCGGCTGGTTTTGTCACTGGTATCAACCTGAGGCCAGCTTTAAGAGGGTTTAGAATGGCTGGCTTGCGACCGGTAGAGGATGACCGGGATGGAAGGAGTTTCTAGCTGTATGTGGCGCGGCTTGGCGTGGGGGTGGGGGGTTCATGAGAAGGGCGTAGGGGGAATAGGTAGTCGAGATCCAGGATTTAACGGACACTGGAAATAATGAAGGAATCCCGCCCAAGTGCCCCAGCAATCAACTTCCCGGGGTTAACGGTAATGACATTTGGGGCAAAGTACAGCCACATTCTATGCTGATGTTTTTCTGTGGAGGATCTCTCTCGCGGGCTCCGTCCTCAAAGACGTCCATAGAAAATGAACCAACAGAAGTGATTAAGAAATCGATACATGCTGGCGATCCAATCCGTTAATTGAGGTTTGCGGGGAAATGTTATATATTATGTATATGTAGCAAAATTACTGTTACCGAATAAAAAATAAATAAAAAAATAAAAATAAAACTAGAACGGAAACATTGTTCATCCATACATTCATTCTTTCACTCATTGACTCCGAGCGTGTCCTAACCTAGAAAAAACTCGAAAAATTCAAGAAACGGAGCAATGACCGCCCACGTGGTGCGATGATTGTGTCCCGTGGCTCCAGTCCATGTTCGGACGATGTAAATGTTCATTCTTATGCATGGTTTGTTTTTGTCCTTGTCTATGTGTCCCCTCGTTATGCTGCCGCAGTTAAGGGATAGCTTGTATAATGAGGTTTAGCTTGCATAATGAGGGTTAGCTTCAGTTCCTCAGCTTTAATTTGGTCTCGTTCTTTAAGATCATGTTTTCCCAAAGAAAAGTCCAGTTTTCTTTTTAATTAAATGTTGTATGTATATGATGCCTATATCTGCCCAACGCTTGTGTATTAGGTAAAGGATATTGCTTAAACTCCTTGATTAGTATGCATTATTTATTAGGCCATAGTTGTTAATGTTTTACACTCCCCATACCGGGCTCCACCGCGAAAACAAGCATATCGGTTATGTTTTGATGTATTGTACTGTGAGACCATGAGCTAAGGGATTGCTTATTGATTGTACGGTTTATAGCCGGCGCGCACACCATGCTTTCAGTGCAAGCTTAAAGCTTGGATAATCTTTATCCAAGATTTCTGTTTGGTCATTATTAAAGAACATTCCCAACGATTTTTAATTGCGATATTTTGTACTGTGGTGCCCCAAATAGTATCTCCCTGCCCGCCACCTTGATGACACCCCCCCCCCCCCCGCACCACCACCAAACCCTTCAGCCACTGGCCGCTGGCCACGTCAATGTGTCAGAACGCTCACACAGTCGCAAATATCTTCTACCGCGTAATTTTTCCGGCCTGGTCGACCGATGTCAGTTTTCAAGTCGGGGTTTTCGCAGCTTTAATACACACTTCCGTCCTATTTACCTCGCACTACTGGATGTGTAATATCTCTTAGCAGCCACATTGGCGAGGGTTGCACAGAAACAAGCATTTTTTTCCTATCCTGATGGTTGAACTATGGATGGCAACTTTTGCCCATTACCAAAAGGCTGATAAGTCGTGGTAAGCACATCTTGTCAACTTTCATATCAAAGTACCAGACCCAGACGGCCTCTGACCGAAGAGTTTGCGGTCACCTCTAGTCATATGAATGGCATATTTCGGTCATACAGAGAAGTCTTAATGGCTGCCATTGTCAGTTATGTTGGTGTTAATGAAGAGGACTGCACTCAATCCGCTTAATACGCCACCAGCAGTCATCATAAAAATATATTGATTTCCCGAGCTGGAAATGAACCTGAAATATTACGACGAATCCTTCACATTACATAATAACCGGAATGGGCGCTCTAAATGGCATCATTTGGCTTGCTGTGTGGCTGTTCATTGCATTATCTGCTGACACGTATGCGGGCGAATCTCGTATCACGCCACGACAAGGAATGTCTCGGGGAAGGGGATGGGATGCACCCTAAATAGTGTTTCGTCAAAAGCATTCGTGACACAATTTCCATAGAAAATCTAAAAGTCTTTTTATCTATGGAATCGTTATGTGTTCTCCCGAGCGTGGACAGGATATGGACCCTTGTGAGAAGCACTTAACCATATCGGTTCCCTCATTAGCATACATCACGGCGAGCCCGGAACCAATATATTAGTAAGCGAAAATTGAAATTGAAATTGGGAACGTTTTTTCTTAAAGCAACGCACATGCGTCATCTTAGATTTTTTTACATTTTAGAATCAAGACTAAAAGTATCTCAAAAATTATGATGCACATGTTTTATATCTCTTTGAGTCTGTAAAACAAGCATTTCAACATAGAACTGCGCGGTTTATTTTTATCGCGCGTGGACGTGATAGCGAGCAGCGGTCGATATCACAAAATACCGAACTGCGAACAGGCGCGCAGGGATATAAAGCCAGCCACCAACTTCTGCGCCGGTGAGCAAATTGCTTCTCTCCGGATAGCCCACAGGCTTTCAGGATTTAAATTCAAGACCGAATGTATGATATGGAGAAGAGGTTGGTAATGCAAATAAATATGGAATATATTGTTTTAAATCTTGTTACTTCTGTCCCGGAAATGTGGACTGTCGCATCGAAGAGGACATTTGCCATGATAGTGTGGGGTCGACATTTATTACATGAGAGATGTATGCGTTGTATGAATAAATATAATCTTTATTTGTGCGTCAAGCCTGTAGCTCGCAGACCGATTATTAGTTGCACTGAACCCGTGTAATGTTCCGCTTTCAAATTCTAGATGCGGCTGTTGGGGGAGTGTTGTTCTCCTGTGAGTCCTAGTAGTGCTTTATTAACAATTCATTATTAAGAGTAAAACAATGATAACAATCAAAACGGCACATGTAGCTGGAATCCAACGTTGTCCCGCTTTGCAATTCAAGGTGCGGCTGTCAGTTGATGCGTTTTGTGCTTTCGTGAGTGCACCTAATAGTTCATTAACGGTATACCGCGACTACAAATCGATTTGTTAGCAACATGCTTGACGAACAAATGGATATTACATATATTTATACACCAAACACACCTCTCATGTAATAAAAACGTTGATCCGACAATATCATGACAAGCAACCATGTTTTTTAAAATTTTTATTGTCTATAGCTAATTCTTGCGCAATGTGCGATACAACATAGATTATGTTGTTGAGTACTGCACTCATATATTTAGTTTTTTAGGGATTTTAGTTTTTATGTATTATAAAACAGAAAACTTTTTTTCGCGGTATCATGGGAAAAGACGATGGAGATTTCCTCTCCCGGCTGTCTCTCTGGGAACCGATATCTCTTCTCGAAGTTGGCTGTCCGCTAAACTGGCTAAACGAGAACTCCCGACACTGTAGCATCCGGTTAAATAAAGCATCTAACCTGTGTCAGGGCTCCAACCCACAACCTCGTCATCTGACGCTCATCCAGCAAAAAGTTAAATCTTCACCTCACCCTTCTCTACCCCGTCAGATTGCCGCAGGATATGGTTTGGTATTCGGGTCACACTCCCAACCGGAGAAAGAACATCGGTGAAGGCAGCTGGTGTTGCTGGACTTCCCTGTGTGTGTCATCCGTGCGTTTGGCCCCAGGGGCTGCCCACGAGATGGCATCATTACCATGGGTGAGTCCCTCCAGCCACGCGGCCTCTCGCCGCGAACCGTTTTAAAAAACAGCGTTCGCTTTGGTTATGGCCACGAGATTGATGGCACTGGACAAATTATGCTAAATTGCGTTTCCTGGGTTGCAATATGCTCCATGATCGGGTTTTCGCCGACACTTTATAGACGGTTATCGAGAATATATATGTATATATTAAACTTGGTAAACTCACTGACTAAAGCGAATAGAGTGCTCGATAATTAGAGAATAAGAAACGCGCAGTTTATGTATCACCTTATAATTGATAAACCAGAGTGGTTTTAGATGGTTTAGAGCGAATGTCGTATTGTCACAATGGAGTAGGTATGGGGTCAACATCCAAAGGACTTCACGCCTTTTGACTTCGATCGAACTCAAAAATATAGTTCGAACGCAACATGGCTTCAAATTAATCAATACAGATGTATCACAGTAAATAGTAAACAGTGGTGTACTCGATACCAAACTGCGAATAGATTAGAATCACTTTCAATATATTATATTGTGACTTTGAGCTCTCTTGTATCGCCCGTCACGTGTACACGTTGTGTGTGTTGTGTTGTCTGAATTATCTTCTGGAAAACTGGAACACGAGGCCATTCAATATTATTCGAAAGACAGGACAAGGAAAGAGCACAACCATACGTAAACTTGACAGTGGAATCAATTGATAGCCCTCTCCATCACATATAACTGACAGCCCTCGGCGCATTGCTAAGGGCAAATCTTCCCAGAATTTGTCCCCATGCCTCATCATCTCAAATACCCATCTAGCGCACTATAGCTTTGCAGTTAGATTTATCTTCATTAATGGCGTTAAACACAATTCACAACGGGTCGAAAGCCATGGCTTTTGGTCTTTGATCTTGTACAGCGTATAATAAAAATGCGGAAATGTCAGTTGGGTCTCAGTGTCAATTCCCGAGATTGAGATTCAGTGAATGTTCGTTGCAGTGTCCAAACCAACGCAACCAAGTGGCATATTTAGTTAATAGATACTCAAACACGGTCATGTCAGGTGGTATGGTATGTCAGTATATTATTATTATTACATTTATTTAACAACAGTACAAGAACGAGAACTATGATGCGACATTAAGCAGGAATCTAGCTTAGCGTAACATGTTTGCATCTGAGAAAGCCACAAAAATAAATTGCGCAGCTTGCATAGGCCTCCATCTTCCACATAAGATTGATGTCACACCTGGGACCGTAATGCGTCACCGGGCCGATTGGGATGCTTTCATAATCCCCAAGTGATTTTTATTGAAATTAACACTTCAGGCGCGGTATGCATCAACATCACTTAGCACTATCTACCTAGCGCTATGTAAAACATTTTAAAACGGGTTTCCCGGCAAAGGACGGAAAAATACCACTCACCACAAATAATTTTTAGAATAAGAAATGTTCCATTGTTTAAGTGAATACTACTATCGCGCCCGGTCGATGCCACGATCAAAATCCACTTTTCATGCCTTGTTTATTCAAAATGAGACAATATGGGCCGCATCTCACCATTCCAGCTACTGAGCTCACCAAACAGACCAGTAGACCGAAAGAATTGATACGCAAATCGCGTGACATAAGGTTATATTCTGCTCTCCCTGTCTTTTCTGGAATAGTGCATGGCCCCATCCGCGACCCCCCCTCCCCCACCCTCTACGCCACCCCCTTTGTGCCATGATGTGTGAAACCAATTTCGCCAATGGCCAAAAAAAAAATTACATTCTAAGGTCAAGGTCATACGTCATTGACTCCTTGCCCTCCAACTCATTCCCTGGGTTCCAATCAGAGACGCTGTCCGTGTGAAGCAACGTGCGTTGATCACATAAATAATCCCTTCACATAACTCAATTATGCATACCATGACCTTGACCTTGACCTTGACCTTGACCTTCATCGTTCAGGCTTAAATATACTTATCCTTCAGCAGTCCACACTTGTGAGTTGGGACATCATTTAATTAGGCTTCAGTGGCGGGGAGAAGGCATTGCACTGGGGCCATAAATATCTCAACCATAAATATCTCAACTCCCCTCCCCCATCGCGTCCCCTCATCGTCTGCTTTACCCAGGACGGATGCAGACATCAAAAGATATGAGTTAACGATTTCCCGTCAGAGGGCGTTCCGCTTGCGCCATAGTCCCTCTGACCCACGTCAAATGTAACCATCATAATTATCCTTCATACGCGAAAATTGACATGAACCTAATCGAAGATAAAGTCGCAGTTTTGCATCAAATACAGCACTGTTTAGCATTTGCTGTGCAACTGGTACCATACTTGACGTATGCATTTGAGTTTGATTAATTTGAAGCCATATGTTACTTTAGAACTATATTTTCGAGTGCAGTCGAGGTTAAAGGCGTGAAGCGTTTTGAAATTTGCCCCCGTGTGATTTTGAAATATTTTCTTGTTCCATTCCGATCATTCGACAACGCAATATGTAGTGATGATTATGTAAAGATAAAGACGGGTTTATCATGGTTTGGCCATTGAAAGCGCTTAGTACTGCGGAAACCGTACACTTTGACTGTTCGGCCCCCACACCCACCCCGACCGCCCCACCATCTCCAACCACCGAAGTTCCGGGAATCTTCAATTGCGCCTGATGCCGATTTAAGAAACTGGAGATTGGTCTATGTACCAGAGCGTAACTTGAATTGCGCCTCATATGGATGACTGTGTATCGGTCTCTGTCATCTGGCCGCTCATTGGCAGTTAATGCTTCGGGATTGACTCTAGATTGGCTCCAGACAGAATCCAATGCGATTGTCCACAGATTGGTTCCCGATTGTAACCAGACAGGCCCACGAAAGAAAAAAACTGGTTAAGCAGCCCTGGATCATGTCAGGAATGCATCTGGATTTGGATTGGGCAGGAGTGGAGAGATTGGGTCTGACTCTTTAGGTCTGGATGAAGCAGTCAAAACTGGGATGATTAGGCATTAAACGGATGAGGTTATGAAGCATCAGGCTTCATTCCGAAAAAACTCCATTTCAAATGTGATGCATTTGTTAAAACTTATCAAATACTACCACCTGCTAGAACTAAAACATTTGTACAAGACAAGTCAGAAAGATGTAGGCAATGTTTCATTGAAAAGTGGAATTCCATCATAGACAAATTGCAATTGACTTGAATATTATTGATTAGTATTATGCTTACTACATTAAGATTCAGCTTCTGGTTGGTCTCTTGATCTCGCTTTGTTTGTTTGTGTTTTTTCGTGTATGCAAGTACTTTTACCTCACTATGTTCATGTAATTTCGATAGAATATAGATTATGTACCGTGCCTTGCCTGTTTCGGAAAAAGAGAAGCATTAGGCCTGAGTTAGGTCTGGGTTGATTAGGTGTATTTCGATTATGTATAGGTGGATGCCATCTGGATGTATTAGGTCTGGATGTATTAGGTCTGGATGTATTAGGTCTGGGTGTATTAGGTCTGGATGTATCAGGCCTGGATGTATTAGGTCTGGATGTATTAGGTCTGGATGTATTAGGTCTGGATGTATCACGTCTGGATGTATCACGTCTGGATGTATTAGGTCTGGATGTATCACGTCTGGATGTATTAGGTCTCTCCTCGTGAATTGTGTGGGTGCGAAGAATTCGCATAAAATATTATTTTGAACAAAAACATAGAATAACACCTGGTGAGACACTGTGCAGCATGAGTTGGCTATTGGCTAGTGCAGGCTATTCACTTAGCACCCTGTAACCATGTGATCGCTTGACATGTCAGTTTGTTAGCGGCCTCTCTAACTCTGTTTGCTGGATGTCACGTGACGCTTGAGATCGTTGTGGTTGTGACACGGGGTGAGAAAGTCCTAGGGAAACCCCGGAGGTGACTGTATGGAATATGGCGTGTCCAAATCGACATGCTATGGACCGACTTAGGCCTACATGCCACCTTACACAAGGCAATGTTTTTTTTAATAGACGCGTCCAAGCAATCGGCGAATGGGCATGTAAAATCCACTGGTGACGTCACTCCATTTTAATATCACGACATATTTTGCTGTATTGTAGTCTGCCATTTCTTAGGGACGTGGATTTTGCATAGTTTAATGACATAGGAAAAGGTGTCGCTTCAATAGATGTTACCATTTTCAGTATCCCAAGATTTGGTCATGGTTTTGCCATGGTTTTGTTACAGAGATAATTATCGGATTATTTGTGTTACAGCTCATTGATTGCAGTTTTTCCGGCAGTTAGGCCGGGTTTGTCTATCTGCAGAGGTCCACCTTAACTTGACCAGGCTGTCTAGACTTCTCTTGTTGGGTCGTTATTTCATGTAAGGGCGAATCATTGTTTTAGCGATGCTCACGCATTAATCACGCCTGCCATTTACTATGAAAATTCATGATCAATGGAAACTTTTTCTTCGACCTGGCCGTGTTTCATAATAACTTACGGGCTTTTGTAATCAATTCCATGCACGAGTAGAAACCGTTTGCACTGTGAGACCCCAATAAATAGGCCACCAGGTTGTGATGCGGGCTTCACGGGATCGTGTCGATGTCTGGAAATTCATCCTTGTATGGTTTCATCAGCGCCGCATCCAAGAGCAATGCCACGCACGATTTGAAGCCGATGCAGTGCATACAGTGTCACTCCTATGAATGGGGAGGGGACTATGATGAAGACTGAAAAGAGTCTGGTTATCAGAGGGACGCCTGAGCGTACATGATAAGACGGGTTTGAGGCGGAAGACGAAACTCATTGACAAAGGGGTGAGTGGAGTTTTCTGGGTAAACGGCACGTCGCCTGGAAGGGAAGGGTACTGGACCAATATACACAACAAGAGAAAGGACTCGTGAATGCTGCGAAAGGCTGCTCCCCTGTATTCTACCCACCTCCACCCTCCCACCCTAACCAGCCGTGATCCAAGAAAAGAATAACTGCACCGATGCAGGAAATGTGCCAAAGTGCTGAGACATGCCATACCATTTTTATTGCTTAGCCTATCGCTTGAGTCGGGTACCCTTCACCGTGGGTCTGTGGCCGCGCGAACAAGGAGCGAGGTTAGCCTTCTGGCTACAGCTGTTGCCCTAGTAACATACAGTGCTAGCCATCCATCACCATTATCTCCGCCGTGTGGCTACACGTTGACGTTATTTATTGTTCTTCCAGACTTGACTCGCACGGGAGAGATAAAAGATGGGTGGAAGTTTCCAATACGACATGCATAGTTTTCGCTCTGGCAGGCTTGGCACACGAGATACACGGATAATAATGGAGTCAGGGCGTTATATTGTTATCCGGTAATGTCGTTTTCCGATGTCATTAATTTATGCAAAATCCACGTCCCTAAGAAATTACAAACAACATTACAACAAAGTAATGTCGTGAGATTACAATTCGCCGACTTCTTAGACGTGTCTAAAAAACACATTGCCTTAAATGTAAGGTGACATGTAGGCCTGAATCGGTCCATACCATGTCGATTTGGACACACCATATTCCATACAGTCACGCCCGGGATTTCCTCGGGACTTCCTCACCCCGTGTCACAAACAGAAAGGTCTCAAGTGTCACGTTACAACCAGCAAACAGCATTAAATAGGCCGGTATGCTATGGCTTTTTTTCAAAAACAAGAATTTTCTTCGCACAAAATGACATATGCATAAACAAATTGAATGCTTCCATAAGAACAGCAAAATGAAACTTCTCTTACTTTTACGACGGTGTACCGAAAATAATCTTCCAAAAATTTGTGCTGATAACTAAATAAACCTATCTGTGACCGACATAGCTTACCGCAAATCCAGTTTCTCAAATCAGGGTCCGTCGTGGTGGGATATTCCCTCTTGCATGACACGTACCCAACCCCTCTTTGGAAATGCTAGGTCCTCCCAAGTATTAGAATCCATGCCGAAAGTCTTCATGTCACGCTTACAAAACATCCTTAAACCTGAGCTTTGGCCGTCCAGTTTCACCCTTTGTGGGCGGCAAACTCGCCGTAGTGCACATCATTTGGAATGCATTGATTTTGCATACGATGAACGTTCCCAAGCCAACGAAGACATCCTTGTTTTACAAGAGAAAGAAGACTTGTTAGGCTAGCCCTGGCGAATACTCCCGCATCTGTGGACATTGTTAAGGGCAAAGTGGGCCACGAAACCGCCGGAAAATCTAAGCTAGCTTATAATTAGAGCTTTTTTATTAATATTGACGAGTTTCATGCAACAAGCATACGTATAATACTATGCAATAAATGTCACTAGCTACATATCAAGAACTGATTCAAAATGTGCACAAGGCACTCCTAATTTCGTCAAGACATATATGGTGGTGCAGAGTAACTTAGTGCTGATTTTATTACGTTAGTGTATAAACCGTAACAATCATTGCGTTCGTTTGCGCCATCATGATCTTGCTCTCCAAACTAAACACATGCTATCTAGCCCTGCTAAGACATTATCAGAACATCGTCATTGCATCCTGCGACTGTGAAATGAACTGCGCGTTTGTTCAGAATTACACTTCATACGCAAAAATTGAAAATGAATCTAATCGAAGATTTATTTGCAGTTTGTCATCAAATACATTAATGTTTAGCATTGACTGTGATACAGCTTTGAACTTACTTACTCCATTGTGATCGTATGTCAATGGAATGACTATAATTTCCAAATTCTGCATCGAAAATACGAACTTCAACCTGAACAACACTCTAAAGCCATTCGTGACCTCAGCAAGTTTGAGGTCAACTGTGAGGTTGGCGGTTACGTGGGGCAGAGACTCCCTCTACTGGCCGAGTGAGGTCACACGAGAAAGTGGGTGACGAAACCGCCGTGAAATCAAATGGGATTGGGTGAAATGTACCAGGTGCCGGTGCCAGCTCACCTGGTGAACGTACGCACATAATTATGTTATGTCAATTGCAAGGTAATACATGAGCTTCGCGCTTCTTATTCTCCAATTATCGAGCCGTCTCTTTACTTTACTTTACTTTACTAGTCAGAGAGTTGTCCAAGTTTACTATATCCATATATATTCCTGAGAACCGTTGCATATGGCAACCCAGGAAACGCAATTTAGTGTACCAGTGCCTGCCACAACCAAAGCGAACGCTGTTTTTTGACTGATATTGTTCCGTTGCACACATCGCCCAGCCTTCCGGTTTCATCGTGATATTTACGGCGTTGCGACTTTTTGCCATCTGACCACCTTTGTTTAAATGACTTCAGCAAGGAATCCTTCATATCCTCCCGCCACGCCACATACGTCGCGCTTGGCAGCCTGTCTAGCCGCCGATCTATATATATACTGACCGAGTTGACCTTGGTGGTTATCCTGCTTTTTGTCAGTGAGTGTGTCTCCAAATGTATCTAGGCATGGGGGGGGAGGGTGGGTGGTGCGGGTTCAAGTTAAACAGCAGTGCGCCGCTCACCTTTAGGAGCGACTGATCATGATGTTACCTGGTTACAGACAAAACTACAGGCCTCTGTGATCAGGTTCCAGGCCTGGGGCGATAATAGGGTTATCGAGGACAGGCTGCACCAGGGGAATCATGCACTCCGTGACTCCTCACACCGGATGTTTTTATATCTGCGACACATAGGTCAGCACGGTATATGGTGGGATGGTGGCCGGGATCCCATAACAACCGGCATCAATCCCAAAATAACCAACGTGAATTCCATGATAATCGCTAACAACTGCCCTTTACAGACCCGTGTCTACCATTAGCAGACCCCTAGAGCCTGCCAAGCTCGGTTGCTAAAGTCATATCGCGTCAATGGTAGAAGGAAGGGATAGTGGAATCCCCGGAGATAACCTACTCTTGATGAAGAACGACATGGGATCTTTAGCCTAAAAAACAGTTTATTTCACAGGTATACAAGACCCGAGTCTGTTAATGGTACTCACGGAGACTTATATCTTGACACCCAGAGACTAGAAACTTCCATATTGTCCACAGCACGCAAGAGGCGACCCAAGAAACCGCCGAGAAGCGCCAGCCACGATAGGCGTATTAGGCTCATTTGGGCATTTCACGCCAGATGAAGTAACACCAGCCGACCTCCCCCTTCAAGCGGACAGCGGTTTGCTCTCACAGAAGCAATTTAGCACTACCCGGTCATAAAATACATTGGCCGCCATTTTCCGGGACCGTCTAGGATAGGTACAAAAATGCTGGGTTCCCCCTGCACACACCACCTGACCCCTCCTTCTCCCCCTCGGCCCCCCACCCTCCCCCCTCACCAGCTTCCCCAGCCTTCCATATTAAATTTCAGTGACGTCCATGTCATCGCATGGACCGACCGCCCCAGCCACACCCCGAATCACGTCCCCAATCCCGACCACCACCCCAACCCCTGATCCGCACCCCAAACCGCCGGGACTTCCTGCTGTCATCATCCAACTGATTTGCGGCAGTAAAAGGGTTCGCGGCGAGAGGCCGCGAGGCTGGAGGGACTCACCCATGGTATTGATGCCATCTCGTGGGCAGCCCCTGGGGCCAGACGCACGGCTGACGCACACAGGGAAATCCAGCAACACAAGCTGCCTTCACCGATGTTCTTTCTCCCTTTGGGAGTGTGACCCGAATACCAGACCAAGGTTCATATCCTGCGGCAGCCTGACAGGGCAGAGAAGGGTGAGGGAAAGCTTTAACTTTTTGCTGGATGAGCGTCAGATGACGAGGTCGTGGGTTGGCGCCCTGACACAGGTTCCATGCTTGATTTAGCCGCATTTCAAAGTGTCGGGAGTTCTCGTTTAACCAGTTTAGACTTCATGCGCAGAAAAGTGGCTTAAAACATTTGTTTTTTTCCGTATGTGATGTCAGTGATTGCACTCTGACTCGCAACTCTCATCCCAATTTAAATGATCAATTTTACCTTAGTAAGTTTACGAGGTTTGTTTCATGCACGACTTGCTATAGGAACTTGGGAAGGCGAAAGAAGAAATCAGCATAAATTCGTTGGCACACGAGTGTGTCATGTACGTTATAAAATTGTGCGATTACTGTATGTGTCATCGCGAAGTGCATTTAAAAGCGAACTGGTGGTGTCGGCTTGTGGCGTATGGTGCAGTGATATTTGCCAAGTCTGAGGACCGCAGAAATCAATAAGGCAATTCCATACACGGGAAACACAAAAATAATTGACGCGGAGGCAGCAGTGGGATGACGATGGGTGGGCGTGATAGTGCTGACGGGGGAGAGCAGGCCGGGCGGGAGAGAGGAAGCCGGGCGGGGGAGAGGGTGGAGGGCGGGGCTAAAGAAAAGGGGGCTTAAACAAGAAAGTGAAAGGGGTGTGGAGAGAGGGTGATGATGGGTGGGGTTATATGAAAGGTGATGATGTGGTGCGTGGAGCAGTGGAATGCGGTGAAGTAAAATGAATTTCCATTATTATATTTCTCGGATGCATTGGACCTCTTCGCGAATGCTCTGGAGATACATTTTATGATTGATAGCCGGTGAACCGAGGAATGGAACCCCTGGACGACCACGGGTCACCTTGTCCTTACGTACTTTTAACACGATATAAATATGTTGAACAGTGAATTAGTTCCATTTAAGAAATGAGTAGAAAAAAGGAGCCAGTTTATCCAGTGCGCGATTTAGTATACAACATGGTAAATGTTTGCTACTGGCCTGCAGTTCATAAGGTCGTTATTTGACTAGTTGAGCATCAGATCTATCTACGTATTTCTCCTAGCATATGAACACCGGACTAATGATCTGTTTTGTATGTGTATATGATCACGTATGACAAGGTCACTCGACCGTTTGGGAAAATACCCAGCGCGCTCGAGAAATGTTTCGTCATATTTGTAATGCGTATATGTAAAGTGTCAAAATGTTTCAACCCTATCGTATCATATATCGTCAACATCCCATGTTTTTTCCTTTTATTTCGGTAAATGCTGTGAACTGCTTACGCTAGCTTTTTTAATTAATATTGAGTTTTTTAATTAATATTGACGTGTTTCATGCAACAAGCATATGTATAATATTATGCAATAAATGTCACTAGCTACATATCAATAACTGATTCAAACAGTGCACAAGGCACTCCTAGTTTCATTAAGGCATATAGGTCCTGGGTGGTGAAGAGTAACTTAGTACTGATTTTATTACGTTATTATAAACGGCACCAATCATTGCTTTCGTTTGCCCCATCATGATCTCGCTCTCCAAACTAAACACATGGTATCTAGCCCTGCTGGAACATCATCCGAACGTCCTAGGGGCATCCTGCGACTGTGAAATGAACTGTGGATGTGTTAAGAAACACAGTAGAGGGCGTTGCGTGTGCGCTATAATCCCTCTGGCCAACGTCAAACTTAGCCATCACTTAAGAATCACCCTTCATACGCGAAAATTCAAAATGAATCTAATCGAAGATCGATTCGCAGTTAGCTCTGACTGTGATAAATCTGTATTGATTAATTATACGCCATGTTACGCTAGAACTAAGTTTTCGTGAAGGCGTGAAGGGCTTTGAACTTTGACCCCGTTTAATTTTGCAATATGTTTTCCCTTACCTCCTCCATTGTGATGACAATAGTATGACCATGGAATGACTATAATTTTCAAATTCTGCATCGAAAATCCGGTATTCAGTTTGAAGAACCTTCAAAAACCATTTGTGTTCTCAGCAAGGTTAAGGTCAACTGTGATGTTGGCGGTTACGTGGGGGAGAGGCTCCATCTGCTGGCAGAGTGAGGTCAAACGAGAAAGTGGGCCACGAAACCGCCGGGAAATCAAATGGGGTTGGGTGAAATGTACCAGGTGCCTTTGCCAGCTCACCTGGTGACAGTGCTCACATATGTTATCAATTGTAAGGCACTAAATGAGCCTTGCATTTATTATTCTCCAATTATCGAGTAGTCTCTTCATTTAGTCAGTCGTTTATCCCAAGTTAATATATCCATATATATTCCTGATATATATATACACGCCTGGCCTTGTCCTTGACCATATTCATTCCTGAGAACGGCCCAAATAGAAGTCGGCGCAAACACTATAATGGAGCATATAGTGACTGATGAAACACAGTTTAGCATAGTCTGTCCAGCACCATCAACCTCGCCGTCACAACCAAAGCGAACGTAGTTATTTGACATGGTTATTGACCGATATTTTTCATTGCACTCATCGCTCTGCTTTCTTCTTTCATCGTTACGACGTTGCGATTACGGCCATCTGGCAAACTTTGTTTAAATGTCTTCAATAACAGTTCCTTCGTATCTTGCAGCCATGCCATATACGCCGCGCTTGGCAGCCTGCCCAGACGCGGACCTATATATGCTGACGGTGTTGACCTGGGTGGATATCGTGCTTTGTGTCAGTGGTTGTTTCCTAAAACCTAATTGCGTTGGCCGAACACCCACCCACCAATGCATCTAGGTTTGGGTGGGGAGTGATAATTGATGTTACCTGTTTACAGACAGAACCATAAGCCTTGTGGTCAGGTTCCAGGCCTGGGGCGATAATAGGGTTATCGAGGACAGGCTGCACCAGGGGAATCATGCACTCTATGACTCCTCACACCGGATGTTTTTATATCTGCGACAAATAGGTCGAGACGGTGCATGGTGGGATGGCCGGGATCCCATAACAACCGACATTAATCTCATATTAAGCTTGAATCTCATATTAACCAGCCTAAATCTCATATTAACCAGCCTAAACAAAGTCCACGGACAACCAGTCGGGATTCTACCCGGTGGGGATCGCTACAGAAGACATTTTGATCTGTAGAGTCGAGATTGCGACAGTAATAATCGTAAGGAGTCCTGAAGAACTGGTGGCCAACGAAAAAATATATATCAAGACACTCAAAGAGTCCAGGAGACTGCCTAGCTCAGATGGTATGCAGGCTGATTGGTTGGTTTTATATTCAGGATGCCTTAACAAATTTGAGTCATATTGCGTCTATGGAAGAAGGAAGAGTGAGTAGAACTATATGCTCGGGGGTAACGCCATACTCTTTGCGAAGAAGGACATGAGATCTTTATCCTGTAACCTTACATGGCCAAAGCGGGGGTCAAACCACTGAGGTGGCAAGAGCACTCAAGTCGAGCGCTATAAACTACTGGGCTACCAGCTCCCGGGTCAGCAGGCTGAGCCGCAGATCAACATGTAGTGGCCACGAACCCGGACACCTAACTCCGAGAACCCCACTTCATTGTCCCATAAGGTTTCGGGGCCTGATTTAACTGCCCGCCATTGTGCCAAGAGTCAGCCTTAGTTCTGTGGCTAGGGGACGGATCAGAATTCAGAATTCGTCTACAGCTGCGGACTTCTGCCGATGTTGCCCGTCTTGCAGCCATAGCACTGAAGCTTACATTAGCGTGGACGAAAAAACGCCATTTATTTTATGATAGTCGTGTTCTGTATTGGAATGGATCGCCATGGTTTCAACACCCCAAGCACTGGAGGACATTGCTGCTGCCAGTCTGTGGGCCGTGTAGCGACCGTCACTGACCTCGGCGGCCGTCTCAACGGGACAACAGTCACTTTTGGATAATGGTACACAGACGAATCCGTACTGAATTTAGTGCCGCCATCTAGAAGGTCATTTTGTACCTAACTGACGAATTGGGCTTTCACCCGGAGAGCCATTTGGCAACAATATTTCAACGATGGAAACAGAAGCTATACCATCTGGTGCAGATGTCTTGTCTTCTGAGGACTGTCTCCGAGCACGGTATGCATGTCTTTGTTCCCTGGTGTGGTGGTTAGCGCACAAGATCGCAGATCATTTGGTCATGGGTTCGCATGTTGGCTGGGACGCATAATCTGGGGCATCCTTCATCGTCCCAGGCGATGCATTGACCCAGCTGTGTGTTCATCAAGGTGGCGGGCAAGGAGATAGTATTTGGGGCATAACCGTAACATAAACGCGATTGAAAATTTGGGAATGATCTATAATAATGATCAAACCGAATCTTGGAGATTATCTAAGCTTCCAGCTGCACTAAACTTCATTCTTTTCAGCGTCCCTTAGATCCTGGACCTCCACTTCAGATACATCCTCCCCCCGCCCCCCACGCCCTTCCAAGGCACCCCCCCCCCCCCGCCCCACGGTATACCCCCCCCCCCGCCACATACAGCTAGAAACCCCTTCCACGCCTGCCATCCTCTACCGGTCGCAACCCATCTGTTCTGAGCCCTCTTGAAACCGGCCTCGGGTTGATACCAATGAAAAAAAACAGCCGCTTTGCTTTCACCAATATCCGTGATATATATTTCACTTAATATCCGTGCGCTGTTCCTCTCTTTTTCTTGGGGGGGGGGGGAGTGGGGGCAGCCACAGTCCTCTAAGTTAGTCCATTGTATTTAATGGGGCCATATGGGAGACAATAGAGACGGACTTTGGCAAATCTGTCTGTGCGATAAGAATAACACCATTCACAATGACCGATTGTTAGGATATACTTAGGCCTGCAAATGACACGGCACCGCTCACACCCTCTCCAGTAGGGCGACGCCCAATACCGATATATCCAAACATCGACTATGTCCGTCCAAAAACTACCAAAACGAGTGGCTGTTGCAATTACTGGAAATCAACGTTTTTGTATTGACCACTGGGCATTAATTGAACTGGGCAAGAACTGGGGAATTCTAACACATTAAGATGCATGGAACCTTACAATAAGGTTGACTTCTTCTATAAACGGTTGTCGTTCAAGTCAGCGAATCCTGGTCGCATTCAGTTGAGCCAAAAACCATCGACTCAGGAACTCATCAGACATTTTAATTGGTGAAATATGGCTGCGGATGCCACGGTGCGCAAAAGTCACTCCCATAGCCTCTTACCGGGTGGCATGTGTAAGCTAGGGATCACACGCGAGGACACGCACCAGCGTCCACTGAAGTCAAGTAATTAAATAAACAACAGATGATGTATTGGCATCAAAGACGTGATCAATGACATGGCGGAGTCACCGAAAGTGCTAAAGGATCCGTTTCGGACGGAGGCAATGATCTTCTTGCTAAAGATAAAATGGGGGGTCGCTGATGAATAAAACTACAAGGAGCGGCTCCACAAATATGTTGTAACGTTTGCTCATAAATTTCCTTATCCTGTTTTGCAAAGCCAGAGATAAAAGACAAAAACATAACTGTCCAGCAAGCTTTAACTTGATTAATATTGTGGACGGACAAATTATATGAAGATGAGTGCTAACCGGGAATGGCAGGGCAACTGTTATCGCCGTTGCTATGTGATGAAAATTTAAATTTACCTACCCAGGATAATGTTATGACATGGCTACTTCATATCGCATTGATACTGAAGACACACACGCCACCCGCCCCGTTTATTGCCCCTTGCCTATAGGTTCATATCAGTGTTAACACACTATTCGAGTCGGATCACCGAGAATGAGGTGACGGGAGAAAATGTCGGGGGGGGGTTGATATCCCTGGAGGTATCGGATCTCGTGCCACGAGGGGGCAGGGGAGGCCGAAGAGAAGGGGTGGGGCCAGCGGCTGAAGGGAAGGGATGGGCGAGAGGCTGAGGATTCCACCGGGGCCGCAGGTGTCATGTTACCTTGGTACTCACCACCACGTTGACTGTACTTTGATACTGCAGCCCTCCCACGCACCATCGGGCGGTGACCTCTGTGTGTTCTACTAGGATGGAATCATTATTTCCAGTGTCAATGACCAGACAATTCTGACCGTGTGGTCGTGACCAGACAGCTCTCAAGGAACGCCCACGCTGTCAATGACCAGACAACTCTCACGAGACGCCCACGCTGTCAATGACCAGACAACTCTCACGAGACGCTCACGGCGTCCATGACCAGATAACTCCTTGGCGTCAATGAGAAGACAACTTTCACTTAATTCCCTGCAGCCCCATAACAAGCTGTGCTTAAAATAATCATGTCCTTTCCTATATGAGCTGTGTAATGAAGCACGTCTAGTCGACAACGTTCGTTGAAATCTCACAGTCGTACTTTTGCAGGACCGGTCTAGAAGGCTCATTATTTTTTCAGCAACCACATTTCCGAGGTTGTTTTATGCGCTCGCAGACGTTCGTTTCAATGACGCGAAGGTTTTTTTCTTTTGTCTTCAAGCCAAGTAACTGAATCGGAAATGGTATGTGAATATATCACCACGCGGTGAAGCTTCGTCTTCATCTTCCTTCTCTTTCCCGCCCTAGAATAAACTCCGTCTTTTCTGTTTGTATCTGTTTGTATGCATCCGGCGGCCCGCGTTTGTGATATCACTATGTGACGCCAATTGTATCATTCTCTTCAGGCTCGTTGTGTTCAGGAAATCATCTGCAATATAATGTTAGCACTTTTGAAATTCATACAATTCACCTCGTGGGTGACTACTTATCTATTTTAAACCCAATAATCTCTCGACAAATGTTACAGTTAGAGCTCAGTCTATTGGCGTAGCGTACCTGTGGGTTATAAAAACTGCCCCATTCCACCGAAACATGGCGCGAAGGCCCAGCGCGGTCCCGGCATGCCGGGTTGGATCATGGTAATATAGTATGTCACCCGCGGACATGTGAGCATGTACAGCGTTACAATTGGCTGTCTTGAAGATATGGTTTCTGGGTTCCAGAAGGCGGCACATTAACGGCTGGTCTACTTTTCCCCCATATTTGTCCTTGGAAACTGAAACAGACTTATTCCCGTTCGGTGGAAACATTTTCGGCGTGTGGTGGAAATAGGATAATAGGGGCGTAGAAGGGGTAAATATCATATTTGAAAAATCAATATTCGAAATTGACACCTACATTACGGATCTGAAGAAGCAACATTGACGCAGATTTTTGTAAAAAATGACACTAAACTTAGCCGAAATTCTAGAACGTCTTGAGAAAGCGACATTCGATACTGAGAATTTTGACAAATCGACACAGGACACTGGGCCTTCGTTGCAGACCCCTAATTATGGTTGATAGCGCGACGGTCAAGAGAGGTTTCCTGGTACAAACAGGAGCGACCAATCACTCATCTTCAAAAATTGTTGTCAGACGTCGCGATCCTGAAAATAATATGGTATACATATGATACATATGTCGACCTGGTATAACTGCTGCATGAGTTTCTTGCTTCGTGTCTGTCCGCGGATAATGAGGCTAATATAGATGGGGAGAGGGAGCTCACCATCTTGAGTTGGCATTGTTTTCCCAACAAAGCTAGATGTTTGTCCGCGTGTATTGTAGAGAATGGCTTGACCAATTGTAAGACAGGCCTGAGACTCATATCTGTTATGATCTTTGAAGTTGTTACCATTAAAAATCATGGAGATGAGGGACTTCAGACTAGACGGCAATGAATTACCGGCAATGAGCCAGTGAAAGTGGAACCTTTGTTATTTATTATCATTGCGGCTGCTATTGCGAGATTAACAGGCTCCTCCGAGAAAGTGCGCTCTCTTCAAAACATCTTTCAAGTTGAACGCGCTTCCCATTTCTCCATTGAACATGATTTTCTGGTGAAAGTGCGAAAACGATTTTTCAACTTAGCAAAGCATGGACCATAATATGTTGCTTTTATTGCTAGAAGATCTCCAACAATGCGAGCAAAAACGTGTGCAAAATGAAGCTCTGTGATTATTGCACGAAGACCGCCATCAACGTCAAAGTTGACACTTGTTGGAGATCGTTGTCACAGAAGAAACATTTCTCATTATCTACTGATTGGCGATTATGAGACCGTTGACAATCAAGCTCATTTCCAGTGCATTCCTCCTTCGTTATTGCTGTCGCAATCTTGGATTTGACAAATGTCACTGGCAAGATACCCAGTGGCGTGCGAAATTGCCAGCGGTTTCATCTCTCCTAAAATATACATTACTGGGCAGGGTATTTATATCTCTCGGAAGTTTTGGGAACTAAAAATCTTATGTAGTTTTCACTCTCCAATGACTCGTTAGGTGTCACCAGTGGTCACTGCGCCAGAAAATATTGCGGCTGGCAGCGCGAAAAGAAACCCGGTGTGCGTAAAAAGCGCTTTGCAGAGTAACCTTGCATCAAAAACGTTGAATCTTGTCTCTCCAAGCTTCCATTAAGATTTGTAGAAGGCAAAAGATCCATTTTCCGGCGGCTGTCAAATGAGGGACAGTAAATTAGGTTTCGGTGAACATCGCCCAAGGCCTATGGTTGCAAACGTTATTATCGACCCCGCAGACAGTTGCACGACATTAATGTCTGCTTTTTAGGCTATTTGGCATAATGCTTCTTATGAGACGGTTTGTCTTGTGTTGTACTTCATGAGAAAAACGTTATCTAATGGAGCCATACAAGGTTGTGAACTATTAATTTGCGGTATAATCAAATTAGAAGATTATCCCTAACACAAGTTAATAATTCTTACACGGAATATAATATCGGCGCTGCCTGTGCGTCGGTAGCGGTGAAATTACTCCTAGAAATATCATGCGTAAGCTACGTGTGGTTTATGAATACCGCCCCAGGGCCCCTAATCTGGAACATGCTTCACCCATTCATGTGTTATCGCCCCGGAAGATGCGTTGGCCGGGTGGTGTCAAGGTGATCAATTTGTCCAACTTGCTTAAATGGGTGAAGTCTTGTTTTATAGTAGAAGGGGAGTCAAACGAATGTAACTTTTTCATGGGGCTAACGTTTTTGCGGGTAACGCTTTTGTGGGCGCACATGTGCTTCAAAACTCATCTTCTGGTCTGCACACTGCATCAAAGTTCACCTATCAGTCAAAGTTTACCTATCAATCAAAGTTCACCTATCAATCTTGTGACATCATTTAATTTTTTTTAAATCACGCATGGGAGTTATGGTTGAAGTTACGTAATAATGACGTAACTAGAATTACGTAAGAATGACGAAACAGCGTTGTACGTAACGATGACACCGAAATTGTATAGTATAATATTGTTTTCATAATATAATATAATACAATATAACATATTATATGGATGGCAAAACTCGGTATGCGTGTTGTACGCCTGTTAATACAGAGTGTACACAAGATGTATTAGTTAACCGTAATAGCATGCCAATGAATCATGCTAGGTTAATATTACATAATTACGATCATATATATACATCTGTCAGGTAACGCGGCCCATCCAAAACCACCGCACTCAAAAGACTGCCCGATAAACGGTAAGACAACTCATGCGAGAGTTGAAAACGGACGTGATCACAGACTGTTGTACTTGACTGCCTGGTCACCCAACCTCACTTGAACGTGGCCGTTATCGAGCAGAGCAGACATAAAGGCTAACTTGTCACCCAAGCTCAGTTGAAAGCGGATTTTATTAAGGACCACATTTAATGACTACTTGGTCACCCAAGTCGGTTGAAAGTAGCCGTTATCGAACACATAGCATACCCAGGGAACAAAATAATATTCTGAGAACGATCTCCGAATATTCCACAAATTTTATGGAAATATTACCATATAATATTCGGAGAATGTTTTTTGCGAATATTACGAGCAACCCTTCCCACAACATTAAACGAACATGATGATGCACTCACATAAATGAAGCAGACAATTGTTTAACATTGTAAACTTCTTTATTATTAAATTACCGCGTGGCTGACAGGTAAATGGGCCAATGCAAAATGTATAACAAGCCATCCGCAGTCATTATAATTACATTACCGCGTGGTTGACGATGCAAACTGTATAACAAGTTTAACATAGTCTTTATTATTTTTGGGGGAGTGGAGACACCATAATAAGCGGAATAGAGCCATGCCAAGTTGGGGGTGGTACCCCAAATTTGGGGTAGTACCGCAAGATTGAAGTGGTACCCCATGGTTTGGGGAGGGAAGAAACCCCAAGTTGGGAGAGGGAGACACCCCAAGTTGGGGTAGTACACCAAGTGTGGGTAGGGGAGAACCCTCAAGTTGTGGTGGTACACAAAGTGAAGGGAGGGAAGAGGCCCTAAGTTAGGGGAGGAGAGACACCCAAAGTTTGAGGAGGGGAGAGATCACAAGTTGTGATGGTACTCAAGTTCTGGGTGGTACCCAAACTATGGTGACGGGAGAGACTCCAAGCTCGGCAGAGGAGACATTAGGGGAGGGGGAACACCTAAGTTAAGGGAGGGGAGACACCCCAAGTAAGGGACGGGGAGCCACCTCAAGTATGGGGAGGGGAGACACTAGAGGAGAGAATCAGGCTTTTCATCAATATTCTTCATCAAGCATTACATGCTTTTCGTCAACTTCAGCTTCAACTTCAACTTCAACTCTCATTCAGCTTCAGGATAATCCATCGACGGCCCCTAAAAAAGGCAAGCAGTGGTCAGTTACAGTTAGTGGCATACATGTCAGCTATCATTAACTCCTTTATTCACAAGCACACATTTAAGGGTATAATTTCTGCAGCATGTGAAAAAAGGGTTGTTGTTGTGGTGGCCTGGCGGTTAGATTTGAAGAGGCTGCCTCTATGTAGAGTTCCTGGTGTTTTAGTTTCAAGGGGAAACGCTCATGGCCCTCAGCTTCTGGAACTGGTTGCCGTAGATTGTCCAGGTCTGGTTCGTAACCAAAATCGTCTTTTAGGCTAAGCCACTTGACTTAGCGATAAGGGAAGATTAGTCGAGCGATTATCGGGTTCATAATGCATAAGTAGTCAGTAGTCAGTAGTGGATAAAAGTAAGATTATTGTATTTAGAAATGGTGGACCCTGGAGAAGCAATGAAAAATGGTACTACAAGGGAAAGCCTCTACAGGTTGTGTATTACTATAAATATTTAGGTATCATATTTTCTTCTAAATTGATGTGGTCTGTGGCTCAAAAGACTCTCGCCTCCCAAGTGACAATTATTAAAGCAATTTCAACAAACTGTGGTGGTTTGGAGGTAGAGACATATTTTGACCTCTTTGACAAAATGATAGTACCCATTATTACATACGGTGCAGAAGTTTGGGGTTATGATGTCAAAGTTGTATAGAACGTGTGCACACGAAATTTGGTAAATATGTCTTGGGCGTACCATGGAGTATACCAAATTCAGCGTTTTATGGTGAGTGCGGTAGGTTACCTTTAAGGGTAAGGTGTACAATTAGTTGTGTTAAATACTGGGTGAAATTGTTAAGAATGCCTAAAACCAGACTTACGAAATGTACGTTCAATATGTTATTTAGGCTGACAGAGGCTAGTCGTATGACCTGGGTTTCTAAACTCAAGCACTTACTTTTCTCTTATGGATTCTGCTATGCCTGGTTTCAGCAACAACTTGGAGATCCTGAGGCCTTGATTGAACAATTTTCCAAAAGGGTAATTGACTGCGCTTACCAGAACTGGCAGAGTAAGACAGACCTGATGAATTGTAAAGAATATAAGAAGTTGCTCATACGCGAACCATACTTGTGTCTTCTCGAGGATTTTAGACTACGGCAGATCTTAGCCAGATTCAGATGTAGGGTGCTATGGACAAGTTCGTACTGCAGGGGAGAAAACCCTATTTGTAAATATTGCCTACAACATGAAACTATTTCTTCTCTTGACGAGTTCCATATTTTAATGAAATGCCCATTGTATGACAATCTCCGCAATAATTATTTTCCTACAAGATATTTAACGAGTTTTTTATGTATTCTTCCGAGAAAAAAACATGTTTAATCTCCTTAGCAGGGTTTATACAAAAAGCATTCACTATGTATGAAAAAAGGTTTAGCCTAATTCTCTCTAATTAATTAAGTTTGTTCTAGTCGGTTGCATGTTATTTTTGTGTTCTGTATTTGTACGAGGGGCCTGGTGCCTGAAGTTACCAATAAACTATCTATCTATCTAAGTAGTCACCCAAGAAATGGATTTTCTAAAGGAGCACGGTGTACTTGGTGCCTCAGTGCCGCGGGGTGGCGCGGACAAGACACCTCGTCTCGTCAACATCACAGAGTGACAGCCACTGCAGGGTATTCCATGATAGCCAAGCAGCAGACCATATCTGCCGTCTCTGTGGTGGCGCCTCCTGCTGGGGGGGATCTGTGCCATCCTGACGAGTTGACTCAGTTTACCGCCACGAGCCACAAGATGTCTACCCCCCTAATCAGGACATCCAACGAGGAATCGCCTACAAAAAAATCAGTTTCCCGCGAGGTTTTTTAGACCCCAGCCCACCAATCACCATCAAGGATATGTTATGCCCATATCTACGGCCACCTGTTTTATCAGACTCCAATCCCAAGCGCATGACAATCGCCCATTCACGTTGGCATCCCGCAAAAACTGCATGGTGTCTGATTAGATTTCAGAAGTCTCTTTGAGCCAGTAATTTGTTTCACCCTTTCAGGAACACTAGCAATGTATGCATCCCCATCTGAGTTCACCGGAAACGCGTCATTGTTTGTCCTGCATCTATCAGCGTTCTATGTTTGACATTTCCCTATTGTAATATACTTATCCCTCTACCTTGCGAAATATAGTAACCTTCCCCCCAGTTGCAATGCAATCATCTCTTCATGTCGCGGCCACCGACACACAGTGACAGGTACCCGACGCAAGTGATAGGCTAAGCAATAAAAACACGTATGACAGGTCTCATTTGGCCGCCCTTTGGCACATTTCCTGCATCGGTTCAATTTGTCGTGTTTATGCGGGGGAGAGTGGATTGGGGTGGAGGATGTGCAGGCCTTTCGCGGCACCCACAATTCCTTTCTTTTGTTGTTTGGTCCAGTACCCTTCCCTTCCAGGCGACGTGTTGTGTACCCAGACACCACCACTCAACGCTTTGTCAATAGACGTTTTCTTCCGCTTTCCGCCTCAAACCTGTCCTGTGCGGTCATGCGTTCCTCGGAGATCAATCCCTGAAGGTAAAACCTGACTCTATTCAGTTTAATACTAGCCCAAGTCTCCATTCATAGAGGCCGACACTCTATGCACTGCATCGGCTTCAAATCGTGCTTGACATTGCTCTTGGATGCGGCGCTGATAAAACTCCACAAGGATGATTTTTTCAGACATCGACACGATCCCGTGAGGCCCTCCCCACAACCTGTTCCCCGTTTATCGATGTCACCGCAGAAAGGGTTTCTACTCGTGCGTTACATTGTTTCTGGATGTTGGGCTACTGAAACTTCTCAAGAATGAAGACAACGAAGAAAGGAACCCCCATAATGTATCACCGGCACCAGGTGCCCTATTTGTTGGGGTGTCACAAACGTTTTCTACTCGAGCATGGAATTGATTTCAAAAAGCCGTAAATGATGATGAAACCCGGCCAGAGTGAAGACAAAAGGTCCATCCTCCATGCTAGAGCACAAGAAAAGAATTTTATAGTAAATGACAGGCGTGAGTAATGCGTGAGCTATGCTGGAACAATGGTTCGCTCTTACATGAAATAACGACCCAACAAGCGAAGCCTGGACAGCCTGATCCGCACATATCTCGGTACAGTTAAAGTCGACATCTGAAGGCAGGTAAGTGGCCGGCATATTTCCGGTGTGCTGATTTTTTCAGTGAGAAAATAATGATCGTTTTGGCGTCTATTTTGTCTAGATATATTAAAAATCTAAATGCAAGAATATATATTGTACAGAATACATAACTTACCCGATGCGTGCCGAATATAACCTGTTATAATGCGTTGATATGAACAG
The DNA here is from genome assembly GCA_964019135.1 of Arenicola marina. Lineage (NCBI taxonomy): Eukaryota > Metazoa > Annelida > Polychaeta > Arenicolidae > Arenicola > Arenicola marina. Next base: position 42,990,453 of record OZ025254.1, on the reverse strand, counting down.
GTATACAAGTATGTCTTTTCAATGCGAATCTGGGTGCATTGGCCTTGTTGAGTGGCAATCAGGTATGTCGAACGGGGAGTCTTTTTTTTTGACGATAGATGTCACCAGAGGTATACGGAATGGTCTATTCACCGATTGATTGGACCCGTCTATTAAAAAAACAGTTGGCCGAAGGGGAATCGCATAGCCTGGAGCAAGGTAACATGTAGGCCTACGTCGCTCCATACAAAGCATGTCGATTTGGACATGCCATATTCTATACAGTCACCCCCGGGGTTTCCTCTTCACCCCGTGTCACAACCACAAAGGTCTCAAGGGTCACGTTACATCCAGCAAACAGAGTTAAACAGGCCGTTAACAAACTGACATGTCACGCGACCACATGGTTACAGGGGGTTGAAGTGAAACTCAACCGCCTAACTCATTCTGCAGTGTCCCATAGGTGTTAAACTATGCCATGGCCTCTGTTTTTCAATTACAAAATTCTTTTGCTTATGGACTTCGCCCTTGGCAATGCGCCGAGGGCTGTCAGTTATATGTGATGGATCGGGCTATCAATTCCTTCCATTGCCAAGTTTACCGATGGTTTTGCTCTTTTTTCCATTTTTAAATTCTGGGCTCTATTATTGATACTTCCGAGCGACGTCAAATCCATGATACACACGTTTGGTGACGAACTCTGCCAGTGGGTTGTCACTCTCCTCCGCTAGGCGGCGACACTCTGCGCTAAAGCTGTTTCGTCCTTCAACAGCTCTCGTCCCAAGTTCTTTTTTTCTGTGGAGGTACACTAGCGGGATCTGAGGGTCTGATCTCTAGACCCCAGTTTTGCCCTCACCGAAACGCCTGTTATCATCATTAGGCACCTTGACTAACGAGTGAGGTCACACGAGAAAGTGGGCCACGAAACCGCCGGGAAATCAAATGGGGTTGGGGTGAAATGTACCAGGTGCCGGTGCCAGCTCACCTGGTGACTGTGCTCACATACGTTATCAATTGTAAGGCACTAAATGAACTTTGCATTTATTATTCTCCAATTATCGAGCAGTCTGTTCATTTAGTCAGTGGTTTATCCCAGTTTAATATATCCATATATATTCCTCATATATATACACACCTGTCCTTGACCTTGACCATATTCATTCCTGAGAACGGCCCATATAGAAGTCGGCGAAAACACTATAATGGAGCATGTGGTGACTGATGAAACACAGTTTAACATAGTTTGTCCAGTGCCATCAACCTCGCCGTCACAACCAAAGCGAACGTAGTTATTTGATACGCTTGTTGACCGATATTTTCCATTGCACTCATCGCTACGCTTTCTTCTTTCATCGTGATAATTACGACGTTTAAATGATTTCAGTAATGGATCATTCAAATCTTCCAGCCATGAAACATACGCCGCGCTCGGCAGCCTGCCTAGACGCGGATCTATCTATAACGTTTCAAGCTGAACACTCAGAGCCTTCCATCGTGTCCACAGGGCGCAAGAGGCGAACCATCTAACCACCCAGAAGCGCCACCCACGATAGACGTATTAGGCTTATGTGGTCCCGTATTTCACGCCAGATGAAATAACACCAGCCGACCTCCGGCTTCAACTGGACAGGGGTTTGCTCTCACCGAAGCAATTTAGCGCTTTCACGGACCGTCTAAGATAGGTACAAAAATGCTCGGTCCCCCCTGTACATCCCTCTCGACCCCCCCCCCCCCAGCCAACCACCCCCCTGACCAGCTTCCCCCAGCTTTCCGTATTAAATCTCAGTGACGCCCATGTCATCGCATGGACCGACCGCCCCAGCCACACCCCGACCCCGAATCACGTCCCCAACCCCGACCCCCGGCGTCCACGTCGACCCCCACCCTAACCCCTGATCCGCACCCATATCCGTCGGGACTTTCTGCTGTCATCATCCAACTGGTTTGCGGCAGTAAAAGTATAATTTGGCCAGTGCCATGAACCTCGCTGCCATAACTAAAGCGAAAGCTGTTTTCTAAAAGGGTTCGCGGCGAGAGGCCGCGTGGCTGGAGGGACTCACCCATGGTGATGATGCCATGTTGTGGGCAGCTCCTGGGGCCAGACGCACGGCTGACGCACACAGAGAAGTCCAGCAACACCAGCTGCCTTCACCGATGTTCTTTCCCCCGTTGGGAGTGTGACCCGAATACCAGACCAAGGTCCATATCATGCGGCAATCTGACAGGGCAGGGAAGGGTGAGGTGAAGATTTAAGTTTTTGTTGGATGAGCGTCAGATGAAGAGGTCGTGGGTTCGCGCCCTAAGACAGGTGTAACCAGGTTTAACCAGTTTAGCCTTCATGTGGAGAAAAGTGGCCTAAAACGTCTTCTTTATATTCGACTGTGATGTCAGTGATTGCGCTCTGACCCTGTGACGCGCGACTCTCGTCCCAATTTAAATTATCAGTTCTACCTAAGCAAGTTTACGAAGGTTTGTTTCGTGCAACGCCTTCCTATGGCAACTTGGGGTGGCAAAATGGGAATAAATCAGAATTAACTCGTTGGCACATGAGTGCGTGATATACGTTTCAAGAAATATCAATGCTTACTGTGTGTGTCATCTGGAAGTGCATTTAACGTCGGTCAAGCTGGTTGGTGGCGCCAGCATGTGGCGCATGGAGTAGTGATATTGCTCAGGACCGCAGAAAGCAATAAGCCAATGCCATACGCGGGAAACGCAAAATAATTGAGGCGAAGGCAGCAGTGGGATGACGATGGGTGGTCGTGATAGGGGTTGCCTGGGAAGAGGGGGGCCAGACGGGGGAGAGGAGGCCGGACGGAGGAGAGGGGGCAGGCCGGAGGAGAGGGTGTCGCGTGGGGCAGAGAGGGCAGACAGGGGAGAGGGGCTGGGCAGGGGAGAGGGGGCCAGGCGTCCGGAGAGGGTAGAGGGCCGAGGTGAAGGAGATGGGGGCTTACAGAAGTAAGGAAGAGGGATGTGGGGCGAGGGAGATGATAGGTGGGGATTATAAGAAAGGTGATGAGATGGTGCGTGAAGCAATAGACTGCGGTGAAATAAAACAGTACGAATTCCTATTAATTATATTTCTCGGATGCATTGGACCTCCGCGCGAATGCTATGTAGATACATTTTCTGATTGATGGCTCCGAAACTGTGACAATCACGGTAATGGATGACTTGCGCAAAAATTCTTTCCACTAAATCACGCCAAGTGCCGGAGTGGGGATGGCGGGGGCAGGGGGGGGGGTGCGGCAGCGACCCCCGGGGGAGCCCTGATCATCGATCACCCAGTAACAGTGCTGTGCCCGGAGATGCAATTTGGAATGTTATCAACTTAACGAAGGAATTTTGAGGGATTGCTTATGCACATGGCTTGACCAGTTCTGGAGTCGCAAAGGAAATGATTTGGGTGCAAACAAAGACATTACAGGACGGAGAAACAGAGAGGAGCGATCTGTCACTGCACCCGGGACCGTGGTGTGGGATGCCTGTCAGAGTGCACGGTGCTTATACCACAGCGGTGACTGTCACGCGAAGTGTGCTTTAGCGTAAAGACAATAAGAAACAGGGAGGATTATTCTTAGCGGAAGACCACAAAGCAATTTCCTTTGGCCATTTTTCCGTGTTGTTGCCATGGCGCTCAGTGAGATACCTTGTATAGCCGCTACTTCTGTCTTACGTGTGTGTTGCACCAAGAGGGTGTTTTGTGATCAAGATCATCGAAGCTCACGCCGCTCACAGGAGCATCGCTCGATTGTATGTGTTCTAAAGGTATCGCGCTTCGTGATCAAGAGTACCAAAGCTTCAATACATACTATAGCAACAAGCAAACATGTTTCACACATTTCAAGAGGCGTTATCGTCTGAGTGTGTGTGTTCTGCTAATTGCAATCAGCCGGTGACACTAATCCTTCCGCAAGCCGACAACCGATCGACTTAGGGAATATGAAGTGGGGCGTTGGGACCAAAATGATCGATCGACTTACAGAGTAGGGAGGTGATCGGGTTAGAGAATACTGTTACAATGCTACAGCATAGACCTGCCGTCTGGACTTAAACAAATCGATCGAGTTAGAGAGGCGATCGGGTTAGGGAGGTGGTCGGGGCAGGGAGGTTTTACTGTATGTGTTGTATCGCACATTACTCAATAATGAGCTACAGAAAATATAAAGTAAAGCAATATACTTACATGCGCCATCTTAGATTTTTGACATTTTAGAATCAAGGATAAAAGTATCCTAAAAATTATGATGTACATGTTTTTTATCTCTTTGAGTCTGCAAAACAAACATTCAACATAAAACTGCGCGGTTTATTTATATCGCGCGCGGACGTGATAGCGAGCCGCGATCGACATCACACACAAAATAGGCCTACCGAACGGCGAACAGGTGCGCAAGGATATAAAGCCGGCCACCAACTTCTGCTCCGGTGACCAAAATGCTTCTCACCGGATAGCCCACAGGCTTTCAGGATTTTAATTCAAGACAGAATGTACTTATTTGACATGTAGAAAAGGTTGGTAATACAAACAATGACGGAATATATTGCTTTAAGGAGACTGTGGTTGTGAAGTTCCACTAGCGCCGATGAACTGCTATTCCGTTTGTAATGTTTGTGTCAGGAGAACAGGTTTGCACTTAGAAGGACAAATACCTGACAACTCTGAAAGACACTTGGCACAAATTTGACAATGCTGCTTTAATGGGTAGAAACGTGGACTGTGAATCGTACCATGAAGGGAACCAAACCGAAAGAATATTGCACAATTCGGTTTAGGCTATATTCAACGCCCCAACGAAATAATTCATAGTTTGACACACAAGGACTGCGGGTTGTCGATACCGTTGATACAGGATTAGGGGCACTCTAACTCACAAAACTCTTCAACTGACAGCCACATCTTAAATTTCAAAGCCGGACAACGTATGACACCAGATACATGTACCGTCGTTGTTGTTTTTTACTGTTAATAATTTACTGTTAATAAAGCACTAATATGACCCTTAGAGGAACATAAAGCTCTTCCCCTGACAGCCACCACGTTAAAATCGGGATATAACACGGGTTCGGTGCAACTACTGATCGATCTGGGAGCTACAGGCTTGACGTACTAATGGAGATTACATTTATTCATACGCCGCACACACCTTTCATTTAATAAATGTCGATCCGACAAGATAATGACAACTGTCGTCTCCACTGGATATTGCGGGCATCATTTCGCGGAGAGAGGTCTCGGGATTTATTACCGGTTGGTGGTCACAGCTCCCGGGCACTGGGTGCGGCAACCGAGTTCCAGGTCAATGTACTTTGCATGTATCGTGTTTTGAAAAAAAAGGAAAGAAGTTTTTCAATTTTAATTGCGGTCGTTTCCGATTACACATTTACGGGTCCCTGGCTCTCCGTGATGTATGCTAATGGGGCAACCGATATGGCTAAGTACTTCCCACAAGGTTTCAGAACACATAACGAAGAACACATAATGATTGCATAGATAAAAACACTTCCAGATTTTCCAAAGAAATTGTGTCACAAAAGCTTTCAATGAAAACCTTTTATTTCAGAAGAAGGTTGCCCCCCCCCCCTCAATCCCTGCCCTCGCATGCACTTTTTTACCGATTCGAATGAAGGCGCCCCATATTTGGCTCTGGCTTTGATTTTCGTAAATCCAGTAGCTCCCCAAAATATTGTTATGCGTGTCATCTGTCTAAGACACGAACACGAGACAAGACACTACAAGAAAGAACGACTTGGCATCCAGCTTGACAACATCGCGACGTGCAAGTCTCAAGTGAAGTCGTGTGCACACTATTCTATATCTAATTAAAACTAGACCAGACAGAGTCGTAATGAGAGCATAGACAATGGTGTAAATCCAAACTGATACAGTGGGGATTCTACATGAGAGACACAGAAAAACTACGAAATTCCAACATTAGTTACATGGATAACACAGAATGTGCGTTACACCAACAACATGAATCTGCCTAGTATTATAGTCCTGACAATTCTTAGCCAGCGATTTTTGAAACTACCATTGCCATAGTTTATATCTGACGGCCATAATTATCTCACGATAATACATTGATATCATTGAGATATTCCTTGATGCACGAGATTGTAAAAGTTTCTCCCATACAAGTTTCGGCCCATAATGCGATGACCAGCTACACACCAAGCCGAATGATGCCACAAAGTGCTCCCATTCCGGTTATTATGTACTGCGAAGGGTTCATCCTGATATTGTAGGTCCATTTCGGCTCTGGAAATCAATATATTTTGAAAGTGACATATCGGCATATTAAGCGGGTTGAATGCAGTCCTCTTCAACAATACCGACATAAATAACTGACACTGGCAGCCATTAAAACCTCTTTGTAAGGCTGAAATATCACATTTATATAACCAGGGGAGGCCGGAAGTTCTTCGGTCAGAGGACGTCTGGGTCTGGTAGATTGATATGACAATACTTTCTCAGCCATTTGGTAATAGGCAGACTTGCGGTGAGAAGTTGCTATCCATAGTTCTTCAATATCAGAGCAAGAAAAAAAATACCTAAACTGGTTTCTGTGTAAACCCCAGAAGTGTGTATTAAAGTATTGTATTAATTGTATTAGTGTGTATTAAAGCTGCGAAATCCCTACATGAAAACTTACATGTGGAACATATGACGCACACTAATCCACAATGAACCCCTGGGACAGTGTGGTCAAGCGATGAAGCGGCCACGATAGCGTTGCGGTTTGTCACGACATCTCGGTCAGTAGTCGAGCACGCAGCCTCACGATAAAAGCGACTCACTGGTGTTCGTCGTGGTGTCGGGTTGACCAGGCCGGAAAAATAACGCGGTATAAGAAATTGACGACTGTGTAGGCGTTTTGAAACATTGACGTGGCGAATGGTTGAAGGGTGGGGTGATGGGAAGAGGGTGTCATCAAGGTGGCGGGCAGAGCGATACTATTTGGGACACAACCGTTAAATATCCCAATTGAAAACTTTGGAAATGTACTTTTTTAATGATCAAACATAAATCTTGTGAAAAGATGATCTAAGCTTCAAGCTGCACTGCATGTCTGGTCTGATTTATTATCTCATAGTTGTTAATATATTACGCCGCCATCTCGGGCTTTACCGGGAAGACAAACAATGCGGTTATCTTGCGATGTATTGTAGTGTGAGACCTTGAGCTTCATACTCATTAGAGGAGCTTAAGCAACATCATTTACTAAATGCACAAACATTGGGCAGATATACATATACATACAACATTTAACTGAAAGCAAACCGGACTTCCCTGAAAATGAAAACCAAGCCAAATTCAAACTGATGAGCTGAAGCCAAACCTCATTATACAAGCTATCATTTAAATGCGGCAGCATAACGAGGAGACACATGGACAAGGACCAAAACAAGCCATGCATAATAATAAGCCTTTCCGTTGGGCTGTAACCGCGGACACCGGAGACTGACATACACATCTCCCTCTGTTTACAGTAAACCCGTAGATCGACCGGCAATTGACCTAGAAACCTCTTTCTGTTTATAGTGAAGCCTAGATCGCCCGGAGATTGACATAGATATCTCCTTCTGCTTACAGTAACTTAGATTGCCCGGAGATTGACATAGAAACCTCCCTCTGTTTAAAGTAACACTTAGATCGCTCGGAGATTTACATATAAACCTCTTTATGTTTACAGTAAAGCTTAGATTGCCCGAAGATTGACATAGAAACCTCCCTCTGTTGACAGTATCACTCTGTTTACATCGCCCGGGGAATCACATGAAAACCATCCTCTGCTTACAGTAACCTCCTTTTGTTTGCGGAAATACCTAAAGTCGCCCGGAAGTTGACATGAAAACCTCCCTTTGTTTACAGTAAACCTTAGATCACAGGGAGATTGACATAGCAACCTCCCTCTATTTACAGTGCCGCTCTGTTTACATCGCATGGAGATTGGCTGGAGACACGGGACCCAATCATCCCACCACAAGGGCGGCCATTGCTTTGTTTCTTTAATTTCGATTTTTTTGATGTCAGAAACGCTCAGAATGAATGAATGAAAGAATGAATGAATGGATGAGTAATGTTTCCGGTCTGGTTTTATTGCTAAACAGAGATAGAGAGCGTCACGTGGTAGTAAGGAACTCAACCAGCGAAGGCCGATATGTTGTGCGGAAAAAAATCCAACTAAGATTTTTTTGGTCGAAATCTTGCGCCTTGACCACGTCTCATAGGTCCAGGTGCTCTGGGTCAACATGTCCTGGGTTCGCGTGTACATATCTCCGAGCGACAGATATAACAGATGTAATGCCTCCACGAGTCTTGGTCCACGTGTCCAAGCTAGATCTACCGGGTATAGCGTGCCTCATGATTACCGTCACAGAGGTCAGCATGTAAGCACGATATGTTTATCAGTAGTTCATTATTTCAACGACGGACAGAGATCACCACACATATCCCTGTATACATGTGATGGCTTTAGCCTGGTATCCATTCATCATATACCGAGTTGCCACACATTTCCCCGTAAAGCTGATATCCATTCATCATAAGCCGAGTGCAAAATTAACATGCGTTAATTTCTTAATTCCTTCGGTTGATCCATTTTAAATGGACTTCTTCGGGGACGTAGCAAGCAACACAGATCCTTCACAGACAAACATTAGCATAGAATGTGGCTGTACTTTAACCCCGTTAACCCCGGGAAGCTGATCACTGGGGCACTTGCCTTATTCTTCCCAGCGTCCGTTAGATCCTGTATCTCGACTACACTCCCTCCCCCCCCCCCCCGCCGCGCCATCCCCCCACCACATACACCTAGAAACCCTTGCCTCCCTCCTCCCTTCCTCTACCGGTCGCAGCCCATCCGTTTTAAGCCCTCTTAAATCTGGCCTAGGGTTGACACCAGTGAAGAAACCAGTCGCGCGATAAGAGTAACACAATTTAAACACAATTACCGACTGTCAGGATATATTTAGGCCTGCTGATGACAGGGCACCGCTGAAACCCTCTCCAAAGTGTACCCTCATGGCCCTCCCCGTCCTGCTCCCCACTCCCAACGCCCCCACCCCTTCCTAACCAGCCCCACAAATTTCATCACCCACCCACCAATCCCCCTTTGTCTCCTCACTACGCCATCACCTTTCCTGCCCCTCCCCCCTTCGATCCCACCCCTCTCCACAAGTAACCGACCAATGCGCCTTAATTTCTCAATATCCAATTAGAACTTAATCCGCAACAGAAATGATGACAGCAACAAGTCAACAACTGATGACGTCATCGTGTGATCGTCACTTCCATTACCAGAGGAAATGTTGATGCAGCATTCTTGCTTGTTGGATTGGCCTGAATCGTTTAACTCTCGGTGTCTTGGTTCTTTTAAGCGCCACATTCAGCTGGTTGCTTCTGGAAGTTAAATGTATCGCTGCTAAGATTTGCGGATTATATTATCTGCATGGAAGGTGATATAACCAAATGGTTGGACAGAACGCACATTCTTGAGAAACACTGGGCGACTCAAAAGCAATGTTACCTTTTGACGATGCCACCTTTTGCAATCACTGAAATTAGAAATTAGAGGAAAGAGTATTTCCTTTTTATCCTTTAAAAACGTTTATCTGGTAAACAAGAAAGGCCAATTCAGACTGAAATTAGGAAAATAGAAGAACAAATAGATGAATGTTTTAATACGTAGAGGGATGAGTTAGTATAGCAACACTGAGAGAGTGGGATACTAGAAGGAAAGAAGTGCCACAGCAATAACAAGAAGTAAATTTAGGTACTACCAAAATGCTGCAAAGACTCAAACGTGTCTCATTATAAACTTATATGCAGCTGAAACCAAATGTCACAAGAAGAAATCGTCCTGTTTGAGATCACGTATGCATCGTTTACTTTACGAGAAATTCTTTTGTTGAATAGGAAATATTATGTAGATATACGCCACATTTTTCACGTGAAATAGCAAAATAAAGACATGATATTAAATCAGTTGACAACACATATATCTTTGCCATATCTGCCGAAATACTTCCGCTATGAGCAAAGCCATGTTAAGCAAATATATTATATTGAATACCTATATGCATGCACAATCTTAATCCCTTACTTCAATGTAACATGTAGAATCAAGGAAACTTTGCTCTCTAATACTCAGTAAGTATTACGTTGATGCGTTTTGCCGCCCTCCCACGCGCCATTAGACGTTGAACTATGTGTGTTCTATTGGGATGGAGCTTTCGCTCCTGTGTCAATGACCAGACAACTCTCGTCGAACTTTCATGGTGTCAACGAACCCACAACTCCAACGGAACGAACTCTGGTGGTGTCCATGATAAGACAACTTACGGAAATCTCACGGTGTCATTGAACAGGCAACTCTCATGGAATTCTCACGGGGTCAATGGTCAAATAACTCCTACCAAACTCCCTTGGTGTCCATGACCAGATAACTCTCACCTAACTTTCACGGTGTCAATGGCCAGACAACTCCCACCGAACTCTCTGACAATGAGAAGACAACACGTAATTCACTGCAGTTCCATAAAAAAGGTCTGCACCTATTTTTACAAGCCTTATTTATTTCCAGAGATTTATAACAACGTATAGTACATGTAAATGTTCACCTCTGGGAGAGTGATGGCAGGTGACCATACATAAATTCAGACGACGTTAAAACGCTTAGACCCACGGATATAACGGTGAACACGTTTAAACAATGGTTAGTTCTGCGAGAGGGCGACTCCATCGCAACCGTGTAATAATATGTTATTCAACTTCAGCATGTCGCGTTTTGACATCGGGGTAGTACTACTGATAGGGGGGGGGTTGACATCAAGAGCAGGGGACCGATCTCGCCCATTAACCTGGCACGGAGAGCGGCGAGTTGGTGACATAGTAAAAATAAATGCTTTGCGTCTTCGGGTTTTGAGCCACACAAAAGACTAGAGTCGAAGTCAAAAAAATTGTAACGTTTTTTATCTTTCCCATCGGGGCAGCGCAATAAAGCACGTCTAATTGACAACGTCAGATGAAATATCACAGTCGTATTTTTGCAGGACTGGTGTAGAAGGCTCATCAATTATTCCGCAGCCACATTGATGAGATTACTTTATGCGCTCGCAGACGTAAGTTTCAATGGCACGAAGGTTGTTTTCTTTTGCCTTGAAGCCAAGTAATTGAATCGGAGATGTTCGAGTACATTGTGACGTGCCGTGGGGGTGGGGTCGTCGCTTACTCTACTTATGGAGTTAATCAAGTTAGATAGCGTCTTGTTTGTCATATCAAAATTGGCCTCAGCATTACCACCACTAAATCGGTTCTTCGCATACCCTCCATTTCGCCACAAGATCTCTTGTTCGGTACAGCAGACACAAGCAGTTCAAAAAGAAATATGCCAATATACCTTTCAATGATGTATGTAATTGTATATGTATGTAATTTATTCAATTACATACATTATTGAAAGGTATATATGACTATAGACTATATTGACATCATTATGCCCGTATCCCCATCTACATGTTATGTGTTTACAGCCTCAAGAGAGCCCGGAACGTGTGGGGGGGGGGGGGGGTCAAATAAAGGACCTTTTTTTCGTCTATTTTCTCTCTCTCCTTGGCCCAGGAGCCTATGTTCCTCCCAATGTCTGTCTATCATCAAAGAAAGAAATCGATCCATATTTTTCACGAATATTCCCGTCATTACCGCGCCTCGAAATCTCAGTTAGCTGGCCCCTTCACCCGTATACGTTACATAACTGTCAATGTTATTACACTATTGCCCGGGCACATATGTCATGGGCGACGTACCCCTCCCAGAAATAAACCAGTCGGACCTCAGTTTTGCTGCTTTCAAGAACGCGTTGATAGCGACTGCGACAAATTGAAACAGTAAACTACTACTGGACACGCATTCTGATTTGCTTATCTTCCGTAAACGAAATTAACCTAAAAATTGTAGCACCAACACGTAACATGCGTGCAATGTTTCGTTTTTCATACCAGATAAGTAAATTTTCAAGCATAGCCTCAATCGTCCACGGAATGTCATCCAGCTACGTAAATCTAACATCACTGTATTGTCTCGAGAGGGCTGTCACCCCTGAGATGCCTGGGGCTGTCACCCCTGAGATGCCTGGGGCTGTCACCCCTGAGATGCCTGGGGCTGTCACCCCTCGGTCTGCCACCCCTGCGGGTGCCATCGCTGGGGTTATCACCATTGGGACTGTCATCACTGGGATTGTCACCCCTGGGGCTGTCACTTGTGCTGTCAACCCTCGGGCAGTGACCTTCGGGACGTCACCCGTGGGACTGTCACCCCTGGAAATGTTAGCTCTGGACTGACAGCCCTGGGACTGTCAGCCCTGGACTGTCAGCCCTGGGACTGTCAGCCCTGGGACTGTCAGCCCTGGGACTGTCAGCCCTGGGACTGTCAGCCCTGGTGAGCCCCTTTCACTAGTCACCCCTGAATCTCTTGGATCATTACGAGGGCCGGATCACTCGATGTGTCCAAACGGTCAAATCTGGCCCGACACTGAGAGGGCCTCACGTCGCGCAGGCGGGTGGGATAAGGGGGGGGGGGGGTGCGTAGAGCGATTACGCCCAGGACGTCAACGGTCCCAAGTGACTGTGGTGTATATGTCCCATAAGTTTTCCTGTTTAATGTGACCATAAAAAATACTTTCTGGCGTAAATATGTCTAATAGTTAGGCACTTTATCCACGCGACTACAAAAAAATAATTCCCTATTTTATTCAGCTGTTAACGCTGTATTACAGAATGTTTGAAGATTGTCTGCGGTACTTCCGTTTCTTCTCTGACGGTGGCGCCACATAGCCGCGGGGAAGGCTCAGGGTGCCTTGGGCCTGTTCGTCGGAGTTGTCCTTCACGTCCTCCCCAGTTGCTTCAGAGGTGAATCTAGGCATCTGGTGTGGGGTGGCTTCTAACTTCAGTACCTCATAATCCGAGGGGCCCGAAGGTGTGTGGATGTGTGTGTGTGTGGGGGGGTGGGATGTGCCAAAGGTTACGAAGAGGGATGTGAAATATTATCAAGACTAAGTAAGTGAGACCTGCAAAGGAATGCAAAACAATGCAAGCGTCAAATGTATTTCTTGTGGAACCTCCCAGCACGCGTAACTGCACACCGCATGAACATGCGACTGCGATTCTACCGTAGTCCAGGGTATCATTTTACTACTATCTCCTAATAATTTGTCCTCGTAAAATGAAAATATTGAATTGCCGGTCAGAGAGAAATGAAAAATGTTGAATTTAACCTCAATAGATGGCATACAATTTTTTGTTTAAATGATTTGGGCGGAAAATAACTCTTGTTTCCGTTGTTCATAAAATAATGACCTGCCGTAAAATTAGCATATAAAAGATATGGTTACGAGCTCGTATCTCTTAGTGAAACGATCCCCAGGCATGGCGGTTTATATGATACATGTATACGACTTGTATATATATGTCAAAGAGAGCTCGCTTGAGACACTGTTTGCAAATTGCATCGAGATTGAACAAATTTGAGGTGGAAATAAAGCGCTGAATGTTTAGTGGTTATATTGGCAAATTTCTTTTCGAAACAAATGCGATATAGGTCGATGTGAAGAAATGACTGCCACTGTCGAGAGCTTCTTCTGCTTGATGGGCTTCGCATATTGCCGACAATAACATTACTTCACTTGCGAGCAGAGCGAGGCCAAAACGTATATTAGCCGGATCTATTATAATATTTAAATTTTAATATATTTTAATATAATTGATTGTAAAGCACTCCAGATAAATAACAGATTAATGTGACGCAGATTGCGCAAAACAATTATTTAGTTTTGAAACTGAATTGCTGCAATGCGTTGATTCAAGCCATGCAGTATTGTCAGACGTGTTCTGTTTCTCTTGTGGTTTCGGATATATCTCCCTTCCATTGACGCGATATGACCAGAATTGGGTATCCTGAATAAGCAACCAACCAACCATCAGACATCTTCCGCTAATAAGTGAGCTGGTGGCCTTGTGCGCGAAGTGTGTTGCTGGTGGAAGTAGATCATGGCCTTATGACAGGCATTAACTGTTTCTTTCCTGGCGTATGTCGGCCATGAGGTTAGGTGGAAATAGCTCTGGGTGTGATGGGATTATAGGTCACGGTCATACGCTCACACAATGTGACAAAGGGCATAACGCAGATTAATCAGGTGAAAGAAGCTTAAGAAATGTGGTCAGTGAGAGTCATTATTGATTTTTCCGCGGGACTGCAGTCAGCCGGTAAGGCATCAAGGTGCGCGCTAAGGACACGACAATAGATGCTTAGTTAGTTGTATATTCAGCACACTTTAACCATTTTTGTCAAATCGAGTCAATGGAAGGGCCAGTGGAGCCATATCCCCGGGGAAACCCGCTACTCTTTGCCAAGAAGGACATGGGATTTGTATCCTGCGACCACACATACATGACCACAGCGGCGCTCGAACCAGCGATCCACGTGCCGTTAGGCTCTCAGGTGGCCAGAGCGCTGAATGGCTGCAACAGACTGAACTGATGAGGCGGCCCGACACGAACATAGAGCAGAATAGCATGCGTTATCTACAGTAAGCGTTTTAACATGGCATCACACTGATATTGGCTAGTGATGGAAAACAGTGCTTGTGATGGAGGTTTCCATGACTTCATTCTGCATGTTCTATACGATTACTGCATGGGCATGTTATTTTCGGTAAAGATGCAATTGCATTGCTCAAATGTCATCTTCAACATATGGGCATCAAAGTGTAGCCTTCAGTCAGGTGCAATCAATCGGCCCATGCCATAGATGCTAACACTACTCATAGACGATAATTGCACCACTGCTATGCACTTACTATGCATCATTTTTTATGCATACACATTTTGCATGGTAGGCAGAATCGTATAGTGATGTTTTAGGCGTAGCTTCCTAAAAATTATTCAAATAGTGCCAACATCGGCTTCAACAATGAGTAAGATAGACACGATAGGACAACGTTTTATTTAACGTCGGTATGTAAAACTCAACAATAAACATTAGCACAAGCGATAAAACTGACATGAGCGGTGAGATATATGTACATAAATAATGAAAATGAATACGCAGCTTTCACGACCTGGCTAGATTCTAGCTGCATCTCGTGCTCTCAAGCCTGTCAGAGCGGAAACTATGCATGTCATATTGGAAGCTTTCATTCATCTTTCATTTCTCCCCGTGCGAGTCCAGTCTGGAAGTAACAATGGATAACGTCACTTTGTAGACACACTGCAGAGATAATGGTGATGGATGGCTTGCCGGCTAGCCGGAATATGACCACCGTGTGTTACTACGGCAACAGCTGCAGTGAGGGGGGTAACTTCGCTCCTTGCTCGCGTGGTCAACGACCCACAGTGAGGGGTACCCGACTCAAGCGATAGGCTAATCAATGAAAAAAGTATTACAGGGGTCAGTTGGGCCGCACTTTGGCCCTTGTTTTGCCTCGGAATAGTTATTCTTTTTTGGATCACGGCTGGTTGGGGTGGGAGGGATGGAGTGGGGTAGAATACAGGGGAGTATCTTCGGTTGGAGAATTTGCAGGCCTTTTGCAGCACCCACAAGTTCTTTCTGTTGTTGTGTATATTGGTCCCGTATCCTTCCCGTCCGGGCAACGTTCCGTGTACACAGAAAACGCCACTCACCCCTTTGTCAATAGATTTTTGTTTTCGTCTTCCGCCTCAAACCTGTCTTGTCCTGTGCGCTCACGCGTTTCTCGAAAAAATCTCTATTCAGTCTTAAGCGTAGCCCCGCTCCCCATTTATAGGGGTGAACACCGTATGTATTGCATCGGCTTCAAATCGTACGTGGCATTGCTCTTGGTTGCGGCGCGGATTAAACCCCGCCAAGGTTGGATTTCCACAAGCTCCCCGCACTGTGGCGCTACGCAAGCTCCGCTTTTACCGCTGCTGTCGGCCAGGGGCAAATTTCAAGATTCTTGAAAAACTGTCAAATCAGCTGTAATTTTTTGCAACATTATAATTTTCAAGAATGAAACTTCTTAGCCCCACGCGGCCGGTGCGTGGATCCAACCGCATCTGTGTCAGTGCACAACAAAGACCCCATCTCTGTCTGTGCAAAGACGAATAGGGGATCACCCCCGGAGACACGGATCCTCTCTACCCTGACCCTTACCATTGACGCCATGTGACCTGCTGCGTCCTATACATAAGCAAACCAACGAACATTCCCACGAGGCTGCGAGAGGCCATGGGGTGTAGAATTGACCAATTTATGCGTCCTCTGCCGGGCAGTCGGTGTCTTCTAATTGAAGATCACAGAATGGTCGATAAAAGGCGGCCGGAATAGGTCTCAAGATTCTGGCCCGTATCCGGGTGAAGGATGTCTTATTGATCCTTGACCTCCGTGCGAGCCTGATCGTGAACCCCGTGGTTCTGCCGACTCGACCCACGTGGGTGGACGGCCCTGTGTGGCCCAGCGGCAAGGCAGCAGCTGCTGGACGTCTGTACGATATTCCTCCGATGAGGGCGGAACGATGATATAGCACAGGCGCGGATCCAAGATAGGGGTGTGTGGGGGTCTAGGTATTTCTTACCTTCCCACCGCGTAAAGTTCCCATCCCCCTTGTCAAAATCCTGCAACTGCGCCTGCAGCAATTATCAGTGACCACTTGCGGCATAGCCATCCCTTATGTTACGGGCCTGATGCTAATTTACTTACATTCATTCTACTTAGCGACTGTCTGGGGGAGCCTCTCAGAGACAAAAGGGACTGTGATGTATTTGACTGTTCAGTTTTCAGGGTTCAGTTTATGTAATGTTCAGTTAACATATAATTCGTCGCCACGAATGGCAAACAAACTCCCTGACGTGGGCTGGGAGTCTGTGAAGCAATGAATTGGCTGCAAATTGAGTCAACGCGACTCCCTGTAACTTCCGGTTCCAGTGGGATTTGGTTAATGTTCGCTTTGCAGCTGGAGCCATGGAGTAGGCACCTCGCTGAGGAGGTTGGGGGAGGAGGGGGGCGGGTATCGACTCGTTGTCTTCAATCGGGAATCTTTTGATGTCTGCATCCATCCTGGGTACAGCAGACGATGAGGGGACGCGATGGGGGAGGGGAGTTGAGATGGTTATGGCCCCATTGCAATGCCTTCTCATTGCCACTGAAGCCTAGTGAAATGATGTCCCAAATCACGAGTGTGGATTGCTGAAAGAGAAGTATCTTTCTGCCTGCATGATCAAGGTCAAGGTCATGGAAGGAATGACCGAGTTATGTGAAGGGATTATTTATGTGGCCAAGGCACGTTGCTTCACATGGATAAGAGCCTCTCTAATCGGAACCCGGGGAATGAGTTGCAGGGCAAGGAGTCAAGGACGTATGACCTTGACCTTAGAATGTAATTTATTTATTGGCCTATGGCGAAATTGGTTTTCACACATCATGGCACAAAGGGGGTGGCGTTGAGGGGAGGGGGGGGGGGGGGTGGCGGACGGGACCATGCACTATCCCGGAAAAGACAGGGAGAGCAGAATATAACCTTATGTCAAGCGATCAATTCTTTTGGTCTACTGGTGTGTTTGGGGAGCTCAATAGCTGGAAGTTTGTCTCATTTTGTCTCGTTTTGAATAATCACACTTGGCAACCCAACTTAGACCGTTTGGACAGTTATTGATAAGAATGGCGTAAGACAAGGCATGAAAAGTGGATTTTGATCGTGGCAGTAGTAGTACGGTAGTAGTACTCTCAATTCAAAAGTGATCTTCGTTCACTTACACAATAGAACATTTCTTATTCCAAAAATGTTTGTGGTGAGTGGTATTTTTCCGTCCTTTGTCGGGAAACCTGTTTCAAAATGTTTTACATAGCGGTAAGTAGATAGTGCTAAGTGATGTTGATGCATACGGCACTTAGAATGACTAAGAATTTTGCTTCTATGCAAATGCATAGTAACCATTGAGGAAGTGTTAATTTCAATAAAGATCACTTGGGGATTTTGAAAGCATCTTAGTCGGCCTGACGAGTCTGTGGCAAAGACGCATTACGGTCCCAGGTGCGACCTCAATCTTATGTGGAAGATGGAGGCCTAAGCATGCTGCGCAATTAATTTTTGCGGCTTTCTCAGAAGCAAACATGCTAAGCTAAGCTGGATTCCGTGTTTGAGCATTTTTTAACTAAATCTGCCACCTGGTTGCGTTGGTTTCGACACTGCAACGAACCTTCAATGAATCTCAATCACGGGGATTGACACTGAGACACAACTACATTTCCGCATTTTTATGCTACGCTGTATAAGGTCAAAGACCAAAAACCCAGACTTTCGACCGAATTCAACACAGGGGAATAACTCCACACTAATCTCAATCGCGATCTCAATCTCAATTTCCAAGAATCTCAATCACGGGAATTGATACTGAGACAAAACTGATATTTCCGCATTTTTATGCTACGCTGTATAAGGTCAAAGACCAAAAACCCTAACTTTCTATGGCATGTCCCACCCCACTATGGCATGTTCCACTACAGCACCAGGTTTCCAAAAACGCGATGACCGTCCTGTTGAGAATTATGTTTAACGCCTCTAATTAAGATGAATATAACTGCAACGCCGCAGTGCGCTAGATGGCTATTTGAGATGATGAGATATGGTTACAATGTCTGGGGACTTCGCGACTGCGTGGAGGGCTGTCAGTTATATGTGATGGATAAGGCTATTAGTTCCTTCCACTGTCAAGTTTTATCGATAGTTTTGCTCTTTCTTCGTCGTCTCGCTCGAAGAAAATTGAATGGGGATGACAATCACATTATTTTTTTTACCCCTGGGCGTCAGATTGGCTGTATTTGTTACATTTCCGGGCGACGGGAAATCCATGATCCACACGTTCAGTGCCGCACCCTTCCAGTGGGTTGTTACTCTCCTCAGCTAGGAGACGACACCCACTGAGCTCAATACATCTTGTTCTTTAACAGCTCTAGTCCCAATTAATTCGTTAATTCGGTATGGTATTGAGAGAATGAAACACTCAAATAATATATGTAGAAAGTTTGAAAACAAATCGTGTTAAATATCATTACTGAGGTGCACATTTAAATTGCTAAATGTCGGGCTTTATTTCTAACAAGGTATTGCCGAAGATATGATGTATATGGCAATGAGCTGAAACCGAACCGTATTTTTCCAAAACACGGGAAATCACAACAAAATGTAACATATCGTTTCTCGGAAGGCTCCTTTTTTAATGTCGTGTTTCCTGTTAACAAATATATTTATAATTATTAAGGTATGTTTACGGAATTGCGCAACGCCTGATCAATCGCCCGATGGAAGTCTTGCACGCAGAAAACAAGGCCTACACAGAACTACAAATGACGTTTTGCGACTTCACAATCAAAAGCTTCTGCCGTGTGGTTTAATGGGCAACGGGGATTTGGACGCTGAGGGCAGGGAGGTACCTAGGGAAGGGTCAGCTTCAGGAGGGGGGAGGAGTAACTTGGGGTAGGGTAGTTGACGGCGGGTATCTGTTTGGTCGAAATGGTTAATGGTGGGGGTTGGGGTTGGGGGTATCTGCTGGTCTTCTTTCCGGTACACAGGTTGCGCTGTTACATGACAGTCCCAAGGGTCACCTTGTTTTCACGTGCTTTTAACACGATATAAATATGTTGAACCGTGAATTAGTCCCATTGAAGAAATGAGTAGAAATAAGGGGCTAGTTTATCCCGTGCGTAATTTAGTATACAACATGGTAAATGTTTGCTACTGGCCTGCGGGTCATAAGGTCGTTATTTGACTAGTTGAGCATAAGATCTATCTACGTATTTCTCCTAGCATATGAACACCGGATCAATGATTTGTTTTGTATGTGTATATGATCACGTATGACAAGGTCACTCGACCGTTTGGGAAAATACCCAGCGCGCTCGAGAAATGTTTCGTCATATGTGTAATGCGTATATGTAAAGTGTCAAAATGTTTCAACCCTATCGTATCATATATCGTCAATATGTCAATATGTCAATATGTCAATATGTTTTGTTCCTTTAATGTCAGTAAATGTTGTGAGCTGCTTACGCTAGCTTTTATTAATTGTTTTTTGCATTAATATTTACGCATTTCATGCAGCAAGCATACGTATAATACTATGCAATAAATGTCACTAGCTACATATCAATAACTGATTCAAAATGTGCACCCCTAGTTTCATCAAGGCATATATGTCCTGGGTGGTACAGAGTAACTTAGTACTGATTTTATTACCGCAGAGGGAGGCCACACGAGAAAGTGGGCCACGAAACCGCCGGGAAATCAAATGGGGTTGGGGTGAAATGTACCAGGTGCCGGTGCCAGCTCACCTGGTGACTGTGCTCACATACGTTATCAATTGTAAGGCACTAAATGAGCCTTGCATTTTTTATTCTCCAATTTTCGAGCAGTCTCTTGAATTAGTCAATTGTTTATCCCAACTTAATATATCCATATATATTCCTGATATATATACACACCTGGCCTTGACCTTGACCATATTCATTCCTGAGAACGGCCCATATAGGAGTCAAACACTATAATGGAGCATATTGTTAATTGATGAAACACAGTTTAGCATAGCTTGTCCAGCGTCATTAACCTCGCCGTCACAACCAAAGCGAACGTAGTTATTTGATACGCTTGTTGACCGATATTATCCATTCCACTCATCGCTCCGTTTTCTTCTTCCATCGTGATAATTACGACGTTGCGATTACTCCTATCTGACCAGCGTTGTATGATTTCAGTAATGGGTCCTTCATATCTTCCCGCCACGCCACATACGCCGCGCTTGGCAGCCTGTCTAGACGCCGATCTATAAAGTTTCAAGCTAAACCTTCATCTTCCACGACTTCCATATTGTCCACAGCACGCAAGAGGCGACCGATGTAACGACCCAGAAGCGCCACCCACGGTATGCGTATTAGGCTCATTTGGTCCCGCATTTCTCGCCAGATGAAGTCACACCAAGCGACCTCCGGCTTCAACCGGACAGCGGTTTGCTCTCACGGAAGCAATTTAGCGCTACCCCGTAATGAAAAATACATTGGCCACCATTTTCCCGGACTGTCTAGGATAGGTACAAAAATGCTGGGTCCCCCTGTACACCCCCCTTGAATTGCCCCCACTCCCGCTCCCAGCCAACCCCCCCCCGCTGATCAGCTTCCCCCAGCCTTCCATATTAAATCTCAGTGACGCCCATGTCATCGCATAGACCGACCGCCCAGCCACACCCCGACCCCGAATCATGTCCCCAACTCCGACCCCCGGCTGTCATCATCCAACTGATTTGCGGCAGTAAACGGGTTCGCGGCGAGAGGCAGGGTGGCTGGTGGGACTCACCCATGGTGATGATGCCATCTCGTGGGCAGCCCCTGGGGCCAGACGCACGGCTGTTCTTTCCCCCGTCGGGAGAGTGACCTGAATACCAGACAAAAGTCCATATCGTGCGGCAATTTGACGAGAACGGTGAGGTGAATTTTTTTTTGCTGGATGAGCGTCAGCTGAAGAGGTCGTGGGTTCGCGCCGTGTCTGGGGACCGCAGAAAGCAAACACTAAGCAATAAGCCAATGCCATACGCGGGAAACGCGAAATAATTGTCGCGGAGGCAACAGTGGGATGACGACGGGTGGTCGTGATAGGGGTTGCTTGGGGAGAGTGGGCAGGGTGTGGGAGAGGGGGCAGGGCGGGGACAGGGGGCCGGGCGGGGGAGAGGGGGCAGGGCGGGGGACAGGGGGCCAGTCGGGGCAGAGGGTGGAGGGCGAGGGTGAAGGAGGGGGGCACTTAAAGAAGAAAGGAAGAGGGATGGGAGGCGAGGGAGATGATAGGTGTGGATTATATGAAGGGTGATGATCTGGTGCGTGGATCAGTGGACTGCGGTGATATATAACGGTACGAATTCCCGTTATTATATTTCTCGGATGCATTGGACCTCCACGCGAATGCTCTGTAGAAACATTGTCTGATTGATAGCTCCGAAACTGTGACATCTCGGTAATGGATGACTTGCACAGAAACGCTTTTCACTAAATCACGCCAAGTGCACGAATGCACGAACGAAACTAACAAATAAAAAAATGAGGGCAGCCCTCACACAATATAACCTATGTTGTATCACACATTACGCAAGAATGAGCTACAGACAATATAAATTAAAGGAACCTTGAATTTCAAAGCAGGACCACGTATGACTCCAGATACATGCACCGTTTTTATTTTCATAATTGTTTTACTTTTAGTAATGTATTGTTAATAAACCATTACTAGGACTCATAAGATAGCATCAAACTCTTCCCCTGACAGCCGCACTTTGAATTTAAAAGGCAGACATTATACGGGTTCGGTGCAACTACTAATCGATCTGGGAGCTACAGGCTTGACGCACAGGCTTGACGTACAGTTTCAGTTCAATGTCCTTCCCATATATCGTGGTTTATCGTGTAGACAATAGCCGTCGTTTAAGCTTACAGTTATACTGGTCCCTGGCTCTCTGCGATGTATGCTAATGACGAAACGGATATGGGTAAGTGTTTGGCACGTAGTTCCAGTCTCTGACCACGCATTCGGGAGAAAACATAGCAATTCCATAGGTAAAACTTTCTGTAGAAATTATGTTGAATGCTTGCGACCAAAAACAATTTATATCAGAAGAAGATTGCCCCCCCCCCCCCGCCCTCCTCCATACCGGCCTTCGCCTGTAATTTTTGCAACGATTAAAAGTCGTCAAATATCATATCCATATGATTTTCGTATATCCAGTAGCTCTTCAAGATATTAGATATACGTGTCATCTGTATACGTTTTCGCCAATTTCTGATTTCCCGCAAATCGGAACAGACAAGAAAATACAAGGTCGTAGGAAGGACGAGCGGATTGACTAGACCAGACCAGAGTCGTGATGCGAGCATAGAGAGTCGTGTAAATCCAAATTTACACAGTGGTGATTCCACCTGAGAGACACGGAAAAACTACGAAAGTTACAACATTAGTAACATGGATATGACCAGCCCCGAAAATCTGACAGGGCCCGTCTACCGCCACAGAGCCAACCAAGTCTTTTACCCCTGAACGCCTTGGGTTGCCGTTTAACCGCATCTCTGTAAAACAAACTAAGCAACACTCACCGCCGAATCCAGTATTTTTTAACTCCATAGATGTTGTGTTCTGCGATAGCACCGTTTATATCTTTCAACAGACTCGATGTTCCATGACATGTCCACCTTTTCCCAGGCAAAGATTTTCGAATCGCCCGCCTCGCGCCGCGGCTTGTCTTGGTGGAATTTGAGAAAATCCGCCTTCAGAGACGAGAGAGCGGGCTCTCTCGTCTCTGTTTTGTGTGAGGTCATGCTTCAGGACTAGGGTGAGGAAGGGGGTGGGGATGGAGTGCGAGTATGGGGTCCGTGTAGGCCCCCCCCCCCTCCCTTGGTGTCTCCCAGTGGACGATCACACGTCAAAGGAACGGGTCGAAAGCCGGTGCCAATCAACTACCTACATATCTACAAGCTGCCGCGATTGCCGGTTAGAGGATGACGCATTAGTCTCTGAAAACGTTGCCATTAACTTAATGGATCCATGCAAAAAGGGCCCTCAGTCTGCCTTTGGCGAAACGAAATGTGAAACGCTAGTAGGAGGGTATCGTAAGTCAAGTCTCGTCCTATTTTTTCTTAACGTTTATTCCTGGTGACGGACCGTTTGATATCCAAGGGGGGGTGGGGGGTTGGAGCGTAATGGAATTTCAATTACTTGATTAGGGCTAAATTATTTTTGGCACATTGGGAGGTCAGAATTTTTGGGGGATTCGTGGGGGGGGGGGGAAGGGGGGGGGGGTAGCCGGCAAAGCAATATTTTTTTAGATCTTGCTGGCGAGTCTGTGGCGAATACGCATTACGGTCCCAAGTGCGACTTCAATCTTATGTGGAAGATGGAAGTCTACACATGCTGCGCAATTCATCTTTTCGGCTTTCCCAGAAGCAAACATGCTAAGCTAAGCTGGATTCCGTGTTTGAGCATTTTTTAACTAAATCTGCCATCTGGTTGCGTTGATTTCGACACTGCAACGAACCTTCACCGAATCTCAATCACGGGGATTGACACTGAGACACAAGTGACATTTCCGCATTTTTATTCTACGCTGTAAAAGGTCAAAGACCAAAAACCGTGACTTTCGACCGAATTCAACACAGGAGAATAACTCCACACTAATCTCAATCGCGATCTCAATCTCAATTTCCAAGAATCTCAATCACGGGAATTGACACTGAGACAAAACTGACATTTCCGCACTTTTATTCTACGCTGTAGAAGGTCAAAAGCCAAAAAAACGGGGAATAACTCCACACTAATCCCCCATCATAACAGCGCTCTTCTCTGTACTCCACTACTGCTGTCCCACCCCAATATTGCATGTCCCACCCCAATATTGCATGTCCCACCCCAGCACCAGGTTTCCAAAAACGCGATGACCGTCCTGTTGGAAATGATGTTTGGCAGATTGGCTGTATTTTTTACATTTCCGGGCGACGGGAAATCCATGATCCACACGTTCAATTCCGAACCCTTCCAGTGGGTTGTTACTCTCCTCCGCTAGGAGGCGACACCCACTGAGCTCAATCTATCTTGTCCTTTAACAGCTCTAGTCCCAATTAATTCGTTAATTCGGTATGGTATTTAGAGAATGAAGCACTCAAATAATATATGTAGAAAGTGTTAAAAATAGAATTTCGTGTTAAATATCATTACTGAGGTGCACATTTAAATTGCTAAATGTCGGGCTTTATTTCTAACAAGGTATTGCCGAAGATATAATGTATATGGCAATGAGCTGAAACCGAACCGTATTTTTCCAAAACACGGGAAATCACAAAAGAATGTAACATATCGTTTCTCCGAAGGCTCCTTTATTCATGTCGTGTTTCCTGTTAACAGATATATTTATAATTATTAAGGTATGTTTATCCAATTGCGCAACGTCTGATCAATCGCCCGATGGAAGTCTTGTGACATTCGTGCGCATGAAATGTTGTGAAGTGATGGCGCCTGGGGGTGGGGGGGCCGGGGTTCAGAGGTCTGGGGTGAGTAACTGGTGGCAGGTGTCACCGGTGGAGAGGTAACTGGGAGGGTAGCAACTGAGGTGATTGGGGTGGATGGTGTGGGTGGGGGTGGAGGCAAGGGGATTGGGATGCTGAGGACAGGGAGGTACCTGGGAGAGGATTAGCTTGAGGAGGGGGGAGGGATAACTTGGGGTAGGGTAGTTGGCGGTGGGTATCTGTTTGGTTGAAATGGTTAAGGATGGGGGTTAGGGTTGGGGGTATCTGCTGGTCTTCTTTCCGGTACACAAGTCGCGTTGTTACATGACAGTCCCAAGGGACCCTCCCCACTCCCCGTACAGCACCCTCCTCCCTCGCCCACACCCCGCCCCACCCCTGGGTGATGGATGGCCCGTGTAGGCGGCCCATGCGGGTCACACGTCTCCCTGGCGATGTGGCGTGGGTCCAGATCAGCTTAGCAGCGAGTGCCCAGGGCACAGACCAGACATGACACCATCAACGGAACCGGCCGGGAAAAAAAAGAGGTCCGGTCGGCTGTGTGTATCACTATGAGCGCCATCCAGCGCGTTGTGAGGTGTCGAAGTCCGCTGACGTTATGCCGTCTGCACCACACGGCATCCTCCCGCCACAACGGGTGCGATAATGGTACCTGACGCAATTCACCAGTTACCTACGAAATGGCTTCGGCGTCTGTCCCCAACACCTCCCACCTACCTAAGCGATGTACTCATGCCAACGAGCGATTCAAAAGGAGGATGGTTGCCACGTGGCTGCATATATCTAGCTTGCGTCCACAATCGCCACCCGCGTAGGCTGCAGGCGGAGTTATCGTTCTGCGTAGTACGAGCAATTCTGGAAATCCCTTCAATGGAATTTAAGGCGAACAGGGCTGCCGGTGAACTGAGGAATGGAACCCCTGGACGAACACGGGTCACCTTGTCTTTACGTACTTTCAACACGGTATAATATGTTGAACAGTGAATTAGTCCCATTGAAGAAATGAGTAGAAATAAGGGGCCAGTTGATCCCGTGCGTGATTTAATATACAACATGGTAAATGTTTGCTACTGGCCTGCAGTTCATAAGGTCGTTATTTAACTAGTTGATCATAAGATCTATCTACGTATTTCTCCTAGCATATGAACATCGGATTAATGATCTGTTTTGTATGTGCATATGATCACGTATGACAAGGTCACTCTACCGTTTAGGAAAATATTTATCGCGCTCGAGAAATGTTTTTTCTTCATATTTGTAATGCGTATATGTAAAGTGTCAAAATGTTTCAACCTTATCCTATCATATATCGTCAACATCCCATTTTGTTTCCTTTTATATCGGTAAATGCTGTAAACTGCTTACGTTAGCTGAGTTTTTTAAATTAATATTGACGTGTTTCATGCAACAAGCATATGTATAATATTATGCACTAAATGTCACTAGCTACATATCAATAATTGATTCAAATTGTGTACTCCTAATTGCATTAAGGCATATATGTCCTGGGTGGTGCAGAGTAACTTAGTACTTATTTTATTCCGTTATTATAAACGATACCAATCAGTGCGTTCGTTTACTCCATCATGATCTCGCTCTCCGAATTAAACACAGGGTATCTAGCCCTGCTAAGACATCATCAGAACATCTTGAGAGCATCCTGCGACTGTGAACTGTGGGTGTGTTAGGAAACACAGTAGAGGGCGTTGCGTGTGCGTTATAATCCCTCTGGCCCTCGTCAAACTTAGCCATCACTTAAGAATCACCCTTCATACGCGAAAATTGAAAATGAATCTAATCGAAGATCGATTTGCTGTTTGGCATCAGGTACATTACTGTTTAGCATTTACTATGATACATCTGTATTGATTAATTAGACGCCATGTTACGCTAGAACCATGTTTTCGAGTTCGATCGAAGTCAAAAGCCGTGAAGCGCTTTGAACGGTGACCCCGTTTAATTTTGCAATACGTTTTCCCTTATCCCCTCCACTGTGATGACAATGGTATGACAATGGAATCACCACAATTTTCAAATTCTGCATCGAAAATACGACATTCAGTTTGAACAACCTTCTAAAGCCATTCGTGACCTCAGCAAGGTTGAGGTCATCTGTGAGGTTGGCGGTCACGTGGGGCAGAGGCTCCCTCTGCTGGCAGAGTGAGGCTACACGAGAAAGTGGGTCACGAAACCGCCGGGAAATCAAATGGGGCTGGGTGAAATGTACCAGGTGCCGGTGCCAGCTCACCTGGCGATCGTACCCACATAATTATGTTATCCATTATAAGGCAATGCCTGAGCTTTGCGTTTCTTATGCTTCAGTTATCGAGCAGTCTCTTTAATGTAGTCAGTGAACTGTCCCTGATTAATGTATCCATATAGATTCCAGAGAATCGTCCATATAGACGTGGAGCAAAATGCGAGCGATGAAACATAATTTAGTAGTGCTATCAACCTCTCTGCCGCCACCAAAGTGAACGTGGTTATTTTATACCCTTATTGACCGATATTTTCCAGCTAAACAACAGTGCGTTACTTACCTTTAGGAGCGACTGATAAGGATGTTACCTGGTTACAGACAAAACTATAGGCCTTGTGATCAGGTTCCGGCCCTGGGGCTATAATAGCGTTGTCGGGGACAGGACACACCAGGGGAATCATGCACTCCGTGACTCCTCACAGTCCATCCTCCATGTTAAAACCCACGAAATGTATAATTTTTGTAAACGTTAGGCGTGAGTAATACGTGAGCTGTGCTGAAACACTGGTTCGCCCTTACATGGAAGAACGAGCCCCCTCACACCGGGTGCTTTTACCTCAGCGACACATAGGTCGGCGCGGGAGATGGTGACCGGGATAACCAGCCTGAACCCCATGATAACCCTCCTAGATCGCACAATAACCAGCCTGAACCCCATGATAACCATCCTAGATCGCACAATAACCAGCCTGAACCCCATGATAACCATCCTAGATCGCACAATAACCAGCCTGAACCCCATGATAACCATCCTAGATCGCACAATAACCAGCCTGAACCCCATGATAACCATCCTAGATCGCACAATAACCAGCCTGAACCCCATGATAACCATCCTAGATCGCACAATAACCAGCCTGAACCCCATGATAACCATCCTAGATCGCACAATAACCAGCCTGGATCCCATAATAACCAGTCAAAATCTGATAACAACCAACCTGAACATAATTTTAATCAAATATATCAATCTATGCAATATAACGTATACATATAATATATAGGTATGTAAAATAGCATGTCTCCAGAAATCAGATATACCCTCTCAAACAACGTTTTCACAATCGGCGATTCGATCACGAATTTACAAAAGGGCATGGGGGGGTCATATCAGTACAGATATCGCATGACTACTTGAACATATGAAAAGACCGCTCCTACCGCTCAAAAAGGCAGATATACTCTCTCAAACAACGTTTTGGCAATTGGCGATTATGGGAGGCATGGCTAGCAGGTCCCCGTTAGAGAGCCGAGTCGGCCATTAGGAAAACCTCACAGTCTCCCAAGCTCAGTTGGCAAGCCGGCTGAGCAGTAGATCAACATGTAGTGGCTATGAACCCTGACACCTGCCGAGAACCCAAATTCATTGTCCCAAGAGGTTCCGAGCCTGATTTCATTACCTCGCCAAGATAAGAGTCAGTCTAAGTTCTATGGCCAGGGGACTGAAATAAATCGGACAGGGACCCGTCTGCAGCTGTGGACTTCTGCCTAATTTGTCCGTCCTGCAGCCATAGAACTAGGGCTTACATTAGATCCGACTAACAAAAAATATTTTCTGTTTCTAGGATACGTGTTGGGCTGTATTGGTATGGGTCGCCATGGTTTAAACACCCCCAACACTGGAGGAAATTGCTTCAGCCAGTCTCTGAGCTGTTTAACGACCGTCACTGACCTCCGGCGGCAGTCTCCACGCGACCCTAGTCACTTCTGGATAATGGTACGCAGAAGAATTCGTATTGAATTTAGTGCCGCCATCTCGAGGGCCATCTGGCACTTAATTGACAAATTGTGCTTTCACCCAGTGAGCCATTTGATAACAATATTTCAACGGTGGAAAAAGAAGCTATACCGTCTGATGGAAACAGCTCTTGAGGTCTGCACACGGCATGTCTTGTGTTCTGAGGACTGTCTCCGAGCACGGCATGCCTGTCTTTGTTCCCCGGTGTGGTGGTTAGCGCACCAGATCGCAGATCATTTGGTCATGGGTTCGCATCTAGGCTGTTATCTCTTATACACAAAAACGAAGATAAAGATAAATTAGGCAATTATAGGCCCATAAGTATCACTAATATCGACTACAAAATATTAGTATTTGCGCTGTCAAACAGGCTGCAAAAGGTGCGATATATTTTGGTTCTGACCAAGCTGGATATATGAAGCGGCGTATATGGGATACAATGTAAGGCTGGTGCACGATATTTTAGAACATGCTCATCAACAAAATCAGGGGAAAGTTATGCTCTTTCTAGACTTCCAAAAAGCATTTGACTCCCTGGAATGGCCCTTTATGATGGAAACGTTGAGAAGTTTTAACTTTGGGAGAAGATTAGTTTATACAATGTGTGCAAACCCTTTACATAGCACCAACGATGTGTCTGAAAAACAATGGGTACCTATCTGAAGAAGTAATGTTACATCGGGGTATAAAACAAGGATGTCCGCTTTCGGCCCTCTTGTTTCTAATAGCCGTGGAAGTTCTCGCCCTTAAACTTAAACAGAACGCAGATATTCAAGGCTATGTTATAAAAAGCGGACTGTAGAATTCAAGCTAGTGCCATACGCTGACGACGGAGTACCTGTCTACGAGACTTAAAACAGATCACATGTAGCTTATTGGTAATCGATGAGTTTGGTAACGTAGCTGAAATGGTTTTAAACCTAAATAAAACCAAGGGGTTATATCTGGGTAGAGACAGGCACAACAAAGAAACGGTTGTAGATGGTAAAACTGTTGGTAATGTCCCTCAAAAATGCCTTGGCGTATATGTGAGTTACGCCAAAGATGTCTGTGATGAATTAAACTGGACATCTAAATTGACGACCATTGATACGCTACTACAAAATTGGAAACAACGCAATTTGACAATATTCGGCAAAGTGACGGTAATTAAGTCACTAGCTCTTTCCAAACTAACGCACGTAGCCTCACAGTGCCACATTCCAGAAGGCTTTTCCACGAAGCTGGGCAGGGTGTTATATGGTTTTATATGAAATGGAAAAGATCGCATTAGTAGGAACGTTTTGATTGCACCAATACAAAAGGGTGGTGTCCCCGGAACTTTCTGCTGCCAGCATCCAGCTGATTTGCGGCAGTAAAAGCGTTCGCGGCGAGAGGTAGGGTGGCTGGAGGGGCTCACTCATGGTGGTGATCTCATCTCGTTGACAGCCCCGGGTGCCAGACGCACGGCTGCCTCAAACAAGGGGCTTTCACCGATGTTCGTTCCCCCGTTGGGAGTGTGACCCGAATACCAGACCAAGGTCCATATCCTGCGGCAGTCTGACAGGGTAGAGAAGGGTGAGGTGAAGTAACCTTTACGCTGGATGAGCGACAGATGAAGGGGTTGTGGGTTCGCGGCCTGACACAGCTTTTCACCGTATCGGGAGTTCTCTTATGACCAGTGTAGTGTTCAAGCGCAGAAAAGTGGCTTAAAGCAATATATTCCGTAAGTTGTTGTATTACCAACCTCTTCTCCATGTCAAATAAGTACATTCTGTCTTGAATTTAAATCCTGAAAGCCTGTGGGCTATCCGGGAGGAGCATTTTGGTCACCGGAGCAGACGTTGGTGGCCGGCTTTATATCCCCGCGCGCCTGTTCGCCGTTCGGTATTTTGTGTGTGATGTCGACCGCGGCTCGCTATCACGTCCGCGCGCGATAAAAATGGTGGCTGAAAGGGAGACGGGGGCGCCCACATTTCTGCCCTGTGCTGATAGCTTCGCTAGGCGAGCAGTCGCCTGGTGATCCATTCTAAATATCAGCTCATTATTGTCGTTAAGATGTCGGCGCTAACTGTTTGTCTGGAGACAAATTAACTAATTACTTGAATTAATGGGGCCGGTGACTCATGTTTTGCGCCAAATCTTTTTTCGAGCTGATCTCTCTGTTCGGAGGTATACAGAGACGTGATATTATAATTTTCTTTGGCATTCGCGATGAATCACGAACCAGAATATCAATCGTGACAGTTTAATTAAGAACAAACGCAACCGAGGAGCCAGTGTTAACAATGGTAAGGCGCGATCGATCTAATATAATAAACATTGTGCACTGGAATCATAATCATGGCAAAAAGTACAGCCAAATCATGATAACTACCTTGTCGGTTTATTTGATTCTCTCGTCTTAATGTCAACGCGATAACAAATGGAACCTGGTTCGCTACATCATCAGTGAAATGAGAACATGTTTTTTGCACCTTACTGTTATTATGAGCCATGTGGTGGGCTTTCGGGTAGCTTTAGTGAATACAGGTATTCACGTGATCATAGTTCCACCATAGTATGTGTTTCTGCGATCACCGCCATCTCTCATCTCTTCCTCTTTCTGTCACTCTCGCACTCTCACCTCCCTCTCTCTTTGTCTCCCTCTTTCTCTTCCGTTCTTTGTCCCGCGTCGTCTGTCTCTGTCTCTCTCTCAATATATCTCCCTTAACCCAGCCCCCCCACCCAATGTCTCTTTTCCTCCTGTTTCCTCGATCTCCTTCCTCCCAAATCACTCTGCCTTCGTCTGGATCAACCCCTTTATCTCTTCCGCTCCCTTAGTCACTCTCACTCTCTCTCCGCTAAACATATATCGTGTAACCTATGAGCGGAAGTAGTTCACAATCCCCCACCGCGGGCACCACCAGTGTGGCTGGGTGAAGGCAGAGAGAGCGACAGTGCAGTGAGAAGCCACTCAATGCGGCTTAAATTAGCCGGAAAGTGTTCATACCTGTTGCTGACAGGTTGGTCGGCACTCTCACCCTTCGACGCACTCCGCTAGGGCTCCGTTATATCTATTATATATGGATAGACGGATCCATACTCGGGTAATATTGCAGATACAATTGGAAAGTACTCATGCCTGAAACTGACAAGAATGTGACATGCTGCTTTGTTTGTCGTACTTTTTTATCAGACATGGCGCACGTGGAAGACTTTTTCCGCCACATTATTGGGTAAAAGCAATAGTGACGTCAATGAACGATTGACAGCCTGGATATGACTATTGGTGGTTTAGGCCGGTTTTATGTACACATGGGCTAAACTGATCCAATGAGCACCGCGGGATGATGAAGGCTGAATTGACTTCATGTTGAATTGATGCCTAGGTCCGGATTCCAACCCAAGATATATTGGTATGCGGCCTAATACGCTAACCACTGCACCAGGGAGGCCCCTAGGACCTAGGCCCTATTGATCAGCGATCTAGTACGCTAACCACTACACCAGGGTGGCCCCCAATACCTATTGGTATGCGGCCTAATGCGCTAACCGCTGCTCCCGGGAAGCCCCTAGGACCTAGGACCTATTGATCAGCGATCTATTGCGCTAACCACTACACCAGAGTGGCCCCCAATATCTATTGGTATGCGGCTTAATGCGCTTACCACTGCACCAGGGTGGCCCGGAACTACTTGGCTCTTGAAGTCAGTCGCCGATGCTATATCTACTCAAGCGCATGATGAAGATGTCTCAGTTTTATAAGCATGACAGACTATCGGATTTACAGAGGCACAAGGGAGCTCCACTAAGCACGGCTAAGGATGGCGCACCCAATGACATGGAGTTTTCTACTAATTACCACCACACCAGGACCACATGGGGTCGGATACCGCCGAGAAGCCACAAGGATGCCGCCATCCGCGGCCCCAGGCTGTCTATCAATGAAGAACACGGTGTCCACGTCTAGGATCCTAATCAGGACGAGGTCACACCGTTGTATTGTCGCCCCGGACCACTACATTATTCAATCAAGCACGGATCGAATCCCATCCGCTTCATTCACCCCTGGGGAAGCACGAGACGGGAGAAGCGATGGAGAGGTGGGGGTGGAGGTGGGGTTGGGGTCATGTTCAGATAGAGTAACGGAGACCACGCAGTAGCAAGATTAAGAAATAGGGACAGTCGTATTTCGAAACAATGTGATCGAGGCTTTTGGGTTGAATTTGTTGTTTATTTCGGGAGTGGGGGGTCGACAGTCAAGTAAACTGGCACCAGGCGACGTCAGAGACTGTCAAATCAATCCTTAAAAACTGCGTAGATCAATCGCATTACGTGAAACGAAACTCCGCTACGAAATAGAAACGAGTAGACGCGACGAAGCACCGCACGAAGAAATGCACAATTAGAAGAAAAGGACAAGAGAACAATGCCCCATGTCAAGCTTTAAAAGAAAGTAAACAAAATGCTCAGGTTTCGACAATTATTATCAGTCGGTTAGATGACGCTTCCATATATTTCAGCAACCAAACTTATAGTTATTTAATAATTTTAACATAATAAATGTGTTAGCCACTGTGCCTATTGAAGAAAATTGAACAATATTAAAATTTCAGCATATTTCAACGAATGTATTTAATAATATATTGTGCAGAAATTCCCGTAATATAGATAAGATAAGAATGCAAAGCAAAAACATGATTATGGTCAGCCATCTGACGTGCGAAAATGTGTCAATGTCCCTCTTGTGACTCATCCTCGTTGGCGTAGATTACACGTCATGTCGATATAATGCTTTGCTGCCACCAAGGTGGACGAACCCTTTTGTTAGCAGCTTTATCTGTGTCTCATCACGCTTAATCAGGTTCCGCGAATGATCGATATAATTTACGAGAAATATCATGTGTGCCGGTTTCTATAGAGACGCACGGCACAGACGCTAGTTTTGACCTTGGGCGTCCACCCAGAGGTGACTGGCGAGGCGTACGGGGATAATGCTGGCGTGGTATGACGACATCCTCGGGGGGCAGATGAAAGAGGCTATTCACACCGGAAGTCCATATAGCGTCCCGCCACGCTCAATGGGTAACCTTCAAACTAAACATGGACGCCATCTTAAGGACATTGACCGGGACCACGTGATAATCGTACTTCACATCGAGACGCGTGGGTGCTCAAAAGACATGCGGGCTGAGGGCTGGTCTAATAATATGTCAAGGCCATACCTCGCCCATTGGCATTACAAGGTCACGGTCGAAAGGAGCAAGATCCTCGTGGTAGTGATTGTAGGGTAAAATCCTGTTGGGGTAATGTCTTAAAGGGCAGTATGCGAGTGAGGGCCATTGTTTATACATTTCAATTAAAGAAATACAAATACATAGAAATAACATGACGCATTTGAAACAGTTGGATATTGTTGAAGATGAATACACAGTGAACAAACTATCGTTTTACATCAGTTCCCAACCGAAACCATTTTCCAGCGATTTGCGTGCATAGAGATGAAGAGGAACTGACGTCACTATCTATCGCGTTCGACAATCGGTTGATATGTTCTGATCGCTGACGCCTATCCTGTAGCATCCGGTGACTGGAATTAATAGCATTGGACATTCAATAAGCACGGCCCATGTAGTATTCTTCAGTATCCTTAATGGATGAATTATTAACCATCTGCTATGTAATAACGCATAATTTACATGAAAACGATTCTTTAGGATGTGAAGACATTTTATAGAATTGTAACCTAAGCACTGTAGAATTTTCCGCATGGCCATTCAATCGCAAGTCCTATATAATTATAGAGTTAATATTTAATGTGCGAAAATACTATTGTAGTACTTTTCTCTAAAATCGATAGCATTTATAATGGCACTTTTCTACATAATTTACTGTGATACCGATCAATAGTACTTAAACCATATCCTATACATGCACTGTGGTATCACAACAGAGTATATTATGGCCTTAGTAATTTGCATAAAATGTATCGGTGTATTGTTTATCACAGCATCCCATAATGGAATCGTTGATCAAATTTGCTTATATACTGGTATATTTAAGCTATTATAATACTTCGTACATGATATCAAAGCTTATACCAGCAGCCAGCGACGATATGTATTTTATCAACGATACCAGTGCGGCATGCAAAGCGCCGCAAATATGACCCAAGATCTAGTTATATCCATATGTTAAGCTGGACACGACGTAATGTCCTTGACAAGTCAACGGAGAATAGTAGTAAAGACGGGACATGGCAATATGTAAGATATCATTTCAAAGACGCTAATGCAAGGTCAGCGGTTTCTAGAGACGCCGCACAGCTGGGACACGTCTGCTTGGAGTAAGTACATACTGGCGGTGTCAGTGCGTAAAGACATGTCAGCTATTCCATTAGACCATTCCATTCGACGCCTACGGGAGGCCCGAGGCCGGAGGTAGGAGGCCGGAGGTAGGAGGCCGGAGGTAGGAGGCCAGGCCTGTAGCGGCGTAGCGAGGGGTATGACATGCACAGAGGGATCTACCCTGAACCGCCAAGGGGAGTAGAAGCAGGAATATGGTGTTATATCCAGCAGACAGCATACCCCCAACAGATCACACCCGTCAACAGATCACACCAGTCAACAGATTTCACCAGTCAACAGATTACACCAGTCAACAGATTACACCCGTCAACAGATCACGCCAGTCAACAGATCACACCAGTCAATAGATCACACCCGTCAATAGATCACACAAGCAACAGATCACACCGGTCAACAGATCACACCAGTCAATAGATTACACCAGTCAACAGATCACACCCGTCAACAGATCACACCAGTCAACAGATCACACCAGTCAACAGATTACACCAGTCAACAGATTACACCAGTCAACAGATCACACCCGTCAACAGATCATACCAGTCAACAGATCACACCAGTCAACAGATCACACAAGTCAACAGATCACATCTGTCAACAGATCACACCAGTCAACAAATTTTACCAGTCAACAGATCACACCAGTCAACATATCACACCAGTCAACAAATCACAAAAGCAACAGATCACACCCGTCAACAGATCACACCAGTCAACAGATCACACCCGTTAACATCCAACAGATCAGCCAACAGTATATCCCACCAACGACCCACATACCGGGTTTGCGTGTCTGAATACTGTTCTGCTTTGAAGGTCGCTTGTCATTCCTTAGGAGCAGACATACGTTCCACATCGTCTTGCGCGATGTACATGGACGAGCGCGCCAGACATTGGTCATTGAATTGTCACTACCCAGCGAGACGGCGGGATGAGGGGGGAGAGAGAGGGGAACATGGGAAGAGAAAGGAAGATGCAAAGAGAAGCAGAGATAGAAATAGCTGTGTAAATATAGAAAAAGGAAAGAGACAGAAAGGAGGAAAAAATAGATAAAAAAAAGCAGCAGGTATGTAGAGAAAAGCAGAGAGAGCCGATATGAGAGGGTGGGAAGTAGATAGCAAACGAGGCGAACAGATTACGGTGAAAGGGTGACAGAGCAGAGAGAGAGAGAGTGTTGGGGAATTGATAGTAGAAAAAGTGAGACAGGACGGAAATTTTAAGAATTTTCGACAATGATGTGATTACACTGCGTATGAATGTATGCGCGTCAACTAGAGGACGATGTGTCTAGATTATATCCATATGTTTATATGCAGACGTGCAGTAAAGTTGTAGCATGCATATAACAGTGGAATGGAAGGGGTGTACGTAAGTTGGCGTAAACAATACATTTACCGAAATCGTACTATTCACCCGGCAGTCTTGGGGCACGTTTGGTGCAGAGAGAAGGACAATAATCAGCGCTATGTGGAAAAGGAGTTTTTAATGCTGGCCCCTACAAATGGGGCAAAGATATCGCCGATATCCAGTAAAAATCCTTGACGCGAGTAGCGAATGGAAGTTAAAGGTTGGAATTATGTAATAATGTCATAACTATAAATACGTAAGAATGACGTAACTAGACTGACGTAAGAATGACGTAACAGCGTTGCACGTAACGATGACACCAAAATTGTATAATATAATATTATTTTCCTAATAATATGATACAATTATATTTTATCATAACATAAGACAACATAACATATTATACAGATGGCAGAACTCTGTACGTGCGTTGTAAGCTTGTTAATACAGAGTGTACACTAGATGTATTAATTAACCGTAATAGCATGCCGATGAGTCATGCTAGGTAAATATTATATAATTACGGTCATATATATACATCTGTCAGCTAACGTGGCCTTGCACCAAAGCTTAACGCAGTCATTATAATTACATTACCGCGTGGTTGACAGGCCATTGCGCCAGCGCAAACTGTACAACACGTTTAACGCAGTCTTTATAATTACATTACCGCGTGGTGCCATTGGGCTACTACAGAGAGAGAAGAGCCCTTTCAGTTTAAAGAAGAACAGTTTTTGGGGAGGGGAGACATGCCAATAAACGGAGTGGAGTGAATGGAGTGAGGGGAGGGAAGAAACCCTAAGTTATGGGAGGAGTGACATCCGAAATTTGGGGAGGCGATACACCACAAGTTAGGGGAGGGGAGACACACCAAGTTTGGGGAGGGGAGAGACCCCAAGTTGTGATGGTACTCAACTTTTGGGGTGGTACCCCAAATATGGGGACGGGAGAGACTCCACGCTCGGCAGGGGAGACATCCGTGTAAGGGGCGGGAAGGCACCTCAAATTTGGGGAGGGTAGAGACTAGAGGAGAGAATTAGGCTTTTTATCAACATTCTTTCGTATTACATGTTTTCCGTTAATTTAGGCTTCCACGTCAACTTCAACTCTCATTCAGCTTCAGGATCCTCCACCGACAGCACCTATTAAAGAAAGGCAAGCAGTGGTCAGTTACAGTTAGTGGCATACATGTGAGCTGTCATTTTATCTTTATGCGTCCCCATAATAACCTGTTATAATATGGACAGATATACATTGTCTTTTCAATGCGAATCCGGGTGCATCGGCCTTGTTGCGTAGCAACCAGGTATGTCAAACGGGGAGCCTAACAGATAAGACTGTTAAACTGTTCTCAATCTAGTTAAATGTAAGCTGTGATTCCATTATATGATGTATACAGGACATTTATGGAGGCATCTTTTGTGTTTGTTCTGTGAATAACAATGCCATAGAACCAACCTACCCCTGACAAAAGAAACGTTGGAGACGGTAACCTGAACCAACTCCATTCCCATGCATGGTAAACTATGCATAATACATCCCAGAACCAACCTGTGGACAATCGCATGGGATTCGGTCTGGAGCCAATCCGGAAGCAATAACTGCCACTGAGCTGTAAGATGAACAATGGCATAGTCTCGTACAGAAACCAACACACAGTAATCCGTATGACGCTAAAATCAAGGCTCTGGGAACCCGGGTGGTTGGAGGCGGCCGTAGCGGGTGTGGGGGCATAGTAATGGGCAATGGGGAAACCATGATAACCCTCGTCTTTATCTTTACATTGTCATTCGTACAGGAGGTCACCCCGTGGACTAGTGGGTAACGTGCTCCGCCATTGCCGACGGCATGTGTTCTCTTAGGCAGCCCCGAGCGGCAGGTGAGTGGCTCGAAACCCACCTGAACAAATATCTGTGTTAGTTTAAGTGCAGGACAAAGACCCCTTCTCTTCGCAAAGACTAATAAAGGATTAGTCCCGGAGACATGGCTCGTCTCTACCTTGATCCTTCCCATTGTCGCCATATGACCTGCAGCATCCTATACTTAAGCAAACCAACGAACATTCCCACGAGGCTGCGAGAGGCCATGGGTATAGAATTGATCAATTGTGCGCCCTCTGCCGGGCTGTTGGTGTCTCGACAGCGTGGTTCTGCCAAGCAAAGCCACGTGGGTGGCCGGCACTGTGTGCCCCAACGGCAAGGCAGCAGCTGCTGGACGCCCGTAAGATATTCCTCTGCTGAGATCGAAATCCTGATATAGCACAGGCCCGGATCCATGATAGCGGGTGTGGGGCGGTGAGGATCTAGGTTTTTCTTGCCTTCCCATCAGTCGCTGAACCCTTGCAGTATAGCCATCACTTATGGTACGGACCTCATGATAATTTACTGACATTCATTCTACCTAGTGACTGTGTGGAGGGGCCTCTCTACCAAATACAGAGGCAAACAGATTGGGATGTTTTGGGTTGCTCAGTTTTCAGGGTTCTGTTTGTGTAGTTTTCATGACACGTGTATGCATGGGTTAATAATAAACTTCCTTCGTAACATGGAATTAAAGCTTCTGTCTTTCACCGTCACGAATGGACAGCCAACTCTCTGGAGTGGGATGGGAACCGACGAAGCAATGAAGTGAGGCAACGCGACTCCCTGTAAAGTATTTCATCTCCAGGTCCAGTTTGGTTTGGCTAATGTTCGCTTCGCAAAGCGAGAGCCATGGAATAGGCGCCACACGGGGGAGAAGGGGGGGGTGGTGGGAGAGAGGGAGGAATATCGGCTTTCTTGTCTTCAGTCGGGAATCTTTTATTATCTGCGTCCATCCTGGGTCGAACTGTCGATGAGGGGACGCGAGGGGGAGGGGAGTTGAGATGTTTATGGCCCCAGTGCAATTCTCTCTCACCGCCACCGAAGCCTAGTTAAATGATGTTCCAACTCACAAGTTTGGATTATAGAAAGACAAGTATCCTTCTGCATGGATGATGAAGATCAAGGTCAAGGTCATGGTCAAGGTCATAGTAGGCATGACCGAGTTATGTGAAGGGATTATCTATATGACCAACGCACGCTGCTTCACAGGGACAGGGACGTCTCTAATCGGAAACGGGGGAATGAGTTCGAGGGCCAGGAGTCAAGGCGTGGTGGCCTTGACCCTTGGGGTGTATTATGTATTCCCCTATGGCGATATTGGCTTCACACATCATGGCACAAAGAGGGTGGTGTCTAGGAGCGGCGGGGGGGGCGGATGGGACCATGCACTATCCCAGGAAAGACAGGGAGAGCAGAATATAACCTTATGTCAAGCGATTTGGGTACCATCTCTCCTGGTCTACTGGGATGTTTGGTGAGCCAAATAGCTGGAATGGTGAGATGCAGACCGTCCTTTGCCGAGAACCCCGTTTCAAAATGTTTTACATAGGGCTAAGTAGATAGTGCGGTCGGTGTCTCGTAATGGGAGATCACAGAATGGGCGATAAAAGGCGGCCGTCTGACGCTCGTCACTATGTTAGTGTAGCTATGTTAGTGCATGATAAAGACCCCATCTCTCTAAAGACTAATAAGGGATTACTCCCAGAGACACGGTCGATAAAAGGCGGTCGGAATAAGTCTCAAGGTTCTGACCCATATCCCTGTGAAGGATGTCTTATTGATCCCTGACCTCCGTGCGCGCCCGATCGTGAACCCCGTGGCTCTGCCGACCCGGGCCACATGGGTGGACGGCATTGTATGCCCCAGCGGCAAGGCAGCAGCTGCTGGACGTCTGTAAGATAGTCCTCCGCTGAGGGCCAAAACATGATAAAGCACAGGCACTGATCCATGATAGAGTAAGGGGGCGGCGATCTAGGTTTTTCCTGTCTTCCCACTGGTCGTTTGTTCATGCCGCGTGGGTTAATAAAAAAACGTCCTGTGTAACATGGAATTAAAGCTTCTATCTTTCATCGTCACGAATTGAGTACGAGCTTCCTGGAGTGGGATGGGAGCCGACGAAGCAATGAATTGGCCACCTAGTGAGGCAACGCGACTCCCTGTAACATATTTCACTTCCGGGTCCAGTTTGGTCTGTCTATTGTTCGCTTCGCAAAGCGGGAGCTATGGAGCAAGCGCCTCGCTGGGGGCGTTGTCGGGGGGCGGTGGGGGAGGGGGTGGGTATCGACACGTTTGTCTTCAATCGGAATGTCTGCGTCCACCCTGGGTGGAGCAGACGATGAGGGGACGCGATGGGGGAGGGGATTTGGGATGCTTATGGCCCCAGCGCAATGTCCTCTCACCGCCACTAAAGCCTAATTAAAGGATGTCTCAACTCAAAAGTGTAGATTGTTGAAAGAGAAGTATCTTTCTGCCTGGATGATGCAGATTAAGGTCAAGGTCATGGTCAAGGTCATGGTAGGTATGACCGAGTTATGTGAAGGGATTATTTATGTGACCAATGCACGTTGCTACACATGCGTAAGAGCCTCTTTAATCGGAATCCGGGGAATGAGTTGGAGGGCAAGGATTCAAGGACGTATGTCCTTGACCTTAGAATGTCATTTATGTATTGGCCAATGGCGAAATTGGTTTCACGCATCATGGCACAAGGGGTGGCGTTGAGTTGGCGGGGGGGGTAGAGATGGCTGATGGGGCCATGCACTATCCCAGAAAAGACAGGGAGAGCAGAATATAACATTATGTCAAGCGATTTGCGTACCAATTGTACTGGTCTACTGGTAGTAGTATTCACAATCCAAAAGTGATCTTTATTCACTTAAACAATGGAACATTTCTTTTACATAGCGCTAAGTAGATAGTGCTAGGTGATGTTGATGAATACGGCGCCGGGAATGACACAAACCCCAAGAATTTTGCCTCTATGCAAATGCACAGAAACCATTGAGGAAGTGTTAATTTCAATAGACATCACTTGGGGATTATGAAAGCATCCCAATCGGCCTAGCGAGTCTGTGGCGAAGACGCATTACGGTCTCAGATGTGACGTCAATCTCATGTGGCAGATGGAGGCTTATACAAGCTGCGCAATTCATCCGTTCGGCGTTGCTAGAAGCAAACATGCTAAGCTAAGCTGGATCCCTGATTAATGCCGCATCATAGTTCTTGTTCGTTTCCTGTTGTTACATCAATAATAATATACTTAACCACCTGACATGACCGTGTTTGAGCATTTATAAACTAAATATGCCACCTGGTTGCGTTGGTTTGCACACTGCAACGAACATTCACCGAATCTCTGTCACGGGAATGGACACTGAGACACAACTGACATTTCTGCATTTTTATTCTACGCTATAGCAGGTCAAAGACCAAAAAACATGGCTTTCGACCGAATTCAACACAAGGGGGAAACTCCACACTAATCCCCCATCATAACAGCGCTCTTCTCTGCACCGCTGTCCCACCCCAATATTGCATGTCCCATTCCACTACCGCATGTCCCACCATAGCAACAGGTTTCCAAAAACGCAATTAAAGTCCTATTGAAAAGTGTGTTTAACGCCATTAATTAAGATGCATATAACTGCAACGCCGCATAGATGGGTATTCGAGATGATGAGGTATGGATACAATTTCTGCGGACTTCGCCCCTAGCATTGCGCCGAGGGTTGTCAGTTATATGTGATGGAGAGGGCTATCAATTGCTTCCACTGTCAAGTTTACCGATGGTTGTGTTCGTTCCTCGTTCTCTCGGTCGAAGAAAATTGAATGGCGATCAAAATTAGATTCAATTTTCTAATCCTGGGCTTTTGATTGGCTATAGTTTTTACGGGAAATCCATGATCCACACTTTCAGTGCCGAACTCTTCCAGTGGGTTGTCACCCTCCTCCGCTAGGAGGCGACACTCCCTGCGCTCAATCTATCTTGTCCTGTAACAGCTCTAGTCCTAAGCATTTTTTTGGGGGGGGGGAGGTAAACTAGTGGGATGGTATAGTTGCGGGGGTTGTGGTGGTGGTGGCGTGGCGAAGGGGGGAGGGGGGTGGGTCACATTTACACTCAGGTGCACATTTAAATTGCTACATGTCGGGCGTTATTTCTAACAAGGTACTGCCGATGATATAATATATATGGCGATCAGCTGAAACCAATCCGTATTTTTTTCCAGCAAAATAAAACAAGGGAAGTCACAAAAGAATGTAACATATTGTTTATCGGAAGGCTCCGTTTTAAACGAAGCTGCCGAAATCCGAAATTTCATGTCGTGTTTCCTGTTAAAGTTGCATATCGAGCTCTTTCCCGCCAAAACTAAAGAGGTCAAAATACAAATAAGAATCAGTCCTTGAATCATTCAAGATTTCTTTCGTCTACACTCCACCCATGCCAGACTGCCAAATAGTGTCTCTTAGCCTTGCCCGTGATATCAATTTACCGCAAGTTTTCATTTTAGTGGTAATCAGTGTGTGTGATTCGCGATGCTTTGGTATAAGTAGCAGCGCCGCGACCGAGTTCTGTGGTGTTCCGGGATAGACATGTTTGCCACACCACAGCCGAAACGGCGATGTTTATCAGGTTTCTGAATTTATAGAATGAAACAATCGAGTTTTCTGCAAATTTTGATATAAATTTCACCTAGGCTAAGTTTTGGCGGGAAAGAACTCGACATGCAACTTTAACAAATATATTTACAATTATTGAGGTATGTTTATTTTTTTATGGAGGTCTTGCACGCAGAAAACAAGGCCTACACAACACTAAAAATGTCATTTGGCGACTTCACAATAAAAACTTCTGCCGTGTGGTTTAATGCACACGTTATGCTCTGCCAATTAGGGTTCCCGCTGAAAAAGAACTCCATGGCTGAAAATAGTCCCTTTGTGACATTCA
The DNA here is from genome assembly GCA_964019135.1 of Arenicola marina. Classification (NCBI taxonomy): domain Eukaryota; kingdom Metazoa; phylum Annelida; class Polychaeta; family Arenicolidae; genus Arenicola; species Arenicola marina. Next base: position 42,946,933 of record OZ025254.1, on the reverse strand, counting down.
TGCGTATGAAATGTGAAGTTGTGAAGTGTGAAAGTTGTGAAGTGAAGGCGCCTGGGGGTGGTGAGGGCCGGGTTGAGGGGTCTAGAATGGGAACTTGTGGCAGGTGTCGCCGGTGGAGAGATAATTGGGAGAGAAGCAGCGGGGTGTAACTGTGGGGAAGTGACTGGGGTGGATGGTGGTGGTGGGAGGGCAACGGGAATTGGGATGCTGAGGACAGGGAGTTGCCTACGCCATCCAGCGGGTTGTGAGGTGTCGAATTCCGCTGACGTCATGCCGTCTACACCACACGGCATTCTTCCGCCGCAAAGGGTGCAATAATGGTACCTGACTCAATTCATCAGTTACCTACGAATTGGCTTCGGGGTCTGTCCCCAACACCTCCCACCTACTTAAAGCAATATATTCTGTAATTTTTTTTATTACCAACCTATTCCCCATGTCCAATAAGTATATTCTGTCTTGTGTTTAAATCCGGATATTCTGTGGGCTATCCGAAGAGAAGCAATTTGGTCACCGGAGCAGAATTTGATGGCGGGCTTTATATCCCTGCGCGCCTGTTCGCCGTTCGGTATTGTGTGTGTGATGTCGACTGCGGCTCGCTATCACGTCCGTGCGCGATAAAAATAACCCGCGCAGTTCTATGCTGAAATTGTCGTTTTACAGACTCTCAGGTATATATGCATCATAATTTTAAAATACTTTTAGTTTTGATTCTAAAATTTAAAAAATCTAAGATGGCGCATGTAAGTATATTGCTTTAAACGATGTATTCATGCCAACGAGCGATTCAAAAGGAGGATGGTTGCCGTTTAGGTGCCTATATCTAGCTTGCGTCCGCAACCGCCACCCACGTGGGCTGCAGGCGGCGTGATCGTTATGCGTTTTACGAGCAATTGTGGAAATCCATTTAATGGAATTAAAGGCGAACAGGGCTGCCGGTGAACTGAGGAATGGAACCCCTGGACGAACACGGGTCACATTGTCTTCACGTACTTTTAACACGATATAAATATGTTGAACCGTGAATTAGTCCCATTGAAGAAATGAGTAGAAATAAGGGGCTAGTTGATCCCGTGCGTGATTTAGTATACAACATGGTAAATGTTTGATACTGGCCTGCGGGTCATAAGGTCGTTATTTGACTAGTTAAGCATAAGATCTAGCTACGTATTTCTCCTAGCATATGAACACCAGATTAATGATCTGTTTGTATGTGCATATGATCACGTATGACAAGGTCACTCGACCGTTTAGGAAAATACCCAGCGCGCTCGAGAAATGTTACGTCATATTTGTAATGCGTGTATGTAAAGTGTCAAAATGTTTCAACCTTATCGTATCATACATCGTCAACATCCCATGTTTTGTAAATTGTTGTACGGTAAATGTTGTGAGCTGCTTACGCTAGCTTATAATAATAGTTTTTTTTGCATTAATATTTACGCATTTCATGCAACAAGCATACGTATACTACTATTCAATAAATGTCACTAGCTCAATAACTGATTCAAACTGTGCACAAGGCACTCCTAGTTTCATCAAGGCATATATATCCTGGGTGGTGCAGAGTAACTTAGTACTGATTTTATGACGTTAGTGTATAAACGGTACCAATTATTGCGTTCGTTTGCTCCATCATGATCTCGCTCTCCAAACTAAACACAGGGTATCTAGTCCTGCTGGAACATCATCCGAACATCCTGAGAGCATCCTGCGACTGTGATATGAACTGTGGGTGTGTTAGGCCACGCCTATCTCCCGGTAGAGGGCGGTCCTCGTACGCTATAGTCCCTTTGCCCCACGTCAAATTTAACCATCAGAACCCTTCATATGCAAAAACTGACAATGAATCTAACCGAAGATCTATTTGCAGTTTGCCCTCAAATACACCACTGTTTAGCATTTACTGTGATACATCTGTATTGATTAATTAGACGCCATGTTACGTTCGAACTATATTTTCGCGTTCGATCGAAGTCAAAAAGCGTGAAGCGCTTTGAACGTTGATCCCTTACCTACATCATTGTGAAAATACGACATTCAAGATTATTGACCGATATTGTTCCATTGCCCTCATCGCTCCGGCCTTCTTGTTTCATCGCGATCATTATGGCGTTGCGACTTTTTGCCATCTGACCAACTTTGTTTAAATGACTTCAGTAATGGATCCTTCATATCTTCCCGCCATACCACATACGCCGCGCTTGGCAGCCTCGCTAGACGCGGATCTATATATGCTGACCGAGTTGAACCTGGTGGATATCGTGCTTTGTGTCAGTGGTTGTTTCCTAAACCTCATTACGTTAGCCGAACACCCACCAATACATCTAGGCATGGGTGGTGGGTGGGGGGGGGAGTAGGATTTCCAGCTAAACAACAGTGCGTTACTTACTATTAGGAGCGACTGATAAGGATGTTACCTGGTTACAGACAAAACTATAGGCCTTGTGATCAGGTTCCGGCCCTGGGGCGATAATAGCGTTGTCGGGGACAGGACAACACCAGGGGAATCATGCACTCCGTGACTCCTCACAGTCCATCCTCCATGTTAAAACCCACGAAATGTATAATTTTTGTAAACGTTAGGCGTGAGTAATACGTGAGCTGTGCTGAAACACTGGTTCGCCCTTACATGGAAGAACGAGCCCCCTCACACCGGGTGCTTTTACCTCAGCGACACATAGGTCGGCGCGGGAGATGGTGACCGGGATAACCAGCCTGAACCCCATGATAACCATCCTAGATCGCACAATAACCAGCCTGAACCCCATGATAACCATCCTAGATCGCACAATAACCAGCCTGAACCCCATGATAACCATCCTAGATCGCACAATAACCAGCCTGAACCCCATGATAACCATCCTAGATCGCACAATAACCAGCCTGAACCCCATGATAACCATCCTAGATCGCACAATAACCAGCCTGAACCCCATGATAACCATCCTAGATCGCACAATAACCAGCCTGGATCCCATAATAACCAGTCAAAATCTGATAACAACCAACCTGAACATAATTTTAATCAAATATATCATTCTATGCAATATAAAGTATACATATAATATATAGGTATGTAAAATAGCATGTCTCCAGAAATCAGATATACTCTCTCAAACAACGTTTTCACAATCGGCGATTCGATCACGAACTTGCAAAGGGGCGTGGGGGGGTCATATCAGTACAGATATCGCATGATTACTTGTGAAACACGAAGACATAACATATGAAAAGACCGCTCCTACCGCTCAAAAAGGCAGATATACTCTCTCAAACAACGTTTTGGCAATTGGCGATTATGGGAGGCATGGCTAGCAGGTCCCTTTTAGAGAGCCGAGTCGGCCATTAGGAAACCCTCACAGTCTCCCAAGCTCAGTTGGTAAGCCGGCTGAGTAGTAGATCAACATGTAGTGGCTATGAACCCTGACACCTGCCGAGAACCCAAATTCATTGTACCAAGAGGTTCCGAGCCTGATTTCATTACCTCGCCAAGATAAGAGTTCTATGGCCAAGGGACTGAAATAAATCGGACAGGGACCCGTCTGCAGCTGTGGACTTCTGCCTAATTTGTCCGTCTTGCAGCCATAGAACTAGGGCTTACATTAGATCCGACTAAAAAAAAATATTTTCTGTTTCTAGGATACGTGTTGGGCTGTATTGGTATGGGTCGCCATGGTTTAAACACCCCCAACACTTGAGGAAATTGCTTCAGCCAGTCTCGGAGCTGTTTAACGACCGTCACTGACCTCCGGCGGCAGTCTCCACGCGACCCTAGTCACTTCTGGATAATGGTACGCAGAAGAATTCGTATTGAATTTAGTGCCGCCATCTCGAGGGCCATCTTGTACTTAATTGACAAATTGTGCTTTCACCCAGTGAGCCATTTGATAACAATATTTCAACGGTTGAAAAAGAAGCTATACCGTCTGATGGAAACAGCTCTTGCGTCTGTGACGCATGACAATAATGTAGTCCTGACGTACGGCAGTTCCGTATCATATCCTATATAATCCAACAGTTCATTGCTAAGAGACGTTTCTAAATAGCCCGATTCGCCGACGCCACGGTGACGCAGACTTGTCTGACATTTTCATCGATATGTCATTGGGCGATAAATGGTGGTACACGTGGCTGGAAGGGAGACGGGGGCGCCCATCTGTCTGTTCGGTGATGATAGCTTCGCTAGGCGAGCAGTCGTCTGGTGATCCATTCTAAATATCAGCTCATTATTTTCGTTAAGATGTCGGCGCCAACTATTTGTCTGGAGACAAATTAACTAATTACTTGAATTAATGGGGCCGGTGACTCATATGTGTTGCGCAAAATCGACGCAATATCTGGAACTGAGGTATACCGAGACGTGATATTAATTTTCTTTGGCATTCGCGATGAATCACGAACTAGAATATCAATCGTGACAGTTTAATTAAGAACAAACGCAACCTAGGTGCCAGTGTTATCAATGGTAAGGCGCGATCGATCTAATATATTAAACATTGTGCACTGGAATCATAATCATGGCAAAAAGTACAGCCAAATCATGATAACTTCCTTGTCGGTCTATTTGATATCTCTCGCCTTATTATTAACGTGATAACAAATGGAACCTCGTTCGCTACATCATCAGTGAAATGAGAGCAGGTTTTTTGCACCTAACTGTTATTATGAACCATGCAGTGGGCTTTCGGGTAGCTTTAGTTAATACAGGTATTCACGTGATCATAGTTCCGCCACAGTGTGTGTTTCTGCGAACACCTCCATCTCTCCTCTCTTTCTGTTTCTGTCACTCTCTCACTCTTACCTCCCTCTCTCTTTGTCTCCCTCATTCTCTTCCGTTCTTTGTCCCACGCGTCTGTCTCTGTATCTCTCTCAATATATCTCTTTTAACCCAGCCCCCTACCCAATGTCTCTTTTCCTCCTGTTTCCGCGACCTCCTTCCTCCCAAATCTCTCTACTTTCGTCTGGATCAATCCCTTTATCTCTTCCGCCGCCTCAGTCACTCTCACTCTCTCTCCGCTAAACATATATCGTGTAACCTATGAGTGGAAGTAGTTCATAATGCCCCGCCGTGGGCACCACCAGTCTGGCTGGGTGAAGGCAGAGCGAGCGACAGTGCAGTAAGAAGCCACTCAATGCGGCGTAAATCAGCCGGAAAGTGTCAATACCTGTTGCTTACAGGTTGGTCGGCACGCTCTGCCTTCGACTCACTCCACTAGGGCTCCATTATATATATTAAATATGAAGAAACGGATCCATACTCGGGTAATATTGCAGGTAAAATTGGAAAGTACTCATGCCTGAAACTGACAAGAAAGTGACATGCTGCTTTGTTTGTCGTACTTTTTATCGGACATGACGCACGTGAAAGATTTTTTCCGCCACATGATTGGCTAGAAGCAATGGTGACGCCAATGAAAGATTGAGAGCCTGGATCGGTCAATTGGTAGTTAAAGCCGGTTTTATGTACACAAGGGCTAAGCTGATCCAATGAGAACCACGGGATGATGAAAGCTGAATTGACTGAAGTTGATTTGGTGTCTAAGTCCGGATTCCAACCCAAGATATATTGGTATGCGGCCTCATGCCCTCACCACCGCACCAGAGAGGCCCCTAGGACCTAGGACCTATTGATCAGCCGTCTAATCCCAGCCAGCATGGCATTATCGGCCCAACGTTGTTTTTAGGTAGGCAACGCAACCGTTTGCTAGTATACATAGGCGCAACGTAATACCGACCGTCATCTGCGCTCTGCACCCAACCGTTGACAATGGAATGTTGGCCCAACATTGCGCCTACGTACCAGCGTACTGCCGTTAGCGCAAAACACAGCGCCATCTAGCGAGTTTTTGAAGCGACACTTCCATGCGGCAATTTTCCAAGTGACTGTAAGTTATCGTGAATTTTGAGATTTTGATTCATTTGGCGCATTATTATTGTCTTGTCGGTCTGTTTTATAGTATCGGATTATGTAATTTATGCACTGACTTAATTAGAACTGTAATATAATGGTACAGCGGAAGAAAACGGTCACTGAGTATGCAATTTCTGACCTTTCCTGTATTATCGCTCACACGAGTGCCTAGCTCTTTTGGAGCTCTTTTCTTAAAATCAAACACTGTCAAACCAGTGCAACACCTTTAGCCATGGGCAGGTGAAGGCTTGAATAGCACTTCAAACGATTTACTTTAATCTTACCACAGTGTTTGACTAGCTAGCCTGCCCCTGGCTGAAGGTTTTGATGTCATTAAACTTATTAGCCGGCAAGGGGTATTTCCGTTCCTCTGGAATGGGCTTTTCATTTCACTGTGAACTGGGAATGAGGAAAATAATTCTTCATGAACTGGAAATGGGATATTAGCCGACAGCAGTGATCGAGTATTTTCATTAATCGTGAACTGGGAATTTTAATATTAAATAACTCTGAATTGGGAAATGGCCAATTTATATCATGTATCCGCCCCTTATTAAACAAGGCACATAATTATGAAAAATATAAATGGATTATTCCTATTGGTCTAAAAGAAGAAGGGTGTAGACAAGTATAGAGAACAAGTATCTGGGTGGGTGGTCAGAACCATATATCTGCCGATGCATTCTGAACTTCTATATTGATATGAATTATTTTCTCGTGGAACTAAGAGATCATTTTATTTAGTTAGGCCAAGTGGTTATAGTGTTACCTATAACAATTTGCTGTTCACATTTTGTTTTACAGTCTGTTTAAATTTCATTGACAGTGACAGAGTATGATATTGCCCTCCTGCACGCTTTGGAGCGCGTGCAACAGCAGCAGGAGCACAATGGTGTGATGCTTGGCAAAATTTGCCAGCATCTCAACATGACTTGCACGCCAACCCCTCCGCCAGATGGAATGCCCTTTCCCATCCTGGCCGTAGACGCCCTACATACATTGGACGAGGTCCTCGCTAATGACGAGACCGTGTGGTAAAAAAACCGTATGCTGTAATATTTAACGATTAATGTTTTTTGCTGTTAAAGCCTGGCCACACAACACACAGCTATATATAAGTCTCAGAGAACCCCCTTAGTCTATTGGTCAGTGTACTGGACTAGAGATCAAGGCATCCATGGTTTAGTGGACGGTCTCCATATGTGGCATATTTCATTCATCATCATTTCGTTGCCCCAAAAGCTTCCACTGGCCCAATTTTAGTCAAGTATGCACGAATAAGAGACCAGCATTTTCAGTTCTCATAGGTTTGTCCATGTTTTTGTATTGCTTTGTGTAATTTAATTTATGTCTATTTTATCTTCAGTTTGACTCTTTATTTTGCATATGTCCAATTAGGTCAGCAGCATCACCTTGATGGGCGTATCCACTTTCGACAAGACAGTGCAGCGTTTGATGGACTAAGTGCTGTCAAACAGTGTGGCAAAGCAAATACATTGGCAATGGAAGAGTGGGAAAGTGCCATTCCCTCGCCTAAACTTACGCCAGGTGGTGTATGGTAAGTGTGGCTGTATTCTTCTGATAAGATAAGGATTTCCACTTTTCCCACTGTCTACTTAACTCATTTGCGTTACCTATTCAACGTGATATGACAGATCTGTCAAAAAATCCTGCCAACTGCAAATTATGAACAGTATCATTAGTTTGTATGTGGCTACCACTGTATTGCCTTTAACAGGGTTCCAGAAATATTAAGCTAACAAAAAACATGTGTTAAGTATACCAGTATAGGTAAATGCTATTCATGCATATTATCGGACCAGCATGATATTTTAAACAGCTTAGCCATTGAGTCTACTTTGATTTAATTCAGGGGGTACTCGCAGCAACCCGACTGCCAGTTGCACCACAAATTCAGAGGTGGTGAAGAAGTGGCTGCGATTTGCTGGGAAGCGGGATTGCGGGCGACGAGAGCGTGACAGCTGGCAAACGCAAGAATCAGGAATTAGTGGAAACGACCGCATCTACGAGCGACCACCTCTATGAGCGGCCATGCACATGTATGAGCGGTCACGAGCGATTTTTTTCAGATATTACGCGTCATGTATACCTATTAAGAATTCATGTATTGCACTTTTTAAGGTTTTTGTCAATAAATTAGTGAACAACATTTGCAGTGGTTCAATAGTGGATTAATATCGGTAGAACGTCGGCGGCGCACATTGGCCCACTGTTGGCCTATGGTTGGGCCATCGTTGGCAGCTAATGTTGGCCCAAGGTTGGCAGATGGTTGGGCCATTGTTGGCTGACAACGTTGAAACAATCATTCCCCAATGAGCACCCACTCGTTGGCCCAATGTTCTTTGCCGACATTGAGCCAACATTGCCGACAACGTTGTTTCACGGTTGGCAGATGGTTGCCATGCTGGCTGGGAATGCGCTAACCACTGCACCAGGGAGGCCCGGAATTCCTTGGCTCTTGAAATCAGCCGCCGACGCTATATCTACTCAAGCGCATGATGAAGATGTTCCGGTTTTATAAGCAAGACAGACTATCGGATCTTGAGGCACACGGGAGCTGTCTACTAAGCTCGTCTAAAGATGGGGCTCTATGCCCTGAAGGCTGTCATATACTGGCCGCCGCCTTCGTTTTTGTAGACTGACTCAGACTGTTGCGTTTTGTGTGTTATAAAACTCAAACATTGATACTGTCCATGTCTATAACCGTCATATCAACCAATGAATTTTTTTTTCTCTTCGGCTCATTTCAATTACCATTCAGTCAGGTAATATAGCTAAATATAATTCATTGCTTGAAAAAATGGATCGTACATTCGCGCAATCTAAGGCGGCATGGTTGCACGGGTACTGGAGGCTTCGCCATGGCAACAACATGCGCGGCTAGCCGCAAGGTTCGCAACAGGTGTCTACCGGCGACACCTGACGGTACTTCGCGGGTGTTAATAGACGCCACAGCGGGAACTGGAGCGCCAAAATTAACCAAGGTATGTATCTGGAGAACTAATAACTTACAAGACCATAGATTACTATCGTTAACAGCATATCATAGTTGAAAACACGACGAACGATGTAAATTATGCGGCGGAACTAGACAATTTGAATAACCTGCCACAGTGCTTGTTGGATGTTATGTGGCCGACTAGATAGCTTTGTGGGTTAGAACGCTGGCGTTTAGGGCTCTGGCCACCTGAGAGCCTAACGGCACGTGGATCGGTGGTTCGCGCCCCGCCGTGGCCATGTCTGTGTGATCGATGGATAAAGATGCCCTTCTTCGCAACGAGTAGGGGGTTACCCCCGGGGACATGGCTCCACTCTCCCTTCCTTCACTCATTGACGCGATATGACCAAAAGTGATTAAAGCGTCCTGAATATGCAACCAACCATGGATAACTTGTCTTGCGGTATTGAACTGGCGCACCAGATGACATGGAGTGTTCTACTACCCAGCTAATTACCACCACACCAGGACCACATGGGGTCGGATACCGCCGAGAAGCCACAACGACGCCGCCATCCGCGGCCCCAGGCTGTCTATCAATGAAGAACAGAGTGGCCATGTCTAGGACCGTAATCAGGACGAGGTCACACCGTTGTATGGTTGCCCCGGGCCACTACATTATTCAATCAAGCGAGGATCGAATCCCATCCGCTTCATTCACCCCTGGGGAAGCACGAGACGGGAGAAGCGATGAAGAGGTGGGGGGGGTGGGGGAGGGGGTCATGTTCAGATAGAGAGACGGAGACCACGCAGTAGCAAGATTAAGAAATAGTGACGGTCGTATTTCGAAACAATGTAATGGAGGTTTTTCGGTTGAATTTGTTGTTTATTTCGGGAGTTGGGGGTCGACAGTCAAGTAAACTGGCACCAGGCGACGTCAGAGACTGTCAAATCAATCCTTAAAAACTGCGTAGATCAATCGCATTACGTGAAACGAAACTTCGCTACGAAATAGAAACGAGTAGACGCGACGAAACACCGCACGAAAAAAAGCACAATTAGAAGAAAAGGACAAGAGAACAATGCCCCATGTCAAGCTTTGAAAGAAAGTAAATACACTGCTTAGGTTTCGACAATTATTATCAGTCGGTTAGATGACGCTTCCATATATTTCAGCAACCAAACTTATAGTTATTTAATAATTTTAACATAATAAATGTGTTAGCCACTGTGCCTATTGAAGAAAATTGAACAATATTAAAATTTCAGCATATTTCAACGAATGTATTTAATAATATATTGTGCAGAAATTCCCGTAATATAGATAAGATAAGAATGCAAAGCAAAAACATGATTATGGTCAGCCATCTCACGTGCGAAAATGTGTCAATGTCCCTCTTGTGACTCATCCTCGTTGGCGTAGATTACACGACCTGTCGATATAATGCTTTGCTGCCACCAAGGTCGACGAACCCTTTTGTTAGCAGCTTTATCTGTGTCTCATCACGCTTAATCACGTTCCGCGAATGATCGATATAATTTACGAGAAATATCATGTGTGCCGGTTTCTATAGAGACGCAGGGGCACAGACGCTAGTTTTGACCTTGGGCGTCCACCCAGAGGTGACTGGCGAGGCGTACGGGGATAATGCTGGCGTGGTATAAAGACCTCCTCGGGGAGCAGATGAAAGAGGCTATTCACACCGGAAGCCCATATAGCGTCCCGCCACCCTCAATAGGTAACCTTCAAACTAAACATGGACGCCATCTTAAGGACATTGACCGGGACCACGTGATCATCGTACTTTACATCGAGACGCTTGGGTGTTCACTAGAGATGCGGGCTGAGGGCTGGTCTAAGTAATATGTCAAGGCCATACCTCGCCCATTGGCATTACAAGGTCACGGTCGAAAGGAGCAAGATTCTCGTGGTAGTGATTGTAGGGTAGAAACGAATTGGGATAACGTGTTAAAGTTTAGCATGTCAGTGGGGCCCATTTCTTATACAATTAAAGAATTACAAATACATAGAAATAACATAACGCATTTGAAACAGTTGGATATTGTTGAAGATGAATACAGAGTGAACAAACTATCGTTTTACATCAGTTCTCAACCGAAACAATTTTCCAGCGATTTGCGTGCATAGAGATGAAGAGGAACTGACGTCACTATCTATCGCGTTCGACAATCGGTTGATATGTTCTGATCGATGACGCCTATCCTGTAGCATCCAGTGACTGGAATTAATAGCATTGGACATTCAATAGGCACGGCCCATGTAGTATTCTTCAGTATCTTCAATGGATGAATTATTAACTATCTGTTATGTAATAACGCATAATTTACATGAAAACGATTATTTAGGATGTGAAGACATTTTATAGAATTGTAACCGGTTTGAATTACATTATAATGTCGTAATTATAATTACGTAAGTATGACGTAAGTAGAATAACGTAAGAATGGCGTACGAGCGTTGTACGTAACGATGACACCGAAATTGCGTAATATAATATTTTTTTATGATATAATATAATACAATATAACATATTATATGACGGATGGCAAATCTCTGTAGGCGGGTTGTACGCATGTTGATACAGAGTGTACACTAGATGTATTAATTAACCGTAGTAGCATTACATAATTACGGTCATATATATACATCTGTCAGGTAACGTGGCCCTGCACCAAAGGTAGGGATCGTGAACCACCCAAAACCACAGCACCCAAATGACTGCCGGGTAGAAGGGAAGACAACCCATCCGAGAGTTGAAAACGGACGTGATCACAGACTGCTTTACCTGACTAAATATCCACCCAACCACAGTTGAACGTGGCCGTTATCGGGCAGAGAAGACATAAAGGCTAATTGGCCACCCAACCTCAGTTGAAAGTGGATGTTATTAAGGACCACATTTAATGACTACTTGGTCATCCAAGTCTGTTGACAGTGGCCGTTATCGAACACATATCATCGATATCGACTAGTTTGCCGCCCAACCTCAGTTGTAAGTGAACCTATGAGGGTGACAGACTTCCTAGCGACTTAACAGTGTGCTCCTTAGATGCAAACTGTAAAATTAGGTCCCAGTTTTTAAGTAATGGAATCAGATGTGACGCCTGATCCCGGCCATTTACCCTATCCCAACCAATAAAGGGTTGTTGCTGTGGTGGCATGGCGGCTAGCTTTGAAGAGGCTGTCTATATGTAGAGCTCCTGGTATCTGAGTTGCCAGGGGAAACGCCCATGGCCCTCAGCTTCTGGAACTGGCTGCCGTAAGTTCTCCACCTACGGCTACGCCACTTGACTTAGCGCCAAGTGGAAGATTAGTCGAGCGATTATCGGGTTCATAATACATAAGTAGTCACCCAAGAAGTTGATTTTCTGAATTAAGACCAAAGAGCACGGTGGACTTGGTGCCTCAGTGCCGCGGGATGGCGCGGACAAAAACACCTCGCCTCGTCAACATCACAGAATCACAGCCATTGCAGGACACTCCAAGCCAAGCAGCAGATCAAATCTCGCGTCTCCGTGGTGGTGCCCCCTGCTGGGCGGGATCTGTTCCATCCTGACGGGTTAACTCAGTTTACCGACGCGAGCGACAAGATGTCTGCCCCCCTAATCAGGACATCCAACGAGCCAGCGCCTAAAAACCGATCTTATTTTTTTCTTCAAAAACCGCGGGCCATTGTCGTAATTGGATGTTCATAATAGATGACAGGGCACGCCTCGAGACGTCCGGGACTTCCTGCGAGGCTGGAGACCCCAGCCCACCAATCCACATCAAGGTAGTGTTATGCCCGGATGTACGGCCACCAGTATTATCAGTGTTCTAACCCAAGCGTGGGACCGGCGCGGAAGCTCAGTGGGCTGAAGCCCTCGCATTGAGTGCTCTGGCCACCTGAGAGCCTAACGGGCACGTGCATCGGTGGTTCGAGCCCTGCGGTGGCCATGTCTGTGTGGTCGCAGGATAAAGATCCCATGTCTTTCTTCTTAAAGGGTAGGAGTTTACCCCCGGATACATGACTTCCCCCTCCCCCCGCCTTCTCCCATTGACCATATCACCAAAAGTTGTTAAAGAGTCTTGAATAATCAACCAACCAACCAAACCCAAGCGCCCGTAGCGAACCCTAGCAATGTATGTATCCCCGACTGAGTTCACCAGAAACAAGTCATTGTTTGTCCTACTTCTATGAGCGCTCTGTGTTTGACATTTCCCTATTGTGCTATGGTTACCCCTTTACCTAGCGAAATATCGTAACCTTTCCTTCAGTTGCAATGCTATCATCTTTTCATGGAAACTGTTGCGTCAGGTCTTCATGCTTGCCCCATTATAATCTAAACACTGAGTGACGCATTTATCTCTTGTTGGCATTCTACCCCTTATACTTGGTGATTAGCCAGCTTCTTTAAACATAGCCGTATTTTGTGTTATTTGCATAGCCGTATGTAAATTGCCTCCCTTAGCCATTATTTGTCACCCGTCAACAGATCACACCAGTAAACAGATCACACCAGTAAACAGATCACACCAGTCAACAGATCACACTAACTACCCACACACCGGGTTTGCATGTCTGAATACTGTTCTGCTTGAAGGGTCGCAAGTCATCCCTTAGGAGCAGACATGTTTCACACCGTCTTGTGCGATGTACATGGACGAGCGCGCCAGACATTGGTCATTGAACTGTCACTACCCAGCGAAACGGCGGGATGAGGGGGGAGAGAGAGGGGAACATGGGAAGAGAAAGGAAGATGCAAAGAGAAGCAGAGATAGAAATAGCTGTGTAAATATAGAAAAAGGAAAGAGACAGAAAGAAGGGAAAAAAGAGAAAAAAAAGCAGCAGGTATGTAGAGAAAAATAGAGAGAGCCGATATGAGAGGGTGGGAAGTAGATAGCAAACGAGGCGAACAGATTACGGTGAAAGGGTGACAGAGCAGAGAGAGAGAGAGTGTTGGGGAATTGATAGTAGAAAAAGTGAGACAGGACGGACATTTTAAGAATTTTCGACAATGATGTGATTACACTGCGTATGAATGTATGCGCGTCAACTAGAGGACGATGTGTCTAGATTATATCCATATGTTTATATGCAGACGTGCAGTAAAGTTGTAGCATGCATATAACAGTGGAATGGAAGGGGTGTACGTAAGTTGGCGTAAACAATACATTTACCGAAATCGCACTATTCACTCCGCAGTCTTGGGACACGTTTGGTGCAGAGAGAAGGACAATAATCAGCGCTATGTGGAAAAGGATTTTTTAATGCTGGCCCCTACAAATGGGGCAAAGATATCGCCGATATCCAGTAAAAATCCTTGACGCGAGTAGCGAATGGAAGTTAAAGGTTGGAATTATGTAATAATGTCATAACTATAAATACGTAAGAATGACGTAACTAGACTGACGTAAGAATGACGTAACAGCGTTGCACGTAACGATGACACCAAAATTGTATAATATAATATTATTTTCATAATAATATGATACAATTATATTTTATCATAACATAAGACAACATAACATATTATACAGATGGCAGAACTCTGTACGTGCGTTGTAAGCTTGTGAATACAGAGTGTACACTAGATGTATTAATTAACCGTAATAGCATGCCGATGAGTCATGCTAGGTAAATATTACATAATTACGGTCATATATATACATCTGTCAGCTAACATGGCCTTGCACCAAAGCTTAACGCAGTCATTATAATTACATTACCGCGTGGTTGACAGGCCATTGCGCCAGTGCAAACTGTACAACACGTTTAACGCAGTCTTTATAATTACATTACCGCGTGGTGCCATTGGGCAACTACAGAGGGAGAAGAGCCCTTTCAGTTTAAAGAAGAACAGTTTTTGGGGAGGGGAGACATCACAATAAACGGAGTGGAGTGAATGGAGTGAGGGGAGGGAAGAAACCCTAAGTTAGGGGAGGAGTGACATCCGAAATTTGGGGAGGCGATACACCCTAAGTTAGGGGAGGGGAGACACACCAAGTTTGGGGAGGGGAGAGACCCCAAGTTGTGATGGTACTCAACTTTTGGGTGGTACCCCAAATATGGGGACGGGAGAGACTCCACGCTCGGCAGGGGAGACATCCATGTAAGGGGCGGGAAGGCACCTCAAATTTGGGGAGGGTAGAGACTAGAGGAGAGAATTAGGCTTTTTATCAACATTCTTTCGTATTACATGTTTTCCGTTAACTTAGGCTTCCACGTCAACTTCAACTCTCATTCAGCTTCAGGATCCTCCACCGACAGCACCTATTAAAGAAAGGCAAGCAGTGGTCAGTTACAGTTAGTGGCATACATGTGAGCTGTCATTAACTCCTTTATTTACAAGCACACATTTAAGGGTATAATTTATGCAGCATGTGAAGTCACAATGATTGTTACTCATTGCACTTGGTAATTGGTAATATTACGCGAATGTTCCGGGTTTGCTGGGATAGCTATGTGCCGCCCAACCTCAGTTGGAAGTGGACCTGTGGCATGAGGTTGATAGACTTCCTAGCGACTTAACAGTGAAGACGCTGCCTATATGTAGAGCTCCTGGTATTTGAGTTGCTAGGGGAAACGCCCATGGCCCTCAGCTTCTGAAACTGGCTGCCGTAGGCTATCGAGGCCTGGGGTCGTATCCATAATCGCCACTTAGCCTAAGACACTTGACTTAGCGCTAAAGAAAAGATGAGTCGAGCGATTATCGGGTTCATAATACATAAGTAGTCACCTAAAAAGTGGATTTTCCGAATTAAGACCAAGGAGCACGGTGTACTTGGTGCCTCAGTGCCGCGGGGTGGCGCTGACAAAACACCTCGCCTCGTCGACCTCACCGAGTCACAGCCACTGCAGGATACTCCAAGCCAAGCAGCAGATCAAACCTCCCGTCTCTGTGGTGGCGCCCCCTGCGGGGCGGGATCTGTTCCATCCGGACGGGTTAACTCAGTTTACCGCCGCGAGCGACAAGATGTCTGCCCCCCTAATCAGGACATCCAACGAGCAATCGCCTGAAAACTGATTTTATCATTTTTCCAAAACCGCCGCCCATCGTCATGATTGGATGTTTACAAAAGTTGACAGGCCACGTCTCGAGACCTCCGTGACTTCCCGCGAGACTGGAGACCACAGCCCACTAATAAACATCAAGGCGATGTTAAGCCCGTATGTACGGCCACCAGTTTTCTCAGTGTCAAAACAAAAGCGCAGGGCAGGCGCCATAGATCCGTGGGCTAGAGCGTTCGCAGTTCTCTGGGCACCTGAGAGTCTAACGGCACGTGGATCGGTGGTTCGAGCCATGACATCATTCGGTATGTTTGAGACGATTACTGCATGGACATATTATTTTCGGAAAAGATGCAATTGCATTGCTCAAATGCCATCTTTAACATACGTTGGAATTAATCGACCCACTCTATAGATGATAACACTATTCAATAACTGCACCGTTGCTGTGTATTGTATGTGTGTCTCTTTATATAAACACATTTTGTATGGTAACCAGAATGGCATAGTAATGTTTTAGGCGTGGCTTTTTAAAAGTTATTAAAGTAATACGTCGGAATGTAAAAGGCAAATACAAACAAATTGATTGCCAATGATAACATTGACATGAGCTGATGAGACATATGTACATATGATAATGCAAATGAATGCGCAGCTTTCACGACCTTGATGTCGCAACGCCGAGGCTCAACCTGTATCACGTGTTCCCAAGCCTGCCAGAGCGGAAACTATGCATGTCATATTGAACGCTTTCATCCATCTTTTATTTCTCTCATGCAGGAAGTCATGTCTAGAAGCAACAATGGGAAACGTCAAGTTGTAATCACATGGCAGAGATAATGGTGATGAATGGCTAGCCGGCTATGACCACCGTGTGTTACTAGGGCAACATCAGCAGCCAGAAAGGTAACTTCGCTCCTTGTTCGCGCGGCCATCGACCCACAGTGAAGGGTACCCGACTCAAGAGCTAAGCAATAAAAAAGTTATTACAGGTCTCAGTTGGGCAGCACTTTGGCACATGTTCTGCTTCCGTGCAATTATTCTTTATTAGATCACGGCTGGTTAGGGTGGCAGGGATAGAGAGGGGTAGCATACAGGGGAGTGGCTTGGAGTGGACAGTGTGCAGGCCTTTTACAGCACCCACAAGTCCCCGCTTTGTCTTGTACATTGGCCTAGTACCCTTCCCTTCCAGGCGACGTGATGTGCATCGAGATACATCCGCTCACCTCGTTGTCAATAAACGTTTTCTTCCGCCTTCCGCCTGAAACTTTCGTATAATGTGCACTCACGCGTTCGTCGGAGAACAGTCGCTGAAAACCTGACTCTATTAAGTTTTAAACCCAGCCTCCCTTCCCAGTCCTAGTGGGTGGACATCGCATGCAATGCATTGGCTTCAAATCGTGCCTGGCATTGTTCTTGGGGGCGGCGCTGATGAAAACCCGCAAGAATGAACTTCCAGACATTGACACGATCCCCTGTGGCATTCACCACAACCCGTTCCCCATTTATCGATGTGTCACCGTACAAAGGGTTTCTACTCGTGCGTGGCATTGATTCTGGATGCTGGGCTGTTGAATCTTCTCAAGGATGAAGACAACAAAGAAAAGAACCCCCATAACGTATCACTCGCACCAGGTTCCCTATTTATTGAGGTACCACTGTGCAAATTGTTTCTAATCGCGCATGGAATTGATTCCAAAAAACCGTAAATGATGACGATGAAACCCGACCAAAGTGAAGATAAAGGATCCATCGTCCATGCTAGAGCACACGAAATTATTTTCATAGTAAATGACAGGCGAGAATAATGCGTGAGCTATGCTGAAACAATGGTGCGCCCTTAAAGGGAATAACGACCCAACAAGCGAAGCCTGGACTGCCTGATCCGCACATACCACGGTACAGTTAAGGTGGACATCTGAAGGCAGGAAGGTGGTTGGCATAATCCCGGTGTGCTGATGCTTTTCAGTGCGGAAATAATGATCGTTCTGGTGTCTGTTTTGTCTAGATATATTAAAAATCTAAATGCAGGAATATATATTGTACAGAATACATAACATACCCAATGCGTGCCCATAATACCCTGTTATAATATGGACAGATATACATTGTCTTTTCAATGCGAATCCGGGTGCATCGGCCTTGTTGCGTAGCAACCAGGTATGTCAAACGGGGAGCCTAACAGATAAGACTGTTAAACTGTTCTCAATCTAGTGAAATGTAAGCTGTGATTCCATTATATGATGTATACAGGGCATTTATGGAGGCATCTTTTGTGTTTGTTCTGTGAATAACAATGCCATAGAACCAACCTACCCCTGACAAAAGAAACGTTGGAGACGGTAACTTGAACCAACTCCATTCCCATGCATGGTAAACTATGCATAATACATCCCAGAACCAACCTGTGGACAATCGCATGGGATTCGGTCTGGAGCCAATCCGGAAGCAATAACTGCCACTGAGCTGTAAGATGAACAATGGCATAGTCTCGTACAGGAACCAACACACAGTAATCCGTATGACGCTAAAATCAAGGCTCTGGGAACCCGGGTGGTTGGAGGCGGCCGTAGCGGGTGTGGGGGCATAGTAATGGGCAATGGGGAAACCATGATAACCCCCGTCTTTATCTTTGCCTTGTCATTCGTACAGGAGGTCACCCCGTGGACTAGTGGGTAACGTGCTCCGCCATTGCCGACTGCATGTGTTCTCTTAGGCAGCCCCGAGCGGCAGGTGAGTGGCTCGAAACCCACCTGAACAAATATCTGTGTTAGTTTAAGTGCAGGACAAAGACCTCATCTCTTCGCAAAGACTAATAAAGGATTAGTCCCGGAGACATGGCTCGTCTCTACCTTGATCCTTCCCATTGTCGCCATATGACCTGCAGCATCCTATACTTAAGCAAACCAACGAACATTCCCACGAGGCTGCGAGAGGCCATGGGTATAGAATTGATCAATTGTGCGCCCTCTGCCGGGCTGTCGGTGTCTCGACAGCGTGGTTCTGCCAAGCAAAGCCACGTGGGTGGCCGGCACTGTGTGCCCCAACGGCAAGGCAGCAGCTGCTGGACGCCCGTAAGATATTCCTCTGCTGAGATCGAAATCCTGATATAGCACAGGCCCGGATCCATGATAGCGGGTGTGGGGCGGTGAGGATCTAGGTTTTTCTTGCCTTCCCATCAGTCGCTGAACCCTTGCGGTATAGCCATCACTTATGGTACGGACCTCATGATAATTTACTGACATTCATTCTATCTAGTGACTGTGTGGAGGGGCCTCTCTACCAAATACAGAGGCAAACAGATTGGGATGTTTTGGGTTGCTCAGTTTTCATGGTTCTGTTTGTGTAGTTTTCATGACACGTGTATGCATGGGTTAATAATAAACTTCCTTCGTAACATGGAATTAAAGCTTCTGTCTTTCATCGTCACGAATGGAAAGCCAACTCCCTGGAGTGGGATGGGAACCGACGAAGCAATGAATTGGCCGCCCAGTGAGGCAACGCGACTCCCTGTAACGTATTTCACCTTCGGGTCCAGTTTGGTTTGGCTGGTGTTGAGAGCCATGGAGTAGGTGCCGCACGGGGGAGAAGGGGGGGGGGGTGGGTAGGGAGGAGTATCGACTTGCCTGTCTTCAGTCGGGAATCTTTTGATATCTGCGTCCATCCTGGGTCGAACTGCCGATGAGGCGACGCGAGGGGGAGGGGAGTTCAGATGTTTATGGCTTCAGTGCAATGCTCTCTCACCGCGACCGAAACCTAATTAAATGATGTCCCACACTCACAAGTTTGGATTGTTGAAAGAGAAGTATCCTTCTGCTTGAATGACGAAGAGCAAGGTCAAGGTCATGGTCAAGGTCATAGTAGGCATGACCGAGTTATGTGAAGGGATTATCTATATGACCAACGCACGCTGCTTCACAGGGACAGGGACGTCTCTAATCGGAAACCGGGGAATGAGTTCGAGGGCCAGGAGTCAAAGCATGGTGGCCTTGACCCTTGGGGTGTATTATGTATTCCCCTGTGGCGATATTGGCTTCACACATCATGGCACAAAGAGGGTGGTGTCGAGGAGGGGGGGGGGCGGATGGGACCATGCACTATCCCAGAAAAGACAGGGAGAGCAGAATATAACCTTATGTCAAGCGATTTGGGTATCAACTCTCCTGGTCTACTGGGATGTATGGTAAGCGAAATAGCTGGAATGGTGAGATGCAGACCGTCCTTTGCCGGGAACCCCGTTTCAAAATGTTTTACATAGGGCTAAGTAGATAGTGCGGTCGGTGTCTCGTAATGGGAGATCACAGAATGGGCGATAAAAGGCGGCCGTCTGACGCTCGTCACTATGTTAGTGTAGCTATGTTAGTGCATGATAAAGACCCCATCTCTCTAAAGACTAATAAGGGATTACTCCCAGAGACACGGTCGATAAAAGGCGGTCGGAATAAGTCTCCAGGTTCTGACCCATATCCCTGTGACGGATGTCTTATTGATCCCTGACCTCCGTGCGCGCCTGATCGTGAACCCCGTGGCTCTGCCGACCCGGGCCACATGGGTGGACGGCATTGTATGCCCCAGCGGCAAGGCAGCAGCTGCTGGACGTCTGTAAGATAGTCCTCCGCTGAGGGCGAAAACATGATATAGCACAGGCACTGATCCATGATAGAGTAAGGGGGCGGCGATCTAGGTTTTTCCTGTCTTCCCACTGGTCGTTTGTTCATGCCGCGTAGGTTAATAAAAAAAAACGTCCTGTGTAACATGGAATTAAAGCTTCTATCTTTCATCGTCACGAATTGAGTACGAGCTTCCTGGAGTGTGATGGGAGCCGACGAAGCAATGAATTGGCCACCTAGTGAGGCAACGCGACTCCCTGTAACATATTTCACTTCCGGGTCCAGTTTGGTCTGTTTGTTATTGTTCGCTTCGCAAAGCGGGAGCTATGGAGCAAGCGCCTCGCTGGGGGCGTTGTCGGGGGGCGGGGGGGGGAGGGGGGTGGGTATCGACACGTTTGTCTTCAATCGGAATGTCTGCGTCCACCCTGGGTGGAGCAGACGATGAGGGGACGCGATGGGGGAGGGGATTTGGGATGCTTATGGCCCCAGCGCAATGTCCTCTCACCGCCGCTAAAGCCTAATTAAATGATGTCTCAACTCAAAAGTGTAGATTGTTGAAAGAGAAGTATCTTTCTGCCTGGATGATGCAGATTAAGGTCAAGGTCATGGTCAAGGTCATGGTAGGTATGACCGAGTTATGTGAAGGGATTATTTATGTGACCAATGCACGTCGCTACACATGCGTAAGAGCCTCTCTAATCGGAATCCGGGGAATGAGTTGGAGGGCAAGGATTCAAGGACGTATGACCTTGACCTTAGAATGTCATTTATGTATTGGCCAATGGCGAAATTGGTTTCACGCATCATGGCACAAGGGGTGGCGTTGAGTTGGGGGGGGGGGGGGTAGAGATGGCTGATGGGGCCATTCACTATCCCAGAAAAGACAGGGAGAGCAGAATATAACATTATGTCAAGCGATTTGCGTACCAATTGTACTGGTCTACTGGTAGTAGTATTCACAATCCAAAAGTGATCTTTATTCACTTAAACAATGGAACATTTCTTTTACATAGCGCTAAGTAGATAGTGCTAGGTGATGTTGATGAATACGGCGCCTGGAATGACACAAACCCCAAGAATTTTGCCTCTATGCAAATGCACAGAAACCATTGAGGAAGTGTTAATTTCAATAGACATCACTTGGGGATTATGAAAGCATCCCAATCGGCCTAGCGAATCTCTGGCGAAGACGCATTACGGTCTCAGATGTGACGTCAATCTCATGTGGCAGATGGAGGCTTATACAAGCTGCGCAATTCATCCGTTCGGCGTTGCTAGAAGCAAACATGCTAAGCTAAGCTGGATCCCTGATTAATGCCGCATCATAGTTCTTGTTCGTTTCCTGTTGTTACATAAATAATAATATACTTAACCACCTGACATGACCGTGTTTGAGCATTTATAAACTAAATATGCCACCTGGTTGCGTTGGTTTGCACACTGCAACGAACATTCACCGAATCTCTGTCACGGGAATGGACACTGAGACACAACTGACATTTCTGCATTTTTATTCTACGCTATAGCAGGTCAAAGACCAAAAAACATGGCTTTCGACCGAATTCAACACAAGGGGGAAACTCCACACTAATCCCCCATCATAACAGCGCTCTTCTCTGCACCGCTGTCCCACCCCAATATTGCATGTCCCATTCCACTACCGCATGTCCCACCATAGCAACAGGTTTCCAAAAACGCAATTAAAGTCCTATTGAAAAGTGTGTTTAGCGCCATTAATTAAGATGAATATAACTGCAACGCCGCATAGATGGGTATTCGAGATGATGAGGTATGGATACAATTTCTGCGGACTTCGCCTCTAGCATTGCGCCGAGGGTTGTCAGTTATATGTGATGGAGAGGGCTATCAATTGCTTCCACTGTCAAGTTTACCGATGGTTGTGCTCTTTCCTCGTTCTCTCGGTCGAAGAAAATTGAATGGCGATCAAAATTAGATTCAATTTTCTAATCCTGGGCTTTTGATTGGCTATAGTTTTTACATTTCCGGGCGACGGGAAATCCATGATCCACACTTTCAGTGCCGAACTCTTCCAGTGGGTTGTCACCCTCCTCCGCTAGGAGGCGACACTCCCTGCGCTCAATCTATCTTGTCCTTTAACAGCTCTAGTCCTAAGCATTTTTTTTTGGTGGGGGGGGCGGAGGTAAACTAGTGGGATGGTATAGTTGCGGGGGTTGTGGTGGTGGTGGCGTGGCGAAGGGGGGAGGGGGGTGGGTCACATTTACACTCAGGTGCACATTTAAATTGCTACATGTCGGGCGTTATTTCTAACAAGGTACTGCCGATGATATAATATATATGGCGATCAGCTGAAACCAATCCGTATTTTTTTCCAGCAAAATAAAACAAGGGAAGTCACAAAAGAATGTAACATATTGTTTATCGGAAGGCTCCGTTTTAAACGAAGCTGCCGCAATCCGAAATTTCATGTCGTGTTTCCTGTTAAAGTTGCATATCGAGCTCTTTCCCGCCAAAATTAAAGAGGTCAAAATACAAATAAGAATCAGTCCTTGAATCATTCAAGATTTCTTTCGTCTACACTCCACCCATGCCAGACTGCCAAATAGTGTCTCTTAGCCTTGCCCGTGATATCAATTTACCGCAAGTTTTCATTTTAGTGGTAATCAGTTTGTGTGCTTCGCGATGCTTTGGTATAAGTAGCAGCGCCGCGACCGAGTTCTGTGGTGTTCCGGGATAGACATGTTTGCCACACCACAGCCGAAACGGCGATGTTTATCAGGTTTCTGAATTTATAGAATGAAACAATCGAGTTTTCTGCAAATTTTGATATAAATATCACCTAGGCTTAGTTTTGGCGGGAAAGAACTCGACATGCAACTTTAACAAATATATTTACAATTATTGAGGTATGTTTATTTTTTGATGGAGGTCTTGCACGCAGAAAACAAGGCCTACACAACACTAAAAATGTCATTTGGCGACTTCACAATAAAAACTTCTGCCGTGTGGTTTAATGCACACGTTATGCTCTGCCAATTAGGGTTCCCGCTGAAAAAGAACTCCATGGCTGAAAATAGTCCCTTTGTGACATTCATGCGTATGGAATGTGAAGTTGTGAAGTGTGAAAGTTGTGAAGTGAAGGCGCCTGGGGGTGGGGAGGGCCGGGTTGAGGGGTCCAGAATGGGAACTTGTGGCAGGTGTCGCCCGTGGAGAGGTAATTGGGAGAGTAGCAGCGGGGTGTAACTGTGGGGAAGTGACTGGGGTGGATGGTGGTGGTGGGAGGGCAACGGGAATTGGGATGCTGAGGACAGGGAGTTGCCTACGCCATCCAGCGCGTTGTGAGGTGTCGAAGTCCGCTGACGTCATGCCGTCTGCACCACACAGCATCCTTCCGCCGCAAAGGGTGCAATAATGGTACTTGACGCAATTCATCAGTTACATACGAATTGGCTTCGGGGTCTGTCCCCAACACCTCCCACCTACTTAAAGCAATATATTCTGTAATTTTTTTTATTACCAACCTATTCCCCATGTCCAATAAGTATATTCTGTCTTGTGTTTAAATCCGGATATTCTGTGGGCTATCCGAAAAGAAGCAATTTGGTCACCGGAGCAGAATTTGATGGCGGGCTTTATATCCCTGCGCGCCTGTTCGCCGTTCGGTATTGTGTGTGTCATGTCGACTGCGGCTCGCTATCACGTCCGTGCGCGATAAAATAACCCGCGCAGTTCTATGTTGAAATTGTCGTTTTACAGACTCTCAGGTATATATGCATCATAATTTTAAAATACTTTTAGTCTTGATTCTAAAATTTAAAAAATCTAAGATGGCGCATGTAAGTATATTGCTTTAAACGATGTATTCATGCCAACGAGCGATTAAAAAGGAGGATGGTTGCCGTTTAGCTGCCTATATCTAGCTTGCGTCCGCAGCCGCCACCCACGTGGGCTGCAGGCGGAGTGATCGTTATGCGTTTTACGAGCAATTCTGGAAATCCATTTAATGGAAATAAAGGCGAACAGGGCTGCCGGTGAACTGAGGAATGGAACCCCTGGACGAACACGGGTCACCTTGTCTTCACGTACTTTTAACACGATATAAATATGTTGAACCGTGAATTAGTCCCATTGAAAAAATGAGTAGAAATAAGGGGCTAGTTGATCCCGTGCGTGATTTAGTATATAACATGGTAAATGCTTGATACTGGCCTGCGGGTCATAAGGTCGTTATTTGACTAGTTAAGCATAAGATCTAGCTACGTATTTCTCCTAGCATATGAACACCAGATTAATGATCTGTTTGTATGTGCATATGATCACGTATGACAAGGTCACTCGACCGTTTGGGAAAATACCCAGCGCGTTCGAGAAATGTTACGTCATATTTGTAATGCGTGTATGTAAAGTGTCAAAATGTTTCAACCTTATCGTATCATACATCGTCAACATCCCATGTTTTGTAAATTGTTGTACGGTAAATGTTGTGAGCTGCTTACGCTAGCTTATAATAATAGTTTTTTTTGCATTAATATTTACGCATTTCATGCAACAAGCATACGTATACTACTATGCAATAAATGTCACTAGCTCCATATCAATATCTGATTCAAACTGTGCACAAGGCACTCCTAGTTTCATCAAGGCATATATGTCCTGGGTGGTGCAGAGTAACTTAGTACTGATTTTATGACGTTAGTGTATAAACGGTACCAATTATTGCGTTCGTTTGCTCCATCATGATCTCGCTCTCCAAACTAAACACATGCTATCTAGCCTGCTAAGACATCATCAGAGCATCCTGCGATTGTGATGTGAACTGTGGGTGTGTTAGGCCACGCCTATCTCCCGGTAGAGGGCGGTCATCGTACGCTATAGTCCCTTCGCCCCACGTCAAATTTAACCATCAGAACCCTTCATACGCAAAAACTGACAATGAATCTAACCGAAGATCTATTTGCAGTTTGCCCTCAAATACACCACTGTTTAGCATTTACTGTGATACATCTGTATTGATTAATTAGACGCCATGTTACGTTCGAACTATATTTTCGCGTTCGATCGAAGTCAAAAAGCGTGAAGCGCTTTGAACGTTGATCCCTTACCTACATCATTGTGAAAATACGACATTCAAGATTATTGACCGATATTGTTCCATTGCCCTCATCGCTCCGGCCTTCTTGTTTCATCGCGATCATTATGGCGTTGCGACTTTTTGCCATCTGACCAACTTTGTTTAAATGACTTCAGTAATGGATCCTTCATATCTTCCCGCCATACCACATACGCCGCGCTTGGCAGCCTCGCTAGACGCGGACCTATATATGCTGACCGAGTTGAACTTGATGGATATCGTGCTTTGTGTCAGTGGTTGTTTCCTAAACCTCATTACGTTAGCCGAACACCCACCAATGCATCTAGGCATGGGTGGTGGGTGGGGGGGGGGTAGGATTTCCAGCTAAACAACAGTGCGTTACTTACTATTAGGAGCGACTGATAAGGATGTTACCTGGTTACAGACAAAACTATAGGCCTTGTGATCAGGTTCCGGCCCTGGGGCGATAATAGGGTTATCGGGGACAGGACACACCAGGGGAATCATGCACTCCGTGACTCCTCACAGTCCATCTTCCATGTTAAAACCCACGAAATGTATAATTTTTGTAAACATTAGGCGAGAGTAATACGTGAGCTATGCTGAAACAATGGTTCGCCCTTACAAGGAAGAACGAGCCCCCTCACACCGGGTGCTTTTACCTCAGCGACACATAGGTCGGCGCGGGAGATGGTGACCGGGATGACCAGCCTGGATCCCATGATAACCATCCTAGATCGCACAATAACCAGCCTGGATCCCATAATAACCAGTCAAAATCTGATAACAACCAACCTGAACATAATTTTAATCAAATATATCAATCTATGCAATATAACGTATACATATAATATATAGGTATGTAAAATAGCATGTCTCCAGAAGTCAGATATACTCTCTCAAACAACGTTTTCACAATCGGCGATTCGATCACGAACTTACAAAAGGGCGTGGGGGAGTCATATCAGTACAGATATCGCATGATTACTTGAACATATGAAAAGACCGCTCCTACCGCTCAAAAAGGCAGATATACTCTCTCAAACAACGTTTTGGCAATTGGCGATTATGGGAGGCATGGCTAGCAGGTCCCCGTTAGAGAGCCGAGTCGGCCATTAGGAAACCCTCACAGTCTCCCAAGCTCGGTTGGTAAGCCGGCTGAGTAGTAGATCAACATGTAGTGGCTATGAACCCTGACACCTGCCGAGAACCCAAATTCATTGTCCCAAGAGGTTCCGAGCCTGATTTCATTACCTCGCCAAGATAAGAGTTCTATGGCCAGGGGACTGAAATAAATCGGACAGGGACCCGTCTGCAGCTGTGGACTTCTGCCTAATTTGTCCGTCTTGCAGCCATAGAACTAGGGCTTACATTAGATCCGACTAAAAAAAAAATTCTGTTTCTAGGATACGTGTTGGGCTGTATTGGTATGGGTCGCCATGGTTTAAACACCCCCAACACTGGAGGAAATTGCTTCAGCCAGTCTCTGAGCTGTTTAACGACCGTCACTGACCTCCGGCGGCAGTCTCCACGCGACACTAGTCACTTCTGGATAATGGTACGCAGAAGAATTCGTATTGAATTTAGTGCCGCCATCTCGAGGGCCATCTGGTACTTAATTGACAAATTGTGCTTTCACCCAGTGAGCCGTTTGATAACAATATTTCAACGGTGGAAAAAGAAGCTATACCGTCTGATGGAAACAGCTCTTGAGGTCTGCACACGGCATGTCTTGTGTTCTGAGGACTGTCTCCGAGCACGGCATGCCTGTCTTTGTTCCCCGGTGTGGTGGTTAGCGCACCAGATCGCAGATCATTTGGTCATGGGTTCGCATCTAGGCTGTTATCTCTTATACACAAAAACGAAGATAAAGATAAATTAGGCAATTATAGGCCCATAAGTATCACTAATATCGACTACAAAATATTAGTATTTGCGCTGTCAAACAGGCTGCAAAAGGTGCGATATATATTGGTTCTGACCAAGCTGGATATATGAAGCGGCGTATATGGGATACAATGTAAGGCTGGTGCACGATATTTTAGAACATGCTCATCAACAAAATCAGGGGGAAGTTATGCTCTTTCTAGACTTCCAAAAAGCATTTGACTCCCTGGAATGGCCCTTTATGATGGAAACGTTGAGAAGTTTTAACTTTGGGAGAAGATTAGTTTATACAATGTGTGCAAACCCTTTACATAGCACCAACGATGTGTCTGAAAAACAATGGGTACCTATCTGAAGAAGTAATGTTACATCGGGGTATAAAACAAGGATGTCCGCTTTCGGCCCTCTTGTTTCTAATAGCCGTGGAAGTTTTCGCCCTTAAACTTAAACAGAACGCAGATATTCAAGGCTATGTTATAAAAAGCGGACTGTAGAATTCAAGCTAGTGCCATACGCTGACGACGGAGTACCTGTCTACGAGACTTAAAACAGATCACATGTAGCTTATTGGTAATCGATGAGTTTGATAACGTAGCTGAAATGGTTTTAAACCTAAATAAAACCAAGGGGTTATATCTGGGTAGAGACAGGCACAACAAAGAAACGGTTGTAGATGGTAAAACTGTTGGTAATGTCCCTCAAAAATGCCTTGGCGTATATGTGAGTTACGCCAAAGATGTCTGTGATGAATTAAACTGGACATCTAAATTGACGACCATTGATACGCTACTACAAAATTGGAAACAACGCAATTTGACAATATTCGGCAAAGTGACGGTAATTATATCACTAGCTCTTTCCAAACTAACGCACGTAGCCTCACAGTGCCACATTCCAGAAGACTTTTCCACGAAGCTGGGCAGGGTGTTATATGGTTTTATATGAAATGGAAAAGATCGCATTAGTAGGAACGTTTTGATTGCACCAATACAAAAGGGTGGTGTCCCCGGAACTTTCTGCTGCCAGCATCCAGCTGATTTGCGGCAGTAAAAGCGTTCGCGGCGAGAGGTAGGGTGGCTGGAGGGGCTCACTCATGGTGGTGATCTCATCTCGTTGACAGCCCCGGGTGCCAGACGCACGGCTGCCTCAAACAAGGGGCTTTCACCGATGTTCGTTCCCCCGTTGGGAGTGTGACCCGAATACCAGACCAAGGTCCATATCCTGCGGCAGTCTGACAGGGTAGAGAAGGGTGAGGTGAAGTAACCTTTACGCTGGATGAGCGACAGATGAAGGGGTTGTGGGTTCGCGGCCTGACACAGCTTTTCACCGTATCGGGAGTTCTCTTATAACCAGTGTAGTGTTCAAGCGCAGAAAAGTGGCTTAAAGCAATATATTCCGTAAGTTGTTGTATTACCAACCTCTTCTCCATGTCAAATAAGTACATTCTGTCTTGAATTTAAATCCTGAAAGCTTGTGGGCTATCCGGGAGAAGCATTTTGGTCACCGGAGCAGACGTTGGTGGCCGGCTTTATATCCTTGCGCGCCTTTTCGCCGTTCGGTATTTTGTGTGTGATGTCGACCGCGGCTCGCTATCGCGTCCGCGCGCGATAAAAATGGTGGCTGAAAGGGAGACGGGGGCACCCACATTTCTGCCCTGTGCTGATAGCTTCGCTAGGCGAGCAGTCGCCTGGTGATCCATTCTAAATATCAGCTCATTATTGTCGTTAAGATGTCGGCGCTAACTGTTTGTCTGGAGACAAATTAACTAATTACTTGAATTAATGGGGCCGGTGACTCATGTTTTGCGCCAAATCTTTTTTCGAGCTGATCTCTCTGTTCGGAGGTATACAGAGACGTGATATTATAATTTTCTTTGGCATTCGTGATGAATCACGAACCAGAATATCAATCGTGACAGTTTAATTAAGAACACACGCAACCGAGGAGCCATTGTTAACAATGGTAAGGCGCGATCGATCTAATATATAAAACATTGTGCACTGGAATCATAATCATGGCTTCCATGGTTCCTCAATCAGGTTCCGCGAATGATCGATATAATTTACGAGAAATATCATGTGTGCCGGTTTCTATAGAGACGCACGGCACAGACGCTAGTTTTGACCTTGGGCGTCCACCCAGAGGTGACTGGGGAGGCGTACGGGGATAATGCTGGCGTGGTATAACGACATCCTCGGGGAGCAGATGAAAGAGGCTATTCACACCGGAAGTCCATATAGCGTCGCGCCACGCTCAATAGGTAACCTTCAAACTAAACATGGACGCCATCTTAATGACATTGATCGGGACCACGTGATCATCGTACTTTACATCGAGACGCGTGGGTGTTCACTAGAGCTGCGGGCTGAGGGCTGGTCTAAGTAATTTGTCAAGGCCATACCTCGCCCATTGGCATTACAAGGTCACGGTCGAAAGGAGCAAGATTCTTGTGGTAGTGATTGTAGCGTAGAAACGAATTGGGATAACGTGTTAAAGTTTAGCATGTCAGTGGGGCCCATTTCTTATACAATTAAAGAAATACAAATACATAAAAATAACATAACGCATTTGAAACAGTTGGATATTGTTGAAGATGAATACAGAGTGAACAAACTAACGTTTTACATCAGTTCCCAACCGAAACTATTTTCCAGCGATTTGCGTGCATAGAGATGAAGATGAACTGACGTCACTATCTATCGCGTTAAACAATCGGTTGATATGTTCTGATCGCTGACGCCTATCCTGTAGCATCCAGTGACTGGAATTAATAGCATTGGACATTCAATAAGCACGGCCCATGTAGTATTCTTCAGTATCTTCAATGGATGAATTATTAACTATCTGCTATGTAATAACGCATAATTTACATGAAAACGATTATTTAGGAGGTGAAGACATTTGATAGAATTGTAACCTAAGCACTGTAGAATTTTCCGCATGGCCATCCAATCGCAAGTCCTATATAATTATAGAGTTAATATTTAATGTGCGAAAATACTATTGTAGTACTTTTCTCTAAAATCGATAGCATTTATAATGGCACTTTTCTACATAATTTACTGTGATACCGATCAATAGTACTTACACCATATCCTATACATGCACTGTGGTATCACAACAGAGTATATTATGGCCTTAGTAATTTGCATAAAATGTATCGGTGTATTGTTTATCACAGCATCCCATAATGGAATCGTTGATCAAATTTGCTTATATACTGGTATATTTAAGCTATTATGATACTTCGTACATGATATCAAAGCTTATACCAGCATCCAGCGACGATATGTATTTTATCAACGATACCAGTACGGCATGCAAAGCGCTGCAAATATGACCCAAGATCTAGTTATATCCATATGTTAAGCTGGACACGACGTAATGTCCTTGACAAGTCAACGGGGAACGGTAGTAAAGACGGGACATGGCAATATGTAAGATATCATTTCAAGGACGCTAATGCAAGGTCAGCGGTTTCTAGAGACGCCGCACGTACACAGCTGGGACACGTATGCTTGGAGTAAGTACATACTGGCGGTGTCTGTGCGTAAAGACATGTCAGCTATTCCATTAGCGACAATAAGGGGCATTCGACGCCTACGGGAGGCCCGAGGCCGGAGGTAGGAGGCCGGAGGTAGGAGGCCAGGCCTGTAGCGGGGTAGCGAGGGGTATGACATTCACAGAGGGATCAACCCTGAACCGCCAAGGGGAGTAGAAGCAGGAATATGGTGTCATATCCAGCAGACAGCATACCCCCAACAGATCAGACCCGTCAATAGATCATACCCGTCAACAGATTACACCAGTCAACAGATCACACCAGTCAACAGATCACACCAGTCAACAGATCACACCAGTCAACAGATCACACCAGTCAACAGACCACACCAATCAACAGATTACACCAGTCAACAGATCACACCAGTCAATAGATCACACCAGTCAACAGATTCCACCAGTCAACAGATCACACCAGTCAACAGATCCCACCCGTCAACAGATCACACCCGTCAACAGATCACACCAGTCAACAAATTACACCAGTCAATAGATCACACCGGTCAACAGATCACACCAGTCAACAGATCACACCAGTCAACAGATCACACCAGTCAACAGATCACACCAATCAACAGATTACACCAGTCAACAGATTACACCAGTCAATAGATCACACCAGTCAACAGATTCCACCAGTCAACAGATCACACCCGTCAACAGATCCCACCCGTCAACAGATCACACCCGTCAACAGATTACACCAGTCAACAGATCACACCAGTCAATAGATCCCACCCGTCAATAGATCACACAAGCAACAGATCACACCAGTCAACAGATCACACCAGGCAACAGATTCCACCAGTCAACAGATCACACCCGTCAACAGATCCCACCCGTCAACAGATCACACCCGTCAACAGATCACACCAGTCAACAGATCACACCAGTCAATAGATCCCACCCGTCAATAGATCACACAAGCAACAGATCACACCAGTCAACAGATCATACCAGTCAACAGATTACACCAGTCAACAGATCACACCCGTCAACAGATCACACCAGTCAACAGATTACACCAGTCAACATATCACACCCGTCAACAGATCACGCCAGTCAACAGATCACACCAGTCAACAGATCGCACAAGTCAATAGATCACATCAGTCAACAGATCACACCAATCAACAAATTTCACCAGTCAACAGATCACACCAGTCAACAGATTACACCCGTCAACAGATCACACCCGTCAACAGATCACACCCGTCAAAACATCACACCAGTCAACAAATCACACTAGTCAACAGATCACACCAGTCAACAGATCTCAACCAGTCAACAGATTACACCAGTCAACAGATCACACCAGTCAACAGATCACACCAGTCAACAGATCACACCCGTCAACAGATTACAGCAGTCAACAGATCAAACCAGTCAACAGATCACACCAGTCAACAGATTACACCCGTCAACAGATCACAGCAGTCAACAGATCACACCCGTCAACAGATCACACCAGTCAATAGATCACACCAGTCAACAGATTACACCCGTTAACAGATTACACCCGTTAACAGATCACACCAGTCGCCGTATCACACCAGTCAACATATCACATCAGTCAACAGATCACACAAGCAACAGATCACACCCGTCAACAGATCACACCAGTCAACAGATCACACCCATTAACAGCCAACAGATCAGCCAACAGCATATACCACCAACGACCCACATACCAGGTTTGCGTGTCTGAATACTGTTCTGCTTTGAAGGTCGCATGTCATTCCTTAGGAGCAGACATACGTTCCACATCGTCTTGCGCGATGTACATGGACGCGGGCGCCAGACATTGGTAATTGAATTGCCACTATCCAGCAGAACGGCGGGATGATGGGAGGAGTGGGCGGAGGGGGGGGGGGGGGCGAAGAGAGAGGGGAAAATAGAAGAGAAGGGAAGATGCAAATAGAAGCAGAGAGGGAAGGAAATGTATACATATAGAAGAAAGAATGAGACCGAAAGGAGAAAGAGAAAGAGAGAACGGCAGCAGATATAGAGGGAAAAACAGAGATGACTGATAGGGGAGGGTGGGACATAGATAGCAAACGAGGCGAATCGATTAAGGAAACAGGGTGACAGCAAAGAGAGGGTGTTGGGGAAATGATAGTTAAAAAGATGAGACAGAGGACGGAAATTAAGAATTTTCGACAATGACGTGATGACACTGCATATGGATGTATGCACGTCAACTTGAAGACGAATGAGAGTGTACGGTTTGAATTACATTATAATGTCGTAATTATAATTACGTAGGAATGACGTAACTAGAATGACGTATGACTGGCGTAAGAGCGTTGCACGTAACGATGACACCGAAATTGCGTAATATAATATTTTTGTATGATATAATATAATACAATATAACATATCATATGACGGATGGCAAGTCTCTGTAGGCGGGTTGTACGCATGTTGGTACAGAGTGTACACTAGATGTATTAATTAACCGTAATAGCATGCCGATGAGTCATGCTAGGTAAATATTACATAATTACGGTCATATATATACATCTGTCAGGTAACGTGGCCCTGCACCAAGGGTAAGGATCGTGAACCACCCAAAACCACAGCACCCAAATGACTGCCGGGTAGAAGGGAAGACAACCCATCCGAGAGTTGAAAACGGACGTGATCACAGACTGCTTTACCTGACTAAATATCCACCCAACCACAGTTGAAAGTGGGCGTTATCGGGCAGAGAAGACAATAAAGGCTAATTGGTTACCCAACCTCAGTTGAAAGTGGATGTTATTAAGGACCACATTTAATGACTACTTGGTCATCCAAGTCTGTTGACAGTGGCCGTTATCGAACACATATCATCGATATCGACTAGTTTGCCGCCCAACCTCAGTTGTAAGTGGACCTATGAGGGTGACAGACTTCCTAGCGACTTAACAGTGTGCTCCTTAGATGCAAACTGTAAAATTAGGTCCCAGTTTTTAAGTAATGGAATCAGATGTGACGCCTGATCCCGGCCATTTACCCTATCCCAACCAATAAAGGGTTGTTGCTGTGGTGACATGGCGGCTAGATTTGAAGAGGCTGCCTATATGTATAGCTCCTGGTATTTGAGTTGCCAGGGGAAACGCCCATGGCCCTCAGCTTCTGGAACTGGCTGCCGTAGGTTCTCCACCTACGGCTATGCCACTTGACTTAGCGCCAAGTGGAAGATTAGTCGAGCGATTATCGGGTTCATAATACATAAGTAGTCACCCAAGAAGTTGATTTTCTGAATTAAGACCAAAGAGCACGGTGTACTTGGTGCCTCAGTGCCGCGGGATGGCGCGGACAAAACACCTCGCCTCGTCAACATCACAGAATCACAGCCATTGCAGGACACTCCAAGCCAAGCAGCAGATCAAATCTCGCGTCTCCGTGGTGGCGCCCCCTGCTGGGCGGGATCTGTTCCATCCTGACGGGTTAACTCAGTTTACCGCCGCGAGAGACAAGATGTCTGCCGCCCCCCTAATCAGGACATCCAACGAGCCAGCGCCTAAAAACCGATCTTATTTTTTTCTTCAAAAACCGCGGGCCATTGTCGTAATTGGATGTTTATAATAGATGACAGGGCACGCCTCGAGACGTCCGGGACTTCCTGCGAGGCTGGAGACCCCAGCCCACCAATCCACATCAAGGTAGTGTTATGCCCGGATGTACGGCCACCAGTATTATCAGTGTTCTAACCCCAGCGTGGGACCGGCGCGGAAACTCAGTGGGCTAGAACCCTCGCATTGAGTGCTCTGGCCGCCTGAGAGCCTAACGGGCACGTGCATCGGTGGTTCGAGCCCTGCGGTGGCCATGTCTGTGTGGTCGCAGGATAAAGATCCCATGTCTTTTTTCTTAAAGGGTAGGAGTTTACCCCCGGATACATGACTTCCCCCTCCCCCCGCCTTCTCCCATTGACCATATCACCAAAAGTTGTTAAAGAGTCTTGAATAATCAACCAACCAACCAAACCCAAGCGCCCGTAGCGAACCCTAGCAATGTATGTATCCCCGACTGAGTTCACCAGAAACAAGTCATTGTTTGTCCTACTTCTATGAGCGCTCTGTGTTTGACATTTCCCTATTGTGCTATGGTTACCCCTTTACCTAGCGAAATATCGTAACCTTTCCTTCAGTTGCAATGCTATCATCTTTTCATGGAAACTGTTGCGTCAGGTCTTCATGCTTGCCCCATTATAATCTAAACACTGAGTGACGCATTTATCTCTTGTTGGCATTCTACCCCTTATACTTGGTGATTAGCCAGCTTCTTTAAACATAGCCGTATTTTGTGTTATTTGCATAGCCGTATGTAAATTGCCTCCCTTAGCCATCATTTGTCACCCGTCAACAGATCACACCAGTAAACAGATCACACCAGTAAACAGATCACACCAGTCAACAGATCACACTAACTACCCACACACCGGGTTTGCATGTCTGAATACTGTTCTGCTTGGAAGGTCGCAAGTCATCCCTTAGGAGCAGACATGTTTCACACCGTCTTGTGCGATGTACATGGACGAGCGCGCCAGACATTGGTCATTGAACTGTCACTACCCAGCGAAACGGCGGGATGAGGGGGGAGAGAGAGGGGACCATGGGAAGAGAAAGGAAGATGCAAAGAGAAGCAGAGATAGAAATAGCTGTGTAAATATAGAAAAAGGAAAGAGACAGAAAGGAGGGAAAAAAGAGAAAAAAAAGCAGCAGGTATGTAGAGAAAAACAGAGAGAGCCGATATGAGAGGGTGGGAAGTAGATAGCAAACGAGGCGAACAGATTACGGTGAAAGGGTGACAGAGCAGAGAGAGAGAGAGTGTTGGGGAATTGATAGTAGAAAAAGTGAGACAGGACGGACATTTTAAGAATTTTCGACAATGATGTGATTACACTGCGTATGAATGTATGCGCGTCAACTAGAGGACGATGTGTCTAGATTATATCCATATGTTTATATGCAGACGTGCAGTAAAGTTGTAGCATGCATATAACAGTGGAATGGAAGGGGTGTACGTAAGTTGGCGTAAACAATACATTTACCGAAATCGTACTATTCACCCGGCAGTCTTGGGGCACGTTTGGTGCAGAGAGAAGGACAATAATCAGCGCTATGTGGAAAAGGAGTTTTTAATGCTGGCCCCTACAAATGGGGCAAAGATATCGCCGATATCCAGTAAAAATCCTTGACGCGAGTAGCGAATGGAAGTTAAAGGTTGGAATTATGTAATAATGTCATAACTATAAATACGTAAGAATGACGTAACTAGACTGACGTAAGAATGACGTAACAGCGTTGTACGTAACGATGACACCAAAATTGTATAATATAATATTATTTTCACAATAATATGATACAATTATATTTTATCATAACATAAGACAACATAACATATTATACAGATGGCAGAACTCTGTACGTGCGTTGTAAGCTTGTGAATACAGAGTGTACACTAGATGTATTAATTAACCGTAATAGCATGCCGATGAGTCATGCTAGGTAAATATTACATAATTACGGTCATATATATACATCTGTCAGCTAACATGGCCTTGCACCAAAGCTTAACGCAGTCATTATAATTACATTACCGCGTGGTTGACAGGCCATTGCGCCAGTGCAAACTGTACAACACGTTTAACGCAGTCTTTATAATTACATTACCGCGTGGTGACATTGGGCTACTACAGAGAGAGAAGAGCCCTTTCAGTTTAAAGAAGAACAGTTTTTGGGGAGGGGAGACATCACAATAAACGGAGTGGAGTGAATGGAGTGAGGGGAGGGAAGAAACCCTAAGTTAGGGGAGGAGTGACATCCGAAATTTGGGGAGGCGATACACCCTAAGTTAGGGGAGGGGAGACACACCAAGTTTGGGGAGGGGAGAGACCCCAAGTTGTGATGGTACTCAACTTTTGGGTGGTACCCCAAATATGGGGACGGGAGAGACTCCACGCTCGGCAGGGGAGACATCCATGTAAGGGGCGGGAAGGCACCTCAAATTTGGGGAGGGTAGAGACTAGAGGAGAGAATTAGGCTTTTTATCAACATTCTTTCGTATTACATGTTTTCCGTTAACTTAGGCTTCCACGTCAACTTCAACTCTCATTCAGCTTCAGGATCCTCCACCGACAGCACCTATTAAAGAAAGGCAAGCAGTGGTCAGTTACAGTTAGTGGCATACATGTGAGCTGTCATTAACTCCTTTATTTACAAGCACATATTTAAGGGTATAATTTATGCAGCATGTGAAGTCACAATGATTGTTACTCATTGCACTTGGTAATTGGTAATATTACGCGAATGTTCCGGGTTTGCTGGGATAGCTATGTGCCGCCCAACCTCAGTTGGAAGTGGACCTGTGGCATGAGGTTGATAGACTTCCTAGCGACTTAACAGTGAAGACGCTGCCTATATGTAGAGCTCCTGGTATTTGAGTTGCTAGGGGAAACGCCCATGGCCCTCAGCTTCTGAAACTGGCTGCCGTAGGCTATCGAGGCCTGGGGTCGTATCCATAATCGCCACTTAGCCTAAGACACTTGACTTAGCGCTAAAGAAAAGATGAGTCGAGCGATTATCGGGTTCATAATACATAAGTAGTCACCTAAAAAGTGGATTTTCCGAATTAAGACCAAGGAGCACGGTGTACTTGGTGCCTCAGTGCCGCGGGGTGGCGCTGACAAAACACCTCGCCTCGTCGACCTCACCGAGTCACAGCCACTGCAGGATACTCGAAGCCAAGCAGCAGATCAAACCTCCCGTCTCTGTGGTGGCGCCCCCTGCGGGGCGGGATCTGTTCCATCCTTACGGGTTAACTCAGTTTACCGCCGCGAGCGACAAGATGTCTGCCCCCTAATCAGGACATCCAACGAGCAATCGCCTGAAAACTGATTTTATCATTTTTCCAAAACCGCCGCCCATCGTCATGATTGGATGTTTACAAAAGTTGACAGGCCACGTCTCGAGACCTCCGTGACTTCCCGCGAGACTGGAGACCACAGCCCACTAATAAACATCAAGGCGATGTTAAGCCCGTATGTACGGCCACCAGTTTTTTCAGTGTCCAAACAAAAGCGCAGGGCAGGCGCCATAGATCCGTGGGCTAGAGCGTTCGCACTGAGTTCTCTGGGCACCTGAGAGTCTAACGGCACGTGGATCGGTGGTTCGAGCCATGACATCATTCGGTATGTTTGAGACGATTACTGCATGGACATATTATTTTCGGAAAAGATGCAATTGCATTGCTCAAATGCCATCTTTAACATACGTTGGAATTAATCGACCCACTCTATAGATGATAACACTATTCAATAACTGCACCATTGCTGTGTATTGTATATGTGTCTCCCTCTTTATATAAACACATTTTGTATGGTAACCAGAATGGCATAGTAATGTTTTAGGCGTGGCTTTTTAAAAGTTATTAAAGTAATACGGACATACGTCGGAATGTAAAAGGCAAATACAAAAAAATTGATTGCCAATGATAACATTGACATGAGCTGAAGAGACATATGTACATATGATAATGCAAATGAATAAGCAGCTTTCACGACCTTGATGTCGCAACGCCGAGGCTCAACCTATATCACGTGTTCCCAAGCCTGGCAGAGCGGAAACTATGCATGTCATATTGCACGCTTTCATCCATCTTTTATTTCTCTCATGCAGGAAGTCATGTTTAGAAGCAACAATGGGAAACGTCAAGTTATAATCACATGGCAGAGATAATGATGATGAATGGCTAGCCGGCTATGACCACCGTGTGTTACTAGGGCAACATCAGCAGCCAGAAGGGTAACTTCGCTCCTTGTTCGCGCCGCCATCGACCCACAGTGAAGGGTACCCGACTCAAGAGCTAAGCAATAAAAAAGTTATTACAGGTCTCAGTTGGGCAGCACTTCGGCACATGTTCTGCTTCCGTGCAATTATTCTTTATTAGATCACGGCTGGTTAGGGTGGCAGGGGTAGAGAGGGGTAGCATACAGGGGAGTGGCTTGGAGTGGAGGGTGTGCAGGCCTTTTACAGCACCCACAAGTCCCCGCTTTGTCTTGTACATTGGCCTAGTACCCTTCCCTTCCAGGCGACGTGATGTGCATCGAGATACATCCGCTCACCTCGTTGTCAATAAACGTTTTCTTCCGCCTTCCGCCTGAAACTTTCGTATATTGTGCACTCACGCGTTCGTCGGAGAACAGTCGCTGAAAACCTGACTCTATTAAGTTTTAAACCCAGCCTCCCTTCCCAGTCCTAGTGGGTGGACATCGCATGCAATGCATTGGCTTCAAATCGTGCCTGGCATTGTTCTTGGGGGCGGCGCTGATGAAAACCCGCAAGAATGAACTTCCAGACATTGACACGATCCCCTGAGGCATTCACCACAACCCGTTCCCCATTTATCGATGTGTCACCGTACAAAGGGTTTCTACTCGTGCGTGACATTGATTCTGGATGCTGGGCTGTTGAGTCTTCTCAAGGATGAAGACAACAAAGAAAAGAACCCCCATAACGTATCACTCGCACCAGGTTCCCTATTTATTGAGGTACCACTGTGCAAATGGTTTCTACTCGCGCATGGAATTGATTCCAAAAAACCGTAAATGATGACGATGAAACCCGACCAAAGTGAAGATAAAGGATCCATCGTCCATGCTAGAGCACAAGAAATTAATTTCATAGTAAATGACAGGCGAGAATAATGCGTGAGCTATGCTGAAACAATGGTGCGCCCTTAAATGGA
Organism: Arenicola marina; assembly: GCA_964019135.1. NCBI lineage: Eukaryota > Metazoa > Annelida > Polychaeta > Arenicolidae > Arenicola > Arenicola marina. The sequence continues at coordinate 42,907,185 of OZ025254.1, read as the reverse complement.
ATAACGACCCAACAAGAGAAGCCTGGACTGCCTGATCCGCACATACCACGGTACAGTTAAGGTGGACATCTGAAGGCAGGAAGGTGGTTGGCATAATCCCGGTGTGCTGATGCTTTTCAGTGCGGAAATAATGATCGTTCTGGTGTCTATTTTGTCTAGATATATTAAAAATCTAAATGCAGGAATATATATTGTACAGAATACATAACATACCCAATGCGTGCCCATAATAACCTGGTATAATATGGACAGATATACATTGTCTTTTCAATGCGAATCCGGGTGCATCGGCCTTGTTGCGTAGCAACCAGGTATGTCAAACGGGGAGCCTAACAGATAAGACTGTTAAACTGTTCTCAATCTAGTTAAATGTAAGCTGTGATTCCATTATATGATGTATACAGGACATTTATGGAGGCATCTTTTGTGTTTGTTCTGTGAATAACAATGCCATAGAACCAACCTACCCCTGACAAAAGAAACGTTGGAGACGGTAACCTGAACCAACTCCATTCTCATGCATGGTAAACTATGCATAATACATCCCAGAACCAACCTGTGGACAATCGCATGGGATTCGGTCTGGAGCCATTCCGGTAGCAATAACTGCCACTGAGCTGTAAGATGAACAATGGCATAGTCTCGTACAGAAACCAACACACAGTAATCCGTATGACGCTAAAATCAAGGCTCTGGGAACCCGGGTGGTTGGAGGCGGCCGTAGCGGGTGTGGGGGCATAGTAATGGGCAATGGGGAAACCATGATAACCCTCGTCTTTATCTTTACATTGTCATTCGTACAGGAGGTCACCCCGTGGACTAGTGGGTAACGTGCCCCGCCATTGCCGACTGCATGTGTTCTCTTAGGCAGCCCCGAGCGGCAGGTGAGTGGCTCGAAACCCACCTGAACAAATATCTGTGTTAGTTTAAGTGCAGGACAAAGACCTCATCTCTTCGCAAAGACTAATAAAGGATTAGTCCCGGAGACATGGCTCGTCTCTACCTTGATCCTTCCCATTGTCGCCATATGACCTGCAGCGTCCTATACTTAAGCAAACCAACGAACATTCTCACGAGGCTGCGAGAAGCCATGGGGTATAGAATTGATCAATTGTGCGCCCTCTGCCGGGCTGTCGGTGTCTCGGAGATCACAGAATGGTCGATAAAAGGGCGGCCGGAATAGGTTTAAAGGTTCTAACCCATGTCCGGGTGAAGGATGTCTTATTGATCCCTGACCTCCGTGGTTCTGCCAAGCAAAGCCACGTGGGTGGCCGGCACTGTGTGCCCCAGCGGAAAGGCAACAGCTGCTGGACGCCCGTAAGATATTCCTCTGCTGAGATCGAAATCCTGATATAGCACAGGCCCCGATCCATGATAGCGGGTGTGGGGCGGTGAGGATCTGGGTTTTTCTTGCCTTCCCACCAGTCGCTGAACCCTTGCGGTATAGCCATCACTTATGGTACGGACCTCATGATAATTTACTGGCATTCATTCTACCTAGTGACTGTGTGGAGGGGCCTCTCTACCAAATACAGAGGCAAACAGATTGGGATGTTTTGGGTTGCTCAGTTTTCAGGGTTCTGTTTGTGTAGTTTTCATGACACGTGTATGCATGGGTTAATAATAAACTTCCTTCGAACATGGAATTAAAGCTTCTGTCTTTCATCGTCACGAATGGAAAGCCAACTCCCTGGAGTGGGATGGGAACCGACGAAGCAATGAATTGGCCGCCCAGTGAGGCAACGCGACTCCCTGTAACGTATTTCACCTTCGGGTCCAGTTTGGTTTGGCTAGTGTTGAGAGCCATGGAGTGGGCGCCGCACGGGGGAGACGGAGGGGGGGGGGGGGGTAGGGAGGGAGGAGTATCGACTTGCCTGTCTTCAGTCGGGAATCTTTTGATATCTGCGTCCATCCTGGGTCGAACTGCCGATGAGGCGACGCGAGGGGGAGGGGAGTTCAGATGTTTATGGCTCCAGTGCAATGCTCTCTCACCGCGACCGAAACCTAATTAAATGATGTCCCAACTCACAAGTTTGGATTGTTGAAAGAGAAGTATCCTTCTGCTTGGATGACGAAGAGCAAGGTCAAGGTCATGGTCAAGGTCATAGTAGGCATGACCGAGTTATGTGAAGGGATTATCTATATGACCAACGCACGCTGCTTCACAGGGACAGGGACGTCTCTAATCGGAAACCGGGGAATGAGTTCGAGGGCCAGGAGCCAAAGCGTGGTGGCCTTGACGCTTGGGGTGTATTATGTATTCCCCTGTGGCGATATTGGCTTCACACATCATGGCACAAAGAGGGTGATGTCGAGGAGGGGGGGGGGTGGATGGGACCATGCACTATCCCAGAAAAGACAGGGAGAGCAGAATATAACCTTATGTCAAGCGATTTGGGTATCAATTCTCCTGGTCTACTGGGATGTATGGTAAGCCAAATAGCTGGAATGGTGAGATGCAGACCGTCCTTTGCCGGGAACCCCGTTTCAAAATGTTTTACATAGGGCTAAGTAGATAGTGCAGTCGGTGTCTCGTAATGGGAGATCACAGAATGGGCGATAAAAGGCGGCCGTCTGACGCTCGTCACTATGTTAGTGTAGCTATGTTAGTGCATGATAAAGACCCCATCTCTCTAAAGACTAATAAGGGATTACTCCCAGAGACACGGTCGATAAAAGGCGGTCGGAATAAGTCTCAAGGTTCTGACCCATATCCCTGTGAAGGATGTCTTATTGATCCCTGACCTCCGTGCGCGCCTGATCGTAAACCCCGTGGCTCTGCCGACCCGGGCCACATGGGTGGACGGCATTGTATGCCCCAGCGGCAAGGCAGCAGCTGCTGGACGTCTGTAAGATAGTCCTCCGCTGAGGGCGAAAACATGATATAGCACAGGCACTGATCCATGATAGAGTAAGGGGGCGGCGATCTAGGTTTTTCCTGTCTTCCCACTGGTCGTTTGTTCATGCCGCGTGGGTTAATAAAAAAAACGTCCTGTGTAAAATGGAATTAAAGCTTTTATCTTTCATCGTCACGAATTGAGTACGAGCTTCCTGGAGTGTGATGGAAGCCGACGAAGCAATGAATTGGCCACCTAGTGAGGCAACGCGACTCCCTGTAACATATTTCACTTCCGGGTCCAGTTTGGTCTGTCTATTGTTCGCTTCGCCAAGCGGGAGCTATGGAGCAAGCGCCTCGCTGGGGGCGTTGTCGGGGGGCGGGAGGGGGGGGGGTGGGGAGGGGGGTGGGTATCGACACGTTTGTCTTCAATCGGAATGTCTGCGTCCACCCTGGGTGGAGCAGACGATGAGGGGACGCGATGGGGGAGGGGATTTGGGATGCTTATGGCCCCAGCGCAATGTCCTCTCACCGCCGCTAAAGCCTAATTAAATGATGTCCCAACTCAAAAGTGCAGATTGTTGAAAGAGAAGTATCTTTCTGCCTGGATGATGCAGATTAAGGTCAAGGTCATGGTCAAGGTCATGGTAGGTATGACCGAGTTATGTGAAGGGATTATTTATGTGACCAATGCACGTCGCTACACATGCGTAAGAGCCTCTCTAATCGGAATCCGGGGAATGAGTTGGAGGGCAAGGATTCAAGGACGTATGACCTTGACCTTAGAATGTCATTTATGTATTGGCCAATGGCGAAATTGGTTTCACGCATCATGGCACAAAGAGGGTGGTGTCTAGGAGCGGGGGGGGGGGGGCGGATGGGACCATGCACTATCCCAGGAAAGACAGAGAGAGCAGAATATAACCTTATGTCAAGCGATTTGGGTACCATCTCTCCTGGTCTACTGGGATGTTTGGTGAGCCAAATAGCTGGAATGGTGAGATGCAGACCGTCCTTTGCCGGGAACCCCGGGGTGGCGTTGAGTTGGGGGGGGGGGGGGGGGTAGAGATGGCTGATGGGGCCATGCACTATCCCAGAAAAGACAGGGAGAGCAGAATATAACATTATGTCAAGCGATTTGCGTACAAATTCTACTGGTCTACTGGTAGTAGTATTCACAATCCAAAAGTGATCTTTATTCACTTAAACAATGGAACATTTCTTTTACATAGCGCTAAGTAGATAGTGATGTGATGAATACGGCGCCTGGAATGACACAAACCCCAAGAATTTTGCCTCTATGCAAATGCACAGAAACCATTGAGGAAGTGTTAATTTCAATAGACATCACTTGGGGATTATGAAAGCATCCCAATCGGCCTAGCGAGTCTGTGGCGAAGACGCATTACGGTCTCAGATGTGACGTCAATCTCATGTGGCAGATGGAGGCTTATACAAGCTGCGCAATTCATCCGTTCGGCGTTGATAGAAGCAAACATGCTAAGCTAAGCTGGATCCCTGATTAATGCCGCGTCATAGTTCTTGTTCGTTTCCTGTTGTTACATCAATAATAATATACTTAACCACCTGACATGACCGTGTTTGAGCATTTATAAACTAAATATGCCACCTGGTTGCGTTGGTTTGCACACTGCAACGAACATTCACCGAATCTCTGTCACGGGAATGGACACTGAGACACAACTGACATTTCTGCATTTTTATTCTACGCTATAGCAGGTCAAAGACCCAAAAACATGGCTTTCGACCGAATTCAACACAAGGGGGAAACTCCACACTAATCCCCCATCATAACAGCGCTCTTCTCTGTACCGCTATCCCACCCCAATATTGCATGTCCCATTCCACTACCGCATGTCCCACCATAGCAACAGGTTTCCAAAAACGCAATTAAAGTCCTATTGAAAAGTGTGTTTAACGCCATTAATTAAGATGAATATAACTGCAACGCCGCATAGATGGGTATTCGAGATGATGAGGTATGGATACAATTTCTGCGGACTTGGCCCCTAGCATTGCGCCGAGGGTTGTCAGTTATATGTGATGGAGAGGGCTATCAATTGCTTCCACTGTCAAGTTTACCGATGGTTGTGCTCTTTCCTCGTTCTCTCGGTCGAAGAAAATTGAATGGCGATCAAAATTAGATTCAATTTTCTAATCCTGGGCTTTTGATTGGCTATAGTTTTTACATTTCCGGGCGACGGGAAATCCATGATCCACACTTTCAGTGCCGAACTCTTCCAGTGGGTTGTCACCCTCCTCCGCTAGGAGGCGACACTCCCTGCGCTCAATCTATCTTGTCCTTTAACAGCTCTAGTCCTAAGCATTTTTTTGGGGGGGAGGCGGAGGTAAACTAGTGGGATGGTATAGTTGCGGGGGTTGTGGTGGTGGTGGCGTGGCGAAGGGGGGAGGGGGTGGGTCACATTTACACTCAGGTGCACATTTAAATTGCTACATGTCGGGCGTTATTTCTAACAAGGTACTGCCGATGATATAATATATATGGCGATCAGCTGAAACCAATCCGTATTTTTTTCCAGCAAAATAAAACAAGGGAAGTCACAAAAGAATGTAACATATTGTTTATCAGAAGGCTCCGTTTTAAACGAAGCTGCCGAAATCCGAAATTTCATGTCGTGTTTCCTGTTAAAGTTGCATATCGAGCTCTTTCCCGCCAAAACTAAAGAGGTCAAAATACAAATAAGAATCAGTCCTTGAATCATTCAAGATTTCTTTCGTCTATACTCCACCCATGCCAGACTGCCAAATAGTGTCTCTTAGCCTTGCCCGTGATGCCACACCACAGCCGAAACGGCGATGTTTATCAGGTTTCTGAATTTATAGAATGAAACAATCGAGTTTTCTGCAAATTTTGATATAAATTTCACCTAGGCTTAGTTTTGGCGGGAAAGAACTCGACATGCAACTTTAACAAATATATTTACAATTATTGAGGTATGTTTATTTTTTGATGGAGGTCTTGCACGCAGAAAACAAGGCCTACACAACACTAAAAATGTCATTTGGCGACTTCACAATAAAAACTTATGCCGTGTGGTTTAATGCACACGTTATGCTCTGCCCATTAGGGTTCCCGCTGAAAAAGAACTCCATGGCTGAAAATAGTCCCTTTGTGACATTCATGCGTATGGAATGTGAAGTTGTGAAGTGTGAAAGTTGTGAAGTGAAGGCGCCTGGGGGTGGGGAGGGCCGGGTTGAGGGGTCTAGAATGGGAACTTGTGGCAGGTGTCGCCGGTGGAGAGGTAATTGGGAGAGTAGCAGCGGGGTGTAACTGTGGGGAAGTGACTGGGGTGGATGGTGGTGGTGGGAGGGCAACGGGAATTGGGATGCTGAGGACAGGGAGTTGCCTACGCCATCCAGCGCGTTGTGAGGTGTCGAAGTCCGCTGACGTCATGCCGTCTGCACCACACAGCATTCTTCCGCCGCAAAGGGTGCAATAATGGTACCTGACTCAATTCATCAGTTACCTACGAATTGGCTTCGGGGTCTGTCCCCAACACCTCCCACCTACTTAAAGCAATATATTCTGTAATTTTTTTTATTACCAACCTATTCCCCATGTCCAATAAGTATATTCTGTCTTGTGTTTAAATCCGGATATTCTGTGGGCTATCCGAAGAGAAGCAATTTGGTCACCGGAGCAGAATTTGATGGCGGGCTTTATATCCCTGCGCGCCTGTTCGCCGTTCGGTATTGTGTGTGTGATGTCGACTGCGGCTCGCTATCACGTCCGTGCGCGATAAAAATAACCCGCGCAGTTCTATGTTGAAATTGTCGTTTTACAGACTCTCAGGTATATATGCATCATAATTTTAAAATACTTTTAGTTTTGATTCTAAAATTAAAAAAATCTAAGATGGTGCATGTAAGTATATTGCTTTAAACGATGTATTCATGCCAACGAGCGATTCAAAAGGAGGATGGTTGCCGTTTAGCTGAATATATCTAGCTTGCGTCCGCAACCGCCACCCACGTGGGCTGCAGGCGGCGTGATCGTTATGCGTTTTACGAGCAATTGTGGAAATCCATTTAATGGAATTAAAGGCGAACAGGGCTGCCGGTGAACTGAGGAATGGAACCCCTGGACGAACACGGGTCACATTGTCTTCACGTACTTTTAACACGATATAAATATGTTGAACCGTGAATTAGTCCCATTGAAGAAATGAGTAGAAATAAGGGGCTAGTTGATCCCGTGCGTGATTTAGTATACAACATGGTAAATGTTTGATACTGGCCTGCGGGTCATAAGGTCGTTATTTGACTAGTTAAGCATAAGATCTATCTACGTATTTCTCCTAGCATATGAACACCAGATTAATGATCTGTTTGTATGTGCATATGATCACGTATGACAAGGTCACTCGACCGTTTAGGAAAATACCCAGCGCGCTCGAGAAATGTTACGTCATATTTGTAATGCGTGTATGTAAAGTGTCAAAATGTTTCAACCTTATCGTATCATACATCGTCAACATCCCATGTTTTGTAAATTGTTGTACGGTAAATGTTGTGAGCTGCTTACACTAGCTTATAATAATAGTTTTTTTTGCATTAATATTTACGCATTTCATGCAACAAGCATACGTATACTACTATTCAATAAATGTCACTAGCTCCATATCAATAACTGATTCAAACTGTGCACAAGGCACTCCTAGTTTCATCAAGGCATATATATCCTGGGTGGTGCAGAGTAACTTAGTACTGATTTTATGACGTTAGTGTATAAACGGTACCAATTATTGCGTTCGTTTGCTCCATCATGATCTCGCTCTCCAAACTAAACACATGCTATCTAGCCTGCTAAGACATCATCAGAACACCCTGAGAGCATCCTGCGACTGTGATGTGAACTGTGGGTGTGTTAGGCCCCGCCTATCTCCCGGTAGAGGGCGGTCCTCGTACGCTATAGTCCCTTTGCCCCACGTCAAATTTAACCATCAGAACCCTTCATCCGCAAAAACTGACAATGAATCTAACCGAAGATCTATTTGCAGTTTGCCCTCAAATACACCACTGTTTAGCATTTACTGTGATACATCTGTATTGATTAATTAGACGCCATGTTACGTTCGAACTATATTTTCGCGTTCGATCGAAGTCAAAAAGCGTGAAGCGCTTTGAACGTTGATCCCTTACCTACATCATTGTGAAAATACGACATTCAAGATTATTGACCGATATTGTTCCATTGCCCTCATCGCTCCGGCCTTCTTGTTTCATCGCGATCATTATGGCGTTGCGACTTTTTGCCATCTGACCAACTTTGTTTAAATGACTTCAGTAATGGATCCTTCATATCTTCCCGCCATACCACATACGCCGCGCTTGGCAGCCTCGCTAGACGCGGATCTATATACTGTTACGACCGTAACCTGTCAGGATGGCCGAAAATAAAATAAAATCTTTTATAAGGGAAAGAACCAAAAACTAACTATTCACAACCAGTGTCAGTCTCCCACCATTGGCGGCATTTATTCAAACATTCTTGTCAAAGCAGGTACGAGGGACAATATAAAAATAAAATACTCTGCCTGTAACCAGACCCCCTAGTCTGGCATAGACTAACTAAAAGGAAAATCCCCTAAGCTCAGATAAGAATTAAGAATTAAGAACCATAAGAATTAAGACAGACCAGTGGAAAAATGCAGGGGTTAGTGGGAGAGATTCTATTTAGGAAACATCAACAGTCAGAGGGCTGAGAGGCTGTCATCATCTAAGTTACATCGTCATTCGGTCCTCGGGACATCGTGGTTATCGTGGTCATCGTGGTATCGTGGTCATCGTGGTCATCGTGGTCATCGTGGTTAGTCACAAAAAGGGGGGGGGGTAAATAGGGGCACTAACCGACAGGGTCTGCCCTGCTTTTCGTCTCTATCTCCCCGAATGTCTGAGTGTGTCGAGAGTCTCCCAAATCACAACCGGTGTCTCCCTTTATACCCGCCACACCGGAAGACGCACACAGAAATAATCTATATCTCCCTTTTCGCGTTACTCCTCAACCCAAGAGTTTAAGTATGCAATGCAGGTTTCTGGCTGATATTAAAACTTTAAAGAATATCAGACAAACATCAGCAAGACCAGAAACTAGTGCCATATACATAAACGCGGCTTTTGTTGGCAGCGAGGTTATAAAACTTTGGTAATTATCATAATGACTAAAACGAGGCCGCGCGCGAGAAACAACAATCATGGCCGCCCCGAGAGGTAAACATCACCAAAAACGGTACAAATTGGTTTGTACCATCCCAAATAAGAATAGACAAGTTAAAAAGACAACAGAAAGTGACAATGTGGCCTCATACAAGGTAGGTAAACAGTTTAGTTGGGGGTTGACAGCGTTCACAAAGTGATAATTTTACAAAAATACCTGATTTCCGCGGGGACCAAAATGGGAGGCGTCACAATGCCCCCTGCTTAAGTGTTAGGCGTCCTCGCCAACACTAAACTAACACCACAAAAATATTATACAAAATCTCACAAGTAAAATGAACCTGCAGCGTTGCAAGCGACGAGTACTTAGATACAGATACATGTCAACATACACCCTTACACGAGATTAGAATAGGGACCGTTATATTGCCCCCCCTACTTAATGGTTTGGCATCATCGCCAAACAGTAGTGTAATACCAACAAGACATGCACAAAAATAGTAAATACAAATCTAACGAGCTTACTCATGAGGTAGTTGCTTCCGGCCTTGCAAATGACGAGTAACTCGAATATCGAACATGTGAAAACAAACACAACCTTACATTGGGACAGCTAAAACGACCGTCACATATTGAACACAAAATCCTACATCGGATAACACTGAGCTGTAAGAAAAAAATCGGATAATACTGAGCAGTAAGAGAAAGAAACTACTACATCGTTAGTACGGGTACCCAAGCCGGCTCCGCTGTCGCTGGCGTAATTCCCTGAACTGCCTGGCGGCTCCGCGGTCTGGGCTCACGTCACGGTCCTGTGGGGGTTGACTGCGTCCCCGGCAGTCGGCAGCTCCGCGGTCTGGCCTCACGTCATGGTCCTGTTGGCGTTGACTGCGTCCCCGGCAGTCGGCAGCTCCGCGGTCCGGCCTCACGTCGCGGTCCTGTGAGCGTTGACTGCGTCCCCGGCAGTCGGCAGCTCCACGGTCCGGGCTGTACTCACGACCGCTGTGACGGCTAGGGTCGATTCGGCGATCGGTGTTCCTTAGTTCGTCGACCTCTCGTCGAAGATCCTTAACCGTCCGCAACAGCTCCTGCTGATTTCTTTCGAGACGCTCGATGGCTGCAGAGACATGGGACGTCTCATCGGGGAGAACACTGGGCGACTCCTGAGTCGCGGCGACCAGCGCCGGGGAGCTACAAAGAGCCGCAACCTCGCTCGCGGACGGAGGGGCCAGTTCCATCAGGTCCGAAAGGGTTACATTAGTCATCGGGACAGGCGGCGTCATGGAGGTGTCTGTTTGAGGAGAGCCAAAGGTCGGAAGGTTTAAGTCCGGCGAGTTCGGAGAGCCCTGCAATCCGAGCTTTTCCCGGTAGTGGAGGCAGGACTCCGCCCCGCTCAGAACCAACACTCCAGGCAAAGGCTTCTCCTGAGATTTCGACAGGTGTTTCATGATGTGAACACCCATCCGTTCACGGTCCCCCTGGTAGCCACATTCAGTGCATCGGTGTACCGGCCCGCGTTTCAAAAGGATATCCTTGACATAGTTTTGGATCATACACGCAGCCATTGTTCCTGCAAAAAAAAAGTGTAGGGTGGTCAATGGACAGTCAGTGGCATCTTCCAGTAGACTTCACAAAGGGGTAAAACAGAATCAATATTTATGTGCGCACCACACCCCTTCTTCGATCGAGGGCCAAAGCAGCCCGTGCCCAAGCCAGCGTCTGCGTGCCCTTATAGGGTTTTAGACGGTCGTGGTGGACCAGCTTGCGTGTTCCCTTTGCATCGAGCTGCAAGAAATAGTTAAGGTCGCCCAGCCGCCTGAGAACTAAAAAGGGACCATCATAGGCTACCCGTAGTTTCGGAGTGGTCTTGAGCTGACCGAGCTCGCATCGGAACCAAACCAGGTTGCCAGTGGCGTATTGATGGAAAGTACCCCGGGCTCCGTAGACCTCTCGCTGTCGTCGACCGGCGACTCCGAGATGTTCCCGGGCTATCTCGTGGGCTCGCTGAAACCGCTCACGGAGCTGATCCACGTACTGTCCGTACGACGTAATTTCTTCTCCGATGTGGTCTATTCTGCTGCCAAACATCACCTCCGCGGGAAGTTTTACTTCACGGCCTAGCATCAATAGGTTCGGGGTCAGGCCCGTGGTTTCGCATGGAGAGGATCGGTAGGCGGCTGCCAGACAGCCAAGGTTCCTGTCCCACTCAGTTTGTTGGCCTTGTAGGAAAGCTTTAATCATCCGGATCAAGGTACGGTTGAAACGTTCCGTTTGACCGTTGCACTTAGGATTTCCCGGCGAGGTGCGTGTCTTCCTAATTTCCAGCAACCGACACAACTCAGCGAACACGTGGCTCTCATAGTTTCTCCCCTGATCACTGTGAAGGGAGATAGGACAGCCGTAACGGGCAATGACCTCGTTCAGGATGATTTCCGCACAGGTAATGGCCGTTTGATCCGGAACAGGGAAGATCTCCACCCATTTGGTGAAGGCGTCCGTTACGACCAATATGTATTTGTTGCCTCGAGGGGTTTCCGGCAAGGGTCCCAGGATGTCGGTGGCCAAACGGTCAAGGGGGGCTCCGGTGAGCATGGTTCCGATTGGAGCGCGCGGACTCTTGTTGGGTGGCTTGATGCGGCTACAGGTATCACATTGCAACACATAATTATTGGCGTCCTCGCGCAGGCCGAACCAGTGAAAAGCCTGTATCGTCCGTTCCCTGGTTTTCTTCTGTCCAAGATGTCCCCCAAGAATGCTGCTGTGTGTCTGGTGGAGAACATCGCGTCGGAGATTCCTGGGCACTAACAACTGGGAGTAATCTCCTGTCCCGTCCTTACGGGTGAAGTTACGTCGCAAAACACCATCCACCAACGTCAGGTTGTCCCAATTGAGTAGATAGAACCTGGTGGCCGGACTGGAGGCCTCTACATCCCTTCCCCGCGGCCTCTCTCCCGTTCGGAACCACTTCAGCAAAGGGCCGAGATCAGGATCTTGATTCTGCCTTCTACTGATCTCCGCATTAGAGAACGCAGTCAATGGTGACTCTGCCCGAGCCTGCGAGCGAGTAGTCCGGCGGCACTTCCCGCTCCGTGTGTCAAAGATCCACAAGCGTCGTTGTAACCAATGGGTCAGTTTGGTAGTCGTCGCTGGCAGGCATTCCGGGAGTCTCTCGTCGGTTGGTTTTGGGCGGTGGCGACTGTCCTCGGGGGTCCAGTACTCCGCCTGAGGGGTCTGGGACCGGATGGCGGCCCGAATGGCCCAGTAGAAGGTTGATGACGTAAGTGTAATCAGAACGGATCCCAAAACGTTCCGGCTGACCGCAAAAACCACGGTGATGATCACTATCGCAACAAGCATTACCGTCTGGCAAAACGGCACCTGATCACACTCGGTCAGCGGGACCGAGTGGCATCGTCGCGCCTGGTCACGTTCCTTTAGGTCGCCCAAACCACTTTGCATTTGCGAAGCGCGCTTTAAACACTTCTTGCATGGACCGCACTTCAGTTTGTCAGTATCTTCAGCGTATGGGCACTGGCAGTCGGTTGGGGTTGGACATCGTGACAACGAGTCGGCGTTCCCGTGGCGTTTCCCTGACCGGTACTCCAATGAGAAGTCGAAAGCAGACATAGACTCTATCCAACGGGCGACACGATTCTTGGGATCTTTCAGGCTGAAAAGCCACCTGAGCGCTTGGTGATCCGACCGCACAATGAATCTTCGCCCCAAGAGGTAGTGCTGGTAATATTCCATGAAGTACTTTACCGCCAGCAATTCCTTGTCGGTGACGCAGTAATTCCTTTCTGCCTTCCCCAGGGTGCGACTGCCGTACGCTATCACCCGTTCTCTCCCTTCCTGGACTTGAGATAAAACTGCGCCGATGCCGACATCGCATGCGTCAGTGTCCAGGATGAATTCTCCTTGTTCCCGAGGGTAGGCCATGACCTGAGAGCTCACAAGGACTCTCTTCAGATCCACGAATGAGTGTTCGCATTCTTCAGTCCAGACAAATGTCTTTTCCTTCCTGGTTAGCTGCACAAGCGGGTTTACTCGCTCTGAGAAGCGAGGGATGAACCGCCGGTAATAACTTCCCAGTCCCAGGATACCACGTACTTCCGTCACGGTCGTTGGGGTGGGCCAGGACACTAACTTGGCAACATTAGCGGGGTTCGGGCGGACGCCATCCCTGGAAACGACATGTCCCAGGAAACCCACTTCGTCCTGGAACAGGTGGCACTTACTAGGCTTCAGTTTCAGCCCAGCATCTCCAATTTTCTGCAGAACATTCCGCAGACGCATCATGTGCTCATGGAAATCCCGGCCAAAAACGATAACATCGTCTAGGTAGATCAAACAGGATGTCCATTGCAAACCAGAGAGAGCAATTTCCATACAACGCTGGAAGGTAGCAGGCGCATTTGTCAGTGCAAACGGCATCGTGGTATACTCGAACAGTCCGTGTCTGGTAACAAATGCTGTCTTCGGGATATCTTCGGGACACACCGGTATTTGGTTGTAAGCTGAGGTGATGTCGAGTGTTGAGAACGTTGTTGCCTCACTGATGGCGTCTAGACAATCCTGCGTCCTGGGTAGAGGAAACGCATCCTTGACCGTCAACGCGTTAACCCTCCGATAATCCACACACGGTCTCACTGTTCCATCCTTCTTGCGGACCAACACAATTGGTGACGCCCAAGGCGAGGTGGACGGGCGAATGGATCCCTGCTGCTGAAGTTTTCGCAAAGCTTCTCGGTCTTCCCCAGCGAAGGCCATCGGCACTCTCCGTGGGGGCTGCTTAACGGGTTTCGCGTCGCCGGTATCAATGTTGTGCTCAAGAATGGAAGTTTGCCCGAGATCGAACTCGTTCTTCGAGAAAACATCTGGGAAATCGCAGAGCAGGTCACTGATGGACTTCGTTTCAGTCGGTGATTTATTATGGGCTGCCTCATAGTACATCTCGGTAAGGTGTGTCGGGACGGCTGATTTGGCCGCGCAACCAGGTAGTGTAGGTCCCGTTGTTCGGATGCAGTCACCGCTTAGTTTGGGTCCGCCGGGCACGAGTCGTCTAATCCGGTTGAAATTTCCCAGCTGGTCCTCATCTTCAGAGTGAGCAAGTGTCTTTAACGGACGTCGAATCGGCTCTGCATATCCCAGAACGGTGTCCTGTTTTATTGAGACTGGGTCCTTCATCGGGTTCATCACCCGCACCTGAACCGTGCAGGCGCGGGAGGGATCTACCAAGGCGGGAGCCATAGCCAACAAGTGTTTCTCCGCCAGATTGGGGATGGGTTCTACAATCATGCTGCTTGAACAGTGTTCGTCCCATCGATCAATCAATACATCAAGAACGGCTTCACTCATCCCGGGTGTGATGTAGTGGTCTGCCGCATGTACTCTACGCACTCGAGGTCGCCCGACAACCTCTAAAGGGATCCTGGTGTCTCGGAACTTCATATAGCCTTCACTTAGAATTAAGTCAGCTGGGCCAGAGGGATCCTTGAACAAGATGTCGCCACCTAGCAAGACGTCATCGGTGATGTTGACAATGGGCAGTTCCGCGTCCACATGAACATCATGCATCGTCAGATCAAACATAGCACGCCCCAAACAAGGCATTGGATGTCCATCGGCTCCTCCAACCACGTCACTTGAATTGGCTTGCAATAGGGTTGGTTGGTGCGGGGAGGGAATTCTCTCATACAGGCGTTGCGAGATCAACGTTGCCGTTGCCCTGGTATCCACAGTAACAAACCCCATCGTATCTGGCAATTCCACGTTTCGCAGCCGCTTTGGTATGGACGTCCTCAGTGGTAAGAGGCTTGTCAGGGGGGTCAGTGCTTATGGAGTCAGTTGACAGTTCGCCTAAGGAAGGAACGTCGTTGAATATGATATCGGGAGGCTTGGCATCAGGACGTTCCTTCTCTGGGAACTTCACACTGGGTGACTCCACACGAGGGGACTTCGCATCAGGGGACTTCACAATGGGCGATTCCACAGCAGGCGACTTCACAAGCGACATCAGGACAGGCAACTTCGCATCTGGGGACTTCACTTCCTGGGACTTCACATCAGGGGACTTCACTTCGGGCGACTTCAATTCAGGCGATTCCACAACAGGCGACTTCACAACAGGGGACTGCACATCAGGGGACTTCACAACAAGCGACATCAGGACAGGCAACTTCACATCTGGGGACTGCACATCTGGGGACTTCACTTCCTGGGACTTCACATCTGGGGACTGCACATCTGGGGACTTCACTTCCTGGGACTTCACTTCGGGCGGCTCCACAACAGGCGACTCCGCAACAGGGGACTGCACATCAGGGGACTTGACTTCGGACGATTTAACAACAGGCGACTTCACTTCGGGTGATACAACAACAGGCGACTTCACTCCAAGCGACTTCACTTCGGGCGATACAACAGCAGACGACTTCACAACAAGCGACTTCACTTCGGGCGATACAACAGCAGACGACTTCACAACAAGCGACATCAGGGCAGGCAACTTCATATCTGGGGACTTCACTTCGAGCTTCACATCAGGCGACTGTACATAAGGCGACTCTACAACAAGTTTCGCATCAGGCATCTGTACAAAATGAAAATTCAAAACAGGTGACTTCTCGTCAGGCGACTTCTCCTCAGGTGACCTCTCATCAGGGGACTTCACAACAGGAAAATTCAAAACAGGCGACTTCTCGTCAGGCAACTTCTCGTCAAGTGACTTCTCGTCAGGTGACTTCACAACAGGAAAATTCAAAACAGGCGACCTCTCGTCAGGTAACTTCTCGTCAAGTGACTTCTCGTCAGGTGACCTCTCATCAGGGGACTTCACAACAGGAAAATTCAAAACAGGCGACTTCTCATCAGGGGACTTCTCGTCAAGTGACTTCTCGTCAGGCGACTTCTCGTCAGGTGACCTCTCATCAGGGGACTTCTTTTCGGGGGACTTCATATTGGGGGACGTCACATCTCGGGACTTCACAGCAGGCGACTTCACATCTGGTGACCTCTCATCATCAGGGGACTTCACAGCAGGAAAATTCAAAACAGGCGACCTCTCGTCAGGTGACTTCTCGTCAAGTGACCTCTCATCAGGAGACTTCAAAACAGGCGACCTCTCGTCAGGCGACTTCTCGTCAGGTGACCTCTCATCAGGGGACTTCACATCGGGGGACTTTTCCCCGGTCACGGCGGTTACGGGTTTTGGGTACGTGGTCCCGTACTCATGAACCATCCGCTGCGGGCCTGGTGACGTCGGGACCGGTTGTTGGCCAGCACGGCCGGTCCCTAGCAGTTTGACGGGTGCCCGTAATTAACCGCAGGACGGTCCGACATCTGGGTACGAGAGGTACGAGGTAGGAAGTTATCCTGGTAGTTTGGCCTTCTCGGTTGAGTGGCATTTCGGGGGCAGTTCCTGGCGAAATGTCCCGGCTGACCACATCCGTAGCAGGCGAATCTGTCCTCCGTCCCCTGCTGGGTGGAACGACCCTCCCTAGGTTGTGACTGGGTAGGCCGGGCACCACCAAGGCCAAGATGCTGTGTAACTCTTCTGAGTTCTTGTAGCAGCTCAGCAATCGCTTTTGGATCCATACTTCCCTCTGGAGGTATCGCACGGGTCGGATCGTTTGGCCAGGCTGTCCCGTTAGGTTTGGTTGACCCCATGTTAGTAGTCTCCGGAACACGGGCTACTCTATGGCTGCCGGCCTCTGGCTCAACGTCTCCGGAACGGCTTACTCGTACTGCCTTCCTTGACCGGGGTGCTCCGTCGGCTGGGTTAAGGCGATGACGCGTATCCAGGAAGTTAACTGACTCATACACGGCCTCATCGATGTCCCGGGGTTCTTTAATGTATTCGACGTGGAAGGTCACTTCGTTGTCGGTCAGTCCGTCCAAGAAACGTCGGAGAAGGTCTTCTTGGCGCGTGGTGCAGTCCCGTCGCGGGTACGCCTTGTCGTACAAGCGTTTCAGCTCGGCTGCGTACATTTCCACAGACTCTCCGGTCTTCTGGCTCCTGTTACTAAATTTAGCGGCATATGATTTAGAAGTCTCAATTGTCCTGAATCTATTCCCCAACTCGCCAACGAGAACTGTAAAATTGTTTCGCACCTTCCGCGGGAGCTGGCCGTATACGAAATCGCCAGCCACACCCTGCAGCTTTGGGAGAAGTTCATCTAGTCTGTCATCTAGATTCCACCTCCGTCGATCAGCAACATCTTGGAACCGGTTAAACCAGACTTCCCAGGCTTCACGGCCAGTGAATGGGGGCAATTTCGACCCCCTGGAAGGAGTGTCGCGGTGCTTTGGCGAAGCGGGCCAATCCATCGCATCATCCTCGTCACTTGCAGACTCCCCCGATGTTGAGGGTGATTCACGTCTCCTGCGGATAGAGATTTTTTTCTTTTGGTGCCGGACCTTTGTGTTGATTGGGGCCGCAATCTCCCGCCTTGCTTGGGCACGGCCATAGTCCGCCGCGGTGGGGGTCCGATGGTGCTCCAAGGGATTACCGGGTACCATCGTGGGGGTCTGGTCGGACATCGCCTGGGTGGGCACAAGGTGCGCTTGGTTATCCGTCATAGCCTCTCGGTAGATCGGAGGGGTAATCCCGGTCATCAACATCGGCTCCTGGCGCGGCGCCGTGGGGAAGTGGGATCGCATCTCCAGGGCGTAAGCAGGCATCGGTGGACCCTGATAAACCTGCTGGACTGGGTCGGGCCCCACCAAGGGTCCTCCAGACGTCCAGGAGGCGGGCTGGAAACGCATCTGTGGGGCATAGGCAGGCATCTGTGGATCCTGATAGCTCTGCTGGGATTGGTGGGTCACCATCATGGGTGCTTGTGACGTCACGGCGGAGGGCTGGGGACGCATCGCTGGCGCAAACGCAGGCATCGGTGGAGCTTGATAGCTCTGCTGGGATGGGTGGGTCACCATCATGGGTCCTTGTGACGTCATGGCGGAGGGCTGGGGACGCATCGCAGGGGCAACCGCAGGCATCTGTGGAGCCTGAGGTGTCTGCTGGGCCGGGTTGGCCACCATCATGGGTGCTTGTGACGTCAGTGCGGAGGGCTGGGGACGCATCGCTGGCGCAAACGCAGGCATCAGTGGAGCTTGATAGCTCTGCTGGGGTGGGTGGGTCACCATCATGGGTGCTTGTGACGTCACGGCGGAGGGCTGGGGACGCATCGCTGGCGCAAACGCAGGCATCGGTGGAGCTTGATAGCTCTGCGGGGATGGGTGGGTCACCATCATGGGTGCTTGTGACGTCACAGCGGAGGGCTGGGGACGCATCGCTGGCGCATGGGCAGACACCGGGGTTTGCAGGGTCGGGCTTGTCACCGAAACGGGGGCTTGAGGTGTCAACGGGTGAATCTGAGGCCGCAACACTGGGGAATAGGCCGACATGGCTGATGCTGGCTGAACCAGCTGGGTGAGCCCGGTCATCAACATCGGTGCTTGAGGCGTCAACGTGGGGAGCTGGGGGCTCATCATTGGGGTTGACACCGCACTGGAGACAGGAGCTTGTGCCTCAGACTCCAAGGAGCTATCCTGAGCAGTATCTCTGGGAGGGGTGGATTTACGCCAGACATCAGTTTTAACAGCTGAACTCTCCCCCTCGGACAGAGATAATTGATGGTTGGTACGAGACCTCAACCCTTCACGTATGTTTCGCTGCCCGTGGGACTCCATCATTGGTATATATAAAGCTGCCAAATTGTCCAGTCCCTGCTGCAAAAGTGCCTCTCTTCCGCCTCCAACCAGTAATTTTCAACGACAGGTGCCAACATACATCAATTGTCAACAAGGAGCATCAGGGGTCACCAGGTACATCAATGGTTATTACTCAGGTTTCAGCAAATACATCAACTGCCACCTCAGTACATCACATGTCCATAAACCACATCAAGGGTCATCTCAGTACATCACAGGTCTATGAGCCACATCACAGGTCATCAAATACATCAGTTGTCATCCAAGTACATCATAAGTCAACAAGTCACATCAGAGGTCATCAGTACATCACAGGTCTATGAGCCACATCGCAGGTCATCAAATACATCAGTTGTCATCCAAGTACATCACAAGTCACATCAGAGGTCATCAGTACATCACAGGTCAGCAAATACAATTTCCTCTCAAATCCACCACATTAGGACAACTCTGGCTCATTGAGTACATCAAAGGTCATCAATGGATATCAGGGTCATCAGATATTTCCTCAAATCCACCACATCAGGAAACATATGGGTTATCCAGTACATCAGGAGTCATCGCTGAACATCAGGATCATCAGATTTCGTCCAACATGAATCAAAGGAAGTGTCATCATATTCGTCAAAGGTCATCGTGGAACATCAGAGTTAGTGAGGGAAATAATAAAAAAAAACCTCTATGGCTGATTACATCACGAAACTGCCTCAGAATTACAGTTCTGCACCCAGCAAACAAGAAATTTCAAAGAAATAATAACCACCAGGCAGTGGAGCACGACCCTTGGATCCAGTATTAAAACCAGATCCCACTTCTGACACCAAAATATTGTTACGACCGTAACCTGTCAGGATGGCCGAAAATAAAATAAAATCTTTTATAAGGGAAAGAAACAAAAACTAACTATTCACAACCAGTGTCAGTCTCCCACCATTGGCGGCATTTATTCAAACATTCTTGTCAAAGCAGGTACGAGGGACAATATAAAAATAAAATACTCTGCCTGTAACCAGACCCCCTAGTCTGGCATAGACTAACTAAAAGGAAAATCCCCTAAGCTCAGATAAGAATTAAGAATTAAGAACCATAAGAATTAAGAAAGACCAGTGGAAAAATGCAGGGGTTAGTGGGAGAGATTCTATTTAGGAAACATCAACAGTCAGAGGGCTGAGAGGCTGTCATCATCTAAGTTACATCGTCATTCGGTCCTCGGGACATCGTGGTTATCGTGGTCATCGTGGTATCGTGGTCATCGTGGTCATCGTGGTCATCGTGGTTAGTCACAAAAAGGGGGGGGGGGTAAATAGGGGCACTAACCGACAGGGTCTGCCCTGCTTTTCGTCTCTATCTCCCCGAATGTCTGAGTGTGTCGAGAGTCTCCCAAATCACAACCGGTGTCTCCCTTTATACCCGCCACACCGGAAGACGCACACAGAAATAATCTATATCTCCCTTTTCGCGTTACTCCTCAACCCAAGAGTTTAAGTATGCAATGCAGGTTTCTGGCTGATATTAAAACTTTAAAGAATACCAGACAAACATCAGCAAGACCAGAAACTAGTGCCATATACATAAACGCGGCTTTTGTTGGCAGCGAGGTTATAAAACTTTGGTAATTATCATAATGACTAAAACGAGGCCGCGCGCGAGAAACAACAATCATGGCCGCCCCGAGAGGTAAACATCACCAAAAACGGTACAAATTGGTTTGTACCATCCCAAATAAGAATAGACAAGTTAAAAAGACAACAGAAAGTGACAATGTGGCCTCATACAAGGTAGGTAAACAGTTTAGTTGGGGGTTGACAGCGTTCACAAAGTGATAATTTTACAAAAATACCTGATTTCCGCGGGGACCAAAATGGGAGGCGTCACAATGCCCCCTGCTTAAGTGTTAGGCGTCCTCGCCAACACTAAACTAACACCACAAAAATATTATACAAAATCTCACAAGTAAAATGAACCTGCAGCGTTGCAAGCGACGAGTACTTAGATACAGATACATGTCAACATACACCCTTACACGAGATTAGAATAGGGACCGTTATATTGCCCCCCCCTACTTAATGGTTTGGCATCATCGCCAAACAGTAGTGTAATACCAACAAGACATGCACAAAAATAGTAAATACAAATCTAACGAGCTTACTCATGAGGTAGTTGCTTCCGGCCTTGCAAATGACGAGTAACTCGAATATCGAACATGTGAAAACAAACACAACCTTACATTGGGACAGCTAAAACGACCGTCACATATTGAACACAAAATCCTACATCGGATAACACTGAGCTGTAAGAAAAAAATCGGATAATACTGAGCAGTAAGAGAAAGAAACTACTACATCGTTAGTACGGGTACCCAAGCCGGCTCCGCTGTCGCTGGCGTAATTCCCTGAACTGCCTGGCGGCTCCGCGGTCTGGGCTCACGTCACGGTCCTGTGGGGGTTGACTGCGTCCCCGGCAGTCGGCAGCTCCGCGGTCTGGCCTCACGTCATGGTCCTGTTGGCGTTGACTGCGTCCCCGGCAGTCGGCAGCTCCGCGGTCCGGCCTCACGTCGCGGTCCTGTGAGCGTTGACTGCGTCCCCGGCAGTCGGCAGCTCCACGGTCCGGGCTGTACTCACGACCGCTGTGACGGCTAGGGTCGATTCGGCGATCGGTGTTCCTTAGTTCGTCGACCTCTCGTCGAAGATCCTTAACCGTCCGCAACAGCTCCTGCTGATTTCTTTCGAGACGCTCGATGGCTGCAGAGACATGGGACGTCTCATCGGGGAGAACACTGGGCGACTCCTGAGTCGCGGCGACCAGCGCCGGGGAGCTACAAAGAGCCGCAACCTCGCTCGCGGACGGAGGGGCCAGTTCCATCAGGTCCGAAAGGGTTACATTAGTCATCGGGACAGGCGGCGTCATGGAGGTGTCTGTTTGAGGAGAGCCAAAGGTCGGAAGGTTTAAGTCCGGCGAGTTCGGAGAGCCCTGCAATCCGAGCTTTTCCCGGTAGTGGAGGCAGGACTCCGCCCCGCTCAGAACCAACACTCCAGGCAAAGGCTTCTCCTGAGATTTCGACAGGTGTTTCATGATGTGAACACCCATCCGTTCACGGTCCCCCTGGTAGCCACATTCAGTGCATCGGTGTACCGGCCCGCGTTTCAAAAGGATATCCTTGACATAGTTTTGGATCATACACGCAGCCATTGTTCCTGCAAAAAAAAAGTGTAGGGTGGTCAATGGACAGTCAGTGGCATCTTCCAGTAGACTTCACAAAGGGGTAAAACAGAATCAATATTTATGTGCGCACCACACCCCTTCTTCGATCGAGGGCCAAAGCAGCCCGTGCCCAAGCCAGCGTCTGCGTGCCCTTATAGGGTTTTAGACGGTCGTGGTGGACCAGCTTGCGTGTTCCCTTTGCATCGAGCTGCAAGAGATAGTTAAGGTCGCCCAGCCGCCTGAGAACTAAAAAGGGACCATCATAGGCTACCCGTAGTTTCGGAGTGGTCTTGAGCTGACCGAGCTCGCATCGGAACCAAACCAGGTTGCCAGTGGCGTATTGATGGAAAGTACCCCGGGCTCCGTAGACCTCTCGCTGTCGTCGACCGGCGACTCCGAGATGTTCCCGGGCTATCTCGTGGGCTCGCTGAAACCGCTCACGGAGCTGATCCACGTACTGTCCGTACGACGTAATTTCTTCTCCGATGTGGTCTATTCTGCTGCCAAACATCACCTCCGCGGGAAGTCTTACTTCACGGCCTAGCATCAATAGGTTCGGGGTCAGGCCCGTGGTTTCGCATGGAGAGGATCGGTCGGCGGCTGCCAGACAGCCAAGGTTCCTGTCCCACTCAGTTTGTTGGCCTTGTAGGAAAGCTTTAATCATCCGGATCAAGGTACGGTTGAAACGTTCCGTTTGACCGTTGCACTTAGGATTTCCCGGCGAGGTGCGTGTCTTCCTAATTTCCAGCAACCGACACAACTCAGCGAACACGTGGCTCTCATAGTTTCTCCCCTGATCACTGTGAAGGGAGATAGGACAGCCGTGACGGGCAATGACCTCGTTCAGGATGATTTCCGCACAGGTAATGGCCGTTTGATCCGGAACAGGGAAGATCTCCACCCATTTGGTGAAGGCGTCCGTTACGACCAATATGTATTTGTTGCCTCGAGGGGTTTCCGGCAAGGGTCCCAGGATGTCGGTGGCCAAACGGTCAAGGGGGGCTCCGGTGAGCATGGTTCCGATTGGAGCGCGCGGACTCTTGTTGGGTGGCTTGATGCGGCTACAGGTATCACATTGCAACACATAATTATTGGCGTCCTCGCGCAGGCCGAACCAGTGAAAAGCCTGTATCGTCCGTTCCCTGGTTTTCTTCTGTCCAAGATGTCCCCCAAGAATGCTGCTGTGTGTCTGGTGGAGAACATCGCGTCGGAGATTCCTGGGCACTAACATTTGGGAGTAATCTCCTGTCCCGTCCTTACGGGTGAAGTTACGTCGCAAAACACCATCCACCAACGTCAGGTTGTCCCAATTGAGTAGATAGAACCTGGTGGCCGGACTGGAGGCCTCTACATCCCTTCCCCGCGGCCTCTCTCCCGTTCGGAACCACTTCAGCAAAGGGCCGAGATCAGGATCTTGATTCTGCCTTCTACTGATCTCCGCATTAGAGAACGCAGTCAATGGTGACTCTGCCCGAGCCTGCGAGCGAGTAGTCCGGCGGCACTTCCCGCTCCGTGTGTCAAAGATCCACAAGCGTCGTTGTAACCAATGGGTCAGTTTGGTAGTCGTCGCTGGCAGGCATTCCGGGAGTCTCTCGTCGGTTGGTTTTGGGCGGTGGCGACTGTCCTCGGGGGTCCAGTACTCCGCCTGAGGGGTCTGGGACCGGATGGCGGCCCGAATGGCCCAGTAGAAGGTTGATGACGTAAGTGTAATCAGAACGGATCCCAAAACGTTCCGGCTGACCGCAAAAACCACGGTGATGATCACTATCGCAACAAGCATTACCGTCTGGCAAAACGGCACCTGATCACACTCGGTCAGCGGGACCGAGTGGCATCGTCGCGCCTGGTCACGTTCCTTTAGGTCGCCCAAACCACTTTGCATTTGCGAAGCGCGCTTTAAACACTTCTTGCATGGACCGCACTTCAGTTTGTCAGTATCTTCAGCGTATGGGCACTGGCAGTCGGTTGGGGTTGGACATCGTGACAACGAGTCGGCGTTCCCGTGGCGTTTCCCTGACCGGTACTCCAATGAGAAGTCGAAAGCAGACATAGACTCTATCCAACGGGCGACACGATTCTTGGGATCTTTCAGGCTGAAAAGCCACCTGAGCGCTTGGTGATCCGACCGCACAATGAATCTTCGCCCCAAGAGGTAGTGCTGGTAATATTCCATGAAGTACTTTACCGCCAGCAATTCCTTGTCGGTGACGCAGTAATTCCTTTCTGCCTTCCCCAGGGTGCGACTGCCGTACGCTATCACCCGTTCTCTCCCTTCCTGGACTTGAGATAAAACTGCGCCGATGCCGACATCGCATGCGTCAGTGTCCAGGATGAATTCTCCTTGTTCCCGAGGGTAGGCCATGACCTGAGAGCTCACAAGGACTCTCTTCAGATCCACGAATGAGTGTTCGCATTCTTCAGTCCAGACAAATGTCTTTTCCTTCCTGGTTAGCTGCACAAGCGGGTTTACTCGCTCTGAGAAGCGAGGGATGAACCGCCGGTAATAACTTCCCAGTCCCAGGATACCACGTACTTCCGTCACGGTCGTTGGGGTGGGCCAGGACACTAACTTGGCAACATTAGCGGGGTTTGGGCGGACGCCATCCCTGGAAACGACATGTCCCAGGAAACCCACTTCGTCCTGGAACAGGTGGCACTTACTAGGCTTCAGTTTCAGCCCAGCATCTCCAATTTTCTGCAGAACATTCCGCAGACGCATCATGTGCTCATGGAAATCCCGGCCAAAAACGATAACATCGTCTAGGTAGATCAAACAGGATGTCCATTGCAAACCAGAGAGAGCAATTTCCATACAACGCTGGAAGGTAGCAGGCGCATTTGTCAGTCCAAACGGCATCGTGGTATACTCGAACAGTCCGTGTCTGGTAACAAATGCTGTCTTCGGGATATCTTCGGGACACACCGGTATTTGGTTGTAAGCTGAGGTGATGTCGAGTGTTGAGAACGTTGTTGCCTCACTGATGGCGTCTAGACAATCCTGCGTCCTGGGTAGAGGAAACGCATCCTTGACCGTCAACGCGTTAACCCTCCGATAATCCACACACGGTCTCACTGTTCCATCCTTCTTGCGGACCAACACAATTGGTGACGCCCAAGGCGAGGTGGACGGGCGAATGGATCCCTGCTGCTGAAGTTTTCGCAAAGCTTCTCGGTCTTCCCCAGCGAAGGCCATCGGCACTCTCCGTGGGGGCTGCTTAACGGGTTTCGCGTCGCCGGTATCAATGTTGTGCTCAAGAATGGAAGTTTGCCCGAGATCGAACTCGTTCTTCGAGAAAACATCTGGGAAATCGCAGAGCAGGTCACTGATGGACTTCGTTTCAGTCGGTGATTTATTATGGGCTGCCTCATAGTACATCTCGGTAAGGTGTGTCGGGACGGCTGATTTGGCCGCGCAACCAGGTAGTGTAGGTCCCGTTGTTCGGATGCAGTCACCGCTTAGTTTGGGTCCGCCGGGCACGAGTCGTCTAATCCGGTTGAAATTTCCCAGCTGGTCCTCATCTTCAGAGTGAGCAAGTGTCTTTAACGGACGTCGAATCGGCTCCGCATATCCCAGAACGGTGTCCTGTTTTATTGAGACTGGGTCCTTCATCGGGTTCATCACCCGCACCTGAACCGTGCAGGCGCGGGAGGGATCTACCAAGGCGGGAGCCATAGCCAACAAGTGTTTCTCCGCCAGATTGGGGATGGGTTCTACAATCATGCTGCTTGAACAGTGTTCGTCCCATCGATCAATCAATACATCAAGAACGGCTTCACTCATCCCGGGTATAATGTAGTGGTCTGCCGCATGTACTCTACGCACTCGAGGTCGCCCGACAACCTCTAAAGGGATCCTGGTGTCTCGGAACTTCATATAGCCTTCACTTAGAATTAAGTCAGCTGGGCCAGAGGGATCCTTGAACAAGATGTCGCCACCTAGCAAGACGTCATCGGTGATGTTGACAATGGGCAGTTCCGCGTCCACATGAACATCATGCATCGTCAGATCAAACATAGCACGCCCCAAACAAGGCATTGGATGTCCATCGGCTCCTCCAACCACGTCACTTGAATTGGCTTGCAATAGGGTTGGTTGGTGCGGGGAGGGAATTCTCTCATACAGGCGTTGCGAGATCAACGTTGCCGTTGCCCCGGTATCCACAGTAACGAACACCTCGGTACCATTAACCGAACCATTTACATAAACCCCATCGTATCTGGCAATTCCACGTTTCGCAGCCGCTTTGGTATGGACGTCCTCAGTGGTAAGAGGCTTGTCAGGGGGGTCAGTGCTTATGGAGTCAGTTGACAGTTCGCCTAAGGAAGGAACGTCGTTGAATATGATATCGGGAGGCTTGGCATCAGGACGTTCCTTCTCTGGGAACTTCACATTGGGTGACTCCACACGAGGGGACTTCGCATCAGGGGACTTCACAATGGGCGATTCCACAGCAGGCGACTTCACAAGCGACATCAGGACAGGCAACTTCGCATCTGGGGACTTCACTTCCTGGGACTTCACATCAGGGGACTTCACTTCGGGCGACTTCAATTCAGGCGATTCCACAACAGGCGACTTCACAACAGGGGACTGCACATCAGGGGACTTCACAACAAGCGACATCAGGACAGGCAACTTCACATCTGGGGACTGCACATCTGGGGACTTCACTTCCTGGGACTTCACATCTGGGGACTGCACATCTGGGGACTTCACTTCCTGGGACTTCACTTCGGGCGGCTCCACAACAGGCGACTCCGCAACAGGGGACTGCACATCAGGGGACTTGACTTCGGACGATTTAACAACAGGCAACTTCACTTCGGGTGATACAACAACAGGCGACTTCACTCCAAGCGACTTCACTTCGGGCGATACAACAGCAGACGACTTCACAACAAGCGACTTCACTTCGGGCGATACAACAGCAGACGACTTCACAACAAGCGACATCAGGGCAGGCAACTTCATATCTGGGGACTTCACTTCGAGCTTCACATCAGGCGACTGTACATAAGGCGACTCTACAACAAGTTTCGCATCAGGCATCTGTACAAAATGAAAATTCAAAACAGGTGACTTCTCGTCAGGCGACTTCTCCTCAGGTGACCTCTCATCAGGGGACTTCACAACAGGAAAATTCAAAACAGGCGACTTCTCGTCAGGCAACTTCTCGTCAAGTGACTTCTCGTCAGGTGACTTCACAACAGGAAAATTCAAAACAGGCGACCTCTCGTCAGGTAACTTCTCGTCAAGTGACTTCTCGTCAGGTGACCTCTCATCAGGGGACTTCACAACAGGAAAATTCAAAACAGGCGACTTCTCATCAGGGGACTTCTCGTCAAGTGACTTCTCGTCAGGCGACTTCTCGTCAGGTGACCTCTCATCAGGGGACTTCTTTTCGGGGGACTTCATATTGGGGGACGTCACATCTCGGGACTTCACAGCAGGCGACTTCACATCTGGTGACCTCTCATCATCAGGGGACTTCACAGCAGGAAAATTCAAAACAGGCGACCTCTCGTCAGGTGACTTCTCGTCAAGTGACCTCTCATCAGGAGACTTCAAAACAGGCGACCTCTCGTCAGGCGACTTCTCGTCAGGTGACCTCTCATCAGGGGACTTCACATCGGGGGACTTTTCCCCGGTCACGGCGGTTACGGGTTTTGGGTACGTGGTCCCGTACTCATGAACCATCCGCTGCGGGCCTGGTGACGTCGGGACCGGTTGTTGGCCAGCACGGCCGGTCCCTAGCAGTTTGATGGGTGCCCGTAATTAACCGCAGGACGGTCCGACATCTGGGTACGAGAGGTACGAGGTAGGAAGTTATCCTGGTAGTTTGGCCTTCTCGGTTGAGTGGCATTTCGGGGGCAGTTCCTGGCGAAATGTCCCGGCTGACCACATCCGTAGCAGGCGAATCTGTCCTCCGTCCCCTGCTGGGTGGAACGACCCTCCCTAGGTTGTGACTGGGTAGGCCGGGCACCACCAAGGCCAAGATGCTGTGTAACTCTTCTGAGTTCTTGTAGCAGCTCAGCAATCGCTTTTGGATCCATACTTCCCTCTGGAGGTATCGCACGGGTCGGATCGTTTGGCCAGGCTGTCCCGTGAGGTTTGGTTGACCCCATGTTAGTAGTCTCCGGAACACGGGCTACTCTATGGCTGCCGGCCTCTGGCTCAACGTCTCCGGAACGGCTTACCCGTACTGCCTTCCTTGACCGGGGTGCTCCGTCGGCTGGGTTAAGGCGATGACGCGTATCCAGGAAGTTAACTGACTCATACACGGCCTCATCGATGTCCCGGGGTTCTTTAATGTATTCGACGTGGAAGGTCACTTCGTTGTCGGTCAGTCCGTCCAAGAAACGTCGGAGAAGGTCTTCTTGGCGCGTGGTGCAGTCCCGTCGCGGGTACGCCTTGTCGTACAAGCGTTTCAGCTCGGCTGCGTACATTTCCACAGCCTCTCCGGTCTTCTGGCTCCTGTTACTAAATTTAGCGGCATATGATTTAGAAGTCTCAATTGTCCTGAATCTATTCCCCAACTCGCCAACGAGAACTGTAAAATTGTTCCGCACCTTCCGCGGGAGCTGGCCGTATACGAAATCGCCAGCCACACCCTGCAGCTTTGGGAGAAGTTCATCTAGTCTGTCATCTAGATTCCACCTCCGTCGATCAGCAACATCTTGGAACCGGTTAAACCAGACTTCCCAGGCTTCACGGCCAGTGAATGGGGGCAATTTCGACCCCCTGGAAGGAGTGTCGCGGTGCTTTGGCGAAGCGGGCCAATCCATCGCATCATCCTCGTCACTTGCAGACTCCCCCGATGTTGAGGGTGATTCACGTCTCCTGCGGATAGAGATTTTTTTCTTTTGGTGCCGGACCTTTGTGTTGATTGGGGCCGCAATCTCCCGCCTTGCTTGGGCACGGCCATAGTCCGCCGCGGTGGGGGTCCGATGGTGCTCCAAGGGATTACCGGGTACCATCGTGGGGGGCTGGTCGGACATCGCCTGGGTGGGCACAAGGTGCGCTTGGTTATCCGTCATAGCCTCTCGGTAGATCGGAGGGGTAATCCCGGTCATCAACATCGGCTCCTGGCGCGGCGCCATGGGGACGTGGGATCGCATCTCCAGGGCGTAAGCAGGCATCGGTGGACCATGATAAACCTGCTGGACTGGGTCGGGCCCCACCAAGGGTCCTCCAGACGTCCAGGAGGCGGGCTGGAAACGCATCTGTGGGGCATAGGCAGGCATCTGTGGATCCTGATAGCTCTGCTGGGATTGGTGGGTCACCATCATGGGTGCTTGTGACGTCACGGCGGAGGGCTGGGGACGCATCGCTGGCGCAAACGCAGGCATCGGTGGAGCTTGATAGCTCTGCTGGGATGGGTGGGTCACCATCATGGGTCCTTGTGACGTCATGGCGGAGGGCTGGGGACGCATCGCAGGGGCAACCGCAGGCATCTGTGGAGCCTGAGGTGTCTGCTGGGCCGGGTTGGCCACCATCATGGGTGCTTGTGACGTCAGTGCGGAGGGCTGGGGACGCATCGCTGGCGCAAACGCAGGCATCAGTGGAGCTTGATAGCTCTGCTGGGGTGGGTGGGTCACCATCATGGGTGCTTGTGACGTCACGGCGGAGGGCTGGGGACGCATCGCTGGCGCAAACGCAGGCATCGGTGGAGCTTGATAGCTCTGCGGGGATGGGTGGGTCACCATCATGGGTGCTTGTGACGTCACAGCGGAGGGCTGGGGACGCATCGCTGGCGCATGGGCAGACACCGGGGTTTGCAGGGTCGGGCTTGTCACCGAAACGGGGGCTTGAGGTGTCAACGGGTGAAACTGAGGCCGCAACACTGGGGAATAGGCCGACATGGCTGATGCTGGCTGAACCAGCTGGGTGAGCCCGGTCATCAACATCGGTGCTTGAGGCGTCAACGTGGGGAGCTGGGGGCTCATCATTGGGGTTGACACCGCACTGGAGACAGGAGCTTGTGCCTCAGACTCCAAGGAGCTATCCTGAGCAGTATCTCTGGGAGGGGTGGATTTACGCCAGACATCAGTTTTAACAGCTGAACTCTCCCCCTCGGACAGAGATAATTGATGGTTGGTACGAGACCTCAACCCTTCACGTATGTTTCGCTGCCCGTGGGACTCCATCATTGGTATATATAAAGCTGCCAAATTGTCCAGTCCCTGCTGCAAAAGTGCCTCTCTTCCGCCTCCAACCAGTAATTTTCAACGACAGGTGCCAACATACATCAATTGTCAACAAGGAGCATCAGGGGTCACCAGGTACATCAATGGTTATTACTCAGGTTTCAGCAAATACATCAACTGCCACCTCAGTACATCACATGTCCATAAACCACATCAAGGGTCATCTCAGTACATCACAGGTCTATGAGCCACATCACAGGTCATCAAATACATCAGTTGTCATCCAAGTACATCATAAGTCAACAAGTCACATCAGAGGTCATCAGTACATCACAGGTCTATGAGCCACATCGCAGGTCATCAAATACATCAGTTGTCATCCAAGTACATCATAAGTCACATCAGAGGTCATCAGTACATCACAGGTCAGCAAATACAATTTCCTCTCAAATCCACCACATTAGGACAACTCTGGCTCATTGAGTACATCAAAGGTCATCAATGGATATCAGGGTCATCAGATATTTCCTCAAATCCACCACATCAGGAAACATATGGGTTATCCAGTACATCAGGAGTCATCGCTGAACATCAGGATCATCAGATTTCGTCCAACATGAATCAAAGGAAGTGTCATCATATTCGTCAAAGGTCATCGTGGAACATCAGAGTTAGTGAGGGAAATAATAAAAAAAAACCTCTATGGCTGATTACATCACGAAACTGCCTCAGAATTACAGTTCTGCACCCAGCAAACAAGAAATTTCAAAGAAATAATAACCACCAGGCAGTGGAGCACGACCCTTGGATCCAGTATTAAAACCAGATCCCACTTCTGACACCAAAATATTGTTACGACCGTAACCTGTCAGGATGGCCGAAAATAAAATAAAATCTTTTATAAGGGAAAGAAACAAAAACTAACTATTCACAACCAGTGTCAGTCTCCCACCATTGGCGGCATTTATTCAAACATTCTTGTCAAAGCAGGTACGAGGGACAATATAAAAATAAAATACTCTGCCTGTAACCAGACCCCCTAGTCTGGCATAGACTAACTAAAAGGAAAATCCCCTAAGCTCAGATAAGAATTAAGAATTAAGAACCATAAGAATTAAGACAGACCAGTGGAAAAATGCAGGGGTTAGTGGGAGAGATTCTATTTAGGAAACATCAACAGTCAGAGGGCTGAGAGGCTGTCATCATCTAAGTTACATCGTCATTCGGTCCTCGGGACATCGTGGTTATCGTGGTCATCGTGGTATCGTGGTCATCGTGGTCATCGTGGTCATCGTGGTTAGTCACAAAAAGGGGGGGGGGGGGGTAAATAGGGGCACTAACCGACAGGGTCTGCCCTGCTTTTCGTCTCTATCTCCCCGAATGTCTGAGTGTGTCGAGAGTCTCCCAAATCACAACCGGTGTCTCCCTTTATACCCGCCACACCGGAAGACGCACACAGAAATAATCTATATCTCCCTTTTCGCGTTACTCCTCAACCCAAGAGTTTAAGTATGCAATGCAGGGATCTGGCTTATATTAAAACTTTAAAGAATATCAGACAAACATCAGCAAGACCAGAAACTAGTGCCATATACATAAACGCGGCTTTTGTTGGCAGCGAGGTTATAAAACTTTGGTAATTATCATAATGACTAAAACGAGGCCGCGCGCGAGAAACAACAATCATGGCCGCCCCGAGAGGTTAACATCACCAAAAACGGTACAAATTGGTTTGTACCATCCCAAATAAGAATAGACAAGTTAAAAAGACAACAGAAAGTGACAATGTGGCCTCATACAAGGTAGGTAAACAGTTTAGTTGGGGGTTGACAGCGTTCACAAAGTGATAATTTTACAAAAATACCTGATTTCCGCGGGGACCAAAATGGGAGGCGTCACAATATGCTGACCGAGTTGAACTTGGTGGATATCGTGCTTTGTGTCAGTGGTTGTTTCCTAAACCTCATTACGTTAGCCGAACACCCACCAAAACATCTAGGCATGGGTGGTGGGTGGGGGGGGGGGGAGTAGGATTTCCAGCTAAACAACAGTGCGTTACTTACCTTTAGGAGCGACTGATAAGGATGTTACCTGGTTACAGACAAAACTATAGGCCTTGTGATCAGGTTCCGGCCCTGGGGCTATAATAGCGTTGTCGGGGACAGGACACACCAGGGGAATCATGCACTCCGTGACTCCTCACAGTCCATCTTCCATGTTAAAACCCACGAAATGTATTATTTTAGTAAACTTTAGGCGTAAGTAATACGTGAGCTATGCTGAAACAATGGTTTGCCCTTACATGGAAGAACGACCCTCCTCACGCCGGATATTTTTACCTCTAGGACATCTAGGTCGGCATGGTGTATGGTGGGACAATGGCCGGGATCCCATAGCAACCAGTTTTAATCCTATAATGACCAGCTTGTATCCCATGATAATCATCTTAGATCGCACAATAACTAGCCTGAATCCCATAATGACCAGTCTGAATTTTATAATAACCAACCTGAACATTATATTTATCAAATATATCAATCTATACAATATAACATCGATATATAATACATAGGTATGTAAAACAGCATGCCTCAAGAAGTCAGATATACTCTCTCAAACAACGTTTTCACAATTGGCGATTATGGTAGACATGGCTAGCAGGTCTCCTTGAGAGAACCGAGTTTGCCATTGGGAAACCCTCACAGTTTCCCAAGCTCGGCTGGTAAGCAGGCTGAGCAGTAGATCAACATGTAGTGCCTATGAACCCTGACACCTGCCTCCGAGAACTCTAGTTCATTGTCCCAAGAGGTTCCGAACCTGATTTCGTTTCCTCGACAATATAAGAGTTAGCCTTTGTTCTATAACTAGGGGACTGGAAAAAATCGGAGGGGCCCCGTCTGCAGCTGTGGATTTCTGCCTAATTTGTCCGTCCTGCAGCCATAGAACTAGAGCCTACATTAGATCAGACTAAGAAAACTTCGTGTTTTATGATGCTAGTAGACATCCCGGGCTGCATTGGAATTGGTCGCCATGGTTTCAACACCCCTAGCACTGGAGGACTTTGCTTCTGCCAGTCTCTGGGCTGTGTAACGACCGGTACTGACCACCGGTGGCCGTCTCACCGCGACAACAGTCACGTTTGAATAATGCTACACCGAAGAATCCGTACTGAATTTAGTGCCGCCATCTACAGGGCCATTTTGTACTTAATGGACGAATTGTGCTTTCACCCAGTGAGCCATTTGATAACAATAATTCAACCGTGGAATTAGAAGCTATACCGTCTGGTGCCGACAGCTCTGGAGGTCTGCACACCGCATGTCTTTTTCCTATAATATCCACTATTTCCGAGCCGGGTATGCCTGTCTTTGTTCCCTGCTGTAGTGGTTAACGCACTAGACCGCCGATCATTTGTTTCCGGGTTCGGATACAGGAAGCATACAGGACGCATAATCTGGGGCATGGTTATCCCTGATACTTCATCGTCCCAGGAGGTGCATTGGCCCAGGACATCTGTTCAAATACCAATTCATTTAATTTCATTAGTACATCATTAGAAGTAGCGTGAAGTTAACAGAAGTGTAGCGTGCCGAGTGTGTGTGTGGCCAAATCGTTTTTCTGTCACCAAACTTGTAGCGTGCCGAAGGTGTATGTTTGTGGTGTGATATCAGGAAGGAGGCATTTTAAACCGCGATATTATAAAGCATTCCTCGGTTGCATAAGTTAAACTTAGCTTAAATAACCCAGTACTCAGATAATAAGAAAGTGGTTATAATTCAAGTGATTTATTCCAGGTTAACTCAACCAGTCGCTGACACCACATTCAAATGTATGACCAATCTATCAATATCACTAGGATATATATATGACATCAGCCTCTCAGTAAATATATTCATAAGAATATCTCAAAGAACCACCAATATCACAAACTCAGATATCACTGCACATGCTGTAGCCTAATTAGGTGGTCGGATCAATCTCTCGTTTAAGTCATATCATTTCTCTTATCCCTTTAGTCAATTCTCTATATTCCACTGTTGATTCCTCTAAATATACCTCCATAATACAGCTCTCTAACCTAGACCTCCAAGACAAGCTTATTCCCACATTTTACCTTCCTGACACTACATAAATACTTATAAAAGAAAATAGCAAGACTCAAATAAATGAGTAAAGAGGCGCGGGCGTTGCGCTCAGAGTAGAGGGTAACAGAGGTGTGCGGGCATTGCGCTAAGAGGAGAGGGTAAAAGATGTGCGCGGGCATCGCGCTAAGAGGAGAGGGTAAAACAGGTGCGCGGGCATCGCGCTAAGAGGAGAGGGTAAAAGAGGTGCGCGGGCGTTGCGCTAAGAAGAGAGGGTAAATGAGGTGCGCTTGCGTTGCGCTAAGAGGAGAGAGTAAAGAGGTGCGCAAGCGTTGCGTTGAGACAGAGGGAGAGGTGCGTTGGCGCTGCGCTGCCCCCCCCCCCCCTACCACACTCCAATTGACTTCTGGCTGTGATGTAGGCCCTTTTATACCCCTATCCCAGGGACACTAACTCTGATGACGCTACCCCCTAAATTGACCAATGAGCGATAATGAAAGAAACTGTATTTCTACACTTAGGGCCAAAAATGCTCATCAATATTGTTCAAACCACTGGCGAACCTTGCTAATCAACTTGCATCAAAAAATACATAAACTGTTCATAAAGATACTTACTAAAAAATGGCTGATCTTCCAATTCGCTAACTTTCTTTCTCGCTTCCCTTCGTCTTCCTCCCCTGGTGGATGGCTACTATCCAATCTCACACACGCGCCCCCTGCCGTCCTACTTCTTCCTACAATTACGCTAGTTCTCATATGCCGTGTTATTTCTTACCATTCCGCTGGTTCCCTCATGCAAATTCGCTACAGAAGGAATCTACAAGGTGAAGATAGGTCCAGTGCCCGTCGCCATTCCCTATGACGTTATGAGTATTGCACATAATGTGTTCGATCACGAACTTGCAAACGGGCGTGGTGGTGTCATATCAGTAGATATATTGCATGGTTAGAATGTATGACACGATAGTGACACCGCTCAGACCTTCAAGTTGTTAATCGCCCCTGCAACCAGGCAGACCAGACCACAGCAGGGCGCGAACCACCGATCCATGTGCCGTTAGCCTCTCAGGTAGCCATTTAATGAGAGCGCTCTAACCCCCTGAACTATCGGGGCGGCCCTGCACCGGTGAATACAAGACCCGAATCTGTTAACGGCACTCACGGGAACACCCAGAGATTTCCATCGTGTCCACAGCACGCAGGAGGCGACCCATCAAACCACCCAGAAGCGCCACCCACGGTAGGCGTTTTAGGCTCATTTTGTCCCGCATTTCCCGTCAGATGAACTAACACCAGGCGACCTCCAGCTCCAGCCGGACAGCGGGTTGCTCTTGCGGAAGCAATTGACCGCCACCCCGTAATAAAAAAAAACAGCCAGCCACATTTCCCGGGATAGTTCCGGGATAGTGTTGTGACGTACGACAGTGACGTTGTGACATACGACAGTGACGTTGTGACGCACGACAGTGACGTTGTGACGTACGACAGTGACGTTGTGACGCACGACAGTGACGTTGTGACGTAGGACAGTGACGTTGTGACGTACGACAGTGACGTTGTGACGCACGACAGTGACGTTGTGACGTACGACAGTGACGTTGTGACGCACGACAGTGACGTTGTGACGCACGACAGTGACGTTGTGACGCACGACAGTGACGTTGTGACGCACGACAGTGACGTTGTGACGCACGACAGTGACGTTGTGACGCACGACAAGAATGTAGTGCTGACGCACAACAGTAATTCTGTTCGGTTGTATGACATATATCATCCAACATTTTATTGCTCAGAGAGGTTTTTAAATTTAAGCAACACTTGTGATTATCTCTCTAATTCCTTCCTACTAAAGCCCGACAAGAGCACCAAGACACACCGGATATCCACATTAAAGTAATACATTTAAACCCTATACTCATTTATCGTAAGAATGAATTATTGTGTTATAATGGCGGGTTTCATGGAGTGTCTAAAGCCCCCCCCCCACCATTCACCCTCACACCGCCCGCCACTTACCTTCTCTGTTAAAGCCATATGGAGAGCTCACGCCACCCATAGTGGACAGCCCCCCGCATCGCAGACCCTACAAGGGCCAGGAGTCAATGCATGGTGGCCTTGACCCTTGGGGTGTATTATGTATTCCCCTGTGGCGATATTGGCTTCACACATCACGGCACAAAGAGGGTGGTGTCGAGGAGGGGGGGGGGCGGATGGGACCATGCACTATCCCAGAAAAGACAGGGAGAGCAGAATATAACCTTATGTCAAGCGATTTGGGTATCAACTCTCCTGGTCTACTGGGATGTATGGTAAGCGAAATAGCTGGAATGGTGAGATGCAGACCGTCCTTTGCCGGGAACCCCGTTTCAAAATGTTTTACATAGGGCTAAGTAGAGAGTGCGGTCGGTGTCTCGTAATGGGAGATCACAGAATGGGCGATAAAAGGCGGCCGTCTGACGCTCGTCACTATGTTAGTGTAGCTATGTTAGTGCATGATAAAGACCCCATCTCTCTAAAGACTAATAAGGGATTACTCCCAGAGACACGGTCGATAAAAGGCGGTCGGAATAAGTCTCAAGGTTCTGACCCATATCCCTGTGAAGGATGTCTTATTGATCCCTGACCTCCGTGCGCGCCTGATCGTGAACCCCGTGGCTCTGCCGACCCGGGCCACATGGGTGGACGGCATTGTATGCCCCAGCGGCAAGGCAGCAGCTGCTGGACGTCTGTAAGATAGTCCTCCGCTGAGGGCGAAAACATGATATAGCACAGGCACTGATCCATGATAGAGTAAGGGGGCGGCGATATAGGTTTTTCCTGTCTTCCCACTGGTCGTTTGTTCATGCCGCGTGGGTTAATAAAAAAAACGTCCTGTGTAACATGGAATTAAAGCTTCTATCCTTCATCGTCACGAATTGAGTACGAGCTTCCTGGAGTGTGATGGGAGCCGACGAAGCAATGAATTGGCCACCTAGTGAGGCAACGCGACTCCCTGTAACATATTTCACTTCCGGGTCCAGTTTGGTCTGTCTATTGTTCGCTTCGCAAAGCGGGAGCTATGGAGCAAGCGCCTCGCTGGGGGCGTTGTCGGGGGGCGGGAGGGGGGGGGGGGGAGGGGGGTGGGTATCGACACGTTTGTCTTCAATCGGAATGTCTGCGTCCACCCTGGGTGGAGCAGACGATGAGGGGACGCGATGGGGGAGGGGATTTGGGATGCTTATGGCCCCAGCGCAATGTCCTCTCACCGCCGCTAAAGCCTAATTAAATGATGGCCCAACTCAAAAGTGTAGATTGTTGAAAGAGAAGTATCTTTCTGCCTGGATGATGCAGATTAAGGTCAAGGTCATGGTCAAGGTCATGGTAGGTATGACCGAGTTATGTGAAGGGATTATTTATGTGACCAATGCACGTCGCTACACATGCGTAAGAGCCTCTCTAATCGGAATCCGGGGAATGAGTTGGAGGGCAAGGATTCAAGGACGTATGACCTTGACCTTAGAATGTCATTTATGTATTGGCCAATGGCGAAATTGGTTTCACGCATCATGGCACAAGGGGTGGCGTTGAGTTGGGGGGGGGGGTAGAGATGGCTGATGGGGCCATGCACTATCCCAGAAAAGACAGGGAGAGCAGAATATAACATTATGTCAAGCGATTTGCGTACCAATTCTACTGGTCTACTGGTAGTAGTATTCACAATCCAAAAGTGATCTTTATTCACTTAAACAATGGAACATTTCTTTTACATAGCGCTAAGTAGATAGTGCTAAGTGATGTTGATGAATACGGCGCCTGGGATGACACAAACCCCAAGAATTTTGCCTCTATGCAAATGCACAGAAACCATTGAGGAAGTGTTAATTTCAATAGACATCACTTGGGGATTATGAAAGCATCCCAATCGGCCTAGCGAGTCTGTGGCAAAGACGCATTACGGTCTCAGATGTGACGTCAATCTCATGTGGCAGATGGAGGCTTATACAAGCTGCGCAATTCATCCGTTCGGCGTTGATAGAAGCAAACATGCTAAGCTAAGCTGGCTCCCTGATTAATGCTGCATCATAGTTCTTGTTCGTTTCCTGTTGTTACATCAATAATAATATACTTAACCACCTGACATGACCGTGTTTGAGCATTTATAAACTAAATATGCCACCTGGTTGCGTTGGTTTGCACACTGCAACGAACATTCACCGAATCTCTGTCACGGGAATGGACACTGAGACACAACTGACATTTCTGCATTTTTATTCTACGCTATAGCAGGTCAAAGACCAAAAAACATGGCTTTCGACCGAATTCAACACAAGGGGGAAACTCCACACTAATCCCCCATCATAACAGCGCTCTTCTCTGCACCGCTGTCCCACCCCAATATTGCATGTCCCATTCCACTACCGCATGTCCCACCATAGCAACAGGTTTTCAAAAACGCAATTAAAGTCCTATTGAAAAGTGTGTTTAACGCCATTAATTAAGATGAATATAACTGCAACGCCGCATAGATGGGTATTCGAGATGATGAGGTATGGATACAATTTCTGCGGACTTCGCCCCTAGCATTGCGCCGAGGGTTGTCAGTTATATGTGATGGAGAGGGCTATCAATTGCTTCCACTGTCAAGTTTACCGATGGTTGTGCTCTTTCCTCGTTCTCTCGGTCGAAGAAAATTGAATGGCGATCAAAATTAGATTCAATTTTCTAATCCTGGGCTTTTGATTGGCTATAGTTTTTACATTTCCGGGCGACGGGAAATCCATGATCCACACTTTCAGTGCCGAACTCTTCCAGTGGGTTGTCACCCTCCTCCGCTAGGAGGCGACACTCCCTGCGCTCAATCTATCTTGTCCTTTAACAGCTCTAGTCCTAAGCATTTTTTTTTGGGGGGGGGGGGAGGTAAACTAGTGGGATGGTATAGTTGCGGGGGTTGTGGTGGTGGTGGCGTGGCGAAGGGGGGAGGGGGGTGGGTCACATTTACACTCAGGTGCACATTTAAATTGCTACATGTCGGGCGTTTTTTCTAACAAGGTACTGCCGATGATATAATATATATGGCGATCAGCTGAAACCAATCCGTATTTTTTTCCAGCAAAATAAAACAAGGGAAGTCACAAAAGAATTTAAACGAAGCTGCCGAAATCCGAAATTTCATGTCGTGTTTCCTGTTAAAGTTGCATATCGAGCTCTTTCCCGCCAAAACTAAAGAGGTCAAAATACAAATAAGAATCAGTCCTTGAATCATTCAAGATTTCTTTCGTCTACACTCCACCCATGCCAGACTGCCAAATAGTGTCTCTTAGCCTTGCCCGTGATATCAATTTACCGCAAGTTTTCATTTTAGTGGTAATCAGTTTGTGTGCTTCGCGATGCTTTGGTATAAGTAGCAGCGCCGCGACCGAGTTCTGTGGTGTTCCGGGATAGACATGTTTGCCACACCACAGCCGAAACGGCGATGTTTATCAGGTTTCTGAATTTATAGAATGAAACAATCGAGTTTTCTGCAAATTTTGATATAAATTTCACCTAGGCTTAGTTTTGGCGGGAAAGAACTCGACATGCAACTTTAACAAATATATTTACAATTATTGAGGTATGTTTATTTTTTGATGGAGGTCTTGCACGCAGAAAACAAGGCCTACACAACACTAAAAATGTCATTTGGCGACTTCACAATAAAAACTTCTGCCGTGTGGTTTAATGCACACGTTATGCTCTGCCAATTAGGGTTCCCGCTGAAAAAGAACTCCATGGCTGAAAATAGTCCCTTTGTGACATTCATGCGTATGAAATGTGAAGTTGTGAAGTGTGAAAGTTGTGAAGTGAAGGCGCCTGGGGGTGGTGAGGGCCGGGTTGAGGGGTCTAGAATGGGAACTTGTGGCAGGTGTCGCCGGTGGAGAAGTAATTGGGAGAGTAGCAGCGGGGTGTAACTGTGGGGAAGTGACTGGGGTGGATGGTGGTGGTGGGAGGGCAACGGGAATTGGGATGCTGAGGACAGGGAGTTGCCTACGCCATCCAGCGCGTTGTGAGGTGTCGAAGTCCGCTGACGTCATGCCGTCTGCACCACACGGCATCCTCCCGCCGCAAAGGGTGCAATAATGGTACCTGACGCAATTCATCAGTTACCTACGAATTGGCTTCGGGGTCTGTCCCCAACACCTCCCACCTACTTAAAGCAATATATTCTGTAATTTTTTGTATTACCAACCTATTCCCCATGTCCAATAAGTATATTCTGTCTTGTGTTTAAATCCGGATATTCTGTGGGCTATCCGAAGAGAAGCAATTTGGTCACCGGAGCAGAAGTTGGTGGCGGGCTTTATATCCCTGCGCGCCTGTTCGCCGTTCGGTATTGTGTGTGTGATGTCGACTGCGGCTCGCTATCACGTCCGTGCGCGATAAAAATAACCCGCGCAGTTCTATGTTGAAATTGTCGTTTTACAGACTCTCAGGTATATATGCATCATAATTTTAAAATACTTTTAGTTTTGATTCTAAAATTTAAAAAATCTAAGATGGCGCATGTAAGTATATTGCTTTAAACGATGTATTCATGCCAACGAGCGATTCAAAAGGAGGATGGTTGCCGTTTAGCTGCCTATATCTAGCTTGCGTCCGCAACCGCCACCCAGGTGGGCTGCAGGCGGAGTGATCGTTATGCGTTTTACGAGCAATTCTGGAAATCCATTTAATGGAATTAAAGGCGAACAGGGCTGCCGGTGAACTGAGGAATGGAACCCCTGGACGAACACGGGTCACCTTGTCTTCACGAACTTTTAAGACGATATAAATATGTTGAACAATGAATTAGTCCCATTGAAGAAATGAGTAGAAATAAGGGGCTAGTTGATCCCGTGCGTGATTTAGTATACAACATGGTAAATGTTTGCTACTGGCCTGCGGGTCATAAGGTCGTTATTTGACTAGTTGAGCATAAGATCTATCTACGTATTTCTCCTAGCATATGAACACCAGATTAATGATCTGTTTGTATGTGCATATGATCACGTATGACAAGGTCACTCGACCGTTTGGGAAAATACCCAGCGCGCTCGAGAAATGTTACGTCATATTTGTAATGCGTGTATGTAAAGTGTCAAAATGTTTCAACCTTATCGTATCATACATCGTCAACATCCCATGTTTTGTAAATTGTTGTACGGTAAATGTTGTGAGCTGCTTACGCTAGCTTATAATAATAGTTTTTTTTGCATTAATATTTACGCATTTCATGCAACAAGCATACGTATAATACTATGCAATAAATGTCACTAGCTCCATATCAATATCTGATTCAAACTGTGCACAAGGCACTCCTAGTTTCATCAAGGCATATATGTCCTGGGTGGTGCAGAGTAACTTAGTACTGATTTTATGACGTTAGTGTATAAACGGTACCAATTATTGCGTTCGTTTGCTCCATCATGATCTCGCTCTCCAAACTAAACACATGCTATCTAGCCTGCTAAGACATCATCAGAACATCCTGAGAGCATCCTGCGACTGTGATGTGAACTGTGGGTGTGTTAGGCCACGCCTATCTCCCCGTAGAGGGCGGTCCTCGTACGCTATAGTCCCTTCGCCCCACGTCAAATTTAACCATCAGAGCCCTTCATACGCAAAAACTGACAATGAATCTAACCCAAGATCTATTTGCAGTTTGCCCTCAAATACACCACTGTTTAGCATTTACTGTGATACATCTGTATTGATTAATTAGACGCCATGTTACGTTCGAACTATATTTTCGCGTTCGATCGAAGTCAAAAAGCGTGAAGCGCTTTGAACGTTGATCCCTTACCTACATCATTGTGAAAATACGACATTCAAGATTATTGACCGATATTTTTCCATTGCCCTCATCGCTCCGGCCTTCTTGTTTCATCGCGATCATTATGGCGTTGCGACTTTTTGCCATCTGACCAACTTTGTTTAAATGACTTCAGTAATGGATCCTTCATATCTTCCCGCCATACCACATACGCCGCGGTTGGCAGCCTCGCTAGACGCGGACCTATATATGCTGACCGAGTTGAACTTGATGGATATCGTGCTTTGTGTCAGTGGTTGTTTCCTAAACCTCATTACGTTAGCCGAACACCCACCAATGCATCTAGGCATGGGTGGTGGGTGGGGGGGGGGGTAGGATTTCCAGCTAAACAACAGTGCGTTACTTACCTTTAGGAGCGACTGATAAGGATGTTACCTGGTTACAGACAAAACTATAGGCCTTGTGATCAGGTTCCGGCCCTGGGGCTATAATAGCGTTGTCGGGGACAGGACACACCAGGGGAATCATGCACTCCGTGACTCCTCACAGTCCATCTTCCATGTTAAAACCCACGAAATGTATTATTTTTGTAAACGTTAGGCGTGAGTAATACGTGAGCTGTGCTGAAACACTGGTTCGCCCTTACATCGAAGAACGAGCCCCCTCACACCGGGTGCTTTTACCTCAGTGACACATAGGTCGGCGCGGGAGATGGTGACCGGGATAACCAGCCTGAACCCCATGATAACCATCCTAGATCGCACAATAACCAGCCTGAACCCCATGATAACCATCCTAGATCGCACAATAACCAGCCTGAACCCCATGATAACCATCCTAGATCGCACAATAACCAGCCTGAACCCCATGATAACCATCCTAGATCGCACAATAACCAGCCTGAACCCCATGATAACCATCCTAGATCGCACAATAACCAGCCTGAACCCCATG
This sequence comes from Arenicola marina, assembly GCA_964019135.1. Classification (NCBI taxonomy): domain Eukaryota; kingdom Metazoa; phylum Annelida; class Polychaeta; family Arenicolidae; genus Arenicola; species Arenicola marina. The sequence goes on along the minus strand of OZ025254.1, from coordinate 42,864,285 downwards.
ATAACCATCCTAGATCGCACAATAACCAGCCTGGATCCCATAATAACCAGTCAAAATCTGATAACAACCAACCTGAACATAATTTTAATCAAATATATCATTCTATGCAATATAAAGTATACATATAATATATAGGTATGTAAAATAGTATGTCTCCAGAAATCAGATATACTCTCTCAAACAACGTTTTCACAATCGGCGATTCGATCACGAACTTGCAAAGGGGCGTGGGGGGGTCATATCAGTACAGATATCGCATGATTACTTGTGAAACACGAAGACATAACATATGAAAAGACCGCTCCTACCGCTCAAAAAGGCAGATATACTCTCTCAAACAACGTTTTGGCAATTGGCGATTATGGGAGGCATGGCTAGCAGGTCCCTTTTAGAGAGCCGAGTCGGCCATTAGGAAACCCTCACAGTCTCCCAAGCTCAGTTGGTAAGCCGGCTGAGTAGTAGATCAACATGTAGTGGCTATGAACCCTGACACCTGCCGAGAACCCAAATTCATTGTACCAAGAGGTTCCGAGCCTGATTTCATTACCTCGCCAAGATAAGAGTTCTATGGCCAAGGGACTGAAATAAATCGGACAGGGACCCGTCTGCAGCTGTGGACTTCTGCCTAATTTGTCCGTCTTGCAGCCATAGAACTAGGGCTTACATTAGATCCGACTAAAAAAAAATATTTTCTGTTTCTAGGATACGTGTTGGGCTGTATTGGTATGGGTCGCCATGGTTTAAACACCCCCAACACTTGAGGAAATTGCTTCAGCCAGTCTCGGAGCTGTTTAACGACCGTCACTGACCTCCGGCGGCAGTCTCCACGCGACCCTAGTCACTTCTGGATAATGGTACGCAGAAGAATTCGTATTGAATTTAGTGCCGCCATCTCGAGGGCCATCTTGTACTTAATTGACAAATTGTGCTTTCACCCAGTGAGCCATTTGATAACAATATTTCAACGGTTGAAAAAGAAGCTATACCGTCTGATGGAAACAGCTCTTGCGTCTGTGACGCATGACAATAATGTAGTCCTGACGTACGACAGTTCCTTATCATATCCTATATAATCCAACAGTTCATTGCTAAGAGACGTTTCTAAATAGCCCAATTCGCCGACGCCACGGTGACGCAGACTTGTCTGACATTTGCATCGATATGTCATTGGGCGATAAATGGTGGTACACGTGGCTGGAAGGGAGACGGGGGCGCCCATCTGTCTGTTCGGTGATGATAGCTTCGCTAGGCGAGCAGTCGTCTGGTGATCCATTCTAAATATCAGCTCATTATTGTCGTTAAGATGTCGGCGCCAACTATTTGTCTGGAGACAAATTAACTAATTACTTGAATTAATGGGGCCGGTGACTCATATGTGTTGCGCAAAATCGACGCAATATCTGGAACTGAGGTATACCGAGACGTGATATTAATTTTCTTTGGCATTCGCGATGAATCACGAACTAGAATATCAATCGTGACAGTTTAATTAAGAACAAACGCAACCTAGGTGCCAGTGTTAACAATGGTAAGGCGCGATCGATCTAATATATTAAACATTGTGCACTGGAATCATAATCATGGCAAAAAGTACAGCCAAATCATGATAACTTCCTTGTCGGTCTATTTGATATCTCTCGCCTTATTATTAACGTGATAACAAATGGAACCTCGTTCGCTACATCATCAGTGAAATGAGAGCAGGTTTTTTGCACCTAACTGTTATTATGAACCATGCAGTGGGCTTTCGGGTAGCTTTAGTTAATACAGGTATTCACGTGATCATAGTTCCGCCACAGTGTGTGTTTCTGCGAACACCTCCATCTCTCCTCTCTTTCTGTTTCTGTCACTCTCTCACTCTTACCTCCCTCTCTCTTTGTCTCCCTCATTCTCTTCCGTTCTTTGTCCCACGCGTCTGTCTCTGTAACTCTCTCAATATATCTCTCTTAACCCAGCCTCCTACCCAATGTCTCTTTTCCTCCTGTTTCCGCGACCTCCTTCCTCCCAAATCTCTCTACTTTCGTCTGGATCAATCCCTTTATCTCTTCCGCCGCCTCAGTCACTCTCACTCTCTCTCCGCTAAACATATATCGTGTAACCTATGAGTGGAAGTAGTTCATAATGCCCCGCGGTGGGCACCACCAGTCTGGCTGGGTGAAGGCAGAGCGAGCGACAGTGCAGTAAGAAGCCACTCAATGCGGCTTAAATCAGCCGGAAAGTGTCAATACCTGTTGCTTACAGGTTGGTCGGCACGCTCTGCCTTCGACTCACTCCACTAGGGCTCCATTATATATATTAAATATGAAGAAACGGATCCATACTCGGGTAATATTGCAGGTAAAATTGGAAAGTACTCATGCCTGAAACTGACAAGAAAGTGACATGCTGCTTTGTTTGTCGTACTTTTTATCGGACATGACGCACGTGAAAGATTTTTTCCGCCACATGATTGGCTAGAAGCAATGGTGACGCCAATGAAAGATTGAGAGCCTGGATCGGTCAATTGGTGGTTAAAGCCGGTTTTATGTACACAAGGGCTAAGCTGATCCAATGAGAACCACGGGATGATGAAAGCTGAATTGACTGAAGTTGATTTGGTGTCTAAGTCCGGATTCCAACCCAAGATATATTGGTATGCGGCCTCATGCCCTCACCACCGGACCAGAGAGGCCCCTAGGACCTAGGACCTATTGATCAGCCGTCTAATCCCAGCCAGCATGGCATTATCGGCCCAACGTTGTTTTTAGGTAGGCAACGCAACCGTTTGCTAGTATACATAGGCGCAACGTAATACCGACCGTCATCTGCGCTCTGCACCCAACCGTTGACAATGGAATGTTGGCCCAACATTGCGCCTACGTACCAGCGTACTGCCGTTAGCGCAAAACACAGCGCCATCTAGCGAGTTTTTGAAGCGACACTTCCATGCGGCAATTTTCCAAGTGACTGTAAGTTATCGTGAATTTTGAGATTTTGATTCATTTGGCGCATTATTATTGTCTTGTCGGTCTGTTTTATAGTATCGGATTATGTAATTTATGCACTGACTTAATTAGAACTGTAATATAATGGTACAGCGGAAGAAAACGGTCACTGAGTATGCAATTTCTGACCTTTCCTGTATTATCGCTCACACGAGTGCCTAGCTCTTTTGGAGCTCTTTTCTTAAAATCAAACACTGTCAAACCAGTGCAACACCTTTAGCCATGGGCAGGTGAAGGCTTGAATAGCACTTCAAACGATTTACTTTAATCTTACCACAGTGTTTGACTAGCTAGCCTGCCCCTGGTTGAAGGTTTTGATGTCATTAAACTTATTAGCCGGCAAGGGGTATTTCCGTTCCTCTGGAATGGGCTTTTCATTTCACTGTGAACTGGGAATGAGGAAAATAATTCTTCATGAACTGGAAATGGGATATTAGCCGACAGCAGTGATCGAGCATTTTCATTAATCGTGAACTGGGAATTTTAATATTAAATAACTCTGAATTGGGAAATGGCCAATTTATATCATGTATCCGCCCCTTATTAAACAAGGCACATAATTATGAAAAATATAACTGAATTATTCCTATTGGTCTAAAAGAAGAAGAGTGTAGACAAGTATAGAGAACAAGTATCTGGGTGGGTGGTCAGAACCATATATCTGCCGATGCATTCTGAACTTCTATATTGATATGAATTATTTTCTCGTGGAACTAAGAGATCATTTTATTTAGTTAGGCCAAGTGGTTATAGTGTTACCTATAACAATTTGCTGTTCACATTTTGTTTTACAGTCTGTTTAAATTTCATTGACAGTGACAGAGTATGATATTGCCCTCCTGCACGCTTTGGAGAGCGTGCAACAGCAGCAGGAGCACAATGGTGTGATGCTTGGCAAAATTTGCCAGCATCTCAACATGACTTGCACGCCAACCCCTCCGCCAGATGGAATGCCCTTTCCCATCCTGGCCGTAGACGCCCTACATACATTGGACGAGGTCCTCGCTAATGACGAGACCGTGTGGTAAAAAAACCGTATGCTGTAATATTTAACGATAAATGTTTTTTGCTGTTAAAGCCTGGCCACACAACACACAGCTATATATAAGTCTCAGAGAACCCCCTTAGTCTATTGGTCAGTGTACTGGACTAGAGATCAAGGCATCCATGGTTTAGTGGACGGTCTCCATATGTGGCATATTTCATTCATCATCATTTCGTTGCCCCAAAAGCTTCCACTGGCCCAATTGTAGTCAAGTATGCACGAACAAGAGACCAGCATTTTCAGTTCTCATAGGTTTGTCCATGTCTTTGTATTGCTTTGTGTAATTTAATTTATGTCTATTTTATCTTCAGGTTGACTCTTTATTTTGCATATGTCCAATTAGGTCAGCAGCATCACCTTGATGGGCGTATCCACTTTCGACAAGACAGTGCAGCGTTTGATGGACTAAGTGCTGTCAAACAGTGTGGCAAAGCAAATACATTGGCAATGGAAGAGTGGGAAAGTGCCATTCCCTCGCCTAAACTTACGCCAGGTGGTGTATGGTAAGTGTGGCTGTATTCTTCTGATAAGATAAGGATTTCCACTTTTCCCACTGTCTACTTAACTCATTTGCGTTACCTATTCAACGTGATATGACAGATCTGTCAAAAAATCCTGCCAACTGCAAATTATGAACAGTATCATTAGTTTGTATGTGGCTACCACTGTATTGCCTTTAACAGGGTTCCAGAAATATTAAGCTAACAAAAAACATGTGTTAAGTATACCAGTATAGGTAAATGCTATTCATGCATATTATCGGACCAGCATGATATTTTAAACAGCTTTGCCATTGAGTCTACTTTGATTTAATTCAGGGGGTACTCGCAGCAACCCGACTGCCAGTTGCGCCACAAATTCAGAGGTGGTGAAGAAGTGGCTGCGATTTGCTGGGAAGCGGGATTGCGGGCGACGAGAGCGTGACAGCTGGCAAACGCAAGAATCAGGAATTAGTAGAAACGACCGCATCTACGAGCGACCACCTCTATGAGCGGCCATGCACATGTATGAGCGGTCACGAGCGATTTTTTTCAGATATTACGCGTCATGTATACCTATTAAGAATTCATGTATTGCACTTTTTAAGGTTTTTGTCAATAAATTAGTGAACAACATTTGCAGTGGTTCAATAGTGGATTAATATCGGTAGAACGTCGGCGGCGCACATTGGCCCACTGTTGGCCTATGGTTGGGCCATCGTTGGCAGCTAATGTTGGCCCAAGGTTGGCAGATGGTTGGGCCATTGTTGGCTGACAACGTTGAAACAATCATTCCCCAATGAGCACCCACTCGTTGGCCCAATGTTCTTTGCCGACATTGAGCCAACATTGCCGACAACGTTGTTTCACGGTTGGCAGATGGTTGCCATGCTGGCTGGGAATGCGCTAACCACTGCACCAGGGAGGCCCGGAATTCCTTGGCTCTTGAAATCAGCCGCCGACGCTATATCTACTCAAGCGCATGATGAAGATGTTCCGGTTTTATAAGCAAGACAGACTATCGGATCTTGAGGCACACGGGAGCTGTCTACTAAGCTCGTCTAAAGATGGGGCTCTATGCCCTGAAGGCTGTCATATACTGGCCGCCGCCTTCGTTTTTGTAGACTGACTCAGACTGTTGCGTTTTGTGTGTTATAAAACTCAAACATTGATACTGTCCATGTCTATAACCGTCATATCAACCAATGAATTTTTTTTTTTTTCGGCTCATTTCAATTACCATTCAGTCAGGTAATATAGCTAAATATAATTCATTGCTTGAAAAAATGGATCGTACATTCGCGCAATATAAGGCGGCATGGTTGCACGGGTACTGGAGGCTTCGCCATGGCAACAACATGCGTGGCTAGCCGCAAGGTTCGCAACAGGTGTCTACCGGCGACACCTGACGGTACTTCGCGGGTGTTAATAGACGCCACAGCGGGAACTGGAGCGCCAAAATTAACCAAGGTATGTATCTGGAGAACTAATAACTTACAAGACCATAGATTACTATCGTTAACAGCATATCATAGTTGAAAACACGACGAACGATGTAAATTATGCGGCGGAACTAGACAATTTGAATAACCTGCCACAGTGCTTGTTGGATGTTATGTGGCCGACTAGATAGCTTTGTGGGTTAGAACGCTGGCGTTTAGGGCTCTGGCCACCTGAGAGCCTAACGGCACGTGGATCGATGACCAAAAGTGATTAAAGCGTCCTGAATATGCAACCAACCATGGATAACTTGTCTTGCGGTATTGAACTGGCGCACCAGATGACATGGAGTGTTCTACTACCCAGCTACTTACCACCACACCAGGACCACATGGGGTCGGATACCGCCGAGAAGCCACAACGACGCCGCCATCCGCGGCCCCAGGCTGTCTATCAATGAAGAACAGAGTGGCCATGTCTAGGACCGTAATCAGGACGAGGTCACACCGTTGTATGGTTGCCCCGGGCCACTACATTATTCAATCAAGCGAGGATCGAATCCCATCCGCTTCATTCACCCCTGGGGAAGCACGAGACGGGAGAAGCGATGAAGAGGTGGGGGGGGGTGGGGGAGGGGGTCATGTTCAGATAGAGAGACGGAGACCACGCAGTAGCAAGATTAAGAAATAGTGACGGTCGTATTTCGAAACAATGTAATGGAGGTTTTTCGGTTGAATTTGTTGTTTATTTCGGGAGTTGGGGGTCGACAGTCAAATAAACTGGCACCAGGCGACGTCAGAGACTCAAATCAATCCTTAAAAACTGCGTAGATCAATCACATTACGTGAAACGAAACTCCGCTACGAAATAGAAACGAGTAGGCGCGACGAAACACCGCACGTAGAAATGCACAATTAGAGAAAAAGGACAAGAGAACAATGCCCCATGTCAAGCTTTAAAAGAAAGTAAATACACTGCTTAGGTTTCGACAATTATTATCAGTCGGTTAGATGACGCTTCCATATATTTCAGCAACCAAACTTATAGTTATTTAATAATTTTAACATAATAAATGTGTTAGCCACTGTGCCTATTGAAGAAAATTGAACAATATTAAAATTTCAGCATATTTCAACAATTGTATTTAATAATATATTGTGGAGAAATTCCCGTAATATAGATAAGATAAGAATGCAAAGCAAAAACATGATTATGATCGGCCATCTGACGTGCGAAAATGTGTCAATGCACCTTTTGTGACTCATCCTCGTTGGCGTAGATTACACGTCATGTCGATATAATGCTTTGCTGCCACCAAGGTGGACGAACCCTTTTGTTATCAGCTGTATCTGTGTCTCATCACGCTTAATCAGGTTCCGCGAATGATCGATATAATTTACGAGAAATATCATGTGTGCCGGTTTCTATAGAGACGCACGGCACAGACGCTAGTTTTGACCTTGGGCGTCCACCCAGAGGTGACTGGCGAGGCGTACGGGGATAATGCTGGCGTGGTATAACGACATCCTCGGGGAGCAGATGAAACAGGCTGATCACACCGGAAGTCCATATAGCGTCCCGCCACGCTCAATAGGTAACCTTCAAACTAAACATGGACGCCATCTTAAGGACATTGACCGGGACCACGTGATCATCGTACTTTACATCGAGACGCTTGGGTGTTCACTAGAGATGCGGGCTGAGGGCTGGTCTAAGTAATATGTCAAGGCCATACCTCGCCCATTGGCATTACAAGGTCACGGTCGAAAGGAGCAAGATTCTCGTGGTAGTGATTGTAGCGTAGAAACGAATTGGGATAAGGTGTTTAAGTTTAGCATGTCAGTGGGGCCCATTTCTTATACAATTAAAGAAATACAAATACATAAAAATAACATAACGCATTTGAAACAGTTGGATATTGTTGAAGATGAATACAGAGTGAACAAACTATCGTTTTACATCAGTTCCCAACCGAAACTATTTTCCAGCGATTTGCGTGCATAGAGATGAAGAGGAACTGATGTCACTATCTATCGCGTTCGACAATCGGTCGATATGTTCTGATCGCTGACGCCTATCCTGTAGCATCCAGTGACTGGAATTATTAGCATTGGACATTCAATAAGCACGGCCCATGTAGTATTCTTCAGTATCTTCAATGGATGAATTATTAACTATCTGCTATGTAATAACGCATAATTTACATGAAAACGATTTTTTAGGATGTGAAGACATTTTATAGAATTGTAACCTAAGCACTGTAGAATTTTCCGCATGGCCATCCAATCGCAAGTCCTATATAATTATAGAGTTAATATTTAATGTGCGAAAATACTATTGTAGTACTTTTCTCTAAAATCGATAGCATTTATAATGGCACTTTTCTACATAATTTACTGTGATACCAATCTATAGTACTTACACCATATCCTATACATGCACTGTGGTATCACAACAGAGTATATTATGGCCTTAGTAATTTGCATAAAATGTATCCGTGTATTGTTTATCACAGCATCCCATAATGGAATCGTTGATCAAATTTGCTTATATACTGGTATATTTATCCTATTATAATACTTCGTATATGATATCAAAGCTTATACCAGCATCCAGCGACGATATGTATTTTATCAACGATACCAGTACGGCATGCAAAGCGCCGCAAATATGACCCAAGATCTAGTTATATCCATATGTTAAGCTGGACACGACGTAATGTCCTTGACAAGTCAACGGAGAATAGTAGTAAAGACGGGACATGGCAATATGTAAGATATTATTTCAAGGACACTAATGCAAGGTCAGCGGTTTCTAGAGACGCCGTACGTACACAGCTGGGACACGTCCGCTTGGAGTAAGTACATACTGGCGGTGTCAGTGCGTAAAGACATGTCAGCTATTCCATTAGCGACAATAAGCGGCATTCGACGCCTACGGGAGGCCCGAGGCGGGAGGTAGGAGGCCGGAGGTAGGAGGCCAGGCCTGTAGCGGGGTAGCGAGGGTTATGACATGCACAGAGGGATCAACCCTGAACCGCCAAGGGGAGTAGAAGCAGGAATATGGTGTCATATCCATCAGACAGCATACCCCCAACAGATCACACCCGTCAACAGATTTCACCAGTCAACAGATTACACCAGTCAACAGATTACACCAGTCAACAGATCACACCAGTCAACAGATTACACCAGTCAACAGATCACACCCGTCAACAGATCACACCAGTCAACGGATCACACCAGTCAATAGATCACATCAGTCAACAGATCACACCAGTCAACAGATTACACCAGTCAACAGATCACACCAGTCAATAGATCACACCAGTCAATAGATTCCACCAGTCAACAGATCACACCCGTCAACAGATCCCACCCGTCAACAGATCACACAAGTCAACAGATCACACCAGTCAACAGATCACACCAGTCAATAGATCACACCCGTCAATAGATCACACAAGCAACAGATCACACCAGTCAACAGATCACACCAGTCAACAGATTACACCAGTCAACAGATCACACCCGTCAACAGATCACACCAGTCAACAGATTACACCAGTCAACAGATCACACCAGTCAACAGATTACACCAGTCAACAGATCACACCCGTCAACAGATCACACCAGTCAACATATCACACCAGTCAACAGATCACACCAGTCAACAGATTACACCCGTCAACAGATCACACCCGTCAACAGATCACACCCGTCAACAGATCACAGCAGTCAACAAATCACACCAGTCAACAGATCACACCAGTCAACAGATCTCAACCAGTCAACAGATTACAGCCGTCAACAGATCACACCAGTCAACAGATCTCACCCGTCAACAGATTACAGCAGTCAACAGATCACACCAGTCAACAGATTACACCCGTCAACAGATCACACCAGTCGCCGTATCACACCAGTCAACATATCACACCAGTCAACAAATCACAAAAGCAACAGATCACACCCGTCAACAGATCACACCAGTCAACAGATCACACCAGTCAACAGATCACACCAGTCAACAGATCACACCAGTCAACAGATCACACCCGTTAACATCCAACAGTTCAGCCAACAGCATATCCCACCAACGACCCACATACCGGGTTTGCGTGTCTGAATACTGTTCTGCTTTGAAGGTCGCATGTCATTCCTTAGGAGCAGACATACGTTCCACATCGTCTTGCGCGATGTACATGGACGAGGGCGCCAGACATTGGTAATTGAATTGCCACTATCCAGCAGAACGGCGGGATGATGGGAGGAGTGGGCGGAGGGGGGGGGGGGGCGAAGAGAGAGGGGAACATAGAAGAGAAGGGAAGATGCAAATAGAAGCAGAGAGGGAGAGAAATGTATACATATACAAGAAAGAATGAGACCGAAAGGAGAAAGAGAAAGAGGGAACGGCAGCAGATATAGAGGGAAAAACAGAGATGACTGATAGGAGAGGGTAGGACATAGATAGCAAACGAGGCGAATAGATTAAGGAAACAGGGTGACAGCAAAGAGAGAGTGTTGGGGAATTGATAGTTAAAAAGATGAGACAGAGGACGGAAATTAAGAATTTTCGACAATGACGTGATGACACTGCATATGGATGTATGCACGTCAATTTGAAGACGAATGAGAGTGTACGGTTTGAATTACATTATAATGTCGTAATTATAATTACGTAAGTATGACGTAAGTAGAATAACGTAAGAATGGCGTAAGAGCGTTGTACGTAACGATGACACCGAAATTGCGTAATATAATATTTTTTTATGATATAATATAATACAATATAACATATTATATGACGGATGGCAAATCTCTGTAGGCGGGTTGTACGCATGTTGATACAGAGTGTACACTAGATGTATTAATTAACCGTAATAGCATGCCGATGAGTCATGCTAGGTAAATATTACATAACTACGGTCATATATATACATCTGTCAGGTAACGTGGCCCTGCACCAAAGGTAGGGATCGTGAACCACCCAAAACCACAGCACCCAAATGACTGCCGGGTAGAAGGGAAGACAACCCATCCGAGAGTTGAAAACGGACGTGATCACAGACTGCTTTACCTGACTAAATATCCACCCAACCACAGTTGAAAGTGGGCGTTATCGGGCAGAGAAGACATAAAGGCTAATTGGCCACCCAACCTCAGTTGAAAGTGGATGTTATTAAGGACCACATTTAATGACTACTTGGTCATCCAAGTCTGTTGACAGTGGCCGTTATCGAACACATATGATCGATATCGACTAGTTTGCCGCCCAACCTCAGTTGTAAGTGAACCTATGAGGGTGACAGACTTCCTAGCGACTTAACAGTGTGCTCCTTAGATGCAAACTGTAAAATTAGGTCCCAGTTTTTAAGTAATGGAATCAGATGTGACGCCTGATCCCGGCCATTTACCCTATCCCAACCAATAAAGGGTTGTTGCTGTGGTGGCATGGCGGCTAGATTTGAAGAGGCTGTCTATATGTAGAGCTCCTGGTATCTGAGTTGCCAGGGGAAACGCCCATGGCCCTCAGCTTCTGGAACTGGCTGCCGTAAGTTCTCCACCTACGGCTAAGCCACTTGACTTAGCGCCAAGTGGAAGATTAGTCGAGCGATTATCGGGTTCATAATACATAAGTAGTCACCCAAGAAGTTGATTTTCTGAATTAAGACCAAAGAGCACGGTGTACTTGGTGCCTCAGTGTCGCGGGATGGCGCGGACAAAACACCTCGCCTCGTCAACATCACAGAATCACAGCCACTGCAGGACACTCCAAGCCAAGCAGCAGATCAAATCTCGCGTCTCCGTGGTGGCGCCCCCTGCTGGGCGGGATCTGTTCCATCCTGACGGGTTAACTCAGTTTACCGCCGCGAGCGACAAGATGTCTGCCGCCCCCCTAATCAGGACATCCAACGAGCCAGCGCCTAAAAACCGCGGCCCATTGTCGTAATTGGATGTTTATAATAGATGACAGGGCACGCCTCGAGACGTCCGGGACTTCCTGCGAGGCTGGAGACCCCAGCCCACCAATCCACATCAAGGTAGTGTTATGCCCGGATGTACGGCCACCAGTATTATCAGTGTTCTAACCCAAGCGTGGGACCGGCGCGGAAGCTCAGTGGGCTAGAACCCTCGCATTGAGTGCTCTGGCCGCCTGAGAGCCTAACGGGCACGTGCATCGGTGGTTCGAGCCCTGCGGTGGCCATGTCTGTGTGGTCGCAGGATAAAGATCCCATGTCTTTCCTCTTAAAGGGTAGGAGTTTACCCCCGGATACATGACTTCCCCCTCCCCCCGCCTTCTCCCATTGGCCATATGACCAAAAGTTGTTAAAGAGTCCTGAATAATCAACCAACCAACCAAACCCAAGCGCCCGTAGCGAACCCTAGCAATGTATGTATCCCCGACTGAGTTCACCAGAAACAGGTCATTGTTTGTCCTACTTCTATGAGCGCTCTGTGTTTGACATTTCCCTATTGTGCTATGGTTACCCCTTTACCTAGCGAAATATCGTAACCTTTCCTTCAGTTGCAATGCTATCATCTTTTCATGGAAACTGTTGCGTCAGGTCTTCATGCTTGCCCCATTATAATCTAAACACTGAGTGACGCATTTATCTCTGGTGGCATTCTACCCCTTATACTTGGTGATTAGCCAGCTTCTTTAAACATAGCCGTATTTTGTGTTATTTGCATAGCCGTATGTAAATTGCCTCCCTTAGCCATTATTTGTCACCCGTCAACAGATCACACCAGTAAACAAATCACACCAGTAAACAGATCACACCAGTCAACAGATCACACTAACTACCCACACACCGGGTTTGCATGTCTGAATACTGTTCTGCTTGGAAGGTCGCAAGTCATCCCTTAGAAGCAGACATGTTTCACACCGTCTTGTGCGATGTACATGGACGAGCGCGCCAGACATTGGTCATTGAACTGTCACTACCCAGCGAAACGGCGGGATGAGGGGGGAGAGAGAGGGGAACATGGGAAGAGAAAGGAAGATGCAAAGAGAAGCAGAGATAGAAATAGCTGTGTAAATATAGAAAAAGGAAAGAGACAGAAAGGAGGGAAAAAAGAGAAAAAAAAGCAGCAGGTATGTAGAGAAAAACAGAGAGAGCCGATATGAGAGGGTGGGAAGTAGATAGCAAACGAGGCGAACAGATTACGGTGAAAGGGTGACAGAGCAGAGAGAGAGAGAGTGTTGGGGAATTGATAGTAGAAAAAGTGAGACAGGACGGACATTTTAAGAATTTTCGACAATGATGTGATTACACTGCGTATGAATGTATGCGCGTCAACTAGAGGACGATGTGTCTAGATTATATCCATATGTTTATATGCAGACGTGCAGTAAAGTTGTAGCATGCATATAACAGTGGAATGGAAGGGGTGTACGTAAGTTGGCGTAAACAATACATTTACCGAAATCGCACTATTCACTCCGCAGTCTTGGGGCACGTTTGGTGCAGAGAGAAGGACAATAATCAGCGCTGTGTGGAAAAGGATTTTTCAATGCTGGCCCCTACAAATGGGGCAAAGATATCGCCGATATCCAGTAAAAATCCTTGACGCGAGTAGCAAATGGAAGTTAAAGGTTGGAATTATGTAATAATGTCATAACTATAAATACGTAAGAATGACGTAACTAGACTGACGTAAGACTGACGTAACAGCGTTGCACGTAACGATGACACCAAAATTGTATAATATAATATTATTTTCATAATAATATGATACAATTATATTTTATCATAACATAAGACAACATAACATATTATACAGATGGCAGAACTCTGTACGTGCGTTGTAAGCTTGTTAATACAGAGTGTACACTAGATGTATTAATTAACCGTAATAGCATGCCGATGAGTCACGCTAGGTAAATATTACATAATTACGGTCATATATATACATCTGTCAGCTAACGTGGCCTTGCACCAAAGCTTAACGCAGTCATTATAATTACATTACCGCGTGGTTGACAGGCCATTGCGCCAGTGCAAACTGTACAACACGTTTAACGCAGTCTTTATAATTACATTACCGCGTGGTGCCATTGGGCTACTACAGAGAGAGAAGAGCCCTTTCAGTTTAAAGAAGAACAGTTTTTGGGGAGGGGAGACATGACAATAAACGGAGTGGAGTGAATGGAGTGAGGGGAGGGAAGAAACCCTAAGTTAGGGGAGGAGTGACATCCGAAATTTGGGGAGGCGATACACCCCAAGTTAGGGGAGGGGAGACACACCAAGTTTGGGGAGGGGAGAGACCCCAAGTTGTGATGGTACTCAACTTTTGGGTGGTACCCCAAATATGGGGACGGGAGAGACATCCATGTAAGGGGCGGGAAAGCACCATTTGGGGAGGGTAGAGACTAGAGGAGAGAATTAGGCTTTTTATCAACATTCTTTCGTATTACATGTTTTCCGTTAACTTAGGCTTCCACGTCAACTTCAACTCTCATTCAGCTTCAGGATCCTCCACCGACAGCACCTATTAAAGAAAGGCAAGCAGTGGTCAGTTACAGTTAGTGGCATACATCTGAGCTGTCATTAACTCCTTTATTTACAAGCACACATTTAAGGGTATAATTTATGCAGCATGTGAAGTCACAATGATTGTTACTCATTGCACTTGGTAATTGGTAATATTACGCGAATGTTCCGGGTTTGCTGGGATAGCTATGTGCCGCCCAACCTCAGTTGGAAGTGGACCTGTGGCATGAGGTTGATAGACTTCCTAGCGACTTAACAGTGAAGACGCTACCTATATGTAGAGCTCCTAATATTTGAGTTGCCAGGGGAAACGCCCATGGCCCTCAGCTTCTGAAACTGGCTGCCGTAGGCTGTCGAGGCCTGGGGTCGTATCCATAATCGCCACTTAGCCTAAGACACTTGACTTAACGCTAAAGGAAAGATGAGTCGAGCGATTATCGGGTTCATAATACATAAGTAGTCACCTAAAAAGTGGATTTTCCGAATTAAGACCAAGGAGCACGGTGTACTTGGTGCCTCAGTGCCGCGGGGTGGCGCTGACAAAACACCTCGCCTCGTCGACCTCACCGAGTCACAGCCACTGCAGGATACTCCAAGCCAAGCAGCAGATCAAACCACCCGTCTCTGTGGTGGCGCCCCCTGCTGGGCGGGATCTGTTCCATCCTGACGGGTTAACTCAGTTTATCGCCGCGAGCGACAAGATGTCTGCCGCCCCCCTTAATCAGGACATCCAACGAGCAATCGCCTAAAAACTGATTTTATCATTTTTCCAAAACCGCCGCCCATCGTCGTGATTGGATGTTTAGAGACCACAGCCCACTAATAAACATCCAGGCGATGTTAAGCCCGTATGTACGGCCACCAGTTGTATCAGTGTCCAAACAAAAGCGCAGGGCAGGCGCCATAGATCCGTGGGCTAGAGCGTTCGCACTGAGTTCTCTGGGCACCTGAGAGTCTAACGGCACGTGGATCGGTGGTTCGAGCCATGACATCATTCGGTATGTTTGAGACGATTACTGCATGGACATATTATTTTCGGAAAAGATGCAATCGCATTGCTCAAATGCCATCTTTAACATACGTTGGAATTAATCGACCCACTCTATAGATGATAACACTATTCAATAACTGAACCATTGCTGTGTATTGTATATGTGTCTCCCTCTTTATATAAACACATTTTGTATGGTAACCAGAATGGCATAGTAATGCTTTAGGCGTGGCTTTTTAAAAGTCATTAAAGTAATACGGACATACGTCGGAATGTAAAAGGCAAATACAAAAAAATTGATTGCCAATGATAATATTGACATGAGCTGAAGAGACATATGCACATATGATAATGCAAATGAATACGCAGCTTTCACGACCTTGATGTCGCAACGCCGAGGCTCAACCTGTATCACCTGTTCCCAAGCCTGCCAGAGCGGAAACTATGCATGTCATATTGAACGCTTTCATCCATCTTTTATTTCTCTCATGCAGGAAGTCATGTCTAGAAGCAACAATGGGAAACGTCAAGTTGTAATCACATGGCAGAGATAATGGTGATGAATGGCTAGCCGGCTATGACCACCGTGTGTTACTAGGGCAACATCAGCAGCCAGAAAGGTAACTTCGCTCCTTGTTCGCGCGGCCATCGACCCACAGTGAAGGGTACCCGACTCAAGAGCTAAGCAATAAAAAAGTTATTACAGGTCTCAGTTGGGCAGCACTTTGGCACATGTTCTGCTTCCGTGCAATTATTCTTTATTAGATCACGGCTGGTTAGGGTGGCAGGGATAGAGAGGGATAGCATACAGGGGAGTGGCTTGGAGTGGAGGGTGTGCAGGCCTTTTACAGCACCCACAAGTCCCCGCTTTGTCTTGTACATTGGCCTAGTACCCTTCCCTTCCAGGCGACGTGATGTGCATCGAGATACATCCGCTCACCTCGTTGTCAATAAACGTTTGCTTCCGCCTTCCCCCTGAAACTTTCGTATATTGTGCACTCACGCGTTCGTCGGAGAACAGTCCCTGAAAACCTGACTCTATTGAGTTTTAAACCCAGCCTCCCTCCCCAGTCCTAGTGGGTGGACATCGCATGCACTGCATTGGCTTCAAATCGTGCCTGGCATTGTTCTTGGGGGCGGCGCTGATGAAAACCCGCAAGAATGAACTTCCAGACATTGACACGATCCCCTGAGGCATTCACCACAACCCGTTCCCCATTTATCGATGTGTCACCGTACAAAGGGTTTCTACTCGTGCGTGGCATTGATTCTGGATGCTGGGCTGTTGAGTCTTCTCAAGGATGAAGACAACAAAGAAAAAAAAACCCATACCGTATCACTCGCACCAGGTTCCCTATTTATTGAGGTACCACTGTGCAAATTGTTTCTATTCGCGCATGGAATTGATTCCAAAAAACCGTAAATGATGACGATGAAACCCGACCAAAGTGAAGATAAAGGATCCATCGTCCATGCTAGAGCACACGAAATTATTTTCATAGTAAATGACAGGCGAGAATAATGCGTGAGCTATGCTGAAACAATGGTGCGCCCTTAAAGGGAATAACGACCCAACAAGCGAAGCCTGGACTGCCTGATCCGCACATACCACGGTACAGTTAAGGTGGACATCTGAAGGCAGGAAGGTGGTTGGCATAATCCCGGTGTGCTGATGCTTTTCAGTGCGGAAATAATGATCGTTCTGGTGTCTGTTTTGTCTAGATATATTAAAAATCTAAATGCAGGAATATATATTGTACAGAATACATAACATACCCAATGCGTGCCCATAATACCCTGTTATAATATGGACAGATATACATTGTCTTTTCAATGCGAATCCGGGTGCATCGGCCTTGTTGCGTAGCAACCAGGTATGTCAAACGGGGAGCCTAACAGATAAGACTGTTAAACTGTTCTCAATCTAGTGAAATGTAAGCTGTGATTCCATTATATGATGTATACAGGACATTTATGGAGGCATCTTTTGTGTTTGTTCTGTGAATACCTACCCCTGACAAAAGAAACGTTGGAGACGGTAACCTGAACCAACTCCATTCCCATGCATGGTAAACTATACATAATACATCCCAGAACCAACCTGTGGACAATCGCATGGGATTCGGTCTGGAGCCAATCCGGAAGCAATAACTGCCACTGAGCTGTAAGATGAACAATGGCATAGTCTCGTACAGGAACCAACACACAGTAATCCGTATGACGCTAAAATCAAGGCTCTGGGAACCCGGGTGGTTGGAGGCGGCCGTAGCGGGTGTGGGGGCATAGTAATGGGCAATGGGGAAACCATGATAACCCCCGTCTTTATCTTTGCCTTGTCATTCGTACAGGAGGTCACCCCGTGGACTAGTGGGTAACGTGCTCCGCCATTGCCGACTGCATGTGTTCTCTTAGGCAGCCCCGAGCGGCAGGTGAGTGGCTCGAAACCCACCTGAACAAATATCTGTGTTAGTTTAAGTGCAGGACAAAGACCTCATCTCTTCGCAAAGACTAATAAAGGATTAGTCTCGGAGACATGGCTCGTCTCTACCTTGATCCTTCCCATTGTCGCCATATGACCTGCAGCATCCTATACTTAAGCAAACCAACGAACATTCCCACGAGGCTGCGAGAGGCCATGGGTATAGAATTGATCAATTGTGCGCCCTCTGCCGGGCTGTCGGTGTCTCGACAGCGTGGTTCTGCCAAGCAAAGCCACGTGGGTGGCCGGCACTGTGTGCCCCAACGGCAAGGCAGCAGCTGCTGGACGCCCGTAAGATATTCCTCTGCTGAGATCGAAATCCTGATATAGCACAGGCCCGGATCCATGATAGCGGGTGTGGGGCGGTGAGGATCTAGGTTTTTCTTGCCTTCCCAT
The DNA here is from genome assembly GCA_964019135.1 of Arenicola marina. Lineage (NCBI taxonomy): Eukaryota > Metazoa > Annelida > Polychaeta > Arenicolidae > Arenicola > Arenicola marina. Next base: position 42,845,971 of record OZ025254.1, on the reverse strand, counting down.
CAGTCGCTGAACCCTTGCGGTATAGCCATCACTTATGGTACGGACCTCATGATAATTTATTGACATTCATTCTACCTAGTGACTGTGTGGAGGGGCCTCTCTACCAAATACAGAGGCAAACAGATTGGGATGTTTTGGGTTGCTCAGTTTTCATGGTTCTGTTTGTGTAGTTTTCATGACACGTGTATGCATGGGTTAATAATAAACTTCCTTCGTAACATGGAATTAAAGCTTCTGTCTTTCATCGTCACGAATGGAAAGCCAACTCCCTGGAGTGGGATGGGAACCGACGAAGCAATGAATTGGCCGCCCAGTGAGGCAACGCGACTCCCTGTAACGTATTTCACCTTCGGGTCCAGTTTGGTTTGGCTGGTGTTGAGAGCCATGGAGTAGGTGCCGCACGGGGGAGAAGGGGGGGGGGGTGGGTAGGGAGGAGTATCGACTTGCCTGTCTTCAGTCGGGAATCTTTTGATATCTGCGTCCATCCTGGGTCGAACTGCCGATGAGGCGACGCGAGGGGGAGGGGAGTTCAGATGTTTATGGCTTCAGTGCAATGCTCTCTCACCGCGACCGAAACCTAATTAAATGATGTCCCACACTCACAAGTTTGGATTGTTGAAAGAGAAGTATCCTTCTGCTTGGATGACGAAGAGCAAGGTCAAGGTCATGGTCAAGGTCATAGTAGGCATGACCGAGTTATGTGAAGGGATTATCTATATGACCAACCCACGCTGCTTCACAGGGACAGGGACGTCTCTAATCGGAAACCGGGGAATGAGTTCGAGGGCCAGGAGCGTGGTGGCCTTGACCCTTGGGGTGTATTATGTATTCCCCTATGGCGATATTGGCTTCACACATCATGGCACAAAGAGGGTGGTGTCGAGGAGGCGGGGGGGCGGGCGGATGGCACCATGCACTATCTCAGAAAAGACAGGGAGAGCAGAAAAAACCTCATGTCAAGCGATTTGGGTATCAACTCTCCTGGTCTACTGGGATGTATGGTAAGCCAAATAGCTGGAATGGTGAGATGCAGACCGTCCTTTGCCGGGAACCCCGTTTCAAAATGTTTTACATAGGGCTAAGTAGATAGTGCGGTCGGTGTCTCGTAATGGGAGATCACAGAATGGGCGATAAAAGGCGGCCGTCTGACGCTCGTAGTGTAGCTATGTTAGTGCAGTATAGAGACCCCATCTCTCTAAAGACTAATAAGGGATTACTCCCAGAGACACGGTCGATAAAAGGCGGTCGGAATAAGTCTCAAGGTTCTGACCCATATCCCTGTGAAGGATGTCTTATTGATCCCTGACCTCCGTGCGCGCCTGATCGTGAACCCCGTGGCTCTGCCGACCCGGGCCACATGGGTGGACGGCATTGTATGCCCCAGCGGCAAGGCAGCAGCTGTAGACGTCTGTAAGATAGTCCTCCGCTGAGGGCGAAAACATGATATAGCACAGGCACTGATCCATGATAGAGTAAGGGGGCGGCGATCTAGGTTTTTCCTGTCTTCCCACTGGTCGTTTGTTCATGCCGCGTGGGTTAATAAAAACAAACGTCCTGTGTAACATGGAATTAAAGCTTCTATCTTTCATCGTCACGAATTGAGTACGAGCTTCCTGGAGTGTGATGGGAGCCGACGAAGCAATGAATTGGCCACCTAGTGAGGCAACGCGACTCCCTGTAACATATTTCACTTCCGGGTCCAGTTTGGTCTGTCTATTGTTCGCTTCGCAAAGCGGGAGCTATGGAGCAAGCGCCTCGCTGGGGGCGTTGTCGGGGGGCGGGAGGGGGTGGGGAGGGGGGTGGGTATCGACACGTTTATCTTCAATCGGAATGTCTGCGTCCACCCTGGGTGGAGCAGACGATGAGGGGACGCGATGGGGGAGGGGATTTGGGATGCTTATGGCCCCAGCGCAATGTCCTCTCACCGCCGCTAAAGCCTAATTAAATGATGTCCCAACTCAAAAGTGTAGATTGTTGAAAGAGAAGTATCTTTCTGCCTGGATGATGCAGATTAAGGTCAAGGTCATGGTCAAGGTCATGGTAGGTATGACCGAGTTATGTGAAGGGATTATTTATGTGACCAATGCACGTCGCTACACATGCGTAAGAGCCTCTCTAATCGGAATCCGGGGAATGATTTGGAGGGCAAGGATTCAAGGACGTATGACCTTGACCTTAGAATGTCATTTATGTATTGGCCAATGGCGAAATTGGTTTCACGCATCATGGCACAAGGGGTGGCGTTGAGTTGGGGGGGGGGGTAGAGATGGCTGATGGGGCCATGCACTATCCCAGAAAAGACAGGGAGAGCAGAATATAACATTATGTCAAGCGATTTGCGTACCAATTCTACTGGTCTACTGGTAGTAGTATTCACAATCCAAAAGTGATCTTTATTCACTTAAACAATGGAACATTTCTTTTACATAGCGCTAAGTAGATAGTGCTAAGTGATGTTGATGAATACGGCGCCTGGAATGACACAAACCCCAAGAATTTTGCCTCTATGCAAATGCACAGAAACCATTGAGGAAGTGTTAATTTCAATAAACATCACTTGGGGATTATGAAAGCATCCCAATCGGCCTAGCGAGTCTGTGGCGAAGACGCATTACGGTCTCAGATGTGACGTCAATCTCATGTGGCAGATGGAGGCTTATACAAGCTGCGCAATTCATCCGTTCGGCGTTGATAGAAGCAAACATGCTAAGCTAAGCTGGATCCCTGATTAATGCCGCATCATAGTTCTTGTTCGTTTCCTGTTGTTACATCAATAATAATATACTTAACCACCTGACATGACCGTGTTTGAGCATTTATAAACTAAATATGCCACCTGGTTGCGTTGGTTTGCACACTGCAACGAACATTCACCGAATCTCTGTCACGGGAATGGACACTGAGACACAACTGACATTTCTGCATTTTTATTCTACGCTATAGCAGGTCAAAGACCAAAAAACATGGCTTTCGACCGAATTCAACACAAGGGGGAAACTCCACACTAATCCCCCATCATAACAGCGCTCTTCTCTGTACCGCTATCCCACCCCAATATTGCATGTCCCATTCCACTACCGCATGTCCCACCATAGCAACAGGTTTCCAAAAACGCAATTAAAGTCCTATTGAAAAGTGTGTTTAACGCCATTAATTAAGATGAATATAACTGCAACGCCGCATAGATGGGTATTCGAGATGATGAGGTATGGATACAATTTCTGCGGACTTCGCCCCTAGCATTGCGCCGAGGGTTGTCAGTTATATGTGATGGGGAGGGCTATCAATTGCTTCCACTGTCAAGTTTACCGATGGTTGTGCTCTTTCCTCGTTCTCTCGGTCGAAGAAAATTGAATGGCGATCAAAATTAGATTCAATTTTCTAATCCTGGGCTTTTGATTGGCTATAGTTTTTACATTTCCGGGCGACGGGAAATCCATGATCCACACTTTCAGTGCCGAACTCTTCCAGTGGGTTGTCACCCTCCTCCGCTAGGAGGCGACACTCCCTGCGCTCAATCTATCTTGTCCTTTAACAGCTCTAGTCCTAAGCATTTTTTTGGGAGGGAGGGGGAGGTAAACTAGTGGGATGGTATAGTTGCGGGGGTTGTGGTGGTGGTGGCGTGGCGAAGGGGGGAGGGGGGTGGGTCACATTTACACTCAGGTGCACATTTAAATTGCTACATGTCGGGCGTTATTTCTAACAAGGTACTGCCGATGATATAATATATATGGCGATCAGCTGAAACCAATCCGTATTTTTTTCCAGCAAAATAAAACAAGGGAAGTCACAAAAGAATATAACATATTGTTTATCGGAAGGCTCCGTTTTAAACGAAGCTGCCGAAATCCGAAATTTCATGTCGTGTTTCCTGTTAAAGTTGCATATCGAGCTCTTTCCCGCCAAAACTAAAGAGGTCAAAATACAAATAAGAATCAGTCCTTGAATCATTCATAATTTCTTTCGTCTATACTCCACCCATGCCAGACTGCCAAATAGTGTCTCTTAGCCTTGCCCGTGATATCAATTTACCGCAAGTTTTCATTTTAGTGGTAAACGTCATCAGTTTGTGTGCTTCGCGATGCTTTGGTATAAGTAGCAGCGCCGCGACAGAGTGCTGTGGTGTTCCGGGATAGACATGTTTGCCACACCACAGCCGAAACGGCGATGTTTATCAGGTTTCTGAATTTATAGAATGAAACAATCGAGTTTTCTGCAAATTTTGATATAAATTTCACCTAGGCTTAGTTTTGGCGGGAAAGAACTCGACATGCAACTTTAACAAATATATTTACAACTATTGAGGTATGTTTATTTTTTGATGGAGGTCTTGCACGCAGAAAACAAGGCCTACACAACACTAAAAATGTCATTTGGCGACTTCACAATAAAAACTTCTGCCGTGTGGTTTAATGCACACGTTATGCTCTGCCCAGTAGGGTTCCCGCTGAAAAAGAACTCTATGGCTGAAAATAGTCCCTTTGTGACATTCATGCGTATGGAATGTGAAGTTGTGAAGTGTGAAAGTTGTGAAGTGAAGGCGCCTGGGGGTGGGGAGGGCCGGGTTGAGGGGTCTAGAATGGGAACTTGTGGCAGGTGTCGCCGGTGGAGAGGTAATTGGGAGAGTAGCAGCGGGGTGTAACTGTGGGGAAGTGACTGGGGTGGATGGTGGTGGTGGGAGGGCAACGGGAATCGGGATGCTGAGGACAGGGAGTTGCCTACGCCATCCAGCGGGTTGTGAGGTGTCGAAGTCCGCTGACGTCATGCCGTCTACACCACACAGCATTCTTCCGCCGCAAAGGGTGCAATAATGGTACCTGACGCAATTCATCAGTTACCTACGAATTGGCTTCGGGGTCTGTCCCCAACACCTCCCACCTACTTAAAGCAATATATTCTGTAATTTTTTTTATTACCAACCTATTCCCCATGTCCAATAAGTATATTCTGTCTTGTGTTTAAATCCGGATATTCTGTGGGCTATCCGAAGAGAAGCAATTTGGTCACCGGAGCAGAATTTGATGGCGGGCTTTATATCCCTGCGCGCCTGTTCGCCGTTCGGTATTGTGTGTGTGATGTCGACTGCGGCTCGCTATCACGTCCGTGCGCGATAAAAATAACCCGCGCAGTTCTATGTTGAAATTGTCGTTTTACAGACTCTCAGGTATATATGCATCATAATTTTAAAATACTTTTAGTTTTGATTCTAAAATTTACAAAATCTAAGATGGCGCATGTAAGTATATTGCTTTAAACGATGTATTCATGCCAACGAGCGATTCAAAAGGAGGATGGTTGCCGTTTAGCTGAATATATCTAGCTTGCGTTCGCAACCGCCACCCACGTGGGCTGCAGGCGGCGTGATCGTTATGCGTTTTACGAGCAATTGTGGAAATCCATTTAATGGAATTAAAGGCGAACAGGGCTGCCGGTGAACTGAGGAATGGAACCCCTGGACGAACACGGGTCACATTGTCTTCACGTACTTTTAACACGATATAAATATGTTGAACCGTGAATTAGTCCCATTGAAGAAATGAGTAGAAATAAGGGGCTAGTTGATCCCGTGCGTGATTTAGTATACAACATGGTAAATGTTTGATACTGGCCTGCGTGTCATAAGGTCGTTATTTGACTAGTTAAGCATAAGATCTAGCTACGTATTTCTCCTAGCATATGAACACCAGATTAATGATCTGTTTGTATGTGCATATGATCACGTATGACAAGGTCACTCGACCGTTTAGGAAAATACCCAGCGCGCTCGAGAAATGTTACGTCATATTTGTAATGCGTGTATGTAAAGTGTCAAAATGTTTCAACCTTATCGTATCATACATCGTCAACATCCCATGTTTTGTAAATTGTTGTACGGTAAATGTTGTGAGCTGCTTACGCTAGCTTATAATAATAGTTTTTTTGCATTAATATTTACGCATTTCATGCAACAAGCATACGTATAATACTATGCAATAAATGTCACTAGCTCCATATCAATATCTGATTCAAACTGTGCACAAGGCACTCCTAGTTTCATCAAGGCATATATGTCCTGGGTGGTGCAGAGTAACTTAGTAGTGATTTTATGACGTTAGTGTATAAACGGTACCAATTATTGCGTTCGTATCTAGCCTGCTAAGACATCATCAGAACATCCTGAGAGCATCCAGCGACTGTGATGTGAACTGTGGGTGTGTTAGGCCACGCCTATCTCCCGGTAGAGGGCGGTCCTCGTACGCTATAGTCCCTTTGCCCCACGTCAAATTTAACCATCAGAACCCTTCATACGCAAAAACTGACAATGAATCTAACCGAAGATCTATTTGCAGTTTGCCCTCAAATACACCACTGTTTAGCATTTACTGTGATACATCTGTATTGATTAATTAGACGCCATGTTACGTTCGAACTATATTTTCGCGTTCGATTGAAGTCAAAAAGCGTGAAGCGCTTTGAACGTTGATCCCTTACATACATCATTGTGAAAATACGACATTCAAGATTATTGACCGATATTTTTCCATTGCCCTCATCGCTCCGGCCTTCTTGTTTCATCGCGATCATTATGGCGTTGCGACTTTTTGCCATCTGACCAACTTTGTTTAAATGACTTCAGTAATGGATCCTTCATATCTTCCCGCCATACCACATACGCCGCGCTTGGCAGCCTCGCTAGACGCGGATCTATATATGCTGACCGAGTTGAACTTGGTGGATATCGTGCTTTGTGTCAGTGGTTGTTTCCTAAACCTCATTACGTTAGCCGAACACCCACCAATGCATCTAGGCATGGGTGGTGGGTGGGGGGGGGGGTAGGATTTCCAGCTAAACAACAGTGCGTTACTTACCTTTAGGAGCGACTGATAAGGATGTTACCTGGTTACAGACAAAACTATAGGCCTTGTGATCAGGTTCCGGCCCTGGGGCTATAATAGCGTTGTCGGGGACAGGATACACCAGGGGAATCATGCACTCCGTGACTCCTCACAGTCCATCTTCCATGTTAAAACCCACGAAATGTATTATTTTAGTAAACTTTAGGCGTAAGTAATACGTGAGCTATGCTGAAACAATGGTTTGCCCTTACATGGAAGAACGACCCTCCTCACGCCGGATATTTTTACCTCTAGGACATCTAGGTCGGCATGGTGTATGGTGGGACAATGGCCGGGATCCCATAGCAACCAGCCTTAATCCTATAATCACCAGCCTGCATCCCATGATAACCATCTTAGATCGCACAATAACTAGCCTGAATCCCATAATAACCAACCTGAACATTATATTTATCAAATATATCAATCTATACAATATAACATCGATATATAATACATAGGTATGTAAAACAGCATGCCTCAAGAAGTCAGATATACTCACTCAAACAAGGTTTTCACAATTGGCGATTATGGTAGGCATGGCTAGCAGGTCTCCTTTGGAGAACCGAGTCTGCCATTAGGAAACCCTCACAGTCTCCCAAGCTCGGCTGGTAAGCAGGCTGAGCAGTAGATCAACATGTAGTGCCTATGAACCCTGACACCTGCCTCCGAGAACTCTAGTTCATTGTCCCAAGAGGGTTCCGAACCTGATTTCGTTTCCTCGACAATATAAGAGTTAGCCTTTGTTCTATAACTAGGGGACTGGAAAAAATCGGACGGGGCCCCGTCTGCAGCTGTGGATTTCTGCCTAATTTATCCGTCCTGCAGCCATAGAACTAGAGCCTACATTAGATCAGACTAAGAAAACTTCGTGTTTTATGATTCTAGTAGACATCCCGGGCTGCATTGGAATTGGTCGCCATGGTTTCAACACCCCTAGCACTGGAGGACTTTGCTTCTGCCAGTCTCTGGGCTGTGTAACGACCGGCACTGACCCCGGTGGCCGTCTCACCGCGACAACAGTCACGTTTGGATAATGCTACGCCGAAGAATCCGTACTGAATTTAGTGCCGCCATCTAGAGGGCCATTTTGTACTTAATGGACGAATTGTGCTTTCACCCAGTGAGCCATTTGATAACAATAATTCAACCGTGGAATTAGAAGCTATACCGTCTGGTGCCGACAGCTCTGGAGGTCTGCACACCGCATGTCTTTTTCCTACTATATCCACTATTTCCGAGCCGGGTATGCCTGTCTTTGTTCCCTGCTGTAGTGGTTAACGCACTAGACCGCCGATCATTTGTTTCCGGGTTCGGATACAGGAAGCATACAGGACGCATAATCTGGGGCATGGTTATCCCTGATACTTCATCGTCCCAGGAGGTGCATTGGCCCAGGACATCTGTTCAAATACCAATTCATTTAATTTCATTAGTACATCATTAGAAGTAGCGTGAAGTTAACAGAAGTGTAGCGTGCCGAGTGTGTGTGTGGCCAAATCGTTTTGCTGTCACCAAACTTGTAGCGTGCCGAAGGTGTATGTTTGTGGTGTGATATCAGGAAGGAGGCATTTTAAACCGCGATATTATAAAGCATTCCTCGGTTGCATAAGTTAAACTTAGCTTAAATAACCCAGTACTCAGATAATAAGAAAGTGGTTATAATTCAAGTGATTTATTCCAGGTTAACTCAACCAGTCGCTGACACCACATTCAAATGTATGACCAATCTATCAATATAACTAGGATATATATATGACATCAGCCTCTCAGTAAATATATTCATAAGCATATCTCAAAGAACCACCAATATCACAAACTCAGATATCACTGCACATGCTGTAGCCTAATTAGGTGGTCGGATCAATCTCTCGTTTAAGTCATATCATTTCTCTTATCCCTTAAGTCAATTCTCTACATTCCACTGTTGATTCCTCTAAATATACCTCCATAATACAGCTCTCTAACCTAGACCTCCAAGACAAGCTTATTCCCACATTTTACCTTCCTGACACTACATAAATACTTATAAAAGAAAATAGCAAGACTCAAATAAATGAGTAAAGAGGCGCGGGCGTTGCGCTCAGAGTAGAGGGTAACAGAGGTGTGCGGGCATTGCGCTAAGAGGAGAGGGTGAAAGATGTGCGCGGGCATCGCGCTAAGAGGAGAGGGTAAAAGATGTGCGCGGGCATCGCGCTAAGAGGAGAGGGTAAAAGAGGTGCGCGGGCGTTGCGCTAAGAAGAGAGGGTAAATGAGGTGCGCTTGCGTTGCGCTAAGAGGAGAGAGTAAAGAGGTGCGCAAGCGTTGCGTTGAGACAGAGGGAGAGGTGCGTTGGCGCTGCGCTGCCCCCCCCCCCCCCCCTACCACACTCCAATTGACTTCTGGCTGTGATGTAGGCCCTTTTATACCCCTATCCCAGGGACACTAACTCTGATGACGCTACCCCCTAAATTGACCAATGAGCGATAATGAAAGAAACTGTATTTCTACACTTAGGGCCAAAAATGCTCATCAATATTGTTCAAACCACTGGCGAACCTTGCTAAGCAACTTGCATCAAAAAATACATAAACTGTTCATAAAGATACTTACTATAAAATGGCTGATCTTCCAATTCGCTAACTTTCTTTCTCGCTTCCCTTCGTCTTCCTCCCCTGGTGGATGGCTACTATCCAATCTCACACACGCGCCCCCTGCCGTCCTACTTCTTCCTACAATTACGCTAGTTCTCATATGCCGTGTTATTTCTTACCATTCCGCTGGTTCCCTCATGCAAATTCGCTACAGAAGTAACATACAAGGTGAAGATAGGTCCAGTGCCCGTCGCCATTCCCTATGACGTTATGAGTATTGCACATAATGTGTTCGATCACGAACTTGCAAACGGGCGTGGTGGTGTCATATCAGTAGATATATTGCAGGGTTAGAATGTATGACACGATAGTGACACCGCTCAGACCTTCAAGTTGTTAATCGCCCCTGCAACCAGGCAGACCAGACCACAGCAGGGCGCGAACCACCGATCCATGTGCCGTTAGCCTCTCAGGTAGCCATTTAATGAGAGCGCTCTAACCCCCTGAACTATCGGGGCGGCCCTGCACCGGTGAATACAAGACCCGAATCTGTTAACGGCACTCACGGGAACACCCAGAGACTTCCATCGTGTCCACAGCACGCAGGAGGCGACCCATCAAACCACCCAGAAGCGCCACCCACGGTAGGCGTTTTAGGCTCATTTTGTCCCGCATTTCACGTCAGATGAACTAACACCAGGCGACCTCCAGCTCCAGCCGGACAGCGGGTTGCTCTTGCGGAAGCAATTGACCGCCACCCCGTAATAAAAAAAAACAGCGACCCACATTTCCCGGGATAGTTCCGGGATAGTGTTGTGACGTACGACAGTGACGTTGTGACGTACGACAGTGACGTTGTGACGCACGACAGTGACGTTGTGACGCACGACAGTGACGTTGTGACGCACGACAGTGACGTTGTGACGTACGACAGTGACGTTGTGACGCACGACAGTGACGTTGTGACGTACGACAGTGACGTTGTGACGTACGACAGTGACGTTGTGACGCACGACAGTGACGTTGTGACGCACGACAAGAATGTAGTGCTGACGCACAACAGTAATTCTGTTCGGTTGTATGACATATATCATCCAACATTTTATTGCTCAGAGAGGTTTTTAAATTTAAGCAACACTTGTGATTATCTCTCTAATTCCTTCCTACTGAAGCCCGACAAGAGCACCAAGACACACCGGATATACACATTAAAGTAATACATTTAAACCCTATACTCATTTATCGTAAGAATGAATTATTGTGTTATAATGGCGGGTTTCATGGAGTGTCTAAAGCCCCCACCCCACCCCCATTCACCCTCACACCGCCCGCTACTTACCATCTCTGTTAAAGCCATATGGAGAGCTCACGCCACCCATAGTGGACAGCCCCCCGCATCGCAGACCCTACAAGCTTTGCATGTCGAAATTCATTCATATCTCTTTCGCAAAAAAAAATGGTTCCCTTCTGTTCGCTCCCCCAAAGGCATGTTAGCCATTTGACTGCCTCGTATTCATGTATCTAGGTCTCCAGGGGTAGTTTTGCCACATTGAGGGTAGACAAATTAGAAGCCAATCTCATGCGGAAATGAGACGTGGGTACTTTCACTCTGGGCCTTCGAATCACTCCGCTAGGGCTCCATTATATCTCTGTTGTCGCCTACGTCCTCAATGCATTTTCACACTCACTCGCCAAGGCGGCGCTGCGCAAATCGATTAGAAAAATGTGTCGCGCATTTCTACAAATTAGTGATGAAAAGAAAGAGTTCTGTCACAATTATAACTTTTTCGAAAAGGATATTTTTCTCTGTATTAAATGCACAAAACTCGTTATTTTTATGTCTTATTCTTGAACATTGTACTGATTTGACCGATTTTCAAGAATCTTGAAATTTGCCCCGGGCCGATACCAGCGGTAAAAGCTAGATTGCGTAGCGCACCGTGCGGGGAGCTTGGGGCATTTTAGCACTTCACATCCGACCTTGACCGGTCGTAGGCGGCATTTGTGTCACTCCACGCCAGGTAGCCATGATTTCTAACATCCGCTTTCTCCCTCCGAATAATTAGCAGAGTATGGTCAACATAGATATAGTGAGGACTGTAAGGTCACCATAGCCAGAGTGAGGAGTGTAAGGTCACCGTAGCCAGAGTGAGGAGTGTAAGATCACCATAGACAGAGTGAGGTCTGTAGGGTCAACATAGACATAGTGAGGACTGTAGGGTCAACATAGACATGCTGAGGACTGTAGAGTCAACATAGATTGATGACGGTCAGGTCACAGCTCTGGATACATTAATCCCCAGTTCGCCGACGCCAGTGTGACGCAGACTTGTCTGACATTTTAATCGATATGCCACTGGGCGATAATTGGTGCACATGGCTGGAAGAGAGACTGGTGCGCTCACATTTCTGTCCGGTGCTGATAGCTTCGCTAGACGAGCAGTCGTCTGGTGATCCATTCTAAATATCAGCTCATTATTGTCGTTAAGATGTCGGCGCCAACTGTTTGTCTGTCTGGGCCACAATTAATGGGGCCGGTGAGTCACATGGTTTGCGCAAAATCGACGCAACTCCTGAAATTGGGTCTTTGTTTGAACTGATCTCTCTGTTCGTAGGTATACAGATGCGTCATATTAATGTTCTTTGGCATTCACGATGAATCACGAACTAGGATATCAATCATGAATTCATGAAGAACAAAGGCAATCAAGGTGCCAGTGTTAATAATCACAAGGCGTGATCGATCTAATATATTAAACATTGTGTGTTCAAATCAACTGGAAAAACCTACCTCGTTCTTTCTGCCACAGTTGGTAAGCATACTGAGCTGCAGATGAGCAGGTCGTGGGTTCGACACCTTGCACCTAGATCTGGTGCAAATTTCAGTCAACCCCATTTCATTGTTCCGGGAGCTATCATTGTCCAGCTTGGTCTTCTTGTGTACAATATCGGCCAGCAGCATTACATGTCTTTACTCCAGCCACTGACATTAAAGGTCAGTTTAATTCACATCGACGTTTACAATCTAAGCCGTTTATATCAACCCATTGATGACAACATGCATTCGATTTGATGCACTTTCAAAATTCATAACATTATAAGGTTTGTTTTACCTCGACTCCTGCGCCATCTTTCTGCATGATGCCCACGACCCACCCGTGGGCTTTAGTTACCGAAACCCGGACACTGTCCGACTTTTTGTTTTCGAATATACAGCTCAACCTATATAGAAGTTGCTAACAGATGGCGAGATATAACATGTACTCGCCATCAATAAAATAAAAACAGGTTTCTTTCCCCTTCTTTCACTCCGCTAGGGCTCTATTATATCTATGTTGTCGCCTACCTCCTCAATGCATTTTGACACACAGGAAAAATGCGTCGTGGGACCCAGCCTAAGCCTAATAACACATGAAATCTGGTGATGAAAAGAAGGAGTTTTTATATTTTATTCTTGAAAATTATAATGTTGCAAGAAATTACAGCTGATTTGATCGTTTTTCAAGAATCTTGAAAATTTCCCCCGGCCAACAGCAGCGGTAAAATCTAGCTTGCGTAGTGCCACCGCGCGGAGTGCTTGGTTGGTCGGGTGCACATACGCCTTTAATGCGTCGCTGTGCAAAAACACATATCGACCTCTTCCATGACCGGTAAAGCCAAGAGATGTGGGGAATACACCATCGCCCGCAGATTCAACACAATGATGGAAAATGGGAATGGATTTATTTCCCATTGACGTCATCATCAATTTGTACACTGAATGGAACATGGCAGGCGAAATAAATATATTTTTCTCTATTCAGGCGCAATCTCTGTGTGATGGGATCACATTCCGCAACATGGCAGCGCGCTACAGGGTTTACTGTCAGAGAAAATATGTTGTGACAACTAATTTAATTATCGTAGTAAAAACATGAAAGCGGTCAGAAAGCTATAATCTGGTAGGCAAAAAAAATGATTTCTCATATCTCACTCACAATCTGTTTTTGTTATTATGGTAGATCAGTGATGATCATAGCTACCCGTGCAATGAGATACATTGGCTTGCCATATATACTCGCCAATCGCCACAATCGTAGTTAACGTGGGCCGTCCCATCACACCTTAAAATATGGTGATATTTCGTATTATTTATCACAATACGAAAGGGGCTGGCCCGATAGCCCAGTGTGTTAGAGCGCTCGCCTTGAGTGTTCTGGTCCCCTGAGAGCCTAACGGCACGTGGTTTGGGCCCCACTGTGACCATATCTGCGTAGTTACAGGATAAAGATTCCATTTTCTCTTTCGCAAAGAGTAGAGGGTTGCCCGCGGGGAAATGGCTCCACTTTCCCTTCCTTCTCCCATTGACGCGATATGGTCAAAAGTGGTTAAAGTGTCCTGAATATATAACCAATTCAAATACGAAACACACGTGACTGTACCAGCTCGCCCGACACATAGAATAACATGAATAGACGGATCCATACTCGGGTAATATTGCAGGTACATTTGAAAAGTACTCATGCCTGAAACTGACAAGAAAGTGACATACTGCTTTGTTTGTCGCACTTTTTTATCGGATATGACGCACGTGGAAGACTTTTTTCGCCACATTATTGGGTAAAAGCAATAGTGACGTCAATGAACGATTGATAGCCTGGATCGGTCTATTGGTGGTTTAGGCCGGGTTTATGTACACATGGGCTAAACTGATCCAATGAGCACCACGGGATGATGAAGGCTGAATTGACTTCATGTTGATTTCGTGCCTAGGTCCGGATTCTAACCCAAGATATATTTGTCTTTTGCATTTGTAAACAATGCACCTGGTCCCTATGACATATTAATCTGCGGTCTAGTGCGCTACCCACTTCACCAGGGAGGCCCCCAATACCTATTGATCTGCGGTCTAGTGCGCTACCCACTTCACCAGGGAGGCCCCCAGGACCTATTGATCTGCGGTCTAGTGCGCTAACCATTACACCGGGGAGACCCCCAGGACCTATTGATCTGTGGTCTAGTGCCCTAACCACTACACCAGGGAGGCCCCCAGGACCTATTGATCTGCGGTCTAGTGCCCTAACCACTACACCAGGGAGGCCCCCAGGACCTATTGATCTGCGGTCTAGTGCGCTACCCACTTCACCAGGAAGGTCCCCAGCACCTATTGATCTGCGGTCTAGTGCGCTAACCGCTACACCAGGGAGGCCCCCAGGACCTATTGATCTGCGGTCTAGTGCGCTAACCACTACACGGGGGAGACCCCCAGGACCTATTGATCTGCGGTCTAGTGCGCAGTTGTAGTTGTAGACTGACTCATACTGTTGCGTTTAAGCGTTATAAAACTCAAACATTTACTTGATATCGATGATGTCTATAACCGTCCTATCAACCCATGGATGGATGGGTGGACTCTCTTCGGCTCATTTTAATTACCTTTCCCACACCGTGAGGTGACAATGTCGACGGGTATTTGACGCGTCGCCATGGCAACCACATCAGCCGCTATCCCCGTGGTTCGCAACACATGTCTACCAGCGCCACCTGGCAGTAATTCGAGGGTGTTGATAGAAGCCACAGCGGGAACTGTAGCGCCAAGGCCAACCAAGGCATAGATCTGGAGAACCAATATAGCATACAAAGCCATTGATTACTATTTTTAACAGCACATCACAGATGAAAGCGTGCCAGCAAAAGTCTTGTTATCATGATGGCTAAACTAAAATGCCACTTTGGCTAGCATGGAGGCTGCATTAGCAAGGAAAATAGAGCAGGCTTGGTTGAAAAAATGTCCCCGATGCATACAGCAGGGCGCGAACCGATTACGTGTTATCTGCGGGTTCAACCCGCTTACCAAATACGCCAGTGAGGTTCTGTCTGGTAACCAAACGGATGTACTAGCCAGGGGATATTATGCCCGGTAGCTCAGCGGGTTAGAGCGCTCGCCTTGAGTGTTTTGGCCACCTGAGGGCCTAACGGTACGTGGATCGGTGGTTCGCGCCCCGCTGTGGCCATGTCTGTTTGATCGATAGATAAAGATCCCATGCCCTTCCGCGCAAAGAGTAGGGGGTTACCCCCGGGGACATGGCTCCACTCTCCCTTCCTTCTCGCATTGACGCGATATGACCAAAAGTGATTAAAGCGTCCTGTATATACAACCAACCATGGATACCTTGTCTTGCGGTATTGAACTGGCGCACCAGATGACATGGAGTGTTCTACTACCCAGCTAATTACCACCACACCAGGACCACATGGGGTCTGATACCGCCGAGAAGCCACAACGACGCCGCCATCCGCGGCCCCAGGCTGTCTATCAATGCAGAACAGAGTGTCCATGTCTAGGGCCATAATCAGGACGAGGTCACACCGTTGTATGGTTGCCCCGGGCCACTACATTATTCAATCAAGCGAGGATCGAATCCCATCCGCTTCATTCACCCCTGGGGAAGCACGAGACGGGAGAAGCGATGGAGAGGTGGGGATGGGGGTGGGGGAGGGGGTCATGTTCACATAGAGAGACGGAGACCACGCAGTAGCAAGATTAAGAGATAGGGACAGTCGTATTTCGAAACAATGTGATCGAGGCTTTTGGGTTGAATTTGTTGTTTATTTCGGGAGTTGGGGGTCGACAGTCAAGTAAACTGGCACCAGGCGACGTCAGAGACTGTCAAATCAATCCTTAAAATCTGCGTAGATCAATCGCATTACGTGAAACGAAACTCCGCTACGAAATAGAAACGAGCAGGCGCGACGAAACACCGCACGAAGAAATGTACAATTAGAGGAAAAGAACAAGAGAACAATGCGCCATGTCAACGTTTTAACAAAAGTAAATAAACTGCTTAGGTTTCGACAATTATTATCAGTCGGTTAGATGATGCTTCCATATATTTCAGCAACCAAACTTATAGTTATTTAATAAATGTGTTAGCCATTGCGCCTATTGAAGACAATTGAACAATATTAAAATCTCAGCATATTTCAACGAATGTATTGAATAATATATTGTGCAGAAATGTCCGTGATATAGATAAGATAAGAATGCAAAGCAAAAACATGATTATGGTCAGCCATCTGACGTGCGAAAATGTGTCAATGTCCCGTTTGTGACGGAGGTAGGAGGCCAGGAGGTAGGAGGCCAGGCCTGTAGCGGGGTAGCGAGGGGTATGACATTCACAGAGGGATCAACCCTGAACCGTCATGGGGAGTAGAAGCAGGACTATACTGTCATATCCAGCAGACAGCATACCCCCAACAGATCAGACCCGTCAATAGATCACACCCGTCAACAGACCATACCCGTCAACAGGTCACGCCGTCAACAGATCACACCAGTCAACAGATCACACCAGTCAACAGATCACACCCATCAATAGATCACACCCGTCAACAGATCAAACCCGTCAACAGATCGCACAAGCAACACATCACACCCGTCAACAGTTCACGCCACTCAACAGACTACACCCGTCAACAGCCAACAGATCAGCCAACAGCATATCCCACCAACGACCCACACACCGGGTTTGCGTGTCTGAATACTGTTCTGTCATCCCTTAGGAGCAGACATACGTTCCACACCGTCCTGTGCGATGTACATGGACGAGGGCGCCAGACATTGGTAATTGAATTGTCACTACCCAGCGAAACGGCGGGATGATGGGAGGGGGGGGGCGGAGAGAGAGGAGAACATGGAAAGAAAAGGGAAGATGCAAATAGAAGCAGACAGAGAGAGAACTGCATACATATAGAAAAAAAGAAAGAAACAGAAAGGAGAAAGAAAAAGCGAAATGCAGCAGGTATGTAGAGAAAAACAGAGAGGGCCGATATGAGAGGTGAGAGGTAGATAGCAAACGAGGCGAACAGATTAAGGTAAACGGGTGAAAGAGCCGAGAGAGTGGTGGGAAAATGGTAATAGAAAAGATGAGACAGAGAACGAAAATGAATCAGTGGCGACAATGACGTGATGACACTGCGTATGGATGTATGCACGTCAACTAGGGGACGATGTATTTAGGTTCTGTGTACATGTGTATATGCAGACCGGAAGTAGAGTTGCAGGCATGTAACAGTGGAGTGGAAGGGATGTACGTACGTTGGCGTAAACTATACATTTACCGAGCGCCTGGTATTCCGCGCAGTCTTGGACTACGTTTGGGGCGGAGAGGAGGACAAATAAGGATTTTTTATTGCTGGCCCCTACAGATGAGGCAGAGGTATCGCCGATATCCAGTAAAAACGACGCGAGTAGCGAATAGGCGATTATAGTTGCAATTACATAATAATGTCGTAACTATAATTAAGTAAGAATGACGTAACTAGAATTACGTAAGCATGACGTAACAGCGTTGTACGTAACCTCATTTGAAAGTTGGCGTTATCGAGAAGAGCAGACGTAAAGGCTAACTGGCCACTCAATCTCAGTTGAAAGTGGATGTTATTAAGGACCCCATTTAATGACTAGTTGGTCACCCAAGTTTGTTGGTGGCCGTTATCGAAAACATATCATAGCTATTGACTAGTTTGCCGCCCAATCTCAGTTCAAAGTTGACCTATGAGGGAGACAGACTTCCTAGCGACTTAAAAGTGTGCTCCGTAGATGTAAATTGAAAAATGAGGTCCCAGTTTTTAAATAAGAGAATCGGATGTGACGCCTGGAAGCCGGTCATTTCCCCCATCCCAACCACGAAAGGGCTGTTACTGTGGTGGCCTGGCGGCTAGATCTGAAGAGGCTGCCTCTATGTAGAGCTCCTGGGTCGAGTTCGGATATGCGATCGGAGTAATCGGCGCAGATATTTGGAGCATGCGCACTCATACTTTCCGCTCATGTGCGGATCAAGATAAACCGAACGCAAAATCCGCGGTCCGCGTGAATGTTGCACCTGCTGAACTGTACAAGTCATGAAAATCGTTAAACAGTACCATACAAAAAATCGACGAATGCGTCTTGTGTTCATTATTTTATTCTAATTATTATAATATTATTTACAGACTTTGGCAGGTCGAAGTACTCCTATATATTTTTTTTACGTATTGTTGGGCCTGAACGCCATGTTGGAAATCCTCGTGATCCTCCTCTGGATGGGGAGGAAGGTCCGGGAGTAAAATGTACCACGTGACCGCGTTATCGGAACACAATCTCCGCGTTCGGTTATGCACTCCGCGGAGTCCGACTACTCCGCCCGCATACCCGAACTCACCCCTGGTGTTTTAGCCCATGGCCCTCAGCTTCTGAGCTGGTTGCCGTAGGCTGTCCACGCCTGGGGTCGTTTCCATAATCGCCACTTAGTCTAAGCCACTTGACTTAGCGCCAAGGGGAAGATTAGTCGACCGATTATCGGGTTCATAATACATAAGTAGTCACTCAAGAAGTGGATTTTCTGAATTAAGACCAAGGAGCACGGTGTACTTGGTGCCTCAGTGCCGCGAGGTGGCGCGGACAAAACACCTCGCCTCGTCAACATCGTAGAGTCACAGCCACTGCAGGACACTCCAGGCCAAGCAGCAGATCAAACATCCCGTCTCTGTGGTGGCGCCCCCTGCTGGGCGGGATCTGTTCCATCCTGACGGGTTGACTCAGTTTACCGACGCGAGCGACAAGATGTCTGCCCCCCTTAATCAGGACATCCAACGAGCAATCGCCTAAAAACTAATTTCATTATTTTTCAAATAAAACGCCGCCCATCGTCGTAATTGGATGTTAAGCCCGTATGTACGGCCACCAGTTTTATCAGTGTCCAAACAAAAGCGCGGGGCCGGCGCGACAGCTCAGTGGGCTAGAGCGTTCGCACTGAGTTCTCTGGGCACCTGAGAGTCTAACGGCACGTGGATCGGTGGTTCGAGCCCTGCTGTGGCAATGTATGCGTGGTCGCAGGATAAAGATCCTTGTCTTTCTTCGTAAAGAGTAGGGGGCTACCCCCGGTGACATGGCTCCACTCTCCCTCCCTTCTCCCAGTGACGCGATATGACCAAAAGTGGTTAAAGAGTCCTGAATAACCAACCAACCAACCCAAGCGCATGACAATCGCCCACTCACGTTGGCCTTCCACGGAAACTGCATGGTGTCTGCTCAGGTTTCAGAAGTATGATTTGCCAGTAATTTGTTTCACCTTTACAGGAACACTGGCAATGTATCATTCGGTATGCTTGAGACGATTACTGCATGGACATATTATTGTCGGACAAGATGCAATTGCATTGCTCAAATGCCATCTTCAACATACGTAAGAATTATTCGACCTACGCTATGGATGATAACACTACTCAATAACTGAACCATTGCTGTGCATTTTATATGTGTCTCCCTCTTTATATACACACATTTTGCATGGTAAGCAGAATGGTATAGTAATGTTTTACGAGGGGCTTTCTAAAAGTTATTAAAGTAATGCGGACATAGGCTTCCAAACGGAATAAGATAGAAAGTATAAAGTGTTAGTTAACGTCGGAATGTAAAAGGCAAATACAAAATTAGCTCAAGCACTATTGATTGCCAATAATTACATCGACTTGAGCTGATGAGATACATGTACCTATGAATATGAAAATGAATACGCAGCTTTCAGGACCTTGATGTCGCACTGATAGGTTCAAACGGTATTTCGTTTGCCCCAGCCTGCCAGAGCGGAAACTATGCATGTCATATTGGAAACTTTCATCCATCTTTTATTTCTCCCATGCGGGAAGTCAAGTCTAGAAGCAACAATGGGAAACGTCAATTTGTAGACACACGGCAGAGATAATGGTGATGGATGGCTACCTGTAGCCGGGATATGACCACCGTGCGTTACTAGGGCAACATCAGCAGTCAGGAGGGTAGCTTCGCTCCTAGTTCGCGCTGCCACCGACCCACATTGAAGGGTACCCAACTCAATCGATAGGCTAAGCACTAAAAAAGGTATTACAGGTCTCAGTTGGGCCGCACTTTGGCACATGTTTTCCCTCGGTGCAATTATTCTTTTTAGATCACGGCTGGTTAGGATGGGAGGGGTGGAGAGGGTAGCATACAGGGGAGTGGTTTGGAGTGGAGGGTGTGCAGGCCTTTTGTATCACCCACAAGTCCTCGCTTTGTTTTGTACATTGACCCAGTGCCCTTCCCGGTGACGTGATGTGCATCCAGATACCTCCGCTCATCTCTTTGTCAATAAACGTTTTCTCCCGCCTTCCGCCTGAAACCTGTCGCATCCTGTGGGCTCACGCGTTCGTCGGAGAACAGTCCCTAAAGGTAAAACCTGACATCGACACGATCCCGTGAGGCCCTCCCCACAACCTGTTCCCCATTTATCGATGTGTCACCGTACAAATGGTTTCTACTCGTGCGTGGCATTGATCCTGGATACTGGGCTTTTGAAACTTCTCAAGAATGAAGACAACAATAGGAACCCCCATAAAGTCTCACCCGAACTAGGTGCTCTATATATTGGGGTGTCACAGTGCAAACGGTTTCTACTCGTGCATGGAATTGATTCCGAGCGCCGTAGTTGTGATAAAATCCGGCCAGAGTGAAGACAAAAGGTCCATCGTCCATGCTAGAGCACAATAAATTAATTTTATATCGTGAGAGGACAATGGCGTGACGTCGCCAGTGGATTTTACATGGCAATTCATCGATAGCTTGGAGGCATCTATTAAATAAATAGATGCCAGAAGGGGAATCACATAGCCCGGTGTAAGGTGACATGGAGACCGAAGTCAGTCCATGGCATGTTGATTTGGACACGCCATATTCCATAAGGTCACGCCCGGGTTTTCCCTCACCCCGGTGTCACAACCACAAACGTCTCACGCCAGCAAACAGGGTTAAAGAGGCCGGTAACAAACTGACATGTCACGCGATCCCATGGTCACAGGGTGTTGAAGTGAAACTCAAACGCCTAGCTCAGTCACAGTGTCTCACCAGGCGTTATGCCATGCTATGGCCTTTTTTTCAAAACAATAATTGTCCACGCCTTCTTTGCCTCAACAAAATTGTTAAGCTTATGGGCCTCGCAAACAAATGTATATGCATTAAAAGGTAAAACAAATTAAATGCTTCCAGAAGAACCGCAAAAAGAAACCAACTTTTCTTCCTTTGACAATGGTCACGATTGCCAAAAATATAATTTACCGGGGGTTGGGGTGGGGTGATACAAACCATAGCACTCTCTCCCTCCCCTCAAAATCAAATGATTGATCCCTTGCGTCTGGGGCGGGTACACGAGGAGAAACGGGGTGGCCGGAGGAGGGGGTTGTGGGCTGGGTTGATAAACGGAGCGAGAGGCGGTAGGGGTGGAGAGGCGCGGGAGGAGGGGGGGTGGGATTCAATCCTTCCCAGACGTACACAACACTAGTTACTTATAACATTAGCCTGATAGGCTGACTGACCATCGTCACACACGCATTTTTATACAATTGCGTGCTTTCCAAATTGGCAACATTCCCATTGCATTCAAATGCATTGTATTGTATTGTATTGTATTGTATTGTGTTGTATTGTATTGTATTGTATTATAATGTAATGTAGTACTCTATTCAGTCTCCATCTACATGAACGAATCCAGCAAAGACTAATAAGTCATTACTCCCGGAGTCATGGCTCATATCTACCTTGACCCTTCCCATTGTTACCATATGACCTGCAGCGTTCTATACTTAAGCAAACCAACGAGCATTCCCACGAGGGAATGCGAGAGGCCATGGGGTGTAGAATTGATGAATTGCGCGCCCTCTGCCGGGCTGTCGGTGTCTCGTAATTGGAGATCACAAAATGGTCGATAAAAGGGCGGCCGGAATAGGTCCCAAGGTTCTGACCCATGTCCGGGTGATGGATGTCTTATTGATCCCTGACCTCCGTGGTTCTGCCAAGCCGAGCCACGTGGGTGGACGGCAATGTGTGCCCCAGCGGCAAGGCAGCAGCTGCTGGACGCCAGTAAGATATTCCTCCGCTGAGGGCGAAATCATGATATAGCACAGGTGTAGACCATGATAGGGTAGGGGAGAGGGGGGGGGGGCGGTGAGGATCTAGGTTGTTCTTGCCTTCCCACCGGTCGTATGATTTTGGTAAAGTGCCCCTCCCCTCCCCGTAAAGTCCCGTTCTTTGTCAAGATCCTGCCTCTGCGCCTGTAACAGTAAATTACCGGTGGTAACCCCTTGCGGTATAGCCATCCTTTATGTTACGGTCCTCAGGCTAATTTACTCACATTCATTCTACCTAGTGACTGTCTGGAGGGGCCTCTCAATCAAATAAAGAGGCAAACAGACTGTGATGTTTTCAGGGTTCAGTTTATGTAGTGTTCATGCCGCGTGGGTTAATAAGAAAAACGTCCTGCGTAACATAGAATTAAAGTTTATGTCTTTCATCGTCACGAATGGAGTACGAACTCTCTGGAGTGGGATGGGAGCCTAATTAAATGACATCCCAACTCACAAGTGCTGAGTGTTCGAAAGACAAGTATCCTTCTGCCTGGATGATCAAGGTCAAGCTCAAGGTCATGGTAGGCATGACCGAGTTATGTGAAGATTTTATTTATGTTACAACGCACGCTGCTTCACATGGACAAGAGCGTCTCTAATTGAAAGCCGGGGAATGAGTTGAAGGGCAAGGAGTCAAGACTTTGTGACCTTGACCTTTGGGGTGTAATGGCCGCGACATATTTATTCCTCTGTGGCAAAATTGGCTTCACACATCATGACACAACAGGGGTGGAGATAAGGGAGGAGGAGAGGTGGAATGGGGAGGGATGGGACCATGCACTGCCCTAGAAAAGACAGGGAGAGCAGAATATAGCCTTAGGTCAAGCGATTTGGGTATTAACTCTCCTGGCCTACTGGATGTTTGGTGAGCCCACCAGCCGGAATGGTGAAATAAAGCGGCCTTTATGAATACTACGCCTGCAATGACACAAACCCCAAGACTCAGAACAAATGCATAGTAACCATTGGGGAGGTGATAATTTCAATAAACATAATTTGGGGATGGTGAAAGCCTCCAAAGCGAGCTGGCGAATCTGTGGCGAACACGCATTACGACACCAGGTGTGTCGTCAATCTCATGTGGCAGATGGAAACCTATAAAAACTGCGCAATTCATTTTTTGGGTTTTCATAGAAGCAAGCATACCAAGCTAAGCTGGACTCCTGCTTAATGTCATATCATAGCTCTCGTTGTTGTACAGTTGTCAAATGAATAATAATAAACTTACCCGCCTGACATTATCGCACTTGAACATTTATTAATTGTATGCTACACTATAAATATCAATAACTGATAAAAAACAACACCCCTGGCTTTAATTATTAACGCCGTTAATTAAGGTGAATCTAACTGCAATGCCACAGTGCGCTTGATGTGTATTTGAGATAATGAGGTATAGATACCATATCATTCTATGGACTTCGCCCTCAGCAATGCGCCGAGGGCTTTCAGCTATGTGATGGAGAGGGCTATCGTTTTTTTCCACTGTCAAGTTTTACCGATGGGTCTGCTCTTTCCTCGTCCGCTCGGTAAAAGAAAATTGAATGGCAATGAAAATCACATTAATTTTTTTATAAATCCTATGCTTCTGATTGGCTGTATTTTTTACACTTTGATCCACGTGTATGGTGCCGAACGCTTTCAGTGGGTTGGTTCTCTCCTCCGCTAGGCGGCGACACTCCCTGAGCTCAATATGTCTCGCTCTTCAACAGCTCTTGTACCAAACGTTTTTGTTTAGAATAACGTACACTAGCAGGATCTGATGGTGGTAGTGTGGGGGGGGGGGGGCATGTATGACCTCCCGACCTAGTTTTGCCCTTGGAGGCCAGATTTGGTGCAAATGGCACCATGTTTTCATTTCACCCCCCCCCCACCCAACGCCTCTTGCACTCATCGCTCCGCCTTCTTGTTTCATCATGATAGTTACGACGTTGCGACTTTTTGCCATCTGACCAACTATGTTTAATTGACTTCAGTCCCTGCGATCAGGCAGACATAACCACAGTGGGCTCGAACCAACGGCCCATGTGTCGTTAGGCTCTCACGTAGCCAGAACGCTCAATGCGAGCGCTCTAACCCACTGAGCAAACGGGGCGGAAAATACAAGACCCGAGTCTGTTAATGGTACTCACGGGAACACCGGGAGACTTCCATCGTGTCCACAGCACGCAGGAGGCGACCCATCAAACCACCGAGAAGCGCCACCCACGGTAGCGGTATTAGGCTCATTTGGTCCCGCATTTCACGCCAGATGACGTCACACCAGTCGATCTTCAGCTTCAGCCGGACAGCGGTTTGCTCTCACGGAAGCACTTTAGCGCTACCCCGTAATAAAAAATACAGCGGGCAACATTCCCCAGATAGTTTAGGATATGTATGCAGATGACCAGTCCACCCCCACCCCCCCCCCCCCCTTCATCACCAGCTTCCCCAAGCCACCACCATTAAATCTCAGTGACGCCCCTGTCATCGCATGGACCGACCGCACCCATCCGCCAGTCCCCGGGACTTCCTGCTGCCAGCATTCAGCTGATTTGCGGCAGTAAAAGCTTTCGCGGCGAGAGGCCGGGTGGCTGGAGGGACTCACCCATGGACAGCCCCGGGGGCCAGACGCACGGCTGCCGCAAACAAGGGGCCTTCACCGATGTTGTTTCCCCCGTTGAGAGTGTGCCCAGAATACCAGACCAAAGTCCATATCCGGCGGCAATCTGACCGAGTACAGAAGGGTGATTTAAATATTAAACTTTTTGTTAGATGACCTGCAGATAAAGAGATCGTGGGTTCTCGCCCTGACACGCGTTCCATGTTTTATTTAACCACGTTTCATCGTGTCGGGAGTTCTCTTTAACCAGTTTAGCCTTCACGTACAGAAAGTTGCACTAAAACATTTCGTATGTGATGTCAGTAATTGCGCTTTGACGCTCTGATGTACGACAGTGACGGGGTCATGACACACGACAGTGGCGGTGTATTGACGTACGACAGTGACGGTTTACTGACGTACGACAGTGGCAGTGCACTGAAGTGCGATGTTGACGGTGTGACGCTCGACAATAAAATAGTTCTGACGTACGATATTTCGGTTGCATATCGTATATAATCCAACATTTCATTGGTTAGTTTTTTTTTGAAATGGTCCAATTTAAATAGCACTTCTGATAATTCTTGCCTGCTAAAATATAACAAAAGCACCAGAACACATCCTAAATAAACATTAAAGTAATACAATTTAGCACAATAATTATTTACCGTAAGAATGAATTTTGCGGTTATACTGGCCGGTTTTTGGAGTGCCTAGAGCTCCCCCCCCCCACCCCCGACCCCGCCACCCTCCCTCGCCCTCACACCGCCCGCCCCCTACTATCTCGTTCTCAAAGTTGAAACCCAGGTTAGATTTTCGGAGACTAAATCCCAACCAATTCCGTCCTCTCTGGTCCTGAGTGTCACATTTTATGGAGTACTCACTCCACCCATAGTGGACAGCCCCTGTATCTCAAATCCTTTCAGACCCTACAATTGCCTTATTGCAAGTCGAAATCTTCCGGGGTAGTTATTGCCACGTTGAGGGTAGAACAAAACAGAAGCCAATCTCATGCGGAAATGAAAACATTTTAGCACTCCACACCCGACATTGACCGGTCGTAGGCGGCATTGGTCTCACTCCACGCCGGGCCTTCAAACATCCGCTACCTTCCTTCGCTGTTTATTTTAGACTGAAGAATAATCACAGAGAATAGTCAACATAGCCAGAGTGAGGACTGTAAGGTCACCATAGACAGAGTGAGGACTGTAGGGACAACATAGATATAGTGAAGACTGTAGGGTCAACATAGACAGTCAGGACTGTATGGTCAACATAGATATAGTGAAGACTGTAGAGTCAACATGGACAATCAGGACTGTAGGGTCAACACAGACAGAGTGAGGGCTGTAGGAACAACACAGACAGAGTGGGGACTGTTGGTTCAACATAGACAGAGTGGGGACTGTTGGGTCAACATAAACAGAATGAGGACTGTGGGGTCACCATAGACAGAGAAAGGACTGTAGAGTCAACATAGACACAATGACTGTAGGGTCTACATAGACAGAGTGAGGACTGTAGGGTCAACATAGACATAGTAAAGACTGTAGGGTAAACATAGTCAGAGTAAGGACTGTATGGTCAACATATGCATAGTAAAGACTGTAGGGTCACCATAGACACAGTGGGGACTGTAGGGTCAACATAGACACAATGACTGTAGGGTCTACATAGACATAGTGAGGACTGTAGGGTCAGCATAGACGGAGTGAGGACAGCAGAGTCAACATAGACAGATTGATGACGGTCAGGTCACAGCTCTGGATACATTAATCCCCAGTTCGCCGACGCCACGGTGACGCAGACTTGTCTGGCATTTTAATCGATTAGCCACTGGGCGATAATTGGTGCTACACGTGGCTCGAAGAGAGACTGGTGCGCCCATCTGTCTGTCCGGTGCTGATAGCTTCGCTAGGCGAGCAGTCGCCTGGTGATCCATTCTAAATCTCATTTCATTATTGTCGCTAAGATGTCGACGCCAACTGTTTGTCTGTCTGGGCCACAATTAATGAGGGCCGGTAATTCACATGTTTTCCGCAAAATCGACGCAATACCTCAAAACTGGGCCTTTGTTCGAACTGATATCTCTGATGCGTTCAGAGACGTGATATTATGTTTTTTTTTGCATTTGCGACGAACTAGATTATCATTCATGACAGTGTAATGAAGAACACGCCAGCGAAGTGGCAGTGTTAACAATGGCAAGGCGTGATGGATCTAATATAATATGAATAGGCATTGCCTAAGTTGCGAGCTCACCCAAGTCAAGTCAGTCAAGTCAAATATCATTTATTTAAACCCAAGTGTACAAAAATATGGTTGACATACAACAAGTCGAGGAAGAAACAAAAATAAATAAATGAAAGAAATTGGATAATAATGTGGTTTTTGAAGCTGCTATCAACTGCAGCAGTTGTGATTCTGCATTAATTTAAATAAGTTATGCAGATTAAAATCATCTGAAACTTAACAAAAATAGCACTGAAACCCCACTATTTTTTCAAATCATAGATGAGTGATATGGCTATGAATAAATCTGAATTATCCTGAGGTCAGTGTATTAGCCAGAGACCTGCCTGACCGCCGGATGGCAGTCTGAATTTTGGCGGGTAGATTTTCAGTTTGGCGGGCAGTCACGTGCTGTTTACCCGCCCAAAAAGAGCCATTTGGTCGGGACGTTTAGAAGAAAAGCATAGCGCTAAGAATTTTATATGAACACGTTGCTTCCCAGCAGAAATTTTGGCTGGCAACAAAAAAAATCTGGCTAATACCCTACCTGAGGTGTCAAAAGTAGGCAAAATGTGTTAAAAAATAGGAAATAGTAAGTCTTATGTGAACAATATATAATTAAATGGTCTTTAAATATTTACATTTTTGGTTTAAACAAAATTTGTCTCAATTAAACTCTTCAAATTAAATATTTCAGAGGTGGAGGCTTTCCGTAGATCTACTTGAAGCTTAAAACTTTGACAGTGAGTTGTACCTTGGCAGATCTACCATCTGGTGCTTGTGTAACAGGGATGTGTGCTGCGATGACTGTCAACAGGTACCAGTGAAAAATAATGTGTTATTCAATGTTAACCTACCTATTTCGCCTTTGGAGCTGAAGCCGCGTAACGAATGGTGGATACGCGTATCCATCATTCGTTAGGTCAATTTAAACACTCGAAGTGTCAGTGAAACTTAGGCTCTGTTGACTGACAATTCAATTGTTCAATCCGAAAAAGGCTACTCATGCTACCCGGACCAGACAATGTAAAAATACAAAGCCTGGTAATCGAACCAGCAGTTAATTTGTCAAGGACAATTAAGTTCGAAAAACCTGGGAAAGTTTGAACAAAAGGTACAGAACTTTGTTTACAAAACTTCAAAACATAACACTGTCACTGCAAGGTGGGCGATAATACCCCACGAAGCCAATCGAAAAAGCGGACGGTACCTTTCGTTGAAGAAGGCTTTTGTGCTATTCGTATCTTAGGCAGTTTTCTGAAGATGATATGTTTTAATCACGTAGTCGTTAAAACATTCGCCCAATCGGTTGTTTCTCAGTCATCTAAATCGGATTCGAAGTGTCATAATTGTGCGGACGAAGCGTTACGTCCCACCCGGCAGTTCGAATTGACGCGCCGCCTACCTGCGAGAGTGTTTAATTCAGGTTCAATTTAAGCCAATCATAGAGTCCGACACAGTCCGAAAAATCGGCCTGGGGGACCGGTATTATCGCTCATCTGTGAGGGACCGGTATTATCGCTCATGTGGTCACGGTTTTTCAATCGCATGGACATATAAAATTTCATATTTTTTTTCTTTTTTTTAATTTTTTTTATACATGTGTGTTGTTATAGAAGCTCGCTTCGCTCGCTATTAACATTGTGCTCTCGAATCATACTCATGTCACATGTAACATTCTATAAAGTGAGGCCATTAAATAGCTTACAGCTATAGCCAAATATAGCACATGACAGTAACGTACTTCAATACTTTCATTTAATATCAGTTCCTATATTAACACTGTTGTTTAAATGTTCTGTACAAGAGTTGTGAACCTACAATGCAGTAATTTATATATAAATATCGATTCATAATTATATATCGAACATGATAAAACCACGGAGTTAATTTAATAACAATATATGGATATTGACATGGCTTAAGTACAGCCAAATCATGATAGATTCCTTGTTAGCATGTATTCTCTCGACCTATCGTCAACGTGATAACAAATGGAATCTCGTTCGCAAACTGCATGCTAATCTGATTACCCCAGATGGAACCTAACCGCCACAGTTGGTAAGCAGACTGAGCTGCAGATGAGCAGGTCGCGGGTTCGAATCCTTGCAACTCAATCTGGGGCAAATCTTAACCAACCCCATGTCATTGTCTTGGGAGCTTGGTCTTTATGCGTATAGTATCGGCCACCAACATTTCATTTCATTACACCAGACACTGACATTAAAGTTCAGCTTTCTGTCACTCGCTTTCTGTCACTCTTTCCTCCCTCTTTCTGTCTCCGTCCTTGTCTCTCTCCTTCTCTTCCAGGATTTGTCCTTCGGCGTCTGTCTCTCAGTCGTGCGCTCTGCTCGGCCTCTCTCTCAATATATCTCTCACCCCCACCCCCACCGCTCACCCCCACCGCCCACCGGATATCTCTTTTCTCTCTTTCTTCTATCTTCCGCTGTCTGTCTGAGGCTATTTCTCCCTTCCGCCCCTATCAACCAAAGAATGGATCTGGAGAACTAATAACTTACAAGGCCATAGATTCCTATTTTAACAGCAGTTAGCAGCATATCATAGTTGAAAGCATGCTAAAACTCGATGAACGATGTAAATTATACGGTGGAGCTAGACAATTTGCATAACCTGCCACAGTGCTCGTTGGATGTCCTGTGGTCGCCTCGATAGCTCAGTGGGTTAGAGCTCTGGTATTTAGGTTTCTGGCCACCTGAGAGTCTAACGGCGCGTGGATCGATGGTTCGCGCACCGCTCTGGCAATGTCTGTGTGATCGAAGGATAAAGATCCCATGTCATTTCAAAGAGTAGGGGGTTACCCCCGGTGACATGGTTCCACCCTTCCTTCCTTCTCCGGTTGACGCGATATAACTAAAACCGGTTAAAGCGTCCTGAATATATAACCAACCATGGATATCATGTCTTGTGGTATTGAACTTGCGCAGCCAATGACATTGAGTGTTCTACTACTCTACTAATTACCACTACATAGGGTCTCATACCGCCGAGAAGCCACAAGGACGCCGCCATCCGCGGCCCCAGACTGTCTATCAATAAAGGAAGCCCTGAGGAACACAGTGGCCATGTCCAAGACTCAAATCAGGACGAGGTCAGAGCGTTGTATGGCCTCTCTGGGCCACTACATTATTCAATCAAGCATCCTGGGAAAGCACGAGAGAGGAGAAGTAAGAGAGAGAGGGAGAACACCTATAGACAGAGAGATGGAGAGCACTTTCCGCTGCGAAATATAAATGAGTAGGCCCGACGAAACACCGCACGCAGAAATGTACATGTTGTAAACAGGGGATGGAGAAGATGTCAACAATGTCACGTGCTAAGCTTTGAAAAAAACGTAAATAAAACAGGTTAGGTTTCGACAATTATCATCAGTCGGTAACACGACGCTTCTCCAATGTATGTTGTGATGCTTAGATTCCAGTATGACTACAATCTAGTACTTAGTAATCGTCAGGGGTGTGACGTATGACAATTATCACCTAGAGGGATACCACGTATTGCATGCATATATAAGTGATGGGTCTGCACAATCAAGTTAGTCCACCACACGATCATCGAGGGTTCTGGATTTATTTGTGGACTCCAGCAGTCCAGCGAGCCGGCTTACACCACTTGGCATCAATCCGACCACGACATATTTCAGCCGCCTCACCTATAGCTAGTTAATAACGTTAACATAATACATATGTTGGACACTTATTGAAGAAAATTGAACAAAATCAGAATGTTTATTTGAAATATATCTGATATTGTGCAGTAATTCTCATAATAGAGATATGCTTAGAATGCAAAGAGAGCATTGAAAATCATGATCATGATCAGCCATCTGACATGTGAAATGTATTAATTTCCCTTCAGGGACTCCTTCTCGTTAGCGCAAATTACATGTCCTGTCGATATCATTATTTTTTCTGCCATCATGCTTGACGAACCCTTTTGTTAGCGGCTTTATCTGTGTCTCATCACGCTCAATCAGGTTCCGCGAATGATCGATATAATTTACCAGAAATACCATGTGTGCCGGTTTCTATAGAGACGCACGGCACAGATGCTGGTTTTGACCTTGGGCGTCCACCCAGAGGTGACTGGCGAGGCGTACGGGGATAATGCTGGCGTTGTATAAACACCTCCTCGGGGAGCAGATGAACGAGGCTATTCACACCGGAAGTCCATAGAGCGTCCCGCCTCGCTCCATAGGTGACCTTCAAACTAAATATGGACGCCATCTTAGGGACACTGACCGGGACCTCGTGATCATCGAACTTTACATCGAGACGCGTGGGTGTTCACTAGAGATGTAGGCTATGGGCTGGCCTAGTTAATATGTGAAGGTCATACCTTTCATTACAAGGTCGAAAGGAGCAATATCCTCGTGGTAGTGACTGTAGGGTCCGGTTGTCCTGTTGGGTAATGTGTTAAAGGGCAGTATGCGAGCGGGGCATATTGCTTACACAATTAAAGAAATACATACGAGTATTTGTATTTTATTTAAACTCTACTATGTAATTATGCATAATTTACATGAACACTTTTTTGTTACGATGTGAAGTGAATTGTATAGAATTGTAATCCAAGCACTATATAATTACCCATATTTCCTTCCCATCGCAAGTACTATATAATGTGCAACAGTGCCTTTCTTGTATTTTGTCATGGTATCCCTTATTATCTTCGTCAAATAACATATATAAAATGAACATCATAAAGTTAATATTTAATACGCGGAAATGCTATTACTTCTCTCTGAAATGTATAGCTTTTATCATAGCACTTTTCTCTACAATGTCCTTTGATACAATTCTACAATACTTGCACCATATCTTGTACATGTACTGTGGTATCGCAAAACAACATATTATTCCCATAGCAAGTCCAATAAAATGTATAAGTGTATTGTTTATCACAGCAGCCCATAATGGAACCTTCGATCGAATCTACTTATATATTCGTATGTTTAAACTAGTACAATACCTCATGCATTATATCTTAATTATACCAGCCTCCAGCGAGGATACGCCCTACATCAAAATCTTGAAGTTGTATTTTATCAACGATGCCAGTACGGCATGCAAAGCGCCGCGAACAGAATATGACCCAATACCTAAATATATCAATAGGATACATAGGACAGGACGTCATGTCGTTGATATGTCAATGGGGAACGGTAGTAAAGACGGGACATGGCAATATGTAAGATAATGCAAGGTCAGCGGTTTCTAGAGACGCCGCACGTACACAGTGGGGACACGTCCGCTTTGAGTAAGTACGGCGATGTCAGCGCGTAATCGGAGGGATCAACCCTGAACCGTCAAGGGGAGTAGAAACATGAACATAGCGTCATATCCAGCCGACAGCATACCCCCAACAGATCATACCCGTCAATAGATCATACCCGTCAATAGATCATACCCGTCAACAGATCACATCCGTCAACAGTCAACCCGGTTTGCGTGTCTGAATACTGTTCTGCTTTGAAGGTCGCATGCCATCCCTTAGGAGCAGACATACGTTCCACACCGTCCTGTGCGATGCACATGGACGAGTGCGCCAGACATTGGTAATTGAATTGTCATGACCCAGCGAAAAAGAGAGAGAGAAAGATGGGAAGAGCTGAACATCTCCTTGATGTGGATTGGTGGAATGTGGTCTCCAGCCTCGCTGGAAGTCACGGAAGTCTCGAGACGTGTCCTGTCGTCTTTTGTAAACATCCAATTACGAAAATGTGCGGCTGTTTTTGAAGAAAAATTTTTTTCGGTTCTTAGGCGCTGGCTCGTTGGATGTCCTGATTAGGGGGGCGGCAGACATCTTGTCACTCGCGGCGGTAAACTGAGTTAACCCGTCAGGATGGAACAGATCCCGCCCAGCAGGGGGCGCCACCACAGAGACGGGAGGTTTGATCTGCTGCTTGGTAGCCGTGGAGTGTCCTGCAGTGGCTGTGACTGTGATGTTGACGAGACGAGGTGTTTTGTCCCGCGCCTCCCCATGGCACTGACGCAACAAGTAATCGCCTAAAAACCGAAATATTCTTTTTTTCAAAGCCACCGCCCATGTTCGTAATTGGATGTTTACAAAAGATGACAGGGCATATCTCGAGACCTCCGGAACTTCCCGCGAGGCTGGAGACCACAACCCATCATTCAACATCAAGGTGATGTTAAGCCCGTATGTACGGCCACCAGAGTCCAAACCCAAGCGAATGACAATCGCCCACTCACGTCGGCCGCTAGCGGGGACTGCATGTTTTGCCAGTAATTTGTTTGACCTTTTCCGAAACACTAGCAATGTATGTATCCCCGACTGAGTTCACCGGAAATGCGTCATGGTTTGTCCTGCTTCCATCAGCGTTCTATGTTTGACATTTCCCTATTGTTATATAGTTAGCCATTTACCTTGCGAAATATCGTAATTTTTCCCTCAGTTGCAATGCAATCCCCTCTTCATGGAAATTTAACGTCAACTCTTTATCCTTGCTCCATTATAGACATAATACTGAGCATTTATGAACGCACTTTTTCTGAGCCCCCGCCCCCCCCCCCCGACTCCTTCCACATGGTCACAAGTTTTAAAATATCAGCTCTTTTTCATCACAAATATCCGCTCCCTCATGCATCATGGCACCCGCGCCCCCCCCCCCCCCCCCCCCCCACACACACACACACCAGATTTGTATACGGTCAGATTCACCCTAGTGGTTGTTACCTCTGCTGCTAAAACATGGTGGACAATTCCTGCCACGTTGGCAAACAGAGAAGTTCTGTTTCTATTGCACGCTGGAGCCGATGTCTACGTCATGTCCTAAAGTATGTTCGGCCGGTAGTTGCCCAGGACCGGACAACAGTTGACGTCCAGATTGCTGGGCGATCCGGACCACCGTCAGCTCCAGTTGCATGGCTGTTGCAAAGGAAAAATATCCTGCTTGGAGAAGATGTTCGTATTCGGGAAGACTTGAACAGGGGCAGATCCAGGGCCGGGCGGGGGGGTGACCCGGCGAGATTTATACCATTTAACATATGAAAACCGAAACCGGCCCCTCCTATCCAACATATATGGATCCGACCTTGAAACCGGCCCCCATACCCAGATTTGCTGGGTCCGCCCCTGTTGAAGTTTGCTCAGCTACCTGTGAGACGCCACAGGGCCTCGGGGTCGTCTCATGTGTGTGTGGCGGAGGGTTGTGCAGGAACGGTTTCCACGGTTGGTGAGTACACTCGGCAACCAGCGAATTACGTACCATAACGTACTGCGTAGCATAGGTATTTTGTATCAT
Source organism: Arenicola marina (assembly GCA_964019135.1). Classification (NCBI taxonomy): domain Eukaryota; kingdom Metazoa; phylum Annelida; class Polychaeta; family Arenicolidae; genus Arenicola; species Arenicola marina. Next base: position 42,811,492 of record OZ025254.1, on the reverse strand, counting down.
ACATCATAACGTGCCGAGCTAGTTATGCATCAATTCTTACATATCATAACGTACTTGTCCACATCTAGAAACTGGAACCCAGGCTTCCTATGGCATGGGATTTCCTGGCTTCACATTCAAAGACTAATAACAAGAAGACTCATTTGAGAGAAAAACGTGTAAATGACTGCCAACCCACGGTAGCCACTGTACTACGGCACACACGGCCTAGATGACAGCTGCTCATGCAACAATTTGTCACCAACATTATGATTTTCACAGTTTTAGTCGCCCAAGCGAGCAGAGGGAGTCTATCCCGCTTGCCCTGCCCCCCCCCCCCCCTCCCACCGCCGACCTGGATCTGTCATGTATAAATTGGCTCCCTGCGAAAAAACCCACGAAAACAATCAACACAATCAAAGCAGCATTTACTTCAATCTGTTGACCTGTTTGCTGTTCAACTCGGATCTCACCGTTACATTTTCTATTAGATCTATCAGCGGCAACAATTTTAGACAAAAGTACAAGTCCTTGTGACATTTCAATTAAATTGTTTGTGCCTTTCGCCGTTTTTCTCATGTGCCACCTCCACCCCCCCACCCATCCCTCTTTCCTTCGTCTGACATGTTGTCTTGTAGATCTCCCCCTCCCCCCCCCCCCCCACCGTGCCACTGTACCCTCTACCCGCTTTAACCGATGATCTAATCAAAGAAGGTCATGACAAGTATCCCATATGGTAATAATGCGTGACCTTTGGCATGCGTATCGTGCTGTATTGCCATATAATTTTATCTTTTGGGATTAACAAGTATGACCAAACCATACATAAGCTTTGTATTCCACTTGTGATCTGGCGAAGAAACTTCATGTAAGAGGGGTGCTAATCTGGTGAAATGGTCATCCACGCGTAACCAGTGCACATGGCTTTCCTTCATAGGACTCATTATTAAGTGAGAGATTGCAAGATCAAGCGTATGTTCTGTAATACAGAGATCCGCCCTGTATGAATCGCTAACTTAAGTTAAGCTTAGACTTAATCGTAATTTTCTGGCTAAGCTATGATTCAAAGCTTATTTTATTCTATGAGCAACATAATTTTCATTTTACAATCTCGAAAGCGCATTAAAAAGCGGAAAGCGGTTAAGTTATCGCGGTTACGTTACTGTTAATGTCCGGCAGCGGCTGATACTTATTCGCATCAGAGAAAAAGCCAGCAAAGAATTAGAGCTATACCATACATTTCCAGGATTATTGAAATGGAGATGAATCAAAACGGTATTGGTGACGGTGAAAACACAAATAGTGATTGCTTGTCCCCCAATCTATGTCTATGTATAACTGTGATTGCTTGTACCCCCCGCTCCCACAATCTATCTATATATATAACTGAGTTTTTAACCTGATCTACTACCGTTCCGGTCTAGATAGCCATGACAAAAACACAGTTATATATAGACATAGATTGGGGGGTCAAAGCAATCACCATTTGTATTTTCGCCGTCACTAACATAAGAATAAGACGCGTTTACATGCAGTCGGTTAAAGTGCGGAAACCGGTCAATTTATGGAAACTGTCAATCTGTCAACCTTGAGGCACATCCGGCTAGCGACCTTTGGGTGCATCTGATTAGCTGTCATGCCGTACACATGGGTATTTTAGCGCTCCAACTAATTCCTACTAATGTTCTGTATATCCGGCTGCATGCGAGCATACCCAAGCTGTGATAGCGTATACCTTCCACGCCCGCCACTAATCTGTTTATGACATGCTGTCATAAGCTATATTGCTGCAGCTGAAGGTGTGAAGGGATTCGTGAACCGTGGGGGGTGGGGTGGGGAGGTTTTCCACCGCATTCGCTTCTCTTGATAACTGTATATATATGCTTCATAATGCAGGGTTAAGATGTATGGATTAGATGTCAATGATGAAGAACGTAAGGTTCGTTGGCGTCAAATATATGTATCGATCTGGAAACAGAACCGTTATCCAATGTGGCAGTGAGGGGCCGATAGCCTGACCTTTGGCTCGTCTTCCCGGATGAGGGGAGTGGTTGCATCTCTAAAAATGTCAATAAAAAAAGTGAGTTTTTATTGTCTTTAACCCTCGTATAGGATATATGGATATATATGTATACATATATATGTCAGAAGAAATTATTTAATAATCGAATTACTTTACGCACGCCTTTAGATTACCCCGACAATTAAAGGCAAGCCCATTGTAAGTGCTATGAATGCATAAATCACGAACGTGGCGTGGAAAACAATGGCTGTCGTCCCTTGTGTACCCCAGAGAGGTCGTGTGGACTGCCACCGTGGGTACCATCCAGGGGCGGATCCAGTAGACAACCATGTGTGAGCTGGCGTGGATCCAGTAGACAACCATATGTGAGCTGGCGTGGATCCAGTAGACAACCATGTGTGAGCTGGCGTGGATCCAGTAGACAACCATATGTGAGCTGGCGCGGATCCAGTAGACAACCATGTGTGAGCTGGCGTGGATCCAGTAGACAACCATATGTGAGCTGGCGTGGATCCAGTAGACAACCATGTGTGAGCTGGCGTGGATCCAGTAGACAACCATGTGTGAGCTGGCGTGGATCCAGTAGACAACCATGTGTGAGCTGGCGTGGATCCAGTAGACAACCATGTGTGAGCTGGCGTGGATCCAGTAGACAACCATGTGTGAGCTGGCGTGGATCCAGTAGACAACCATGTGTGAGCTGGCGTGGATCCAGTAGACAACCATGTGTGAGCTGGCGTGGATCCAGTAGACAACCATGTGTAAGCTGGCGTGGATCCAGTAGACAACCATGTGTGAGCTGGCGTGGATCCAGTAGACAACCATGTGTGAGCTGGCGTGGATCCAGTAGACAACCATGTGTGAGCTGGCGTGGATCCAGTAGACAACCATGTGTAAGCTGGCGTGGATCCAGTAGACAACCATGTGTGAGCTGGCGTGGATCCAGTAGACAACCATGTGTGAGCTGGCGTGGATCCAGTAGACAACCATGTGTGAGCTGGCGTGGATCCAGTAGACAACCATGTGTGAGCTGGCGTGGATCCAGTAGACAACCATGTGTGAGCTGGCGTGGATCCAGTAGACAACCATGTGTGAGCTGGCGTGGATCCAGTAGACAACCATGTGTGAGCTGGCGTGGATCCAGTAGACAACCATGTGTGAGCTGGCGTGGATCCAGTAGACAACCATGTGTGAGCTGGCGTGGATCCAGTAGACAACCATGTGGGAGCTGGCGTGGATCCAGTTGACAACCATGTGTGAGCTGGCGTGGATCCAGTAGACAACCATGTGTGAGCTGGCGTGGATCCAGTTGACAACCATGTGTGAGCTGGCGTGGATCCAGTTGACAACCATGTGTGAGCTGGCGTGGATCCAGTAGACAACCATGTGTGAGCTGGCGTGGATCCAGTAGACAACCATGTGTGAGCTGGCGTGGATCCAGTAGACAACCATGTGTGAGCTGGCGTGGATCCAGTAGACAACCATGTGTGAGCTGGCGTGGATCCAGTAGACAACCATATGTGAGCTGGCGTGGATCCAGTAGACAACCATGTGTGAGCTGGCGTGGATCCAGTTGACAACCATGTGTGAGCTGGCGTGGATCCAGTAGACAACCATATGTGAGCTGGCGTGGATCCAGTAGACAACCATGTGTGAGCTGGCGTGGATCCAGTAGACAACCATGTGTGAGCTGGCGTGGATCCAGTAGACAACCATATGTGTGAGCTGGCGTGGATCCAGTTGACAACCATGTGTGAGCTGGCGTGGATCCAGTAGACAACCATGTGTGAGCTGGCGTGGATCCAGTTGACAACCATGTGTGAGCTGGCGTGGATCCAGTAGACAACCATATGTGTGAGCTGGCGTGGATCCAGTTGACAACCATATGTGAGCTGGCGTGGATCCAGTAGACAACCATGTGTGAGCTGGCGTGGATCCAGTTGACAACCATGTGTGAGCTGGCGTGGATCCAGTTGACAACCATGTGGGAGCTTGCGTGGATCCAGTAGACAACCATGTGTGAGCTGGCGTGGATCCAGTAGACAACCATGTGTGAGCTGGCGTGGATCCAGTAGACAACCATATGTAAGCTGGCGTGGATCCAGTAGACAACCATGTGTGAGCTGGCGTGGATCCAGTTGACAACCATGTGTGAGCTGGCGTGGATCCAGTAGACAACCATATGTGAGCTGGCGTGGATCCAGTAGACAACCATGTGTGAGCTGGCGTGGATCCAGTAGACAACCATATGTGTGAGCTGGCGTGGATCCAGTAGACAACCATGTGTGAGCTGGCGTGGATCCAGTTGACAACCATGTGTGAGCTGGCGTGGATCCAGTTGACAACCATGTGTGAGCTGGCGTGGATCCAGTAGACAACCATGTGTGAGCTGGCGTGGATCCAGTAGACAACCATGTGGGAGCTGGCGTGGATCCAGTAGACAACCATGTGTGAGCTGGCGTGGATCCAGTAGACAACCATATGTGAGCTGGCGTGGATCCAGTAGACAACCATGTGTGAGCTGGCGTGGATCCAGTAGACAACCATGTGGGAGCTGGCGTGGATCCAGTAGACAACCATGTGTGAGCTGGCGTGGATCCAGTAGACAACCATATGTGAGCTGGCGTGGATCCAGTAGACAACCATGTGTGAGCTGGCGTGGATCCAGTAGACAATCTCTTTACTCGAACCCAATTGATCTTAACGGAGATATCTAGCTGGCTATAAACAGGGGCGGATCCAGGAATTTAAAAAGGGGGGTCCAAACGTGTGACCGGTGGGTGGGGGGGGGGGTGCTCTGAACATAATTGCGAACGGGGGATCCACCATTCACCGGGAAAGGGGGGACCACGCAGCCTCGGATAGTAGCGTTTTTTCTCAAAAAGGGAGCGTGGTGGTTGGGGGGGGGGGGGGTCCAGGCCTTATATGGCCTAAACTGTATATAGTAAACTGTCTAACTGCATTAGAAAACGGTATTCCTCCCCAAAAACGGAAGGGGATCCGGACCCCTTGGAGCCACACTGGATCCCTACTTGTATGAATATCTATGGATATCTCATGATGCAGTAAACCGACACTAGACAGTACGAAATGAAGCCAATCTAGATAGTAAGACATTACTGCTTGAAATTATTTGGCTTGAGTATTGTCCTCTCATTATCTTCATCATTGTATCCAATATTTATATACATACATATTTTGTATCATACATCATAACGTGCCGAGTTAGTAATGCATCAACTCTTACATATCATAACGCACTTGTCCACATCTGGAAACTGGAATCCAGGAATCATATGATATAGGATTTCCCGGCTTCGCATTCAATGACCAATAACAAAACATCACTTGAGCACGAAGAAGGAGTTAACGAAAACTATCCGATATATTATTACGAGTTGATAGTCGTGTTAACTAGTACTTTGGATTATTGGCTGCCCCCGCAGACTACTTAACCTTATCCGCTCCTTGCATGAACATGTGTTCAACACAGTACCGTAGAGTATTCTTTAGAGAGAGGCTCAGATTATTCCGCATTCTGACTGCCGACCAATGAGCGTCACATCGCAACTCGTTGCATCGCGGAAGTTGCGCTTATGACTGAACAAGCTCATCTGTGAGCGACAGAGCTTACCGCAGTCGTCGCATCGGTGACGACCTGTCGATAGGTCTTGGTGTGTGCTCGCTGGCGGGCTCCTAGATTGGCATTTAAATTCCCGTTTCTCAAACCATAGCCCGTCGTGGAGGGTCATTCCGCCACGCACGACACGTGCCCATCTCCTCTTTTGGGATGCTAGATCCTCCCAAGAATCTGAATCGATGCCGTAAGTCTTTATGTCACGCTTGCAAATATCCTTAAGGTAAGCCACCCATAATACGCCTCGGCGATGTTGAGCAGACCTCGGTAAACATCGGCAAACATCGGCGGGCTGTAGCCCTGATATTTTACGCAGTCTTAATGAAACAAAGCACAAATAAAACACAGCAAAAGAAGTGGTGACATAGGTAAAATGAATAGAATATCGTATAATAGGCTTCGGCGATTGAGAGAAGACCTCGGTAAACATCGACAAACATCGGCCGGTGTCAGTGGAAGGAGAATCCCTTAGTCGTTACGTCATTCACAGGGGAATCTCCAATTCGTGACGTCATTCACAGAGTATTTCCCTGTGAATGGCTCTTCGTGATAAATGCGGAAAATTCAAGAAAACAATATCGAGAAAACGCGTAATTAGATCAGAAACATTCGTGTAGATCATAATTATATCGGAGACCATTATATATAACCAGATTTATTAAAATCTGAACACAAGGCGTAAATTATTGATAATTTGTGTGAAATAAGCTGCGCCAAAAATATTTGTGAAATAACATTATCAAGCTTCACGACGTGTTTCTCGGGAAATTTGCACGGTTACCTGTATTTTTCTTTATTTTTGTTGCCAAAGTTTTTAGAAGTTTTTAAACGTGGTTTGGTGTCAAGATTTTAGTTTTTGATCACATTACAGCCAATTTTGTGAAGGTGGTGATTTCGAATTTTGTCAAAAACTGTCCTGAATTGGCATAATTGCACTTTATTATTACCATTCGGTAATTTTTTGTGGTTACTATTTACATTCTTGTATATCATTCCTGTATTTCACTAGGTTTAAGGTTTCCAAAGAGCTATTACTGATGATAATAACCTAATATTGAGCTGAATTGTAGCAAACTTACATATTCGGGGTAGGTGTCAAGTTTTGGTCATTTTGTGAAATGGGGGTATACTTAGAAAATGGAGAATATTTTTTTAACGGGACAGTAAAGTATCGTAAAAATTCACCAGAAGGTGTGTAATGGGGTATACTTCCATAAAATAATCACAAATACAGAGTTCTTTTACTTTGCTGTTATGGGTAGCTTACCTTAAAGAGCATGAAAACTCTAGAGTATCACTAATTTTTAATGTATTTATCCTCACTCATGAAACACGAATGTTATATTCCGCCCTTTTAACATGACGCCTGTTAACCGAAAATAAATAGTTTAGCTTGGTGCGCACGGAAACTGCCGAGCACGTGCCGAGTAGTGCCGAAGTCCGCGTGACGTCACTTCTGGAACACAAACTCCGGAATCCGTATCCAGAATGGTAAACAAACATTGCGTCCAGCGATTTCAACAGCGAAAGTTCTCACTATAGTTTGGAGGATTGGAGTGATTTTGAGTCGGATACCGAACGAAATTATACAGCAACTAGATCTGCAAGTGTTGATACATTCTTGGGTCCACAGCCTTACATGTATGAACCCCAAGCAAAGCCTAAAAATCCGGAGGAATCCCGAAAGCCTACGCCAATGCGTGTTCAGATGAATGATGAATCCCGCGACCGTCCAGGCAACATGCTATGGTTAGTACTTATCTATTTATGTTATTTTGCCCTTCACGATCTATTTATGTTATTTTGCCCTTCACGATCTATTTACGTTGTGCAATAACGCATGGTTCTGTAGGGAAGTCTAAGTTCTTATTCTTGGTCCAAAGTTTGCTTACAAAGCTCACAGTAGCTGGAGAAATATTTAGTTTATATATAGGGCCCTATATATAGGTCATTTTTGGAACTGTATATAGTAAACCGAATCATATTTAGAGTTGGAATATTGTTTAAATAATTTTTCTTTCATTTAATTAGGTGTCAGTGTGGCTACTGCCAAGCTTTAGATGCAGATGACTGCATATGCTGCACAGATGCCACAGGTGTGGCGGAAAGTGGAAGACTATAATGAGGGTCGGCAGGAAAAAATAAAATGCATATCGGAACATCCAGGCTTCAGAACAGGCTGTTTAGACCAGTATGTTCTGGAGATAGCATACTATGCGTATCGACAGGAGCATGGCAACATGCAATATTCACTTCAAGAGTGAGTTTTCTATTTATTTATAATAATAAACATTTCGGCATTAACATTTATTTATGGAGTTATAACTTATTCACTTTTTTTTGTGGCCTGCTCAGTGGGAATGACAATTTGCTTTTCTTTGATTCCAGGAAATGCAGATATACAGCTTATCGCCAGCTGGCGAGGTGGTGCTGGGGATACTTGGGAAAGAAAGCCAGAGTGCGTTTGCCAGCATGTGCTATAGCTGCCATCCGCCATACCTTCCCATCAGAAGGAGAGTACACAGGATTTAAATGGACAGAGTGATGTGGAATCCTACCAAACATGGATACTCCCTTAAAATACAGGATTCATATTTTGTATTTTCGTATGACATGTGATATGAATTATAAGATGTGTATATTCTGTTTCATTAAACAATAAAAGAGTAGCTTATCTCAGCATAGTATACCAAGGTTATGCACATCTGCTCTGATATACATGTATCACTCAACAGTGCTGATTTCAACAAAATAAAATGGGCAATCATTGTAAAGTTTAACCAGCTTATTGCTTGTTTATTTCAGTCTTTGATACCGTCACATAACAGTTTTATCTCACATTTAACCAATATATGAATCTTGTTAAAAATAAACAATGTAACGACAATACATTGCTTCTACTTAATGTATTGGAGGGGCCTCCATGTACCAATGTCTCACAACTTATTGACTTTATCTTTTCACCATTCTTTACTTTCATGGTTTTAAGACATTTTGCTCAATCATAACACTTGATATCCTCAGGGTTTTATTAATCTATTGACCATTTCAACATTGACTGCATTCATGATATTATTCATATCTACTTGACCCTTTATCATTTTTGCAATTGTTTAGCAATCTTCAATATCACATGTATTAATGTTCAGGGTTTTAGTATTGACTCTTGAGTTATTTAAATTGAACTAAACCAGTTTGACTCGATATAGCCTTGCAGGCTGAAAGTGCCGTTGTGCCCAAATCAGATTTTAAAAAAACACGTACCAATGTATTCTTAGCCGCATATTATACCATTTTATACACAATAACTACATGAAGTACTATGCAGTGCCATATATCATATATATTACATATTAAATCCCTGCATGTTAAGATCATTCAGTTCACACAGTGAAATATTTTATTCCCAAATGAATATTATGTAATTTGTCAAAAACCTTCTTCAAATGATACCTGGCATATTTAATTGCCCAAAGAGCCTTACCAATGTGGTCCTTGTTATACTTGACGTGTAAACATACGATTATTATAGCAATAATCCAAACAGTCGATGCATGTCGATTACAATAGAAATAACACATGAAGCACCATGAATATACAATTACGACAAAATAATACATGAAATTTCAATAGGCCTACTGAAGTTTAAAAGTTTAAAATGTTTCGACAGTGATATGCGATCAAGTCTGCTGTGATTAAAGTGACAATAGCAGGGACGGACCCCTTGTTGGGAACCTGAACATACACTGTCGGCTTCTACGAGCACCCCCTCGGTCGCAAGTTTTTTATAGAGCACCCCCCCGGTCGCAAGTTTTCCGAGAGCACCCCCCCCCCCCCTTTGGCAAATTCCTAGATCCGCCCCTGCAAAAGACTGCATGTTTGACATCTCACACAGTCAAACAAACGCATTACACAAATGAAACGCACCTGACGGCTTGTTAACATTAAACAACCATCCCCTACCATAATCCCCTCACTGTTATCAAACAGCAAATAGAATCTGTCTTAATTGTCAATTCAATTGTTTTAATTATTTGAGAAACTTTCCGAAGTGAAATGTGCTCCACATAACTGTAGATAGTAGTCTGTACTGTCTGTAGACGCTTTCACGGACTTTTCGTCGAAGTCTGCTCGCTTCACCTTCACAAACTGCACCCAAAGTCGTCTAACAATCTTCTTCTGAGGAAATTTGTGCACACTGTGTCCTGTTTTATCAGAATTGCCACAGAACTTGACTACACATCGCTGCACCATTGCCAGGCATTAGAAAGCTTGTTGCGGAACAAAACAACCGCACGACACGATACAAACGGCGCACGCACGTGGGTTTCCCTGAACTTGTGTTCCAGATCTGACGTCACGCAGCCTGCACAAAGGAGGGCGGTTATTTTTAGAATGTCGCCAAGCGCTATGACAGCGCGCATATTTAAACGGCTCAAACTCTGGTTTTAATAACTCTGTGGTAAAAAGAGTGATACCATAATAACCAGCAAGGATGATATTTTCGAATTGCGAGTGAATTTGATGTTTTTAATTAGGGTTTTCATGCTCTTTAAACCTAAGCTTACCGTAGAGCACATCCTTTGGAATGCGTTCATCTTGCATACGATGAACGTTACCAAACTAACGAAGACGTCGCTGCTTCACCAGAGCAAGCATGTTTGGTAGGTTGGCCCCGGCTAACACGTCAGCATTCTCTACCTTGTCTTGCCAAGATATGCCTAAAATGTTTCGCAGGCAACGAAATGGGAGTTAGTCCATTTATTTTGTTGGTCACAATATGTAGTTCACGTTTCTCTGCCATACAACAAGCTACTTAGAACATGCACCCTTTAGATTAGCATTTTCGTGCGAATGGTTAGTGTTGAATTTTGCCAAGCACGTTTGTTCAACCTACTAAAGTTGGTGGCTGCCTTCACAATGCGAGTATTTACTTCCTTGTTCGCCCAGGGATAAATTATCCGCGACGGTACTTCCCAGGTAACAACACTTATTAACCACCTCTAAAAGCATGGTATTAAAGGTATTTCCTGTCGGTGTGATAGCCCCTTGGCTTAGTACGACTGTTTTTTTTTATTTATAGTCAAAGCGAATATTGCACACGCATTTGACAGTCGACCTATGAGTCTCTGTATCTGGTTTTTCGAGTGCTCAACCAGCTTTGCGGCGTCAGCGGATAACAGCGCAATCTTGAAAGGCTGTACAACTTTCCATCCGATCTGGTGTGCAGGTAAACACCCTCCACATCCTCATCAAATGCCTGCGAAATGAGCATAGAGAAGAAGATGGATTAAGAACACAACCCTGTTTCACACTATGTCTAACTTGGAAGCTCTCGAACGTAGATGTGTCGAACTGTACTGTGCTGAACGAGCGTTTATGAAAGGAGCGGAAAAGGTTCAGTAGTCTACGGGGGCAGCCAACAGACTCATGCAAAAATGAAAAATGCGTCATGCAAAATGGCAAAATACCGTTTGGGGCAATAATACTGGGATACAGTTTTTTTGCGTTTTGGGTTGTTAGTTGGTTTGAGCAAAGAACTTGTATGGAAAAGAAGCGAAAGCCGTATCTATAACCCGGTAACAGGATCGTGGTGGCGCCGTCAAGCGGTGAGGGTAATTACATCGCTCTAGCCAGGTCTGCACGGGCGTGTCCTGCTGCCTGAACGAAGGCCGCTGGCGAACCCTCCGGGGTGCACACCGATTATTTTTCTGAGCTGCTTGATTCCACAGGTCTGTACCGTAGTATTGTTGCCACCCTGCACTCCCAGGGTGCGCTGGGGTTACGCGTGTGTTGGGCGTGGGGGGGGGGTGTCGTGGGGGGGGAGAAACTTATTTGATCCGATTTTGTTTAAATATTTTGTTAACGATTTATTTTAATTTTTGGCTTGTTTCAGTCTAAAGGTTCTTTGACATCACCCACCCCTAGGGGTCATGGGATGAGGGGGTAGGGCCGTAGAGGGGGGGGGGTCGGCATTGTGAGAAATTTTTTACAGCAATTTTTTTACCGATTTTTTTGGCTTGTGAGTCTACAGGTTCGCTTGTTTGACATCACCCACTCCCTAGGGGGCGTGGGAGGAGGGGGTAGGGGCGTAGGGGAGGGTTGGGGGGGGGGGTTAGGATACAGAGGGATTTTTTTATTTTATTTTAATAATATTTTTTTTTACGATTTCTTGTATTTAATATTGTTTTTTGAGTGTAAAGGTTTGCTTCATTGACACGACCCGACCGCTAAGAGGGGTGGGATAGGGGCGGGTAACGACGGAGGGGTGGGGGGAGTAGGGACGTAGAGGGGAGGGGTATGGCAGGCTGAGTTTTTTTTCGATTTTTATCAAGTAATTTTGTTAACGATTTCTTTTGCTTGCGGGTTATTTTATTCTAAAGGTTCGCTTCTTTGAAATCGGAAACCCCCTAAGAGGCGTGGAAGGATGGGAAGGGGCGGGGGATAAGAAGCGTAGACACTACAAATGGATGCAAAAATGGTTGCATGCTAAGGCATAGCCACAGTTGAACAGTAATTTAACGGAGATACTCTGAGCATTAATGAAAATATATTTGGCTACATTCCAAATCCATGAGTCTGATCAGACTAACAGTGCCTAATTTACAGATCTTCACACACGTAGTTGACACTGGTTGAGCTGTCAAACAGTCAGTTGACAATGACAGTTCGCCTGTCAAAACATAAACAAACATGGTCATGGACTAATCCCAATTGTTCGCCGAAACCTCATAGAAAAGATACTTACCTCTCTTTGTCCCTGGGGAATTGAAAGAAGGAAATATCTCCTCTTACCCATTTATAATTGTTTCAATTCCAAGCCGCACAAATTGTGGAAGGACCGGACTTCCAGCGGATGCAACCTGCATCCATTTTGCCGTCTGCACCGAGTTGACCGAGCGCTGATTAACCCTCCCCGCTAGGCGGCGCGCGCGCATGTCTTGTTACCGTTTTACGTCGCGCTTTCGCTTCTTGTTCTATAAATTCTGTGGTTTGAGGAGTACACTTCGCGGTTTTAGTGTTGTTTGTAGAGGGGTCGCGACGGCGTTGCCACTGCGGAATGATTAATACTGGATACGTGACACAATGTGGCTACAAGGTCATGAAACCGATGGTCTATACTATGTCTAATAAAGGGATACCCAGGAGCACAGGCCCGTTAGGAGATGGAATGTGCGGCTGAGAGTCGGCGTGTGTGTTTTTAATCTTATCCAATATCATAGTTAGCAAATGGTATTCCGCAGAACCATGGCTTTGTCGAAGCATGCTTCTGTTTAATACGTAAATGTCCAACGGGCGAAGAGTGGACACTTTCTCATAGTTATATGGCCGGAGTGAAATTAATCGATCTCTTTGAAAATCCTACAATATAATGAAAATTCTCAAGCAGAATAATTTCAAACGGTAATGTCTTACTATCCAGATTGGCTTCACTTCAAGTTTCACTTTACTGCATCGTGATAAATCCATCGATATTATACAAGGGGTGATCCAGGGGCGGGGGAGGGGGGGGGGATCAGGGGGTCCAGACCCCTTTTGGAGGAAGAATGTTTTCAGTGCAAATTTATTTTCGGCCCTCTAAGGCGTGGAAATCCCCCCCTCTCCCCTCCCCCTCCCCCCGAAGAACGCTATCTAAGGTAGACCCCCCCCCCGATGGTGAACGAATTGGTAGATCCCCCTATCGCGACTATGTTCAGAGCACACACCCCCTGTGGCGAGTTTGGATCCCCTGTTCTAATTCCTGGATCCGCCCCTATCTATAGCCAGCTAGATATCTCAGTTAAGATTAATTGGGTTCAAGTAAAGAGAGGAGATTATTTAAAACGGGTGTACAACCTAATTTAATCGCGATCTGCACCGAAAGTTTACATCTTAATATTAAATTGGCAAGTGTTAACGCTTTGCTTCGGCCGACTGGTAAGGAGAAAAAAATTAAGGCAACCCGCCCCCAGCAATGTCAAGCAGAGCGCCATTTTGCCGGGAGCAGTGACGCATATTGTGACTATTCATATGGCGCCGCCTTACGTTATAACTCGCGGAGAGAGAGATCAGGGCCGCGATTTACAGATGAACAGCGGCAGTTCCAAGCCTCGCAGTAGCGCAAGATCTTAGTGTTTCATGGAAAAGTACCATCCAAACAAATTGATATACGTCTTGCGACGATTGACTCTGCAACAATGCCATGATTGGAGTTAGAATCGCAGCTATTTATATTAGCGATTATCGCGCGCTCTTGTTTTGCTCACACAATAGGCGCAATTTCCGGTTTGAATAAATTAGAGTATCGCCTCCTGATTGGTCAATCGCGGACACACCTCCAAAAAGGGCTGCCGCCTGGGTAGGCGGCGAAATCGTGCCTGGCGGTTACTTCTAAATTTTATTTTGAGCTACAGATAGAACGAAAAATTCTATAATTTGGAGGATAGACAATTGGGTATTATTGTGAGTAAAGCAGCGTTAGAGGCCAGCCTGGCGGTTCACTTTAAAGGACATTGTTGCATCGCAACTTGTCTCTCACGCAGGTAATCAGTGATCATAATAGCTCAAACAACATTTTCGTCTGATGAAACCGATTTATTGACGTCCCCCTAAAGACGTTGCCTAGTTACCTTGACGCTAACCTTCGATACAGTCGATGGTAGCGTTCCCGGTGTTTCCCGGACAGAAGTCGCCGTCGTTGTCAGGGTTACCGTCATTGTTTCCGCACAGTCCAATCAAATCTGGGTGATGTGTAGAAATGATGAAGTTATCAGAGCCAGGAAAGTCGTTGTAATAAACCGCCGTCCAGCAGCTCAAATCCGGCACATAGAGGAGGAAATACCCGCCCTGAATTCCGATGGTTCCATGAGCAGTATATTGGAAGATCCAGCGGAGCGGGTTGGGCTCGGTCTGGTAGTATCCGGTCCCTATTGGGGTCGGCTTCAAAACAAAGTCAACGAATGGAACATTAAAACCAGGTTCTGCATGTGTGACACACGCACTACTACTCGCACTCATCCCGCACGACCACACACTCCATGCACTACTCACACTCATCCCGCACGACCACACACTCCATGCACTACTCACACTCATCCCGCACGACCACACACTCCATGCACTACTTACACTCATCCCGCACGACCATACACTCCATGCACTACTCACACTCATCCCGCACGACCATACACTCCATGCACTACTCACACTCATCCCGCACGACCATACACTCCATGCACTACTTACACTCATCCCGCACGACCATACACTCCATGCACTACTCACACTCATCCCGCACGACCACACACTCCATGTACTACTCACACACATCCCGCACGACCACGCACTCCACGCACTACTCACACTCATCCCGCACGACCGCGCACTCCATGCACTACTCACACTCATCCCGCACGACCACACACTCCATGCACTACTCACACTCATTCCGCTTGACCACGCACTCCATGCACTACTCACACTCATTCCGCTTGACCACGCACTCCATGCACCACTCACACTCATCCCGCACGACCACACACTCCATGCACTACTCACACTCATCCCGCTCGACAACACACTCCATGCACTACTCACACTCATCCCGCACGACCACACACTCCATGCCCTACTCACACTCATTCCGCTTGACCACGCACTCCATGCACCACTCACACTCATCCTGCAAGACCACACACTCCATGTACTACTCACACTCATCCCGCTCGACAACACACTCCATGCACTACTCACACTCATCCCGCAAGACCACACACTCCATGCACTACTCACACTCATTCCGCTTGACCACGCACTCCATGCACCACGCACACTCATCCCGCACGACCACACACTCCATGCCCTACTCACACTCATTCCGCTTGACCACGTACTCCATGCACCACTCACACTCATCCTGCACGACCACATACTCCATGTACTACTCACACTCATCCCGCTCGACAACACACTCCATGCACCACTCACACTCATCCCGCACGACCACACACTCCAGACACTACTCACACTCTTTCCGCTTGACCACGCACTCCATGCACCACTCACACTCATCCCGCACGACCACGCACTCCATGCCCTACTCACACTCATTCCGCTTGACCACACACTCCATGTACTACTCACACTCATCCTGCAAGACCACACACTCCATGCCCTACTCACACTCATTCCGCTTGACCACACACTCCATGCCCTACTCACACTCATCCTGCACGACCACATACTCCATGTACTACTCACACTCATCCCGCTCGACAACACACTCCATGCACTACTCACACTCATCCCGCACGACCACACACTCCATGCCCTACTCACACTCATTCCGCTTGACCACGCACTCCATGCACCACTCACACTCATCCCGCACGACCACACACTCCATGTACTACTCACATTCATCCCGCTCGACAACACACTCCATGCACCACTCACACTCATCCCGCACGACCACACACTCCATGCCCTACTCACACTCATCCCGCACGACCGCGCACTCCATGCACTACTCACACTCATCCCGCACGACCACACACTCCATGCACTACTCACACTCATCCCGCACGACCACACACTCCATGCACTACTCACACTTATCCCGCTTGACCACGCACTCCATGCACTACTCACACTCATCCCGCTCGACCACGCACTCCATGCACTACTCACACTTATCCCGCTTGACCACGCACTCCATGCACTACTCACACTCATCCCGCTTGACCACACACTCCATGCACTACTCATACTCATCCCGCTCGACAACACACTCCATGCACTACTCATACTCATCCCGCTCGACAACACACTCCATGCACTACTCACACTCATCCCGCACGACCACACACTCCATGCACTACTCACACTCATCCCGCACGACCACACACTCCATGCCCTGCTCACACTCATTCCGCTTGACCACGCACTCCATGCACTACTCACGCTCATCCCGCTCGACCACAGACTCCATGCACTACTAACACTTATCCCGCTTGACCACACACTCCATGCACTACTCACACTCATCCCGCACGACCACACACTCCATGCCCTACTCATACTCATTCCGCTTGACCACGCACTCCATGCACTACTCACACTCATCCCGCTCGACCACGCACTCCATGCACTACTCACACTTATCCCGCACGACCACACACTCCATGTACTACTCACACTCATCCCGCACGACCACACACTCCATGCACTACTCACACTCATCCCGCACGACCACACACTCCATGCACTACTCACACTCATCCCGCACGACCACACACTCCATGCACTACTCACACTCATCCCGCACGACCACACAATCCATGCACTACTCACACTCATCCCGCACGACTACACACTCCATGCACTACTCACACTCATCCCGCACGACCACACACTCCATGCACTACTCACACTCATCCCGCTTGACCACACACTCCATGCACTACTCACACTCATCCCGCTTGACCACACACTCCATGCACTACTCACACTCATCCCGCACGACCACACACTCCATGCACTACTCACACTCATCCCGCTTGACCACACACTCCATGTACTACTCACACTCATCCCGCTTGACCACACACTCCATGCACTACTCACACTCATCCCGCTTGACCACACACTCCATGCACTACTCACACTCATCCCGCTCGACCACACACTCCATGCACTATTCACACTTATCCCGCACGACCACACACTCCATGCACTACTCACACTCATCCCGCTTGACCGCACACTCCATGCACTACCCACACGCATCCCGCACGACCACGCACTCCATGCACTACTCACACTCATTTCGCACGACCACGCACTCCATGCACTGCTCACACTCATCCCGCACGACCACGCACTCCATGCACTACTCACACTCATACCTCACGACCGCGCACTCCATACACTACTCACACCCATCCCGCACGACCACACACTGCATGCACTACTCACACTCATCCCGCACGACCACGCACTGCATGCACTACTCACACTCATCCCGCACTACCAAACACTCCATGCACTACTCACACTCATCCCGCACGACCACACACTGCATGCACTACTCACACCCATCCCGCACGACCACGCACTCCATGCACTACTCACACTCATCCCGCACGACCACACGCTCCATGCACTATTCACACTCATCCCGCACGACCACACACTCCATGCAATACTCACACTCATCCCGCACGACCGCGCACTCCATGCACTACTCACACTCATCACGCTTGACCACACACTCCATGCACTACTCACACTCATCCAGCACGACCGCGCACTCCACGCACTACTCACACTCATCCCGCACGACCACACACTGCATGCACTACTCACACCCATCCCGCACGACCACGCACTCCATGCACTACTCACACTCATCCCGCACGACCACACGCTCCATGCACTATTCACACTCATCCCGCACGACCACACACTCCATGCAATACTCACACTCATCCCGCACGACCGCGCACTCCATGCACTACTCACACTCATCACGCTTGACCACACACTCCATGCACTACTCACACTCATCCCGCACGACCACACACTGCATGCACTACTCACACCCATCCCGCACGACCACGCACTCCATGCACTACTCACACTCATCCCGCACGCCCACACACTCCATGCACTACTCACACTCATCCCGCACGACCACGCACTCCATGCACTACTCACGCTCATCCCGCACGACCACACACTCCATGCACAACTCACACTCATCCCGCACGACCACGCACTCCATGCACTACTCACACTCATCCCGCACGACCACACACTCCATGCACTACTCACACTCATCCCGCACGACCACACACTCCATGCACTACTCACACTCATCCCGCACGACCACACACTCCATGCACTACTTACACTCATCCCGCACGACCACACACTCCATGCACTACTCACACTCATCCCGCACGACCACACACTCCATGCACTAGTCACACTCATCCCGCACGACCACGCACTCCATGCACTACTCACACTCATCCCGCACGACCACACACTCCATGCACTACTCACACTCATCCCGCACGACCACACACTCCATGCACTACTCACACTCATCCCGCACGACCACACACTCCATACACTACTCACACTCATCCCGCACGATCACACACTCCATGCACAACTCACACTCATCCCGCACGACCACGCACTCCATGCACTACTCACACTCATCCCGCACGATCACACACTCCATGCACTACTCACACTCATCCCGCACGACCACACACTCCATACACTACTCACACTCATCCCGCACGATCACATACTCCATGCACAACTCACACTCATCCCGCACGACCACGCACTCCATGCACTACTCACACTCATCCCGCACGATCACACACTCCATGCACTACTCACACTCATCCCGCACGACCACACACTCCATGCACTACTCACACTCATCCCGCACGACCACACACTCCATGTACTACTTACACTCATCCCGCACGACCACACACTCCATGCACTACTCACACTCATCCCGCACGACCACACACTCCGTGCACTACTCACACTCATCCCGCACGACCACACACTCCATGCCCTACTCACACTCATCCCGCACGACCACACACTCCATGTACTACTTACACTCATCCCGCACGACCACACACTCCATGTACTACTCACACTCATCCCGCACGACCACACACTCCATGCACTACTCACACTCATCCCGCACGACCACGCACTCCATGCACTACTCACACTCATCCCGCACGACCACACACTCCATGCACTACTCACACTCATCCCGCACGACCACACACTCCATGCACTACTCACACTCATCCCGCACGACCACGCACTCCATGCACTACTCACACTCATCCCGCACGACCACACACTCCATGCACTACTCACACTCATCCCGCACGACCACACACTCCATGCACTACTCACACTCATCCCGCTTGACCACGCACTCCATGCACTACTCACACTCATCCCGCACGACCACACACTGCATGCACTACTCACACTTATCCCGCACGGCCACACACTCCATGCACTACTCACACTCATCCCGCACGACCGCACACTCCATGTACTACTTACACTCATCCCGCACGACCACACACTCCATGCACTACTCACACTCATCCCGCACGACCACGCACTCCATGCACTACTCACACTCATCCCGCACGACCACACACTCCTTGTAATACTCACACGCATCCCGCACGACCACACACTCTATGCACTACTGGCACTCATCCCGCACGACCGCGCACTCCATACACTACTCACACTCATCCCGCACGACCACACACTCCATACACTACTCACACTCATCCCGCACGGCCACACACTCCATGCACTACTCACACTCTTCCCGCACGACCGCACACTCCATGTACTACTTACACTCATCCCGCACGACCACGCACTCCATGCACTACTCACACTCATCCCGCACGACCACGCACTCCATGCACTACTCACACTCATCCCGCACGACGACACACTCCTTGTAATACTCACACGCATCCCGCACGACCACACACTCTATGCACTACTGACACTCATCCCGCACGACCGCGCACTCCATACACTACTCACACTCATCCCGCTCGACCACACACTCCATGCACTACTCACACTCATCCCGCACGACCACACACTCCATGCACTACTCACACTCATCCCGCACGACCACACACTCCATGCACTACTCACACTCATCCCGCACGACCACACACTCCATGCACTACTCACACTCATCCCGCACGACCACACACTCCATGCACTACTCACACTCATCCCGCACGCCCACACACTCCATGCACTACTCACACTCATCCCGCTTGACCACGCACTCCATGCACTACTCACACTCATCCCGCACGACCACACACTGCATGCACTACTCACACTTATCCCGCACGATCACACACTCCATGCACTACTCACACTCATCCCGCTTGACCACACACTCCATGCACTACTCACACTCATCCCGCACGACCACACACTCCATGCACTACTCACACTCATCCCGCACGACCACGCACTCCATGCACTACTCACACTCATCCCGCACGACCACACACTCCATGCACTACTCACACTCATCCCGCACGCCCACACACTCCATGCACTACTCACACTCATCCCGCTTGACCACGCACTCCATACACTACTCACACTCATCCCGCACGACCACACACTCCTTGCACTACTCACACTCATCCCGCACGACCACACACTCCATGCACTACTGACACTCATCCCGCACGACCACGCACTCCATGCACTACTCACACTCATCCCGCTCGACCGCGCACTCCATGCACTACTCACACTCATCCCGGACGACCGCGCACTCCATGCACTACTCACACTCATCCCGCACGACCACACACTCCATGCACTACTCACACTCATCCCGCACGACCGCGCACTCCATGCACTACTCACACTCATCCCGCACGACCGCGCACTCCATGCACTACTCACACTCATCCCGCTCGACCGCGCACTCCATGCACCACTCACACTCATCCCGCTTGACCACACACTCCATGCACTACTCACACTCATCCCGCACGACCACACACTGCATGCACTACTCACACTCATCCCGCACGACCACACACTTCATGCGCTACTCACACTCATCCCGCACGACCACACACTCTATGCACTACTCACACTCATCCCGCACGACCACACACTCCATGCACTGCTCACACTCATCCCGCTCGACCGCGCACTCCATGCACTACTCACACTCATCCCGGACGACCGCGCACTCCATGCACTACTCACACTCATCCCGCACGACCACACACTCCATGCACTACTCACACTCATCCCGCACGACCGCGCACTCCATGCACTACTCACACTCATCCCGCACGACCGCGCACTCCATGCACTACTCACACTCATCCCGCTCGACCGCGCACTCCATGCACCACTCACACTCATCCCGCTTGACCACACACTCCATGCACTACTCACACTCATCCCGCACGACCACACACTGCATGCACTACTCACACTCATCCCGCACGACCACACACTTCATGCACTACTCACACTCATCCCGCACGACCACACACTCTATGCACTACTCACACTCATCCCGCACGACCACACACTCCATGCACTACTCACACTCATCCCGCTCGACCACACACTCTATGCACTACTCACACTCATCCCGCACGACCACACACTCTATGCACTACTCACACTCATCCCGCACGACCACACACTTCATGCACTACTCACACTCATCCCGCACGACCACACACTCTATGCACTACTCACACTCATCCCGCACGACCACACACTCCATGCACTACTCACACTCATCCCGCTCGACCACGCACTCCATGCACTACTCACACTCATCCCGCACGACCACACACTTCATGCACTACTCACACTCATCCCGCACGACCACACACTTCATGCACTACTCACACTCATCCCGCACGACCACACACTCTATGCACTACTCACACTCATCCCGCACGACCACACACTCCATGCACTACTCACACTCATCCCGCTGGACCACGCACTCCATGCACTACTCACACTCATCCCGCTCGACAACACACTCCATGCACTACTCACACTCATCCCGCACGACCACACATTCCATGCACTACTCACACTCATCCCGCACGACCACGCACTCCATGCACTACTCACACTCATCCCGCACGACCACACACTCCATGCACTACTCACACTCATCCCGCACGACCACACACTCCATGCACAACTCACACTCATCCCGCACGACTACGCACTCCATCCACTACTCACACTCATCCCGCACGACCAGGCACTCCATGCACTACTCACACTCATCCCGCACGACCACACACTCCATGCACTACTCACACTCATCCCGCACGACCACACACTCCATGCACTACTCACACTCATCCCGCACGACCACACACTCCATGCACTACTCACACTCATCCCGCACGACCACACACTTCATGCACTACTCACACTCATCCCGCACGACCACGCACTCCATGCACTACTCACACTCATCCCGCACGACCACGCACTCCATGCACTACTCACACTCATCCCGCTCGACCACGCACTCCATGCACTACTCACACTCATCCCGCTCGACAACACACTCCATGCACTACTCACACTCATCCCGCACGACCACGCACTCCATGCACTACTCACACTCATCCCGCACGACCACACACTCCATGCACTACTCACACTCATCCCGCACGACCGCGCACTCCATGCACTACTCACACTCATCCCGCTCGACCACGCACTCCATGCACTACTCACACTCATCCCGCTCGACAACACACTCCATGCACTACTCACACTCATCCCGCACGACCACACACTCCATGCACTACTCACACTCATCCCGCACGACCGCGCACTCCATGCACTACTCACACTCATCCCGCTCGACCACGCACTCCATGCACTACTCACACTCATCCCGCTCGACAACACACTCCATGCACTACTCACACTCATCCCGCACGACCACACACTCCATGCACTACTCACACTCATCCCGCACGACCACGCACTCCATGCACTACTCACACTCATCCCGCACGACCACGCACTCCATGCACTACTCACACTCATCCCGCTTGACCACACACTCCATGCACTACTCACACTCATCCCGCACGACCACACACTCCATGTACTACCCACACTCACTCCGCACGACCACACACTCCATGCACTACTCACACTCATCCCGCACGACCACGCACTCCATGCACTACTCACACTCATCCCGCACGACCAGACACTCCATGCACTACTCACACTCATCCCGCACGACTACACACTCCATGTACTACTCACACTCATCCCGCACGACTACACACTCCATGTACTACTCACACTCATCCCGCACGACCACACACTCCATGTACTACTCACACTCATCCCGCTTGACCACACACTCCATGCACTACTCACACTCATCCCGCACGACCACACACTCCATGTACTACTCACACTCATCCCGCACGACCAGACACTCAATGCACTACTCACACTCATCCCGGACGACCGCGCACTCCATGCACTACTCACACTCATCCCGCACGACCACACACTTCATGCACTACTCACACTCATCCCGCACGACCACACACTCCATGCACTACTCACACTCATCCCGCACGACCACGCACTCCTTGCACTACTCACACTAATCCCTGATAGTCATCTGCCTGGCTATTTAGCCACGCCCACCGGCTCTACTACACATACAATATATACACACGTTCTGATAGTTACTCGTCTGCACAGTTATGGGGCAAGACCACAACCGCTCACTGTTCATTCGGTATGTGCCTTTAAAGCAATATATTCCGTATATAAATATGTCAAATAAGTATATTCTGTCTTGTATTTAAATCCTGAAAGCCCGTGGCTATCCGGAGAAAGCGGCTCGCTAGGATGTCCGCGCGCGATATAAATAAACCGCGTAGTTTACGTTATAATTGTTGTTTTACAGACTCAAAGATATAAATAATATATGCATCATAATGTTAAGATACTTTTAGTCTTAATTGTAAAGTGTAAAAAATCTAAGATGGCGCATGTAATTATATTGCTTTAAACCACGCCCACACGGGCTACTACACATACTCCTTCGTACGTTAAGCCACGCCCACCTGTCGTGGTTGTCACTCTAACTTACCTTTAACCCACGCCCTCTCAGTTCCACAACTCCTAGCTCTCGTGACACACGGAAGTTTCTCTCAAACTTTGATGAATTCTTCTGGTGAACACCGAATGAAATTCCAACCCAATCGATGATGACGTTGCCAGATTTTCGCGGATACTCCTTGGTTTTCAGACGAATTTGGGTCTGAAACCAACGCAACAGTTAAACACTGTCGATTCTGAGGTAGGATGAGCGGGGCAGGGCTGGGGAGTCTGTTTTGGGTCTGACATCCCGGTGAGACGTTAGATTTTCGGAGATCACCTCGACTCTACGATCGTATTTCGCGTTTCGAATATGTAAAATATGTCAGGACTGTAGGAGTGTGTGTTGGTGTGTGAGAGGGGCCGGGCTTACCTCCAAAAAATGGATTTCCCTGTTGAAGTCTATAAATTACAACAATTGTCATGTTAAAGCTGCTTGTCAGACTTTTCCCGCCAAATCTGAGCCCAGGCGACATATACATCACAATTTGCAGAAAACTCGATTGTTTCATTCTATAAATTCAGAAAAATATTAAAGATAGCAAACTTGTCTATCTCGGGACACCGCGGAACTCTGTCGCGACACTGTTATAACAAAGCACCGCAACGCGCAACAACTCCTGCCGATTACCACTAATTGATATCACTGGCAAGGCTAAGAGACTTCATTTGGCAGTCTGGCATGCGTGGAAGATAGACAAACGAAATTTTGGATGATTTAATGTCCGATTCTTATTTGACCGCTTTTAGCTTTGACGATCATTTAAATTTAGAATAAGCGATATACCTGTACATGTTATTCGCATAAGAATTTCCCGCGGTAACTTACTTTGCACTGGTCTGTTGGCGAGGTTCCAGGATAAGAGTTGACGAGGTACTTGTGATTGGCCTCTAACTTAAGGGTAGCGCCGTCAAACGTCTGCATTTCATTCGGCTTGGAAGATCCCACTGTACAGAGCCGTTGACTGGTCAGCACCGCCGCATCTGCAGCGAAAATATTATCCTACCAAAGGCCGAATACTGAATTTTTAAAGGGGTCCACTTCGTAAATGTCTGAAAGTTTTACGACTTCCCTCCGAAACTGGTGTAGCATCCTCGCCGAATTTGCACTAAGTACGGACATCGGCGTTAAAAAATAACACAGTGGATAATGCCAACGAGCATTGATAAATATGATCACGATGAACGAAATTATAAGCACTACTCACCAGCCGCAATGCGAACCATATTCTTCATATTTTCGTTTCCCAAGTGATTAAACAGAATTCTTCCCGACAGCCATTATCGTAGTCTACTTGTTACCCTTGTCAGATCAAAAATTAATTGATGCATATATACATTTTATGGTAAATTATGTGTAATAATTTAATAATACACACATACACATGGCCTCATTAATCACTGCCCCGATTATGGGAATGTATAGCAATTTGCCTCATGGTAATAACACGACAGGAATACTTACCGAGAAAGATGCCGAGAGCAAAGAGTTCACGAATCATATTGTGCTGGGTCGCCGATACGTGTTTGAAGTGTTCAATGCTAGTTTAGCCCACGTTCAAGCTGATAACTTTCCTTTATACATGTGTTGTTTACATCTTCCACATATGCTGCACATTTCTTAACCGTAATTGATGGTAAAATCAATAGTTTCGCTCCCTCCTTTTCTAGGAAATGGTGTCACAGCCCTCATCGGCAAGGCCAGCCCTACCTCATACTATCGATCCCTGACTACCACATACGAGATAAGTGCTCGTTAACGGCAATATATTCCTGACACGAAAAACCGTCATGAAACATAAAGTCGATTATGGATACGAATATAAAAACGCTTGTTGTTATAGTCATTTCATGATTTATTTGACAAGGAGCCTTATGTTGTTCCCGGGGACATCTAGTCAATATTGTCTAAGCGACTAGCGAACTAGCAAGGCAAACACTGGTGTACAAGTACGACATAGAATGACGTCACAGAGACGTGAGCATTAGCACCAAACTTAGATGTGGACTCCACACCCGACTTTTTGTACTGAATCCCCATATGATTTTTTTGACC
The DNA here is from genome assembly GCA_964019135.1 of Arenicola marina. Taxonomy (NCBI): domain Eukaryota; kingdom Metazoa; phylum Annelida; class Polychaeta; family Arenicolidae; genus Arenicola; species Arenicola marina. Next base: position 42,785,059 of record OZ025254.1, on the reverse strand, counting down.
CCCTATTTTGTTTTCACCCTCATCCCCCCGGTCGTAAGAATTTCAAACCCAAAGTGGATCCCCCGTCTCAAAATTATCAAATTCCTGGATCCACGCCAGCTCACACATGGTTCTCTACTGGATCCACGCCAGCTCACACATGGTTGTCTACTGGATCCACGCCAGCTCACACATGGTTGTCTACTGGATCCACGCCAGCTCACACATGGTTGTCTACTGGATCCACGCCAGCTCACAAATGGTTGTCTACTGGATCCACGCCAGCTCGGATATTCTCTATATTTCGGTTTTCCAAAAGATTAAACAGAATTCTTCCCGACATCAAACACCCTAGGCTACCTTTTACACTTGTCAGATCACACATTAATTGACATTTATGTAACTCGCTACTTTTATAAAGATAAGCTGGCTCGCCCGCAGCTTGTTCCCTGGATATAAAAACAGAAGACAATCATATAGTATTGGATAGGGCAAATTTATTGCCAAATATTTAAACACAAAACGTATACAAATTATTAACAAAAATTAAATGTTGCGGAAATGGCGGAACGCATCGCCATAAATTGGCGGAACGCCTCGCCAAAAATGTTATGTTTTTATTGTGGGTTGGCGGAACACATCGCCAATAACGTCAGCATAAAACATCGCCAAGTACGTGTGTCAGATATAAATAAATATTTACTGGACGACTTTTAAGTATAAATTAGATAGGTTTACAATACGTGATAATAATAGTATGTTTGAGTAAAAAGCAAATTAGAAATAGTATTAAAGACCTCATAGTTAAATGTTGGCCTAAATAAGTATATCGTCCAGAATCAGAGTTGCCACGTACAAAACATTGTAATTATCTTTGTTGTGAGCAGCTAGCTCCAATGTTCAACCAGGGAAGGTGAGGGGACATCCGCGACATCATAAAAAGAAACTGACATCTTTATTAATAATCAAAAGGTTCATCATATGATAAAATTGTTCATGTCTTAGCTTTATTCGACTAACGGAGGAGGTGGGGAGGAGGTGGTAACCTCGACGGCGTTTGTTGTCCGAATGACTGGTAGGGTAGCCTTTTCATGTTGCCAGCCAATGGCTTGCTTCTGATTGGTTAACTCCAATAAACAACGCACGGGGTTGTTAGGGTCGTCACGCCGGAAGAGTCCAGAGAAAACATTATTTCTATAGAAGATGTAGGGATATTTCTATAGAGCAAGTGGTTGAACGTATATAGAACGTATATAGAGATAATATTTGTCAAATAAGGTCTGTCAAACCGGAGGCCCGTCCGGCTCGCCATGCACATACATTGCGTCTATGGCACGCCAAACACGACTTTGTAGCTTGTTTTTTTTCTTGGTGTCAAAATGCATTTGTCGATGTTTGTTTTTCATTCGTTGATGCTCGTTTTTCATTCGTCGATGCTTGTTTTACATTTGTTGATGGCTAAATTCATTCGCAGTTGATAAATTTACTTTGTCGATGCATGTTTGTCGATGCTTATTTCTATTCGGGCTAGACAATTTTCATTGGTCGTTGCAAGCTTTCATTGGTCGTTGCAAGCTTTCATTGGTCGTTGCAAGCTTTCATTCGTCGTTGGAAGCTTTCATTCGTCGTTGCAAGCTTTCATTCGTCGTTGCAAGCTTTCATTCGTCGTTGGAAGCTTTCATTCGTCGTTGCAAGCTTTCATTGGTGGTTGCAAGCTTTCATTGGTCGTTGCAAGCTTTCATTCGTCGTTGCAAGCTTTCATTGGTCGTTGCAAGCTTTCATTGGTCGTTGCAAGCTTTCATTCGTCGATGCAAGCTTTCATTCGTCGATGCATGCTTTCATTCGTTGGTGTCAACTTTCACTGGGCACTCGCGTGCCACCTAGCGAGTGGAGGACAACACGTGGGGCAGCAATAAACGGCGGAAAACCGCGGAAGCTGCGAAAGTCGCCGAAAACTGTAAACTGTAGCGATTATGGTAGCATGTACACACATGCAATCGATATTATTTGAAAGACCCGATGCTTAGCCTCAAGGGAAAACGCAGCACATTAAGTATCTAAGTTATTTGACGAAGTTATGTCCACATATGTTGAAATTTCTTTCTAAAATGACCGAGTTGTCGCCCGTACGTATGCGCCTACTTTCTACGCATAAGAGAAATTATGGCAGGCGCGGGTCTCGGGTAACTCTGGATCGGTATGGCGCAAATCTCGTTTGTGCCCCGAAATATCACGCCTGCGGCTGCCAGCTAGGGCGTAAGGTGTCGCGGGGGGTGAGGTGGGGGGGGGGCGGCAGTTACCGGCAAAGCCAGTGCAGATGTTGGGTGCATGGAGGGGCGGGACAGGAGAGGGGCGGATTAAGTGGAGGCGGTGGGGAGTAGGCGGAGTAAAAGTTTGTTCCAGATTCACTGGCGACATCTATCGTCCAAAAGAAACACGTCTTCCGGGTCAGAAAACCGCTTGCGTATGCAGGGTTGGGTTGACGCTATGGTATTGTTACCATTACAAACAAAAGATATGTCTTTCCTTTAACAGCTTATATTTAGAACCGCCTGATTAAGAACAGTTTAACAGTCCTGTCTCAAGCGTCCCCGTTACACATGCCTTATTGCATAACAACCAGGCAATCGCGGGTAATCGCATTCTATGGAAATTCTATGAAAAGTCTATGGAAATCCTATGAAACTCAAGTTCTAATTCTAGAATTTTTGTTATAGAATTTCTATATGATATTTTCGTACGGGGCACATATACATATGGCCTCATTAATTACTGCCCCAATTGCTGCAATGAATAACAATTTGCCTCACGGTAATAAAACGACAGGAATACTTACCGAGAAAGATGCCGAGAGCAAAGAGTTCACGAATCATATTGTGCTGGCTCACCGATACGCGTTTGAAGTGTTCAATGCCAGTTTAGCCAACCACCAAGTTGATAACGTTCCTTTATACATGTGTTATTCAAATCTTGCACATTTGCTACCCATAGTAGTAGAAGCTGCGTCAGAATAATTCGTAAATCGCTGGGGGTAACGCTTCTTGGGGGTAACGCTTTTGTCGGCGCGCATACGCGCCGGTCTTCTATGGCCACCTGGCGCGTAAAGGTTTGTACCCCCCCCCCCATTCCCCACATGTATCTCCTATACCCCCCACCCCCCGTAAACTACCGCTCCTCACCCCCATGACCCCCACCCCTGTTCACGCCCCCCCCCCCTCCCACTCAACTAGCTAGACTCCTTACTACACGCTCCCAACCATGATAGTGAACGGTATTTCACGATCACGAGTGACGTCATGGATGTGTCATCGCGGGTTAACTGCAAGGACAGTAGTTCATAATTATCTTGTCAAATCAGTAGCCCTCTCTTAGCCCCGATATCCCTTTCTCCCCCTCCCTCCTAGTCCGACCGTTATCCCTACACCTATAGCTCCCACGGAGGAGCGGTTAGAGAAGACAATTAATACCTGACAGCTGGTTGCTTATGTTATAGGGGTCAACCCATTCACCTTTCTGGTCGACGTATTAATTGCTTGCAGATGAAAAACTACCTGAGGTGGAGAGCATACAGGCGCTTATTAGTATTGAAATAATAGACTGACTCATCAAACAACTGTCGTTACTCTTTTCTCTCACAATAAGAGGGCGCCAACCCGCTGCTCCTCATCCAGCGACCAACGCCCGATATTACTGCCCCCGCCCCTCCCGCCCGAAAGCCGATCCCCTCCTACCCTCACCCAACCATGACGGTGAACGGTATTCACAATCATGTAGTGACGTTAAGATGTGTCATTGGCAGATAACTGCAAGGACAGCAGTTATCTTATAAAAGTAGTCGCCCTCCCTCAGCCCCTTTTTCCCCCTCCCTCCTAGTCCGACCGTCTTTACTACACCTCTTCCGCATTCACCGCGTCCCACCCTATTTAGCATGTCGCCGCTCCTTACCACAACCTATGAGTGAGGGACGTACTCCCCCTCCCACTCGCCTTCCCCACGCCCACACCCCAAGGACACCAATACATTAATTTGAGAGGCTACCCAGACCAGTGGAGTCACCGAAGCGTGTCGCGAGGGAAAGCCAGCTGCACTACTAGTCACCACTGAGCGAGTTCAGACTTGTCTCTTTTTTTGGGGGGGCTTGAAGGTGAGGGGAGGCGGATGGATGTAATGAGGGTGTACGCAGTTCACCCCAGCTGACTGTTCATCGGATTTCGAGATGGGAGTGATCAGACGATAATGTAAAGACAATATTGAATTCCGTTCCCCGTTTTCGATTGAAAACATAAGGTCTGGTGTTTTTCTCTGTGTAGTTGGTATTTTTAAATGTATGGCTTCAATAGAAAGTGATAGGCTCGTTGTACTTATAACTAATAGTTTTGTCAGACATCACGTACGTTGGATGTTCTGTTGAGATTACTCCGATAGCTAGTCTAAAGATTAAGATGTAGTCGCGTTTCGACAGTTTTGAGTGTTTAATCAGACTACTTTGGGGGTTTGTCGGAGATTTATGTACCCGTTAGTTTATCCTCGATCCCCTTTTACAAAGGACGCGGGTCGTTCTTAGACCACAATAATGCGAATGACGGGGTAAGTTTTTGCACACAGCGAGGGTGCTGTGTGATCAGTCTCAGTCAGTATCATTTACTGACGGAACATTTCTACCAAAGACAGCTAAAATGAGTCAGATCCCCACCACTGGTTTGTTTTCACCCTCGCTAAATCAAACTGAGTTGGCTGGAGAGAATTAGGTGTCAATGCTATTCTTTCCATATCGCCGGTGTTGTAATTGGCCAAGGGAACAGATGGTGAGAGACGCTTGGGGAAGGGTGGAGTGGTTATGCACGCATGCTCTATTTTTAGTGATGACGTGGCGAGGAAAGAGCTAGATGGTTCGAGAGCAGGCGGTTGACTGAGGGGGTTGGGGGCGCGTACGCACTATTTTTAGCAATGGCGTCAATGTTTGGCTAAAGCAGGGTGGGGGGAGCGTTGAGGGGGATATGGGAGGGAGATGCCCGCTTGCTCTATTTTTAGAAATTATGTCAGCGTGGTGATGACGCGGACGGAGGAGGTGTTGCATGTTTGAGAGCCAACGAGGGAATGAGGGGATGACTAAGAATGTTTTCAAAGGCAGAGAATACTTTTAGCCAATCAGAGAAGGGGAACTGGGGGGCGGGGAGAATTCTGATATAAAAAGGATGCTAATACCAGCGTTGTAATCATATCGACCACGACAACGGAATGGATAGCTTCAGATGTCAACAGTGTTCACTCCAATGCCGCAATGACACTAATCTGGCAGCCCACATGCAGGTACACGATGTGGGACTAGGTCCGATGTATGCTTGCCGTATATGTCAGTGTCCCTTCAAGACAGCAGCGCAGAAAAGACGTCACGAAAGAAGACATGACGATCCGCCGGCACTGGTATGCCCGCAATGTGACGCCACTTTTTCAACCGAGCAGGCGTTACGTATCCACAAGAAAAAGCATCGCAGTTACGTGTGTCCCAAGTGCGACGTAGAATTTGGAAACAAGCTATGTCTCAAGAAGCACATGAAAACGCACGAAGAGACACAGTATCAATGTCCCCAATGTGAAAAGGTGATAGAAAGGAAGTGGATATATCAGAGACATATGGCGGCGCACGCCCGTCAGAAGACATGTCCGCAATGCAAACGTATATTCTGTACTGGAGGTGAGTTGCCACGTCACAAATGCCAGGCGAGCCATATCCCAGAGGTGAAGAAGGTTCGATGCCGCGAATGTAATCACACCTACAATAGCTGGCGTGAGTTTTATCTTCATAGACAAGAGAAACACCAGACGGGGGCAGGGGTGCCCCACTCCCAACCGTTTCTCCCGGGTAACGAACCGTGGATGGGACAAGACGGTCACGTGGATGAAACCCTGCACGCGTCATACACAAAACATGCCCGTGTCGTGTTGGGCGGACATCAGACTCGTCCGGGGAAGTTAACCGGTCGATATAACTTTCCCGTGGACCGTAAGCAACCAATTGACATGATGAGCCACCTCCGGACCATTGTGGAACAGGAAGGGAACGCGTTCAAAGTGAATGTGACGCCCGGGATGTTTCTCTACAACGGGGAAGAAGTGAGATATTTTTATCCCCATCAGAACAATTATCTGTTTGACAAACCCCTCATCATCAGTCGGCCTTCAGATATGGATCGCATCAAGAAACGATTGAATAGACTAGATGTCAATGAGCGAGTCAGCAATCAGCGTCCCAACACCAAATGGCGACTATCCTTCCTATCCAACCTCCAGTATGACGTTACCAGAACAAGTTGCACCATGGGTGAGGGAGAGGTGGAACTCCCCGCTTATCTACTGGAGAAAAAACATCTTATCACATTTCAGAGAGATGCATCGCATAGAATACATCGCGACAGATTATGTTTCTTCCGATGTCTCGCCTATTATAGGGGTCGGAAAGATAATCTGGAAGATAGCGCCATCACTCTTTTGCAAGAGTGGTGTACATATCACAAGAAACACGATGTCCCATCTGATCCTCCTTTGCGACACGGATTCCAAGGGGTTGATATGCACGACCTCCCTCATTTGGAAGCGTGTTTCAATGTAAATATCCACGTGTATCATTTAAGCGAAGAAGGTGTGGCGGAATCACTCTACAGATCATGCGGTCGACATATGGATGCGCACGAGAGAAAAGATCTGTTTCTGAATGAATTCGGAAACCATCTCTCATATATCAAGGACATCCAATCGTTTACGGAAAAATATCAATGCCAAACGTGTGAACGTCATTTCAGGAAGTCATGTGTCTTGGTGAGACATCAACGCGTATGTTCCAACAAGACCCAGTATGTCATGAAAGGGGGATTTGCTGCCCCTCCCAAAACAATATTTGATGAACTGGCGGAACTAAACATTCACGTCGATACCAAGGACCGTTTCTATCCGTGGTTCGCCACGTATGATATGGAAGCACTCCTCACCAAAGACACTTCGGATAACACTGGAAAGTTGCAGTGGGATTACACTCATAAACCCATATCGGTCTCTATCTGTTCCAATGTGCCAGGATTTCTGACTCCTCACTGTTTTATCGACGAATGCGAAGAACAATTGGTACGGCAGATGATTGATTATTTGCACAAAATTCAAGCTCATGCCCACGCCTTGGCTTCTGAAAAATGGGGCTCTGTGGTACAACAACTGGAAGATCTAAAAGAAAAATGGAACACCACAGTACAAGAGGAGGACAACCAGAAAGATATGGAAGTGGAAGAAAACTCATATTATCGGTTTCAATCCTTACTGCAACGAGATAACGAGTGGAACGTCGAATACAACGACTATTCTTCAGGGGATGAACATATGGACGAGGAAGAAGAAACCGCGCGAGTGTTGGGGATGGAAGACACAGGAGAGGAAGCGAATGAGTCTGGCAGGAAGAAAATGTTCCAGTATATATGTCGTATAAAAGCAAAATTTGCAATGTATATGCAGCAAATGATAGTTATAGGTTACAATTCAGGTAGCTATGACCTAAATTTGATCAAACAAAGCATTACCAAAGCTATGGAGATGCACGAAGAGAAGAATGCCTTCGTTATCAAGAAGGCAAATCAATATTTATGTGTGGCCAATAGCAAGTTAAATTTCTTGATGTCATGAATTATGTTCCCATGGGTACGACATACGCAGCCTTTCTGAGAGCATTTGAAGTGGAAGAGCAGAAAGGCACATTTCCATATGAATGGTTTTCAAGCATAGAACAGTTGAATGAAACACACTTACCACCCTCGGAAGCATTTTATTCCTCACTGAAGGGTTTGAATACCCTTGGGAATACATCGCAGGAAATAGAACAGGAGTATAAACGTTTGCAAGATATATGGCAAAAAGAGAACATGTCTCCAATGCGTGATTATCTCGTGTGGTATAATAATCTTGACGTGGCACCCATGGTGACAGCAGTCACTAACTTGCGAGAGTTGTTTGTAGAACAAGGGGTCGATTGTTTTAAAGAATGCTTTTCCACTGCTGGGGTAGCGCGATGTCTCTTAGCGAGATGCGCGCAAAAGCAGAAAGCGGCTATACCTTTAATTGGTCAGAGAGATGAAGATTTACATCACACCATGAAGGCAAATCTCATGGGTGGTCCTTCCATTATCTTCACCCGTCATCATGAGGTAGACAAAACAAACCTTCGTAATGATCCATGTACCCGTGTAAAGCCATCGCAGGTTGGGATGCCAATGTTTTGTATTGATATTGTCTACAACAGGAATTTCCCGTGGGAGCATTCATTAGAAGACGTGCAAAAGATAAGTTCAAAGCTCAGAAATCCTCCCTCTCTCAACATTCGTTTGATTGGATGGAATGGTTGATGACTAGAGACCCTCAGTTAACGATTCGTCATCAGTTAAACCAAGGAGTAGAAACAAGAATTGGACGATACATAGTTGACGGGTTTGATTCAGTATCACAGACTGTTTATGAATTTCAAGGATGTTATTACCACGGATGTGACTGCATGTCCCCTAAAACAGAAAAAAATAAGACTCTGTTAGAACAAAGACGTAAACGTACAGACGATCGTACTTCGTATTTAAAGCAGTGTGGCTACAGAGTGGTGGAAATGTGGGAATGTGAGTTCAAACGACAAATCAAAACGCAACCAGAATTGCAAGAATTCATCCGCATGCGTAGACCTCAGTTTACACAGAAGCAAGGTTCAGGAGAAGTCAGTGAAAACACTATCCTTGATGGGGTGAGAGATGGATCACTATTTGGAATGATTGAAGTAGACATCTAGGTCCCAGAAGTGTGGGAAGATGCAGAGATGAGGGCCAAGGCTGGGGGTCTGTCGCCCAAAGAATATTATGAGGATTATCCCCCACTGTTTTGTACGATGGACATACCCTTCGATAAATGGGGAAGCCATATGCAAGAATGGGTAGAATCCCGGGGGTTATCTCAAGCCCCCAAAAGACTGCTCGTAAGTGGCCTTCAAGCTAAGAAAGTACTGCTATCAACTCCTATATTACGGTGGTATCTTCAACACGGATTGGTAGTTACTCGAGTATATCAGACGGTGGAAAATATGAAGCAGAAATGTTTTTTACCGTTCACTCGATATGTGACAGACACTAGACGTAATGCTGATGGCAATGCCGCTCATTCCGTCAGGGCTTTCATCGCCAAAAATATTGGTAATTCAGCTTACGGATCCAGTCTCAAATCGAAAGAACGCTTCCGTGATATTTGTTACGTACAAAGCCGTGCCAAGGCATGTGCCAAGATCAATGATCCAAGATTCCAAAGAGCTACAGAAGTTGCACCAGACTATTATGAGATTGAAAGCGAGAAAAAACGAATAGTATTTGATATACCAATCACCACGGGATTTTTCATACTATCTCTGGCCAAACTGCGGATGCTCCAATTTTATTACGATTGTATCAGAAGAGACATTCCAATTCAAAATACTGTCCCTTTGACAACAGATACAGATAGTATGTACTTTGCCATTGCCACCCCAACACTTCGAGAAGCAATGACAGACGCAGCTAGGAGAGAACATGATAAGAGGGTGTTGGGATCATGTCATCAAGAAGATATTGACCCACAAGAACATTTTTTCCCCAGGGAATGTTGTTCGGATCATAAAACCAGAGATGCTAGGACCCCAGGCTTATTCAAAGCAGAGGGACATGGGACATATTTTTCGGGGCTTAGCAGCAAGTGTTATGTTTTAGACTCCCTCGACACAACAAAGCTCACGTCCAAAGGTGTACAAAAACACAGGGTTCAGAATCCACGTACCATATTCGAAGGGATATTAGAGTCAAAGAAAACGAAGAGTGTGAATCGCATGTGTACGTATAGCCAAGAAAAAGTTGGCTTTTCATATTTTTACATAAAGCGGGTGGTGCAAAGTGACGGAATACATACCAAACCGTTAGATATGATCCTCTGTCCGTATAATGAATGAGGTGTTTATGTAAATATATCTAGAAATGTGTGTTCATGTAACTATGTCTAGAATTTAGTGTTCATGTATGTTTATGTACAAAATTAAGTGTGTTTGTGTGTTGTATTTAATATTCATGTATGTAATAAATGAAGGAAAAAAAAATCCGTGCTTTGTGTTTCGTGCATTTACTTATTCTGAATATCCAACTTGTTGTACATCCATCGAAGCCATCAGTTGAATAAACATAGTATTGTGCGAGGTAATTGGAAATGATGTAACAACATAAGACTCTGTTGGCACATATCATCGAGTTTCTGATGTAAATAGTTTGCACCACGCTCACTATTCGATACGTGTAGAATATTAACGATACACCCCTGTAACGTTGATAAAATATCGCGCGATGAATCGGACATGTAACGTTTGTACTAGGAGTATATTAAAACGAACGATCAAGATATCAATTTATTCATCCCATTGATTCTTTGTAGTAACCTACCCTATGTATACACCATATCACTCGTGCACCGAAACGCAGCTAGCCATTACGTGTTTAGACAGACCGTGAAGGTGGAGGCTAGGAAGCTCATGACACACGCGAAAATGCAAGAACGAAACAAATACACCAGTGCGCCCTGATGTGTTTAAGTCGTTGGTAACCTATTTGAGATCTTCTTCGTAAAAAAATGGTATCATGAGCCATTTTATCGCAACTTATGATACGTCAATACATATAGTCCCATTGATATGAAACAGTGTCGTGTTTATATCATTGCAGTACCATTCATCGCAATCACCATGTTTAGTGTAAAGAATTAAACGCATTGACGCATTTGGACATACCATTTAAAGTCTTGCATTCTTTTTAACAAGATATGTGTTTGCTTTATTGCATCTTGTGATTAATGTAGTTATAAACACGCTGCTCAACAACAAAAATGTATACAGTTCAGAACGAGACAACATAGAATTACAAGTAAACATTGACCACAAATATAAAGATACGACAAGAAAACACACGGGTGACGTATGAATATAACACTGGAATGTTGGGATAGTATTATTTATTGTTGTGTAGTAAGAAAAATATGTATGCGACACTTTCAAGTGAAACAATGAGTTAAATACTGAACGTCTAACACGTTTGATATGTAAGATTGACAGAAATATATTTTTGTAAGTGTTGTAAATCGGCTTTGAAACACACATACCATCACTAAGTAACATCGAGCCAATATGTAGGATGTTTACGAAAGAAACAGAAACAGAAATGACACTTGACGAACAGTTGACGCTGTTTCCGTGCGCGTTTCCACTCCTTTTTGTATAAATATACTTGATGCATTGCATGCATCAAGTATAAAAAGAATCGAAACGCGCACGGTTATAGCATAGATTCAATTAAATGTAACACTAAAATACCTAAGTTACGCACAACGAATCACACGCAACATAAAAATAACTTCATCAAAAATAAATTGATTACAAATGAAATTACATATTTTCACATCACTTACAGCGTCAACTGTTCGTCAAGTGTCATTTCTGTTTCTGTTTCTTTCGTAAACATCCTTGCTTGAAAATGCTTGAAAACCATTCATATGGAAATGTGCCTTTCTGCTCTTCCACTTCAAATGCTCTCAGAAAGGCTGCGTATGTCGTACCCATGGGAACATAATTCATGACATCAAGTAATTTAAACTTGCTATTGGCCACACATAAATATTGATTTGCCTTCTTGATAACGAAGGCATTCTTCTCTTCGTGCATCTCCATAGCTTTGGTAATGCTTTGTTTGATCAAATTTAGGGCCTAGCTACCTGAATTGTAACCTATAACTATCATTTGCTGCATATACATTGCAAATTTTGCTTTTATACGACATATATACTGGAACATTTTCTTCCTGCCAGACTCATTCGCTTCCTCTCCTGTGTCTTCCATCCCCAACACTCGCGCGGTTTCTTCTTCCTCGTCCATATGTTCATCCCCTGAAGAATAGTCGTTGTATTCGACGTTCCACTCGTTATCTCGTTGCAGTAAGGATTGAAACCGATAATATGAGTTTTCTTCCACATCCATATCTTTCTGGTTGTCCTCCTCTTGTACTGTGGTGTTCCATTTTTCTTTTAGATCTTCCAGTTGTTGTACCACAGAGCCCCATTTTTCAGAAGCCAAGGCGTGGGCATGAGATTGAATTTTGTGCAAATAATCAATCATCTGCCGTACCAATTGTTCTTCGCATTCGTCGATAAAACAGTGAGGAGTCAGAAATCCTGGCACATTGGAACAGATAGAGACCGATATGGGTTTATGAGTGTAATCCCACTGCAACTTTCCAGTGTTATCCGAAGTGTCTTTGGTGAAGAGTGCTTCCATATCATACGTGGCGAACCACGGATAGAAACGGTCCTTGGTATCGACGTGAATGTTTAGTTCCGCCAGTTCATCAAATATTGTTTTGGGAGGGGCAGCAAATCCCCCTTTCATGACATACTGGGTCTTGTTGGAACATACGCGTTGATGTCTCACCAAGTCACATGACTTCCTGAAATGACGTTCACACGTTTGGCATTGATATTTTTCCGTAAACGATTGGATGTCCTTGATATATGAGAGATGGTTTCCGAATTCATTCAGAAACAGATCTTTTCTCTCGTGCGCATCCATATGTCGACCGCATGATCTGTAGAGTGATTCCGCCACACCTTCTTCGCTTAAATGATACACGTGGATATTTACATTGAAACACGCTTCCAAGTGAGGGAGGTCGTGCATTTCAACCCCTTGGAATCCGTGTCGCAAAGGAGAATCAGATGGGACATCGTGTTTCTTGTGATATGTACACCACTCTTGCAAAAGAGTGATGGCGCTATCTTCCAGATTATCTTTCCGACCCCTATAATAGGCGAGACATCGGAAGAAACATAATCTGTTGCGGTGTATTCTATGCGATGCATCTCTCTGAAATGTGATAAGATGTTTTTTCTCCAGTAGATAAGCGGGGAGTTCCACCTCTCCCTCACCCATGGTGTAACTTGTTCTGGTAACGTCATACTGGAGGTTGGATAGGAAGGATAGTCGCCATTTGGTGTTGGGACGCTGATTGCTGACTCGCTCATTGACATCTAGTCTATTCAATCGTTTCTTGATGCGATCCATATCTGAAGGCCGACTGATGATGAGGGGTTTGTCAAACAGATAATTGTTCTGATGGGGATAAAAATATCTCACTTCTTCCCCGTTGTAGAGAAACATCCCGGGCGTCACATTCACTTTGAACGCGTTCCCTTCCTGTTCCACAATGGTCCGGAGGTGGCTCATCATGTCAATTGGTTGCTTACGGTCCACGGGAAAGTTATATCGACCGGTTAACTTCCCCGGACGAGTCTGATGTCCGCCCAACACGACACGGGCATGTTTTGTGTATGACGCGTGCAGGGTTTCATCCACGTGACCGTCTTGTCCCATCCACGGTTCGTTACCCGGGAGAAACGGTTGGGAGTGGGGCACCCCTGCCCCCGTCTGGTGTTTCTCTTGTCTATGAAGATAAAACTCACGCCAGCTATTGTAGGTGTGATTACATTCGCGGCATCGAACCTTCTTCACCTCTGGGATATGGCTCGCCTGGCATTTGTGACGTGGCAACTCACCTCCAGTACAGAATATACGTTTGCATTGCGGACATGTCTTCTGACGGGCGTGCGCCGCCATATGTCTCTGATATATCCACTTCCTTTCTATCACCTTTTCACATTGGGGACATTGATACTGTGTCTCTTCGTGCGTTTTCATGTGCTTCTTGAGACATAGCTTGTTTCCAAATTCTACGTCGCACTTGGGACACACGTAACTGCGATGCTTTTTCTTGTGGATACGTAACGCCTGCTCGGTTGAAAAAGTGGCGTCACATTGCGGGCATACCAGTGCCGGCGGATCGTCATGTCTTCTTTCGTGACGTCTTTTCTGCGCTGCTGTCTTGAAGGGACACTGACATATACGGCAAGCATACATCGGACCTAGTCCCACATCGTGTACCTGCATGTGGGCTGCCAGATTAGTGTCATTGCGGCATTGGAGTGAACACTGTTGACATCTGAAGCTATCCATTCCGTTGTCGTGGTCGATATGATTACAACGCTGGTATTAGCATCCTTTTTATATCAGAATTCTCCCCGCCCCCCAGTTCCCCTTCTCTGATTGGCTAAAAGTATTCTCTGCCTTTGAAAACATTCTTAGTCATCCCCTCATTCCCTCGTTGGGTCTCAAACATGCAACACCTCCTCCGTCCGCGTCATCACCACGCTGACATAATTTCTAAAAATAGAGCAAGCGGGCATCTCCCTCCCATATCCCCCTCAACGCTCCACCCACCCTGCTTTAGCCAAACATTGACGCCATTGCTAAAAAATAGTGCGTACGCGCCCCCAACCCCCTCAGTCAACCGCCTGCTCTCGAACCATCTAGCTCTTTCCTCGCCACGTCATCACTAAAAATAGAGCATGCGTGCATAACCACTCCACCCTTCCCCAAGCGTCTCTCACCATCTGTTCCCTTGGCCAATTACAACACCGGCGATATGGAAAGAATAGCATTGACACCTAATTCTCTCCAGCCAACTCAGTTTGATTTAGCGAGGGTGAAAACAAACCAGTGGTGGGGATCTGACTCATTTTAGCTGTCTTTGGTAGAAATGTTCCGTCAGTAAATGATACTGACTGAGACTGATCACACAGCACCCTCGCTGTGTGCAAAAACTGACCCCGTCATTCGCATTATTGTGGTCTAAGAACGACCCGCGTCCTTTGTAAAAGGGGATCGAGGATAAACTAACGGGTACATAAATCTCCGACAAACCCCCAAAGTAGTCTGAGTAAACACTCAAAACTGTCGAAACGCGCCTACATCTTAATCTTTAGACTAGCTATCGGAGTAATCTCAACAGAACATCCAACGTACGTGATGTCCGACAAAACTATTAGTTATAAGTACAACGAGCCTATCACTTTCTATTGAAGCCATACATTTAAAAATACCAACTACACAGAGAAAAACACCAGACCTTATGTTTTCAATCGAAAACGGGGAACGGAATTCAATATTGTCTTTACATTATCGTCTGATCACTCCCAGCTGGAAATCCGATGAACAGTCAGCTGGGGTGAACTGCGTACACCCTCATTACATCCATCCGCCTCCCCTCACCTTCAAGCCCCCCCCCCCCCAAAAAAAGAGACAAGTCTGAACACGCTCAGTGGTGACTAGTAGTGCAGCTGGCTTTCCCTCGCGACACGCTTCGGTAACTCCACTGGTCTGGGTAGCCTCTCAAATTAATGTATTGGTGTCCTTGGGGTGTGGGCGTGGGGAAGGCGGGTGGGAGGGGGAGTACGTTGTGGTAAGGAGCGGCGACATGCTAAATAGGGTGGGACGCGGTGAATGCGGAAGAGGTGTAGTAAAGACGGTCGGACTAGGAGGGAGGGGGAAAAAGGGGCTGAGGGAGGGCGACTACTTTTATAAGATAACTGCTGTCCTTGCAGTTATCTGCCAATGACACATCTTAACGTCACTACATGATTGTGAATACCGTTCACCGTCATGGTTGGGTGAGGGTAGGAGGGGATCGGCTTTCGGGCGGGAGGGGCGGGGGCAGTAATATCGGGAGTTGGTCGCTGGATGAGGAGCAGCGGGTTGGCGCCCTCTTATTGTGAGAGAAAAGTGTAACGACAGTTGTTTGATGAGTCAGTCTATTATTTCAATACTAATAAGCGCCTGTATGCTCTCCACCTCAGGTAGTTTTTCATCTGCAAGCAATTAATACGTCGACCAGAAAGGTGAATGGGTTGACCCCTATAACATAAGCAACCAGCTGTCAGTTATTAATTGTCTTCTCTAACCGCTCCTCCGTGGGAGCTATAGGTGTAGGGATAACGGTCGGACTAGGAGGGAGGGGGAGAAAGGGGTATCGGGGCTTAGAGAGGGCTACTGATTTGACAAGATAATTATGAACTACTGTCCTTGCAGTTAACCCGCGATGACACATCCATGACGTCACTCGTGGTCGTGAAATACCGTTCACTATCATGGTTGGGAGCGTGTAGTAAGGAGTCTAGCTAGTTGAGTGGGAGGGGGGGCGTGAACAGGGGTGGGGGTCATGGGGGTGAGGAGGGGTAGTTTACGGGGGGGTGGGGGGTATAGGAGATACATGTGGGGAATGGGGGGGGTACAAACCTTTACGCGCCAGGTGGCCATAGGAGACCGGCGCGTATGCGCGCCGACAAAAGCGTTACCCCCAAGAAGCGTTACCCCCAGCGATTTACGAATTATCCTGACGCAGCTTCTACTACTACCCATGTCTTAAAAAATTGTTTAGTGCGTCTGTTCTTTTAGTGTGACTGCATAGGCTAGCATATATATATACATTTACGGTGGTAAAATTCAATAATTTATTAACTTTTTATGGCGGTGTGTTCGCTGTGTCTGTCTGTCTGTCTGTCTGTAACACAACGCATTATCTTTCGAATGCCTTAAGACTTCCAAATCCACAAAAGATACGGAATGGCCGGCCATCGCCAAGCTAAGTTCGTAGACGGCCCCGTACGTTAAAGGTCAAGGTCCCATGATTTTTTTCCAAATTCACTTAACCATTGAAAGATAGGAAGAAAAATCGGGAAGATCGTTATAACGTTCACAACTTTCATATGATCACGATTAAAATAATTTAACATATTGGGCCTGTTACCTTGTATATCATCATGATTTTTTTCAAATGGCCCGAATAGTTTTTCTGCAAAAAAATCCAAAACTTTAACATAGGAAGAAACGAGAGCAGAGGAAATGGCCTCCTCAATTTCACCATGAAGGGCGCAAATCAGACAAACGACACGTTGCGTGAAGCAGAACATTACTATTTGGGCGCCAATTACTATATTGATCAAGGTCACTCATCCAAGGTCAAGGTCACAACTTCGTTTTTATTGGGTCTAGAGATTCGCTGTTGGTTTGAGAGCATTTTTCAGAGAGAGACGCAAACGCGTTATTGACTTAGATATTACCTCACATTTATATTTTTCGAGTTATTGGACGATCAAATTTTGACTTTGCTAAAAGTGTGAAAAAAATCGCTGTGATTACATGAATGCAGGTGGATGACCCATATGTGGTTGAATATGTCCCTCTGTTAGTGACGTCATGTTTGCAAAATGACATAAAGATCGAACCAGTAGTTTGGACGCTAGAAAATAATCACACTTTAACTTGGCCAATCCCATTATAAAGCCTTGATACGCCAAATGACTGATCATCGACGGCGCGGCGACGTTTCGGCCTATAACCCGGTCGATATTGCATGTACACAGTCGGTACTAACATCTTCAAGTTGCACCTATCCCCCTGATTTTTTTTTCTTCTCGGGCTACGTTTTACGGATCTCGTTTATTTACTAATGAGATGGTGTCACAGCCCACATCGCCAAGACCAGCCCATCCTCATAAGATCGACCCCTGACAATCTCATGCGAGACAAGTGCTCGTTAACGACAATATATTCCGGACCCAAAAAACCATCATGAGACGTGAAGTCGAGTATGTGGATACGAATATAAAAATATTTATTTTATGATTTATTTGATGGCAACGCGCCTTACGTTGTTATCGGGG
Source organism: Arenicola marina (assembly GCA_964019135.1). Taxonomy (NCBI): domain Eukaryota; kingdom Metazoa; phylum Annelida; class Polychaeta; family Arenicolidae; genus Arenicola; species Arenicola marina. The sequence continues at coordinate 42,767,452 of OZ025254.1, read as the reverse complement.
ACGTCTAATCAATATTGTCGAAGCGATTGCGAACTAGCAAGGCAGAAACATGTTGGCAAATAATATAAATATTATTTTGTGGACTACCTGTTTTGTTTTCACTCTCATCTCTCCGGTCGCAAGAATTTAAACCCCAAAGTTAGTCCTGCAAGCAAGCCGCTGTGGCTACCACCAACAGCGTCTTGCTTCAAAGAGCACCCCGCTCATTAGCAGAGCGAAGCGACGACAACACCCGGGACGTTTTGCATCGCTTAAGTGAATCTACACATTGTACAGCGCTCCCTTTCCAATACAACGTGGAGAAGAATGTATTAGCGTTTAATTGTGCGTGGTAGAATTGTTGTCAGGCGTTTTGGTGCGCGAGAAAAAACAACTTTGCACCAGTAACAACCGAAAACAATTCAAGCTCCGCCATGTTTGCAGTTGCACTTCCTGTGGTGAAACGGTGCGCACTAACGTACAAATTGTGTGCTCGCCGTAACGACGGTACCGAAGGTGGCAGCCCGGACCTCTCCGGATCCGTGGCCGTGTATTTACGCTGTAAAGTGTTGATTGTGGGTTCTAGCTCCACGTGTAAAGCACGTGGTGGCTGGCCTGTGCTAGTCTTAATTGTTGCTGTGTTTTCAGATGCTATTTTAGAATAAACCTTTGGCTGATTTACGTACACGCTTGATATCTTTGATTTATCCTCCACCATAGCTGGCTAACCACAGTACAATTATTAGTGCGGTACATCATGTCTGGACCGGACATAGAAAATTCAATTCCGCATAGGCTGAAGTGTGGTGTGGCATATCTTCAAATCTGCACGAGATAACTGCAACACTTGGCGTAGTCTTCCTGGATAAGCGTATACCTAGGTAATTTGGTATTTTAGTCCAGAATAGTATTTTTTCAATCCGAAAATAGATGCGCTCGCCCTTTTTTCCTTTCATCTATATGACATATACGAGTTGTTAAGTGAGGCTCACAGATGTTAACGAGTTGTAATGTGACCCGTTAACGAGCTTTGATGTGACGCTCTCAGACGTTAACGAGTTGTGATGTGACGCTCTCAGACGTTAACGAGTCGTGATATGACGCTCTCAGACGTTAACGAGTTGTGATGTGACCCTCTAAGACGTTAACGAGTTGTGATGTGACGCTCTCAGACGTTAACGAATTCTGATGTGACGCTCTCAGACGTTAACGAATTCTGATGTGACGCTCTCAGACGTTAACGAGTTGTCATGTGACCCTCTAAGACGTTAACGAGTTGTGATGGGAAGCTCTCAGACGTTAACGAGTCGTGATGTGACGCTCTCAGACGTGAACGAGGTGTGATGTGACGCTCTCAGACGTTAACGAGTTGTGATGTGACGCTCTCAGACGTTAACGAGTTGTCATGTGACGCTCTCAGACGTTAACGAATTCTGATGTGACGCTCTCAGACGTTAACGAGTTGTCATGTGACCCTCTAAGACGTTAACGAGTTGTGATGTGACCCTCTAAGACGTGAACGAGTTGTGATGTGACGCTCTCAGACGCTAACGAGTTGTCATGTGACGCTCTCAGACGTTAACGAATTCTGATGTGACGCTCTCAGACGTTAACGAGTTGTGATGTGACGCTCTCAGACGTTAACGAGTTGTCATGTGACGCTCTCAGACGTTAACGAGTTATGATGTGACCCTCTTAAGACGTTAACGAGTTGTGATGTGACGCTCTCAGACGTTAACGAGTTGTCATGTGACGCTCTCAGACGTTAACGAATTCTGATGTGACGCTCTCAGACGTTAACGAGTTGTCATGTGACCCTCTAAGACGTTAACGAGTTGTGATGCGACGCTCCCTGACGTTACCGAGTTGTGATGTGACCCTCTAAGACGTGAACGAGTTGTGATGTGACGCTCTCAGACGCTAACGAGTTGTCATGTGACGCTCTCAGACGTTAACGAATTCTGATGTGACGCTCTCAGACGTTAACGAGTTGTGATGTGACGCTCTCAGACGTTAACGAGTTGTCATGTGACGCTCTCAGACGTTAACGAGTTATGATGTGACCCTCTTAAGACGTTAACGAGTTGTGATGTGACGCTCTCAGACGTTAACGAGTTGTCATGTGACGCCCTCGGACGTTAAAGAGTTGTCATGTGACGCTCCCAGACGTTAACGAGTTGTGATGTGACCCTTTAAGACGTTAACGAGTTGTGATGGGAAGCTCTCAGACGTTAACGAGTTGTGATGTGACGCTCCCAGACGTTAACGAGTTGTGATGTGACCCTCTAAGACGTTAACGAGTTGTGATGTGACGCCCTCGGACGCTAATAAGTTTTGATGTTATGAGGGTCTTACAACTTTCACGCCTTTTATATTCATGACTCTGCAGATAACACGTTACAAGAGGTAAAATCAAAACAATGTCTTCCTTTATTTTCCAAATAGCATATAGTATTATGATTCCCTGTCGAAGTTGTTAGTGCGAAGTGCAGGCTCCCGTCTGATCCGCCAGGCAGTCGTCATGTCAACCACTGACTTGCCACGCCAGGGGTTGCCATGGCAACAGTCAAGCGGACGCGTCACGCGAAGACGACCGCCTTCACAGATTGCAAACCTCTCTCAGTTTACAGCCTGTAAACTACTACAACTCCACAGACTGCTGTACGCTGCTATAAGTTCACACCGTCTCTGCTGCTGTAGGCATCATACTAGGACCTACGGACCGCACATTACACAGAACGAGTTACAAGAAAAGTACAACTTTCATCTCCCACGTTCAAGTCCACGCTCGCCGGGCACCATCTAATGCTCGATGGCGAGGCACCAGGGCGAGTCGGAGCCCTCTATCTCTATGAGCACATCTCCTAGGCAACGTTTGTTGCAAACTAAATCATCTAAGTGAATGCTGTCAAATACTTCACGCGTTCTTCTTATATATCACAAATGATGAAGTTGATACAATACAGCAGTTTAACCTTCAGAATTCAAGTATATTTTGACGAATAAAAAGCACACATCCGATTAACAGTAGAGGACAAAGATGGCGGCCTTGCCGTGCCGGGTGGTCACGTGATCGCGTGGATCCGTCTCCTAGCGACCACCTCACGCGCGCTTTACCTACTTACATCGACCTGATTTCCAACAAAATGTACACATCTTTGTGACCGTGCTTTGGCAGTGAACTAGCTGGGAACTCTTACAAACTTACACCCATGTCGCAAATATCCGACAATGTCATGCTATCTTGGCCTTTTTCAATTATAGTTCGTGAATGTTTCCTCGGTGTATATAAGACCGTGACCCTGACAGTTAGCATTTTATTATAAGCATCACACTGGGTCCCCTGAATTAAGTATTAATTACCATAATGCCCTTCGCGTATCCGGAATTGATGACGTCACTTCCCCTGCCGCACGGTGGATGGTGCGGTGGAGGGGGGTGGGTGCACGTCGGTGGGGGGTAGAGCGGCCGGTCTGTTACCCTCCACCCCCTCCTCTCTCCTCGTACACCCACCCCTGCCGGGGGCGGGGCCCCGGGAGAGGTCCATGCGTGCGCCCGCGAGTCGAAAGCGAAAATGGGGGGGAGCACCCCCCGCCACTGACCACCCCCAGGGGACCGACCGGCAGCCGGACGCCTGGGGGTGTCTGGTCCCTCGGGTTTCGCAGTGTTAGTGTCATCAGTGGCGGGGGTCAAACATTGAGGGGGGGGGGGCGGGTTGCAGCATGGACTCCCCGGGGTGTCCCACCCCAGGCGGGGGCTGAGGGGACACAAGCGGAGGCGGAGGGTGTCGGGGTGACAGCCCGAGCGGCCGGACCACGTGTGTTGGTGGCGGTGACGTGGGGCGAGCGTTATACAGAGGGCCGTTATTATATTATAGTGAGCCCCCGGCGCGTGGGGTGTATAGAGGGGGGCGGGGGGACAATGCTACCAAGACGCGTGGTCGATCGAAAGACGGTGGTTATCGGACGCACACACCAATGAGAGGGAAATCACATTGTTGTCAACTGCACAGCTACACATTCAACTCTCCATCTATTGAACTTCTCACACTGGCAAACACTGTACATACCTCATAGCACCATGCTGAAATCAGGGTTCTGGAAAAAAAATCTTCACGCATGTCAAGTAACTACTACCGTCTTGGTTTAATATCTACTAGAATAAGTGCACTTTGTCCTACATTCATGTACAGGTTTTACCTACATTTCCTTTAACTCACGAAAAAAAAACAGCTTTGTTTACAAATAAATATAAAAATATCACGACGCGTCAAGCTGAGGCGATTTAGTTCCAAAAGACGCCACTGGAGGGCGCACCAGGGCGGGTGCTGCCCAGACCCCTCGTGTCTCCCTCTAGCGGACACGGAGATAACTCTGCTATGGGAACACGACTGGCAATGCTTTCCCGGCTACAGATAACCTAACTATACAATATTATACACATTCATGCAATCTGAAACTCGATTAAGACGTCCCTTTTCGCCCTTTTTTTTATTATTTATTAAAAAAAAAAGAAAAAAAAGAAAAAAAAATCCCATCTATTTCTTCCCGTTGATCTATGATTTCCTCTGCTGCGACACTCCACCTATGGGAGTGTTAGGGTGGGAAAGGGGAGGGGAAGGGGTGAGGGGAAGGAGGAGGGGGAGGGGGAAGGCTCAGGGGAAGTTCTGCGTCCGCACGTCCTTGATACACACTTGACAGCGACTGACCCGAGACCGCAGGTTGCCGGCCTTTAGGGTCTCGGAGAGCGGCTGGCTGAACTGGTCCCGCTCGTCAATGGTCGTCAGCCAGAAGCTGAACTTGTTGGCGAAGTAGTGACAGGTGCCGCGCGCCCCGTTGCACTCGATGAAGGGCGTGGCGCGGAAGTCCTCGAGGCAGGAGCCGGGACTGGACAGCGACTGACCGCCACCCTCCGCGCCCGCCGCCGTGTGCTGCAAAGGGGAAGGGGGGGGGGAGCAGGGCGTCAGTACACGGCAGTCTACGGTAACTCATAAATATTACAGTCTACGGTAACGCATGAATACTACAGTCTATGGTAAATCATGAATATTACATTCTATGGTAAGTCATGAATACTTTAACAATACAGTCTACGGTAACTCATAAATATTACAAGACCACAGTCTACGGTAACTGATGAATATTTCAACGCTACATTCTACGGTAACTGATGAATATTTTAACACTACAGTCTATGGTAACTCACCAATACCACAATACTACAGTCTACAGTTGATAATAATGATCAACCAACGATTTCGGTAATTAACAAATGGTCAACACCACACCTGTCGTAATTAGCGAATGGTCAAGAATACAAATTTCGGTAATTACCAAATGATACCAGGGACAGTTGTCGTTAATTACTACATTATCAACCCTACGCATTCCGGCAATTAACAAAGGATCAACAGTAGAGCTTTCGGTAATTAGCAATTGCTGAATCTTGCATTTCTCCATCAATGTTTATTTTTGTTTATACATTTAATGTCCAATCAAATGGTCAACTGCACGATTTCGGCAATTAGCACATGGTCAACTGCACGATTTTTGGTAATTAGTACATGGTCAACTGCACGAATTTTGGTAATTTACTCATGGTCAACTGTACGATTTTTGGTAATTAGCACATGGTCAACTCTACGAATTTCGGTAATTTACGCATGGTCAACTGCACGATTTTTGGTAATTAACATATGGTCAAGTGCACGAATTTTGGTAATTTACTCATGGTCAACTGTACGAATTTCGGTAATTTACGCACGGTCAACTGTACGATTTTCGGTAATTAGCACATGGTCAACTGCACGACTTTTGGTAATTAGCACATGGTCAACTGTACGAATTTCGGTAATCTACGCATGGTCAACTGCACGATTTTTGGTAATTAGCACATGGTCAACTGCAAGAATTTTGGTAATTTACTCATGGTCAACTGTACGATTTTCGGTAATTAGCACATGGTCAACTGCACGATTTTTGATAATTAGCACATGGTCAACTGTACGAATTTCGGTAATTTACGCATGGTCTACTGCACGATTTTCGGTAATTAGCACATGGTGACCAGACCCCCCACAGCGGTCGGTAGCCAGAGGACCCAGAGACACGTGGTACACTCACCATGGCGAAGCTGTAGCCGATCCAGAGACCTCGCCAGCCCCGGGGACAGTCCGGGACCTCGGTCGTCTGGCTGTGCATGGCGATGACGTTGGCGGGAACGTCGCAGACGACGCAGCGGCTGATGTAGGGCTGGATCTCCCGGTCGGCGATGGGCATCATGGGAATGGGCGCCGTGGTCGACAGCCAGAAGGACTTGTCGTTGCGGCTAGCGTAGTTACACACGTTGTTGAAGTCGCAGAAGACAAAGGGCATGGTGTTGAACCGCTGCAGGCAGGAGCCGGCAGTGCCTGGGGGTAGGAAGAGGTTGGTTGTATATTCAGGACGCTGTGATATCTTTTGGTCATATCGCGTCAATGAGAGAAGGAAAGGAGAGTGGAGCCATGTCCGCGGGGTAACCCCCTACTCTTTGCGAAGAAGGACATGTGCTCTTTATCCTGTGACCACACAGACATGGCCACAGCGGGACTCGAACCAGCCTACTTACCGACAGCACGTAATTTAGCAATAACAAACCAGGTTCATACTTGCGACATAAGTGGTAAATAAAACCGAATTAAAAGTCCATTTCGAACTGAATAAACAAACCCGCCGGAAGCGTTCATCAGAGAGACAGACCCGTGACGTCACGGGTCAAAGGTCACGCCGCGGTGATGGACAGACTCGTCATGGGTCACGGGTCGTGCCGGGATGATGAGAACTCGTGACTCGTGACGTCACGGATCACGCCGCTATGACGAACAGACTAGTGACGTCACGGGTCACGCAGCGATGATGAACAGACTAGTGACGTCACGGGTCACGCCGCGATGATGAAAAGACTCGTGACGTCACGGGTCAAAGGTCACGCCGCGATGATGGACAGACTCGTGACGTCAGGGGTCAAAGGTCACGCCGCGATGATGGACAGACTCGTGACGTCACGAGTCACGGGTCACGCTGTTCTTACCGAGGTCCTGTGAGTGGGCTCGCTCGTTGCCCTCCAGATAGAGCAGACTGTAGCCCTCCCAGAGCGCGGTGCCGGCCGGGCACTGGGGCACCCGGGTCGTCTGACTGTGCTTCACCATCATGAAGCCCGTGGGGAGTGTCTGACCCGAGCTGCCAGGGTTACCGGCGGGGCCAGGGTTACCCTTGGAACCTGTAACCAACACTCGTCACACTTACATCGCAGCCTACTTACGTGCGCCATCTTAGATGTTTTACATTTTAGAATCAAGAAAAGTATCTCAACATTATGATGCATATGTTTTATATCTCGTTGAGTCTGTAGAAGAACAATTTCAACATAACACTGCGCGGACTATTATATCGCGCGCGGACGTGATAGCGAGCCGCGGTCGACATCACACAGAATACCGAACAGAGAACAGGCGCGCATGGATATAAAGCCGGTCACCAACTTCTGCACCGGTGAACAAATTTGCTTCTCTCCGGATAGCCCAAGGCTTTCAGGATGTAATTTCAAGACATATTTGACATGGAAAAGAGGTTGGTAATATAAAAATTACAGAACATACTACTTTCTTGTTAGCGTCTGTGTCAGAAACTAATAGGGGTCTCGAAGGAGTACATAGCGACACGCGACAGACATAGTTGAAAAATCGTCATTGACCCCTAAATTCTGACACTGAGGATCTAAAGAAGCGGTATCGACACAACCTGTGGCATTTTAGAAGAAAAAAAAACACCGAAAAGCGACACGAAACTTCGTGAAAACGACATTCGACACTTGAATGAATGAATGAATTAAAGAAAATTGATACTGGACACTGAACCCCCCTTTTTTTCAGACCCTTACTAGGGCACACGCTGGTGGATGATGCGGGCCGGTCACGTCCTGTGGGCTATGCCAAGGTGGGGTGTTAGCTTGTTTACAGTAACAGTAGAATGATTACTTATGTAAACTTAACTAGTTGTATTATTGACTGACTAATGAGGAAACAAAGGTCGTGAGATGACTACTGTTATCTGTCAATATGTCTAGATATAACATCTCAAGACATTGATATGTTCAGCAATGACATGACACCACGTAAAGATAATGACTTGTCAATACGTTCAGACAATGGCATATCAATGCGTCAATACAGCAACATCACTACATCAAGACTGAAATATCATGACGTCAAGACAATGACATGTCAATGCGTCAAGACTGAAATATCATGACCTCAAGACAATGACTTTTTAATACGTCAAGACAATGACATATCAATGCGTTAAGACGTCAAAACAATGACCTGTCAATACGTCAAGACAATGACCTGTCAATACGTCAAGACAATGACATCTCAATACGTCAAGACAATGACATCTCAAGAACATTATTTGTCAAAACGTCAAGACAAAGAGTTATCACTGCGTCAAGACAACGGCAATGTTGCGTCAAGACAATTACATATCAATACGTCAAGACAATGACCTGTCAATACGTAAAGACAATGACCTGTCAATACGTCAAGACAATGACGATGGGCCATACGACAAGTTCCACACTGACCTGAGAGTCCGTCGAGACCTGGCATTCCCGAGGGGCCGACTGGGCCGGGCAGACCGTCGGGGCCGGGCATGCCGGGAAGACCGCGGTCCCCGGGCAGGCCGGGTTCACCCTTCTGACCTACAAACACCACATCACAGTCAGTCGTCCAGTCCCGTGGCGATGTGCTTCGCGGATACTGCACCCAGCGGCTCCGGCCATTGGATTAGATTGTAAAATATGTGTCACTGTACAGCAGCTATGATTGATTTATAAGTTGAATGGGATGATTACAGATTTGGCCAATTAGGTGCAGGCGTGGATTAAACTTGGGAATGGTTAAATGAATACATGAATCAAGTGAGGAAACATTTAGATTCTGAGCATGACCGAGGATGGAACCGGGATCTAAAGCTCGGTTAGCTACGCACTGAGCTATAACCATAGAGGCTCGTCAAGCAAGATTCAAGAATTAATGAATCAATCAATTAATCAATCAATCAAGCAGCCCATTTAGATTCTGAGCATGACCGAGGATTGAGTCGGGATCTAAAGCTCGGTTAGCTACGCACTGAGCTATAACCATAGAGGCTCGTCCACTTCCATATCGTCTTCCGCTGACCGGGGTTGATTGTCAACACTTGTGGTCACCGGCATTAGCCTGTAGCACACACTCTATATAACACGGGAGAGAATCACCATGGCCTGGGATAGCCCCCAGCCTGTATATATACATACAGACATCTGCGCCCCCCCCCTCCCCTCCCCCAGGCCATCACTCCCAACACCACCCACCACACCACCCACAACCCACTCGGCCACCACCCACCACCGCCCACAACCCACCCACCACACCACACACCACCAGCCACAACCACCCCGCACCCACCACTCACCCACCACCGCCCCCCACACCCACCTGATATTCCGGGCAGCCCGTCCCGTCCCTCCGGCCCCTGGGGTCCGGGCAGTCCGTCCAGGCCCCGCTCGCCCTTGTCACCCTTGGGGCCGGGGACCGCCACGCCCGCTGCGCCTGGCAGGCCGGGGTCACCCTTCTCACCGGGCCGCCCCGGGGCACCTGTCAACGAGGGGAGGATAGCGGTCAACCAAGAGCATGGCACAGAACAGCACAACGCCTGTATGTATAGACTAAAACATAACATTCTAACGTACATGTCTATCTTACATGTCTAATTTACATTGTCTAACTTACATTGTCTAACTTACATTGTCTATCTTACATGTCTAACTTACATTGTCTAACTTACATTGTCTATCTTACATGTCTAACTTACATGGTCTAACTTACATTGTCTAACTTACATTCTCTAACTTACATGTCTAATTTACATTGTCTAACTTACATTGTCTAACTTACATGTCTAATTTACATTGTCTGACTTACATGTCTAATTTACATTGTCTAACTTACATGTCTAATTTACATTGTCTAACTTACATTGTCTAACTTACATTGTCTAACTTACATTGTCTAACTTACATGTCTAATTTACATGTCTAATTTACATTGTCTAACTTACATGTCTAATTTACATTGTATAACTTACATTGTCTAACTTACATTGTCTAACTTACATTGTCTAACTTACATGTCTAATTTACATTGTCTAACTTACATTGTCTAACTTACATTGTCTAACTTACATTGTCTAATTTACATTGTCTAACTTACATGTCTAATTTACATTGTCTAACTTACATGTCTAATTTACATTCTCTAACTTACATTGTCTAACTTACATTGTCTAACTTACATTTCTAACTTACATTGTCTAACTTACATTTTCTAACTTAGATTGTCTAACTTACATGTCCACAGACTGAAGAATTACTTGTTCTGTTCACACTAAGGACCAGTTACAGACATGTCTAAATGATTCGTCAAATATCAGACAGATGTTTAACTTACATGTTTAATGTCTATATATACGTCGTGTTGCCTAACGTAAATGTTTAACGTACATGTCTAACTTACATGTCTAACTTACATGTCTATCTTACATGTGTATCGTACATGTTTAACTTACATGTCTAACGTATATGTTCAATTTACATGTTTAACTTACATGTCAAAATTACATGTCCAACGGAAATATTTATCTTTATTTATCTAACTTACTTGTTTAACTTACATGTCAGAACTGTCTACATATATTCATATATATATATATATATATATCATTTTATATGGATCTGTCTGTTATCCTTTTGGCACGGCTTGCGTCAGGCAGATCACGTGGTCACTGACCTGGTCGCCCGGCGTCGCCTGGCAGTCCGTCAAAGCCGCGGTCTCCTTTCTCTCCCGGAAGTCCGTCCAGTCCTGGGCGGCCATCCAAGCCCTCCGCCCCCTTGGCCCCGGGGAAGCCGTCCAGGCCGGGGGGACCATCGACCCCCGGCAGTCCGTCGATGCCCGGCAGGCCGGGGTTGCCCCGGTCACCCTTAGGCCCCGTGAAGCCAGGTTCACCAGGGCGGCCTAGCGCTCCCTTTAAACCGGGCATTCCTGGTCAATAAAGACAATAAACACGCGTGAAAATGTGGGAGATGGAATAGCCATGGCAAATTTGTCGTACGTAAGATGTAACCAAATTGCCGTATGCAATTGATAAACAAATTGTCAAACGTAAAATATAAAGAAATTACCACACAAGATATGAATAAATCGTCAAACACAAAATATAAACACATGAACATGTTTAGAGGTGAACATTCATGTGTACGTGTACGTACTGTAAACCTCTTTAAAGAAATCAAGCATAAATAAAAACAGATATATATATAAACAGATTTGCATGTACAAAATGTAATTGCCATCCAGAAAATTTAAACAAATTGTCATACAAAATCTGTAAACAAATTGTCATACAAAATCTGTAAACAAATTGTCATACAAAATCTGTAAACAAATTGTCGTACAAAATCTGTAAACAAATTGTCGTACAAAATCTGTAAACAAATTGTCATACAAAATCTGTAAACAAATTGCAATGCACAGGAAGTCATACAGCCAAAGCCTAATACATTTTTAACACCAATTAAACCTATCCTATCAGCCTAATGTTGTATAAAACCTGTGAATAGACAAGCGAGAGTATAACCCTAACAATGTAACATTATATGAAATACTAAAACAGATATTTGAATGGAATGTAACATGTATTTTTTTAAGAACTGTAAGATACTTAATATGCTATTAGATGTATGGTAATGTACCCAATGCAAGGTATATTTGGCGGCGTTTTTGGACGATACGGACGCAAGATATTTACTGTAAAGTAAAGGTAACTAAGACAAGATACCCCAGAGAGCCAGCGGTCGGGAAAGGGTAAATGGCGACACGCGACACAGGCATATTTGAAAAACCGACATTCGACATTGACCCCCAAATTCCGACACTGAGGCTTTAAAAAAAAAAAGGGACACTGAACAATGGACCCCCCCCCCCCCCCACTTCCAGACTAAAAGGTTGCATCATGGGGGGAGGAGCAGCGGGGCGGACGGAGGGTGGGGGGGGGGGTACTTACCGTCGATGCCGCTCAGGCCTGGGTTGCCTCTGTCGCCCTTGGGTCCCAGCACGGCAGCCCGGCCTGGCTCACCCTTCTGGCCACGCAGAGCGTCCAGACCAGGCAGCCCGCTCTCGCCCTTGACCCCGGGCAAACCGTCACGTCCCGGGAAGCCGTCTCTGCCGGGGTCTCCCTTGGCACCGGGCAGCCCCACCCCGTCGCGACCGGGAGCACCGTCCAAACCAGGCTCGCCTGGAAATCAAGGTTGGTTGGTTGTATATTCAGGGCGTTTGAACCACTTTTGGTCATATCGCGTCAGTGGGAGAAGGAAGGGAGAGCCATGTCCCCGGGGGTAACCCCCTACTCGTTGCGAAGAAGGACATGGGATTTTATCCTTCGACCACACAGACATGGCCACAGCGGGGCCGTTAGACTCTCAGGTGGCCAGAGCACTCAAGGCCAGCGCTCTAACCCACTGAGCTATCGGGGTGACCCCTAGGAATCAAGGAAACAATGCACACCGCTACATTAACTTCCTGTCTTATCGTTAACAAATAATTCCTACATATGTATAAATATATATAATGCATATATATATATTCGCATCGCGTGAAAGTGTATTGATATCCACATCCACAGTGTATCACGCACGCTACTCACTATTCTAGCATTGCTATTTACACAAATAATACAGGATAACGTAAGCATTCTGGACACAGATTCCGATTTCCTATGCAAATATATACACAGTTTTGTCCTGAGACGATCAAGTCAAAACCTTATGAATCGTCAGCGGATAACGGCCGTTTGCATATTGAATACTACATGGGGCAACCAATGAGGACTATAATATTGTATGGGTAACCAATGGTAACCGTTATTTCCACTAAGCTTTCAGTTAAACATCCGACTAATTCACCATCCGGAGATTAGAGATGATTAAGTCGTGCTTTAATAGTGAGTATACGACTTGGTCTTTGATGTACTAAGCAATGTACGCTATGCTTTCTGTATGGATCTGAAATATATATTTTTTTGTGTACTGCAACATTCTTATGTAAATACAAATATATTTAAAACATTTTTTTTTTCATTCACCGTCCAGTATTTGTATAATGTGTATAGGAGTTAACACAACATACACAAATCATGATGTCGGTGGGCGGTAAGGCGCCAGGTAAGGCCCCAGGGGGAGGGGGGGGCGGCACTACATTACTACAGTGGTGGGGGGGTGCCGACCATGCCGTAGAGAGGATTTGGAGAGCGAGATAAAAGTGCCTGATTTGTGATCATTGATTGGTTAAGAAATTGGTTAAGAAATTGGCTAAATTGGCATTTATTGGTTACAAAATGTATATAAAATGGACACTGACAATGTTTTTTGTTAAAAAGGCATATAAAATAGACATTGACAGTAATTTGTGGTTAAAAATCTAAAATAGTCACTGGCATTCATGACAAAGTGTCTGTAAGATACTTATTTGGTCTCAGATGGGCACATCGAGAGAAATAGTTTATTTCTGCTACGGGGATTGAGAGAAAAAAGGCGAAAATCCGGGTCATTTGCCCGACACATATGTCTATACCTATCTATATGTAGTGCCCCGCCCCCGGGGGGGTAGGGCATGTCTCCGCGCATACATACCCGAGTCGCCCTTCGCTCCAGCGGGTCCAGGTAGCCCGTCCAGTCCAGGCAGGCCGGCGGGCCCCGGGGGTCCCTGCGGCCCCGGCAGCCCGTCCAACCCCAAGTCTCCCTTTTCCCCGGGCACCCCGGACAGCCCCGGGGAACCTGGGCGGCCAGCGTTCCCCTTCAGGCCGTCCAGACCGGCAAAGCCCGGATTCCCCGGGCCGCCGGTCTCGCCCTTGGGACCAGGCCGCCCGGAGAGGCCGGGGAGGCCAGAGTCACCCTTGGGGCCCGCGGGGCCGGGTAGTCCCTTCAGTCCTGCCAGGCCGGGCTCACCCTTAGGGCCTGGGGCGCCCGGGAAGCCAGCTCCACCTCGGTCACCTGGGGGGGGGGGGGGGGTGAGGGTGAGGTGCGAAAATAGGTGAGACATAAACAGGCTAACAACCACATATCCGTATATCCCGTTATATTTCTATATCAGATATATGTATATGGAATATACATTATAAAAATAAACTGGTTTATATATATTATAATTGGTTTATTTATCTTAGAAGAACAAATAAGCTTATTTATATTATAACAATAAATTGGCTTATTTATGTTATAACACTATAAATTGGCTTACATATGTCACTGACATTATTTAAAATGTGTAAGTGATTTAAGACATATATAATAGAGATACATCATATAAACTGAGTTATGTACATATTTTTACAACTAAAGCCGTTCGTACGCCACATATGTTTTTTAACCTTATACGTAAAACGGAAACAATCCACATTGACATTGTATTCGATAGTTAGGCAAAGTCGCATAATCTGGATCCGGAACATAGATGACCGTCCTCGGATAGCATTGTGTGGGCGTCCTTACCCTTCATGCCGGGGAGGCCATCCAGACCGGGACGTCCGGACACTCCAGGCAGACCGGGATTACCCTGCCGATCACCAATATCACATATCATACGCTAGGCAATAAGCTGACAATACACACACCGGACGGTTTGGGGCAGATTTTGTCGGGATCACAGGACAATTGAAATAAGCATTCTCATAAAACAAAAATAACAGTGACGAAAAAATGAGGAAGACATTACACATATTACGTAACTTAAATTAAATAAGAATTTATTATAAAATATTATATTTATTATAAAATTTATTTAATAAATAAGAATTCGAATAGATCGAACAAACAAAACGTCTTTTCGATCAAAACCTACATAAAAAAAACATCATGAGATAAATGGGTGCCACTTAGATCTAAATGATCCGAGTAATTTTTAGTTTAACATATATTTCATTCAATCACAGTAGGTTTTAGCAATTGAATGTATTATCGCCCGTTCCATGCAGTACGTAGTCGGTCTGACGGACAGGAGGCCGGGGTCGGGTTGCCATGAAAACGCCGGACCTACCTTCATGCCCTGTTGGCCGGGGAAGCCAGGGGGGCCGTCCGCACCCTTGGCTCCGGAGGGTCCGCGTGCTCCCGGCAGGCCATCCAGGCCGGGTTCTCCCGGGTTGCCGGGACGTCCGGCCAGACCTGGCTCACCGGGATATCCCAGGTCACCCTTAATCCCGGGCAGACCTGGACAACAGACGGACGGGGGGTGGGGGGGGTCACGCAGGCTGAGTACATAGTGTTTATATGTCTACCTATAACTTTATATTTCTATCTATAATTTTATATTTTTTTCTATAAGTTTTTTTTTTCATCTATAATTTCAAGCTATAATTTTTATATTTTTATCTAGAATTTTATATTTAGCATTTTTCATTTTTATCTGCGATTTTACCTTTTTAACCGAACGTTTGTCTTTTTATCTAGAATTTTGTCTTTTTATCTAGAATTTTATATTTGTATCTAGAATTTTAGATTACATTTTATTATGCTATCTCACCGTCCAGTCCTGGCTCTCCGTTGCGTCCTGACAGGCCCGGTTGGCCGGCGTCTCCCTTCTGGCCGGGCGACGATGTCCTGCCGGGGTCTCCCTTCTGGCCGGGCAGGCCGGGCAGACCCTCTGCGCCCTTGTCGCCTGCACATACATTATCACATTATATCAACTAGCTTCCAAACACCGTGCAACACGTTCCACGCGCATGAGGCACACAGACAACAGTCAAGGCTGGGCTTCATCAAAGCTATTAAAGCCAGGGGCGGATTCGGGGGGTTGGGGTGGCGACCCAGCATAGCCCCCTTTTTAGGGCCAAAATTTATACCATTTAACATATGAAATCCGAAACCGCCCCCCCCCCCTCCCTCGCCTATCAAGCATATGTGGATCCGACATTGAAACCGGCCTCCCCTATGTAGATTTTCTGGATCCGCCCCTCAAAGCCTTATATGTGGTTATTCAACGGCTTGCAAGCTTTTAGATAAAGCTGCAAGACAATACGATGACAACTGATGCTTGACTATCTATCACGCATCATTTATAAATCACGTCATTTATAAACCACGCATCATTTATACATCACGCATCATTTATAAATCTCGCATCATTTATAAATAATTTATAAATCACGTGTCATTTATAAATCACGCGTCATTTAAAAGTTACGCATCATTTAAACATTACGCGTCATTTATATATCACGATTTATAAATCCCGCAATCATTTATAAATCACGCGTTATTTATAAATCACGCGTCATTTATAAATCACGCGTTATTTATAAATCACGCGTCATTTATAAATCACGCATCATTTATAAATTACGCATCATTTAGAAATTACGCATCAGTTAGAAATCACGCATCATTTAGAAATCACGCGTCATTTAGAAATCACGCGTCATTTATTATTCAGGCATCGTTAATAAAGCCATCACTTTTGCAATAAAAAAAGAATGATTTATTGCATGTACATGACGTATGACTGATATATGAATGATGTAATGCATTGAAGTATTTTACATAACGTACAGAAGTATTACGGTTTATTTCGTGCTTCTCGCTTTCGGCCAATAACATAACATATACACAATGATATTAACACTTCATTGTGATAACAGTTTTTTTGAGAATAAACGTATGAAAATAATTTAGATAACATATAGAAATAGTTTACATAAAATGACACCTGACGATCTATTCAAGGAATGATGTCACATCCTGTATGTATCAGGTGACTGAGGTATACACGTCGGTCCCACAATTAAGCCTACACAGCTTTTGCCAGTCAAAATTTTGTCTCGCAAAAAAAAGTGTTCAGTGTACACACACAATACGGCGCCAGCCGATGATCTTGAGCTCGGAATTTACAATTCTATAAACGAAAGTAGTTCTCGATGTCATATCAAATTGTGAGCGCTATGATTTGCTTCTAAACACTCTGACAAAAAGGCCCTTTTTGGGCGGGTAAACAACATTGAGTGCCCGCCAAATTGAAAACCTTCTGACAAAAAGGCCTTTTTTGGGCGGGTCAAACAGCACGTGTGTGCCAGCCAAAATTGAAACTTGGCGGGTCTCTGGCTAATACCCTGGCTGAGAGAGACGCACTTACCTGAGGGTCCAGAAGGACCGTCCAGTCCAGGGGCCCCGAATCGCCCAGGATTGCCTTTCATGCCGGGTAGGCCATCAAAGCCGGGTTGACCCTTAGCGCCGTCCGCCCCGGGGAAGCCCATCAGGCCCGGGGTCCCCTTCATCCCTGGGGGATACAGACACAGATCACCATGGCAACCAGACTTAGGCACATGATACACGCAGCAAACCGGACGCGCGTGATGGAAGCAATATTGGAGGGTTCTCCGGGGCAATATTGGGGGGTTATCCGGGGCAATATTAGAGGGTTATCCGGGGCAATATCGGAGGGTTATCCGGGGCAATATCGGAGGGTTATCGGGGGTTATATTGTCATCTTACATGGCGGAATCCGCTTAAATTCCACACGATTATATAGCTCCAAAAGCTTAACCCAAAGCTGCACCTGAATAAAGCCCTTTAACCACAAACTATTGAACAAAACGCCGTAATTCAAGTAGTTGCCGAGCGAGCTCTACCAGGCCAGCCCATCAGACCAGGGGTTGCCAATGTCTACCATGGAGCCATGGCTCCGCTCTAACTTATATTGTCCCCATTGATAAGATATGACCATTAATTACAAGTAATTTGATGCGTCCTTCTTAAACCAACACAATCCATTAAGTAATGTCTTGAATCTGCACACAACCCAGTCACATAATAACTGCGAGCTTGCATTCACATCGACAGTTATCACTCCTGCCCCCTGATCCATCCACGGTTACCTACCTGGAGATCCGGGCAGTCCGTCCAATCCTGGCCTTCCGGGACCGCCGGTCGCACCGTCCAGTCCTGGTAGTCCCGGCTCTCCAGGGAGTCCTCTGTCCCCCTGGAGCCCCGGGCCGCCGTCCGGCCCCGGGCCGCCCGGAAGGCCGGACTCCCCCTTCTGCCCCGGCACCCCGGGCAGGCCGTCCAGACCGGGCAGGCCGTCCTGACCCTTCTGGCCGCGGAGACTCCCAATACCGGTGTCGCCCTTGGCACCTGGACTCCCCGGGGGACCCTGGAGGCCAGGGAAGCCGGATTCTCCCTTGGGACCTGCCGGACCGGGCTCGCCAGGGAAACCTGCCACACAACGAAACACGGGGAATCGAACCTCAGTCCAGGCAGTTCACACACTGAACAAAATATTACATTGTAATACATTGACATTACACTATTACATTTGTAATACATTTATATTAAACTATTACATTCGTAATACATTCACATTACAATATTATATTGTAATACATTTACATTACAAAATCACGTGTAATACTTTTACATTAAAATATCACAAGAGTAATACATTTACATTAAAATATTACATTTGTAATTACATTTTACACTATTACCCGATTTAGGGATATATATTTCATAAAGCCTGTGTACGTAACTACATATTATTATTATATTCGGTGTGTAGGGGGTGTAGGGGGTGTAGGTGGCCTTACCGTCTAGTCCAGGACGCCCTACGGGGCCTGGGGAGCCATTGTTGCCGGCCGGACCGGGTGCACCCTTCTCGCCGGCTTGGAAAAACTCGGGGGGTGGGTAGTTGCCCTTTTCTCCTGTAAAAATCACATATGTATACGTAAAGTGAATGAAACAATGCGTCACAGATACATGGAAAGTGGGTGGACATAAATTAATACACTTAAAGCGACTGGATAGACGTGCCAGGAAGTTAAAGCGGCTGGATACATGTATCACAACTTCCGCCCTAGATGAGCGGCGAGAGGCGGGCGGTTCGAAATTTGTTGTGTGGGAAAAGATGGACATGTCATGAAACATCGAGTCTGTTGTAAGATATCAACGGTGCTACCTAGGAACATAACATCTATGGAGTTAAAAAATACTGGATTTGGCGGTGAGTGTTACTTAGTTTGTTCTACAGAGCTTCTGTTAGACGGCAACCCAAGGCATTCAGGGGTAAAATACTTGGTTGACTCTGTGGCTGTAGACGGGCCCTGTCAGATTTCTCTACCCACCCCTGCTGCCCCTCCTCCACCACCTCACCACCCCTGACCCCCTTCCCCTCCTCCACCACCTCACCACCCCTGCTCTCCCTCCCTCTCTTCCACGACTTCCCCCGCCTTGCTCCCCCGCCCTGCTCCCCCTCCCTCTCTCCCCACACCTAACCTCCTTCCCCTCCTCCACCACCTCCCCACATCTGCTCTCCCTCTCTCTCTTCCACGACTTCCCCCGCCCTGCTCCCCCTCTTCTCTCCCCCTCCACCACCTCCCCACACCTGCCCCCGTCCCCCGCCCCCCCCTCTCTTCCACCACTTCCTCAGCCTTGCTCCCCCTCCTTCTCCACCACCTCACCCCCCCCCCCTGACCCCCGCCCCCTCCTCCACCACCTCCTCACCCATGCCCCCAGCCCCCCCCCCCCACTCTCTTCCACCACTTCCTTAGCCCCGCTACCCCTCCTCCCCACCCCTGCCCCCGTCCCCCTCCCCTATTCCGCCTTACCTTTCTCGCCAGCCCGCCCGGGGAGTCCGTCCTGTGGCCTGCCGGGGGCGCCGGGCAGCCCCGCGTTGCCCTTCTCTCCCCTGGGTCCGGTCAGACCGCGGGGTCCCGGGTCGCCGGGGCCGCCGTCGAAGCCCCGGTCTCCCTTCAGCCCGGGCAGCCCGTCCAGCCCCCGTGTCCCGGGTACGCCGGGCAGACCGGCCTCCCCCTTCACACCGTCCAGCCCCGGGCGGCCGGCGGATCCCGGCAGACCGGGGTTACCGCTGTCACCTTTCACCGGCTCTCCTAAAACACACAGGATGGTCATAGCGGGTCATGGCGGGTCATATCGGGACATGGCGGGTCATATCGGGTCAATTCGGGGCATGGCGGACCATAATGGGCCATGGCGGGCCATGGACACTGAGCTCAACTTGGGAAATCTGGACAAATATCTCAACCAATATAAGGGGAAATATGCAAAGATATCTATAATATTATTGGATATTTATAACATTGGCGAACAGTTTACAAATAGCTGTACCGGTCTTCACATCATGCTATCACAATTTCTTCTCAATATAATAGTGGAACGTACATGTATCTAACAAAACCGGATCTCACTAGAAGGGAAAAATGTCGAAAGACATCCATACTTATATCAACAAATGATGTCTCGACCAGTCTCAGCATAATGACAAATGTCGAAGATGTCTAGATTCTCAAGGCCTTATCCCTGTTATCGTGGCTCCACTCACCGGGCGATCCCCTGTCCCCCTTGTTGCCAGGGATACCGGGTATCCCCGTCCGTCCGGGCTCCCCGTCGGGCCCGGGGCCTCCGGGCGTCCCGAAGCCCGCCTCTCCCTTCTGACCCACAAAGCCGGGCGGTCCTACGCGTCCTGGCAACCCATCGAGTCCTGGTATCCCGGGATCTCCCTGAGGTAACAGGTGTAACAGCGTTATAGTAGCAACGATGATAAGAACGATATATTAGTGACCATAATGCCAACAATATTAAAAAAGATAACAATGCTAACAACAGTAGCAACAATAATGCTAATAACATTACCAACAATAATGCTAATAACATTGCCAACAATAATGCTACTAACATTGCCAACAATAATGCTAATAACATTGCCAACAATAATAATAATAACATTGCCAACAATAATGCTACTAACATTACCAACAATGATACTAATAACATTACCAACAATGATGCTAATGACATTACCAACAATAATGCTAATAACATTACCAACAATGATACTAATAACATTACCAACAATAATGCTACTAACATTACCAACAATGATACTAATAACATTACCAACAATGATGCTACTAACATTACCAACAATGATACTAATAACATTACCAACAATGATACTAATGACATTACCAACAATAAAAGTACCAATCGTAAAAACAAAAATACAAATACCAACGAATAATGACAATAACAATACTAAGGTCATACAGTGTAATAT